>OZ014520.1:457480863-458206863 GCA_963966055.1 Lathyrus aphaca | reverse complement strand
ATTCATTTTCTAAAACATAAAAACAAAGATTTTTATTTTAATAATCTAATAAGTAATTATTAGATTTTAAAATAATTTTCTAGAATAAATACATCACCCATTTTTTCTATATAAAAACCCATTTTATATTCTTATATGTCCTACATAATAAAAATGACTAAAAATATTATATAAGAAATCTTCATAAAAATATTCCAATTAATAAAAACTTTATATTATTTATTTTCTTAAATTTAAAATAAAATATCCACAGCCCCTTATAAATCTATAAATTTAAAACTAATTCTATAAAATAAACCAATAGTTTTAATAATCCCTATTAATTAAATATAACAATATTAGTAATAATATTATTAGTAACAAATAAACAAAACCCTCTCTCTTAATATATTTAAACCAAAATAATAATTTTTAATAAGACTAATAATAATATTAATAACCCAAATATATCATTTTAATTAAAAAATAATAAAACCCTTATTACTATTATTAAAAACAACAAGATTATCATGACCCCTTAACAATACTTTTAATAAAACCCCAGTTATAATTAATAAATGTTAGCAGTAATATTATTAACAAACCCAATATACCTCTTTCTTTTAAAAATAAAACCCTCACTATAATTATGTATAAAATTATACTAAAAAAATTTATAATAGAAAATTTATAATGTGGTACCCCTTAAGCTCTAAAAGTAAATAATGATAAATTCAATGAAAATTCAAAAGTCAGTCTAAGAGGTCAAAAGAGTCCCTCTTTGACTTTTAGACAGACAAAAAAATCTCGGGTCAAAATTTAGGGTACGAAAATACTCTTCACTACCCATTTGACTTTTGAATGCACCAACAATGAGGCAGAATACGAAGCTTGCATAATGGGGATTGAGGAGACGATTAATTTGCAAATTAAGACCCTCGATATCTTTGGTGATTCGGCTTTGGTCATTAATCAAGTTAACAGAAAATGGCTTGTTCATTAACCACATTTGATTCCATACAGGGATTACACAAGGAGGTTATTGACATTTTTCATGATAGTAAAGCTTCATTATGTGCCTCGTGAAGAAAATCAGTTTGGTGATGCCCTAGAAACCTTGTTCTTCATGATTAAAGTCCAACAATGGAATTACGTGCCTAGAATTGTGGTATCTCATCTTGAAATACATGCTTATGTGTTTGTAGCTGATGTTACTGACGATGATAAGCCTTGGTACTATGATATGAAACATTTCCTAAAATGTCAAGAATACCCGACAGGGGCATCCATCAAAGATAAGAAGACCTTGAGGAGGTTAGCTGGTGGGTTCTTCTTAAATCAGGATGATCTGCTATACAAAAGGAACTTTGACATGGTTCTGCTCAGATGCATGGATAGACACGAAGTAGACATGTCAATGCAGAAAGTTCACGAGGGATCCTTCGGTACCCATGCTAGAGGACGTGCCTTGACAAAATTTATTTTGAGATCGGGGTATTATTGGATGACCATGGAATTCGATTGTTGCAAATACTCCCGAAAATGCCATAAATGTCAAATTTATGCTTATAAGGTGCTTGTTCCTCCCAATCCGTTGAATTCCATGTATTCTCTTTAGCCCTTTGCAATGTGGGGCATCGACATGATCAGAAAGATCGAGCTTATCGCTTCAAACGTTCATCGCTTCATTATGGTCACCATCAACTACTTCACCAAGTGGGTGGAAGTGGCATCTTATGCTAATGTCACTAAACAGGTCGTAATCCGATTCATAAAGAAGGACATCATTTGTCGATACGGAATACCCGAGAGAATCATTACTGATAATGATTCCAATCTCAATAACAAAATGATGGCAGAGCTATGTCGGGATTTCAAAATCGAACATCACAACACTTCTCTGTACCGCACGAAGATGAATGACGTCGTCGAGGCAACCAACAAGAACATCAAGAAGATAGTACAAAAGATGGTTGTGACATATAAAGACTAACATGAGATGTTGTCGTTCGTATTTCATGGGTACCGAACATCTGTACGCACCTCAACCAGGGTAACCCCATTCTCACTAGTGTATTGTATGGAGGGAGTCCAACCAGTTGAAGTTGAGATCCCCTCCTTGAGGTTAATGATAGATGTTAAGATTGATAAAGTGATCAGATCCCCTCCTCATCAAGGAGAAGTGTTTAGCAACTGTATGATATGGACAGTCTTACCAAAGGCGAATGAAACGAGCGTTCGATCAAAAGGTGCAGCCTCGATGTTACATACCCGATGACTTAGTGTTGAAAAGGATCCTTCCTCCTCTAATAGATCACAAGGGCAAGTGGACTCCCAATTATGAAGGTCCATTCATGGTTAAAAAGGTCTTCTCGGGCGGATCCTTGATGCTAACAACCATGGATGGAGAAGATTTTCCATCCATTGTCAACACAGACGCAGTTAAAAAATACTTCATATAAAAGAGACTCGGTGGACAAAAATAAAATAAAGAGTCCAGGCAAAAAAAGTCATCCCGGCGAGCCAAAAACTGAATAAAAGGCTTGGGCAAAAATTAGGGATATAAACAAAAATTGTACACTCGGTGAGTTGAAAAACCACATTGGACAACTCATGCAAAAAAGGGTATCCCGATGGATTGAAAACACGAAAGGACGGTCCATGCAAAAGAGGGATTGAAACGAACAACTGCGATCTACGTGATATGTGATTTGTCATCTACAATAATGGATAATTTGAGGGTTAAGAACCAGTCCAATCGTCTTCCTCAAAAATTGAAGTATGTGGAGAGTCTCGAGGACATACGGGTTGGAACTTGATGGGATCCAACTTCACATTTCTATTAGGATAGTTTATTTTTCCTTTTGTTCAATTTCCTCTTTTTAGGAATTGCTTCCTGGTGTAACGCCTATTCATGGCCACTTTTCAATCAATGAATTGCATTTAATCCAAATAGCTTTTTTTTTGTTTTTGTTTTCATTTACCATTTTTTATTGCAAAAACATCCAAATATTGTGATAGATATTGCATTGCAAAGACATTGATGCTTTATAATACATGCTTAAAAGTAAAACACTTAACATATGCTTTAGTTGTTGAGTAATAGGGGTGGTAAAACTCAAACCATGAACCTATGACATGCAGGCCTGTCTAATTTTCTCTTTTTGTAGGAACTATCAGTTGCGTTCACTAATTTCCATGTACAATGTAAAAAAAAAAGCCATTTCCAGTACGAGGCATCAAGGAGCTTTTTCTTCAACAGACTTCATTGATCATGATTCCTCAGCAGGTTTTAGTGGATTACCTTTCTCCAAAAGAGCAAAACAAAAGGTCGGTACTCCCCGAGCAGAGGGTATCATTATTAAGAGGTGCTTTAAATCTCTTATCCCCATCAAGAGTCGACTTAAAACTCTTATCCTCAGTAGAAAGCATTCTCCTTGATGTTTTCCATTAAACGTAGTTCATACCCCATCATCCCTAGTGAAATCAAAGATTGAAGTCTTCCCTAGCAGGGCAACCAAAGGTTGATATCCCCAAGCAGAGAGGTTTCCTCTAGTGAGGAGGTATTCTACTTGAAAGTCTTATTATCCCCAACAGTACATGTGGATTCGTTAGTCCCTAGCAATGGCGAAGATAGTGAGAAGTGAGATGTGTTTCCTTCTTGCACGGTGTTGTTCGCAGTTTTCCGCAACCAAAGTCCAGTATTCATTGACATCTCTTCCCCAACAGAGGACTTTGTACCTGGGTGATTCCCTAGTAGATTTTTCCTCAGCAGAGTATCAACAAACCCTTTCCTCAGCCAGGTCAAAAGGTTGTTACTTCCCTAACGGAGTTCTACGAGTGGCGTACCTCCCAATCAAATTCCAATCAAATTCCCCAGCAGGATCATCACTCCTCAACCTCTCAAAGTCTAATTTATTTTTGGCAATGGTGGCAGTTCAGAGCCAGTATATCACTAGTATCCTCACTAGTAGAGATGTTATTCCCCGCAGGGATTCATAAAATTAGATCAATAATTTTCCTCCCTAGTAAAGTTGTCAGGGATACCTGTCATCTCCTCACTAGGAGACCCTCTTGCATTTGCATTTAGTGATCATCATTACATTGCATCCTCAAAATGTGTAGCATTTCCATTGATATGGAGCATTATGCCATAGGAAAATTAAAACATGCATACAAAGCATTAGTCAGTTTTGGTTCGATTAACCAGAAGTTTGAATAATTCCTCAATTAGACAGTGACATCACCAAGAGTTTGTTCACTTCATTCCTCAACAGTTTCTTTTTGATCATACCCAGCTGTGAATATCTGCGAATCTTTATGATGTCTCATTTCTTTCCCCAGACGAGTCTTTTGGCTTGTTCCCTTGTGGAAAACATTTATTTGAGTTATCATCTGAGGGTAGTATTCTCTTTCGATTCCATTGGAGGGTGGTTTTGTGTTAGATCCAATGATCTTATTTTTGAGTTATCATTTGAGGATGGAATTCTCTTTTCAAGTCCTTCTGAGGTTGGCCTTGTTGTTTTGGATATCATTCAAGGATGTTAGGCCATTCTGAGTTTATTGATAGAGGTCAATATTTCTCTTTTTCAAAGTATGGTCGAGGTTAGTCTTTGTGTCTTCGGTTATCGACTGAGGACGATACACCCTTTCGATTTTGTCTGAGGTCAATTTCGTATTTTTGAGTTTTCATTCGAGGATGGCATTCTCTCTTCAAGTCCTTCTAAGGTGGGTCTTGTTGTTTTGGCTATCATTCGACGATGTTAGACCATTCTAAGTTTATTGATCGAGGTCAATATTTCTCTTTTTCAAAGTCTGGTCGAGGTATGTCTTTGTGTCTTTGGTTATCAACCGAGGCCAATAGACCATTTTGATTATGTCTGAGGTTAGTTTCGTATTTTTGAGTTGTCATTCGAGGATGTTATTCTCTTTTCAAGTCCTTCTGAGGTTGGTATTGTCGTTTTGTCTATCATTCGAGGATGTTAGATCATTATAGGTTTATTGATCAAGGTCAAAAAATCTCCGTTCAAAGTTTGGTCAAGGCCAGTCTTTGTGTCTTTGGTTATCGACCGGGGCCGATACACCATTTCGATTCTTTTTTAGGTCAATTTCTTATTTTTGAGTTATCATTCAAGGATGGAATTCTCTTTTCAATTCCTTCCAAGGTTGGTCTTGTTTGTTGTGGCTATCTGTAATACCCCAAAATTTGCCCTCTCCTTTTGCATATCATTTATCATATCGTATTGCATACTCAAAGTCATGTCACAACCAAAAACATTGCATCATATTCATCATAGCTGAGGTGAGGCTTGTGGTTAGTGTCTGAAGCAATTGATGGCCATACAAAGACAACCAAAAGGCAATATAACTCCTCAACCTTGTGAAAAAGGTTCACAACATCCCACAAGTCTTCATTTGAGGCCACAAAATCTTAGAAAGAAGTGGATTGATCAAGGATGCAAACAATGCAACTATCCTGAGGAAATGGGCCAAATTAGGGTTTCCAATTAATTGGGCTTCTTAATGAAATTTTGATCCAAACTTGGTTTCATTGTTTTCTTCATGATGACAAGTACCTTGGGTTAAAATTTCATCCATGGATTCATTTCGGAAGATGTTCAATTGATCAGTGGATTGAAAATCAAGAAATTTGGGGAAAGTTAACTAGACTGAGCAAAAGGTCAACTCCTGATTTCTTGAGATCAAAATCATGAAATTAGGGTCACAATAATCCTATGGACCAAATTGGATCAATAAATGATGGAGAACTCATAAAAAAACAATTTTTTCTTGTGTATTTATCGATACATTCTTGTTTTGTATCGACGCAAGTCTTTGTTAATCACAAAAAAAGGAATTTTCTTATGTATGGATCGATCCATACGAATTTTGCATCGATACGTGCTTCTTTATGCTATGTATCGATCCATACGAGTGTTGCATCGATACATGCTTCATTGTGTTTCTGGAAATAAGTTATGTATCGACTCATTCGTGATATGTATTGATGCATGATTGAGTTAACTTGCTAGAAATAACCAAAGCTTCAGTATGCATCGATGCATACATATGTGTATCGACTCATACATGTTATATAACTAACATGTATTGACTCATACGAGTTTGGGATCGATACATAAGTCTGTTTTTTATGCTAACAACTTTTGTTTGATACAAAAGAGGGAATTGACAGTTCAGAAGATTGGGACTGAATTCATGAGTGAATTGTGCACACAATCAAATTCAATCAATTTCACAATTTACTTCAACTCAAGCAAAAACCATTGCAGGCTGCATCATAATGCATCCTCATCATAATGATCTTGAACTCGTGTGCATTGGATTCAATGATCTCAAGTTGCATTTGGCTCTTGAATTCGTTGCATCGACAAGCTACCATTGAGTGTATGTAGGATCACCTTAATTTCCATGTTTCTCATAATCAATCCAGCAAACTCAAGCTGCAATCAAGTGCATTGCATTTCAATAATCTTCAGCATAAGCTCCATGGACACTACAACATCGGATTGAGTTCAATTGGAGAAGATTCTAGAAATCCAGCTGGCATAATTGCCATAACAGACTCCACTCATTTAACTCACCTCACTCAGTTAACCAGGGCTAGTTAACCCTGGTTCTAACTGCTAACCAAAGGTCCAATACTTTATAAAAGCATGAGGTACATTTGAGTTAAAGGGGTTCAGCTTCACAATTCACTCAAGTCACACCAAAATACTCCCAATTTTGCTCTGCATTTTCTCTACAAGATCAGTGTACATTGGAAGATTAAGCCTCATCAATCACCCGCTTCTATCATCTGCTTCATTGAGCTGCATCAGCATCAACTCAAGTTGCATTGCCATGGCTGCATTCAGCTGAAATTCTTCAAGTTTCACCAGATTCAATCTTTGTAAATTGGAAAGGATTTCATTCATTACAAGTCACAGTATTGCACTTATCCTCAAGTCAACATCAACATCATGATTTGCAGCTTCTCCATGGATTTATTGGATTGAAAGATTAAGATTACACCTCTGCAAATTTTATGCATCTTCATCAATTCCTCAAGATTCTTTATCTAGCAAGTGTTTATTTCACTCTGCAAGTATCCAGGATCAATCAAGGAAGTCATATGAACCTACTATCTGGTATTCTTCAGCAATTCAAAGTTCTACAATTTAGGTTCTACCTCAAAATCTATGGCTTGATTTCATGAGTTTCTTGTATGTTTTATGGTGCTTGAAGCTTGATAGAAGCGTTGCAATATCTGTTTAGTTGATAGGCTTATTAGAAGCTTAGATTCAATTTTGTAGGTGAGAATGTTTGGCTTTGATTTACATAATTTAGGAACCCTGAGGAAAAACTAAGACTAGATTTGGATTCAGGGGAGTGAAACGAGTTCAACCTTGGCCTCACATTTCATTTTGATGGAGATTTGGTCCAAGCCCTAGAAAGAGGTCACTAGAGAAGGTGACCAGAACTCTTCTCCGGTGATCGGAACAGTGTCTTAGCTTTTAATATGAGAATATAACACAACCCTTGGATCTGATCAATGTAACGCACCAGATTCAACCAACACGTTAAAATTCACATGCCTTGCACATGCCATATTTGTGAATAAAATTCCTCAGCTTCTATTGGCACTCCCATGCGCGTGTGGATGAGCCTAAGTCAGTCCATTTTTCAACTTCCTGCACCCCTCAGGCCCATTTGATTTTATTTCTTTTTCTCACTTCTATTCCATTTCCATTTTCAATTTTATAAAATACCAAAAACATCCAAAAATCCTAAATAAATTCACACGTATTCTTCATCATTTTCTATAATTTTCCACATTTTTTAATTCCATTTTTGCTTTATTTTTTATTCAGAATCAATTTTGCAATTAATTTCTTTCTCATTTTTTTATTTCTGGACCAATCTTTTTGTATAATTTTGTTCTCTTAAACCATAAATGATATAAAGCCCATTCCTTTTTCCCTATCCAGAGAACTCATTAGAATTCCCAAAAATAATTTTTGTTAAATTCTTAGGTCATGTTGGGTATCCTTTTGAGTCATTTTGTTTTGCATTGGTCCCTATGAATCCTAATTCAATTCTAGCATTTATTTGACTAGGCAAAAGTATGAGTTTTTGTGATATTTTGTAGACATGAATCGTATTCTAGATTGTGATCTTGGATATTAAATTTCATAATTTTTCAAGTTTATTTGATATTTTCTAAGTGACTAGCATCATAAGTCATATTGTTGGTCATTCCTTCTACTTCCTCTCATCCTCTTTGAGCAAGGCATTTATGCCATTCATTTGGGGTCCTTAATTTGAGTCTTCTAGGGTCCATTAGAGGTCTTTGAATGTTTAGAATCCATTTTAGGTCTTTGTATTTTAATTTATGTTGGTTACTTGAATCATAAGTCACATATGCCTTCATAAACCTTAATTCTCTCCTTCCTTCTACCTTAGCCCTTAAATACTAATTTTGTGATCATTTTGTGAATCCAATTTCCATCTTAACTTTTTATCAAGCCCATGGTTTTTGTATGGGAAGTTCAAAATTCTTTGGTCATATTTGGTTTTATTTCTAAGTCATTTTTCTTACTTTAAAAACCATGTTTCCCTATTTCTTCTTTCATCTTTCATTCTTATGTTTGAATCTCCATGAATTGAATCTCTTCTTCCCCATTTTATTTCATGTCATTAAACACTTCCATTTAGTGTTAGGTTCTGGACTTTACACTCACCATTGACCTTAGGCATTTTATCATGTTTAGGTACTTAAATTTCCCTTATAACTTCTCCTTAGGGTTTAGTGATACTGTAGGGTATAGTTTGAGTTTGGTTTACTTCATAGATTTAGATCCTTTTGATTTGACTTAGCTCCTTCCTTTATAAGCTAGATAACATGTAAGATACCTTAGAGCTTGATCTTTAGGCTTAGAAGTTCATTAGTACCTCTGTTAGCTAGTGTGAGTTCTTTCTTTGAATTTTGCCATGTTATATTTGTTCATAATGTTTCATCATGCTAACATTTTCTTTTTAGGGGGGGAGATTGAGGTATGAATTGCTTCATTCTCATCTCTTATGCATTTTAATTGTGTTTGCCTTAGCACCTTGTGCTTTGATCTTAGGCTTTCCCTTTTGTTCTCTTAGAAACAACTTATCTTCCTTAGGAAGTAAGTTGGGTTCTAATCCTCTTTTCTTATTAGGTTTAGAATACCTCACTAACCATATGATACCCATTGAATGAATAACTTAGGGTTGTGTCTTAGTCCCCTTAGTTTTGCCCTTTCTTAATTTGAGTCTTCTTCTCTCATCTTCAAACAAAATCCAAAAGATTTAATAAAGGATGAAATAGTCTCTTGTGTATAGCCTTATTCCATGGGGAACTCATATTAATTCCATCTTGGAATAGTATGGGCTTGTCTAGCATGATGTACAAGTCTAATCATGAGACTATCTTCACAAAGAAAACATAAAATACATTTCTTCAAAAGCTACAAAAACATGTATTAAGTTCAACAAGCTAGTGAACTTAGACCATAATCCTTGGAAACAAGTCTTGGATAAATTCTCCTTACCTAGTGTGATTGTTCTACTATTCCATCTTGGAATGTAGTAGAAAGTACACATTCCATGGAAAAGAGTGTAAGTTCACTTCCTTGTGCCAAATTAATAGAAAACTTTTAATAAGAAAACAACAAACAATAAGCGACTTTCCTGCGGGAATTCTCTTCTCACCTAATTCACTATAGATGCGAACTTGTGACGACTTGTCTCACATGAAAGACGGTAAACGCACTCGTACCAGACGAGCCTGCAACACTTGAGCATAGACATATGCAGTTCCAGCAATAAAAAACAAACATAGTTCCCCCCTTAGTTAGGCGAACTACGTCGACTCTGGTCCTCATTTTCCTGATGAGGTACGTAGGCAGCAAGGTAGGGCCCGTTCGAGCACACTCTTTATTTTCCCTACATTTTCCCCATTCTTTCTTTTTTGATCCTCTTCCAGTTCCATTTCTCACTTTCACTCCAGTTCTTTTATTCAATAACAGTTTTATTTCTCACCCTTCAAAACAGACAAACAAGCGTGGATCCCGTCGGGTATGGAGGACGATCTGGGGTGCTAATTCCTTCCCAGGTCATAACCGACTCCCGAACCTAGATCTTTGGTTCACATGACCTCGTCCTTAACTTCTTCCTTAGGTTTGTGCATCATTACCTTTCCCATTCCTTCAGGATAAAAATGCCTGGTTGGCGACTCTACCTTTTCCGCGCCACTTCCGCGTTTGTACTAGGATGAAAATCCCGGGAGCGACATTATCATTCGAGGATGGTAGGCCATTTTGAGTTTATTGATCAAGGTCAATATTTCTCCCCGCAGGGTCTGATCAAGGTCATTTTTTGTTCCCTTTTTGGTGTCTTATAAGGTTGACACATGATTTTAAGTTTGTCTAAGGTCAGTCTTGCTTCTATTGGTTTATCGTCTGAGGTTGATAGATCCTTGATTTCGTCTAAGGCCGGTTTCATTCTTTTGATCATTATTTCTCCCTGCAGAGTCTGTCCGAGGCCAGTCTTTGTATTTTCGGTCGTTTTCTGTGGTTGATGTATCTTTCGATTCTGTCTGAGGTCAGTTTCATATATTTCGAGTTCATCATTCGAGGATGGTATTCTTTTCCAAGTTCATCTGAGGTTGTTCTTGTTGCTTTTGTGTTTCCTTGTGTTATTGATCGAGGTCATCATTAATTCCTCGAGATTCCATTTGAGGTAGTTCTTCTTTATCTCATCCCTAGTAGAGTAATCACTTTATTGCATTTAAATCAAGAGAAGAGAAAGCATAATATTCATAATTGAAGCATAAGGCATATGGTTAGTGGTTTATCAAAGTGTGTGATCATCCAAGGCCAAAAACAAGAGCTAAGTGCCTCCCAACAAGCCTCAATGGTCTCTTATGGTTCACACAATCTTAAATGAATCCTCAAGTCATTGGAAGGTATGAATTGATCAAGAAGTTCAAGCAGTGCAACATCTCCTCACAAATGGCCTAAACTAGGGTTTTAGTTCCAAGGGGTCTCTTGAGGGATTGTTTGTTCTAACTTATTCTCATGGTCTTTTATATATTACCAAGTGTTCATGGATGAAATTTGGTGCATTGGTTCCTTGAGGAAGGTTTTCAATCAGGCAGTTACTTGTGATCTAAGCAAAAGTCAACTGTGAATTCTTAAGGTCTAAATCATGATTTTCAAGGTCCTACACGTTCCCATGGTCATAAAATGTCAAGATTTCCATCATTCATCAAGAATCAAAGCTCATGGCAAAATTTTCTAAATTTGGAAATGACTTGTAATTCAAAGTTTCCATTTTTGGAAGTTTTCTAATTCACATTCAACTTGACTTTTCTTCACCAAAAATGCTTCAAATGATTTTTTTTCAAACATGAAATTTGAAGATCATTATATTCCCTTTTCAAAAATTACTAGATCATCTTCATATCATTTGTGGATCACAAGTTATGATCAAATGACCTCAAGGGTGTTTTTAGGGTTTCTCACATGTACCAAATCTTACACTTTTGCAAAAAGGCTTATAATTGAAAAATATTGATTTCAACTTGCCATTTAGTCCATAAAGTTCAAGTACACTTCATTAAAAGAAAAATTGCCCTTTGAATCATGACAGATCATGGCTTATTTCTCATGAATTTTTCAAATGGCCAAAATGCATAAAGGATCAAAACTTGAAAACTAAGCAACAACAAGCTATACACTTAATCCAATTTTGATCAGGGGTTAATATGAAGGAAATGTATGTACATGGTGAGTCTCATTCACGTGGGAATCATGGTATTCACTTCAACATGCAATTTTGAAAATTCAATCTAATCTAACTAACCATGGATCCAATGGATCTCTAACCATGGTTAGGCACAAAAATCACGATATAAAATCTCTTAACCCTACTGGTTAGAGCTAGAGTTCAGCCATTGTTGAGTTTTCAAGAAATTTCACAAAATATTCATCTATTCGAATATCTCTCCTCACAAGGTCTTTTAGCAATTTTCTTCCATATTCTTGATCAGTGAAATCCATAGATCAATAATCAACCATTACTTGAAGCTCAAAGCAAGCATTTAACCAAGTCAAGTGCAAGAGGATTCTTCTCCAAATCTCAAGATCCAAGCCAAATTCAAGCTCTAATAGCATTTATTTTGCAAATAGAGGTTCAAAGGAATTGATCTGCAACATTTTGATGGTATTTTAGGAGTATTTCCATAGTTGCTACTCTCCGGGTTAGTTCAATTTTCATGCTCATGGATCTTGATTGTATGGTGTGAATTATGTTCTGTGTGTGTTGTAATGATGCTGATATGATTTGAATTTGGACATGTATTATGAGTTTCATATGGATCTGAAGTTTTTAGATCCAAACTTGTTTGCTTCGATTTGAGTTATCAAGGCCTTGTATGATAATTTGGATTGCATATATGGATTCAGTGTGAAATTCAGAGTTGAGTTGTGGTAGAGTTTCTTATTTCTGGGAAAATTTATGATAGAGGTCGCCCGAGAAGGTGACCAGAGATAGGGCTCCGGCTCCGGAATTTGTTTCAGTTCACCTGAGGTATTAAGGAAGAAGATGAAATCTCACACGTCCATTTCCTTGATCTAACGGATTAGAAGTTGCCAGCTCATTAAAATTCCATATGCAAGTCATGTGGTTTTTAATTTCACAATAATGTTGAGTGTGTGTGTTTCCATGTATGTTATTGTGCGAGTGCTGATCATAGACATTGCTTTGGGTTACTTGTTGATATGTTTGACTAGGCCAGATGCGTTAGATGAATCTGGTGGTCCTGATTGAGTCTTGTATGTTAACTGAGTCCATTGTATAATTATTGACCTGCGCTGACTCCTTGTTTGGACTAGGCTAGCTTTTAACACCCCTCCCTTGAGCCCAGTTACATTTTAAAACATGATAATTACTCTGACTTCACCCCTTGGTTTGTGTTTATCATTTATATTTTTTATTTTCACATTGTTTTGCATTTTAATTTTTAAAATAATTTTTAATCACTCAAAAATCATACAAAAATTCATGAACCAATTTCACACATTAAACTAATTTTTTGTTTTCTAATTTTTCTTATGTTTCATCATATTTTCATAATTTTCTTTTAGTTTTTTTTTCATTTGTTTCCATTCTAATACTTCAACTTCAAATATTTCTTTTGCATAATTCATTAAATATTTTTCAATTCTTCTTTTTGCATTCATTCAACAACATCTTAAACTTCATAAAACAAATTTATTTTATTTTTTTAAACCTATTTTAATTGCATTTTGGTCCTTATACTTTGCATACTTGTTCATTGATCTTACTTGACTTGGGAGTTTTGTCTGAGGTAGTTTTATTTTGATTTCTTGGTTAAGCTTTTAACAAGTAACACGCTTCTGACCTAGGTCACTTGAGATACATTTTGGTAATTTTTAAGTGTTGTGTGATATGTGGTTGATTTCTTGTGATTGAAGTTACTTTTCATGAACTTTTCTTGTCATCTTCTAACCCTAATTGCTTGAATGCATTTATGCCATTATGTGAGGTCACTTGTAAGGGTTTACTTGGTTTGTTTAGATTATTATAAGTCTTTTTTCGTCATTTATTGGTCCATTTGGTTTGTGTTTACCTTTTGGTTTGTATGATGCATCATTTTGCTCAACTTTGATCTAATTATTCCATGTCCTTCTACTATGCTTCTTATGATTGTTTGTATGCCTCTAACATGCCCATATCTTTAACCCATTTACATTACACATCAATTATGCTACTAACTTCATATATAAGCATCCAAATTTGTATGACATGTTGCATAATTTGTCATCCATCTCAAGTATGAAACATCATTTCCCTATGTGACTTTCTTTTGCATGTTTGGTGAATTGTTTGAACTTGTTTGCTATGTGAATTTGACATGATTATATGTGAATATTTAACATGTCATATTTATCATAAGCTACTGACCTTCATCATATTATGATCATTTCTCCATCTTTGACTTTCATTTGACTTATTTTCTTCTTACATGATACATGTTTACTTCTTCTTACTTCTTCTTCATCTTAATTCTTCTATCACTTGAGCACTTCTTCACATGACTTGTATGCTTATTCATGGGAATTATAGGATATTAACAAATTATGTGTGCTACTAAATTTCTTCATCTCATTTCATCTTTTCACATTTGTCTTTCACCTTTTCTTTACTTGTGTCTTCTTATATGAAAATGTGATTGTCTTCCTCTCTTCATCTCTCATTCTATCAGGAAATAACCCATGGACTTTTGTATGCTCATTTAGGATAAAATCATACATTCTAGTATGGTATAAAATTCTTACTTTAGTACTTCTCATGTGTCTTCATCCATTCTTGTGCTCTTGTGCATCTTTACTTCTTGATATGTGCTTCCTTTGAACTTCTGTGCCACTTTGGTGCTTCTTTGCACTTGTTTGATTTAGTTTGGGTTCTTTGAGCTTTTTAAAGTTCATTTATGGTTTGGTTCTGACTTGTAAGGTTCATAGGCCTTTATATTCATTTCATTTATTTCCTTTGTGCGTTTAGCTTTTATTTCACTTCTTATGAATTTTGGTGTTTCATTTGCTAACCGTGTAGGAGCTTTGGTAAGTCTTAGGAGTGTGTAAATGCTTCTATATTCCAACCTCTCCTTCTCCTTTTACATTTCAATCTTGTGTTTGTTTAAGCATCCAAGATGCTTTGATTTACATAATTGCTTTCTTTCCCCCTTAGAAACAACTTACCTTCCATCTTGGAAGTAAGTTGTCTTCTAATCTTTCTCCCTCTCTTCTTCTTCTTTCTTCTTATCTTCTCTCTTTCTTCTTCATTAGGATATACATCTTCATACCTCACTAACTTAGAATATCCAAGCATGACAACTTACTTAGGATTTTTTAGTCTCCCCTAGATGTTTTGCCTTTGAATCTCCTTTGGTGTCTTCTCTCTCTTATCTCAAAACAACTCAAAACATCTAATAAAGGTCAAGTTTCTTCATGTGGCAAAGGACTTTCCCATGGGATACTTGCACACATTCCATATGAGGATGAGGTGTAGGGTATATAACATGATTAATAAGTCTTAGCATGATGATACTTTTGAATAAGTCTTAGCATGAGGATACTTTACAGATATAAACTAAAAGACACTTCTTAATCCAAAAAAAAAACATCTAATAAATAAAATAGACTAGTGTGCTTGAGCCTCAATGTTTGGAACTGGGTTTGGGTATTTCCTCCTTACTTAGGTGTGCTTCTTATCCATTCCATTTTGAAGTTATGTAAGAAGTACATGCTCCATTGACTCTGATTCTCACTCCTGATGAGATATGTAGGCAGCAGGGTAGGGCCCATTCAAGCATAATTCTTTCTTTTCCCTACGTTTGTCTTGTTCTTTTTTCCAATTCAGCAGTGGATGAAGAAGATGTTTATACCCTTTGAAACAATACAAGCAAGTGTGTGTAGCACCATAATTTTTCCCCTAAGATTTTCTTCGCATTTCATCTGCATCTTGCATACAAACAAGGTCGCACTAGTTTCTCGGTTCTTCTCAGCTGTAGGGTTTATGCTCACAGGGGATCACCGTGCTTTTACTTGCCTTTATTTGTTTATATTTGCTAACCTCTAACCAAAATACAAAAATATGTTGCAGTTTGTTTCTTCTTCTTCTCTGTGTTGCAGGTTTTCAAAGGTAAAGAGGTGGTTTTGATTCAGATGTAGTTGTTCAGTTATGATTCGATTCAGACGAACGTTTGACCTAATCTTGGTCAAACTACCAAAGTATTGTTCAACTGCAAATTATTTATGCCCGTGGTTTATTTCTCAGACAGTGTGTGTTCAAAGTTCAAAGTTGTGTTGTGTATGAAATTCATCAAATTCTCAAGTTGTGGTTTTTAAGAAGTTTCAGGCCAGATTATTTTGGTTCAGTGCATCAATGGTTTATCTGTGGACTTATTTTCCTCAACATGGTTTCGAATAATCAAGGCAATTTTCAGACATTTGGTTGTGGCTTAATTTTCAAATATTCAGTGGTTCCGTGTTGGTTGTATTCATTTTTACCAGTGGCGTGTGCTAGAAAAATCAAGATCTGGTTTTGAGCTAAAAAGTCATCACTTCATATCCATTTATTCACCCATATTTCATTTTCTATAACCATTTTCATATATCCATTTTTTTATCCAATCACATTATTTAGATATTATCTTTTTTCTTTGTTCTCTAATCCATTTCAAGATTTATTTCTCAACATTTTTTTTATTACAAAAATTATTACAAAAAATCTTCTATCATTTCATAAGCCCATGTTACCATTATTTCAAAAAATATCATAGGCCATCATGAAGCCCATTATTCTTGGTTACAACCCATTATCCCAAAAATTAAAAAAAAATAGAAAATGCCATCAAATGCAAACACGTGACCCCAGATTTACACATTCCTTCAGCAACATTGTCAAGCCATTTTGGCCCATGTCCCCAATTGTCATTATCAAATAGAAAAAAATAAGAAAAAAAGCCACACATGACTTCAATTCCCAGCCGTGACTTTTCATCCATTGCATATACGACTTCTTTTTTCCCTCTTCATCAGCTAGCCACTTACAACAACATTTCAACCTCCAAGCTGTATAACCAAATGCACCTGCACGTGAGCCAAACGCACGCCGTATACCGCACGAACAACACGCACCTTCAAGATGACAATGAACATCAACTCCAAACAGCTCCCAGCATCGCACACAAGCCCACACAAAACGTAGCCAAAACACGAAAATTACACAAACCAGCCAGCTTCACAAGCAAAATAATACACGTAACTTTCATCATTCAGCTATCCTCACGCTGTAAACGTAATCAACTTACCAAAGCCACAAGCTGCAACAATATTTGAAACGCAAACCGAACAACATACACACACGGTAGCCAGTACCAAAACGCAAGAGTTACAACACAAAACGCAGAATTTCAAAATGAAAAAAACTCAGAAGGCATCCGGATCATACATCACAAAACGCAGTAACATCCTCACTGTAAACGCAGAAAATCACAGCTATTCATACACGCATTTTCCATGGCCCCAAAATGCACAAAATCAAATAAAACGACATCACTTTTCAGATTCAAAACTTGACTCATTCTTCTATAAATATAATGCTAAATCCCTGCAAAATCAATTTCAAACTTCAACTTTTATTCCTCAATTATTTTCATATTACCATCATAAATCTTCAAAAATTCTCCCAAATCAAGTTTCAATCACCTTTTTTCTTCATCAAACCCTCAAATTCCAAGCTTCATCTCCAACCAAAAACAACCTATAATCTTCAATTCATCAACAACAAGTCAGATTTTCCGATTGAGAAGAAGAAGAAGGAAATCGATGAGACTGAAGGAGAAGATAGAGGTTCGTGATTTTTCTTTGAGATTGAAGGGTAGGAGATCGACGAATTTTTTTTTGGGAGGTACGTATCGGTTTGATTCTTCGGAGGTGAGGAGATATTGTGGCAACCCCGTGCTCTCTTATTTTTGTGTAGTAGGATTTGGGCTTATGTAGGATTTGCAGTACATATACTCTTTCTTTTAAGAACTTTTATTTTAATTATATTTTGTTATGATAATATTTGTTTTTTTATATTCTTGATTGTTTTTTTTATTTCTGAAAATTTGAAGGAATATGTGGGAAAGTTAGAAAATATTCTAGTTGTTTTATTTATATTTTTATATTAGATCCATTTTCATTCATCTCCTTTTATCATTTGGTCGATGAGATCTCCGATTCGAGATTATTGGTTTTCGAAGATGTTTAATCTTCATTATTTCAAATCTATGGATGAATGATCATTTGGATCATTCTCCATACTTTGGGATCGTGATAGGTTGCATTCGATAAATCAATGTGAAATCTCGATTAAGATTAGACCGTTACCACTTTTCTTTTCGTGCGACATGTTTTCGGAGAATGATCCATAATATCATTTCTCTAACATGTATTAGCACAAATATTTTGCACCTTAATCGGTGGTGGCCGACCTCATTTGTAGGGTAATTACTTCGTAAATTACTCGGCGATTGCTTAACATTAACCTAAACTTGTCCCGAATTCAGAATAAGATCCAATTGGATCCGGTTGCCTCTCGATTTTGGTTGTGTTTGATTAAGTTCATCATACCATTTCTATGTAAATATTATTATACTATTAATATACTAACATTTTAATTCATTCTCGCACCTTATCCTCTTTATTTCAATCTCTCGCTCCTTATCTCTTTTATTATGATTTTACTATACTATATCATTCACCATATTGTTTATCTTTATATTGATATGCTTGTGATTTTTCTTTTTTCCATTTGGACACAAAAACATTAATAACGGATTAAACATCTAAAAAGACTTGGGACTTTAACTTTGGACTATGGTCACTATCCTTAGCATTGGACTTGGTGTTTGGACTTAGATTCTAGGATCATTCTTTTGCTTGAGCTATTATGGATTGGAGACCTTAGCCGATTCGGTTCACTTGTTTTTGAAGATGGAAGTCCTATTGTTTCAAAGAATGTTCACCACACGGTTTGGTTGTTCTTCCCTTAACTTTTACATTCAAGTCTTAGGATAGTCCCTTCATCTCCTCCCACTTCTTAGATTTTCAAATCTCCTTCCTATTTTCAAAATTTTCTTTGTTTTCAAACTTCAAATGTTTTCACAATCAAACCTTGACTTAGGTCATGCGGTGTTATCGTTTGATTTCATTTCTTAATAAATGCTAAACCACATAAGCATATCGAAACTTTCTTCTCAAAAACATTCAAAACATTCAAAACTCATTCAATTGTTTTTGTGCCCTCGTGCACGTTTCTTTTTAACCATTTTCATGTTTAGATATGATTCATTCTTTCTAGTGGAATTATTCGCTAAAGAATGACGACTTATCTTTACATTTTAAAATCAATTCAACTCATTGTTTCTTTTCACATTTTGTACCACGAACTACGAGGTTTTGATCTCGCATTGCACTTTGTGGGTACGTAGGCATGAGACAATCGTCTCTTCAAACACAAAAATATTTAAAAAAAACATTTCTCTTCTCATCTCTTCAATCTCTTTCAAACAAACCATTTTCAAACCAAAAAGCAATAAATTTTCAAAGGGCTCCCGTGGATTACCACAGAAATTTTGGGTGCGTAAAACCTTCCCAATTTGTAACCTATCCCCTTACCCGTTCTCTGTTCGATTCTTTTAGCTTTTTGCTTTTAGATTCATTATGTTTTATTCGCTCTTTCTCCCTTTTCCATTTGGAATAAAATAAAAGCACGGTGGCGACTCTGTTTACTTTGAGTTAAGTTAACTAATTTCTTACACTCATGTTTTTACCGCTACAGAAAAGTGGCGACTCTGCTGGGGAAACATCTCTAAGTGCATTCGGCCTACTTTGATTTATTTACTGCTTTGGTTTGATTTGTTTGTTATTTGTTTGTTCTGTTTCGGTTTTGGTGATCCTCTGTGAGTGAGATAGATTCTAACCCGGATCTGAGTTGAACTTATGATAGGACGGCGATATTCGAAGCGATAAGCAATGGAGTAGTCCAAAGCTATATCAATTTGATAATCTCCACTCGGTTAGGCTCTCTTGGATTATCAAACTCATGATGAGTAATTATACGTGGCATTATCTTCCGACCTTGAGCTGATCATACTGAGGACCGTAGAACCTTTAACCCATCCAAGCCAATTTAGGAACGTAGTGCAGAAACTGTCTGGGTGTAAACCTAAGGTGGTTGTCATGCGATACTACACTCAGACGAGGTCTATTTTAAGAATGTTATCGGTTGGGGAGTAATCCAACGTACCAATGATATTCTAAAGATGGTTGTTAGCTCCGGGTACCTCTGTTAGCACCCTTTTGGTTTTCTGCAGGTACAATGA
Organism: Lathyrus aphaca; assembly: GCA_963966055.1. NCBI lineage: Eukaryota > Viridiplantae > Streptophyta > Magnoliopsida > Fabales > Fabaceae > Lathyrus > Lathyrus aphaca. Next base: position 458,186,900 of record OZ014520.1, on the reverse strand, counting down.
AGACGAAACCTTAGTACTTACCTGTGTGGGTTGGTGTTCTTTTACCTTGACTTCATGCTCGTGACTCGGAACCTAAACCCGTGTGCTTTGTGTGATCTTGTTTGTGTTTGTTGCATACATGCCATCATGCATTCATGAGCATTGTTTTTGAGATTTCAAGGGACTCATAAGGAACTTTTGCAAAATTTCAGATGTCTATGGTTATGAATTTTGAAAGGAGGAACACAAAGAAGTACACCTTCAAGAATCCTAATATAGTGGAGTTGAGAAGGCTAGGAGCATTGGTGGTTGATACCCAGGAGTTCCGGAAATGTTATGGAAAATACATGCCATCATGCATTCATGAGCATTGTTTTTGAGATTTCACCTTTCCTGATTATCAGCTTATGCCGACCTTGGAGGAGTACTCTCATTGGATAGGTCTACCTATTTTGGACAAGGAATTTCTTTTCAGTGGTTTAGAGAAGGAGCTTACTATCAAAGTCATCGCCAAAGCCCTTTTTCTCAAGGAGTCCGATCTTAATGGGAAGTTTCTTCCAAAAGGGAGTGTATGTGGTATTAATGCTAAGTTCTTGATGGGGAAAGCTTCTACTTTACTTACTTTGGGTCATAAGGATGCACTTGAGGCTATTCTTGCTTTGCTCAATTATGGGATTGTCTTGTTTCCTAACTTAGATGGTATTGTGGATGAGAATGCCATTCAGATTTTCTTGAAGAAGAATCTGGTACCTACTTTGCTTGGAGACATGTATCACGCCTTTCATTATAGGACCTCCAAAGGTGATGGAGATATTGTGTGTTGTGCGCCTCTTCTTTACAGGTGGTTTATTTCACACCTACCAAAGTCTGATGTGTTCAAGGATAATAGAGATAAGCGAAGATGGTCTCAAAGGATTATGTCACTTTCTCATAAGGATATGACTTGGTATTGTTCCCATTATGATATTGGAGTGCTTATTGATAGTTGTGGAGGATTTCCTAATGTACCTCTTCTTGGTACACGTGGGGGAATTAGTTACAACCCTATTCTTGCTAGGCGACAGTTGGGATATTGTTTGAAGGACATACCAAACAACCTTTCCTTATCCCATTTTTTCTTTCTTAATGGTGCAAATCATGTAGAAATGAAGAAAAAGATTGTTCATTCTTGGCATGCGGTTCATCGGAAAGAGAAAGGTCAATTGGGAAGACAACACCTGGCTCCCTCCGAGTGTTACATCCAGTGGGTTCGATCTAGGGCTTCCAAGCTCAAGATGCCTTATCCACCCGAGGAGCCTTTGTTTCCTATATTACCATTGTCCGCTTTTCTTCCTCCCGTTGATGAGAAGGTCGCTCTTCAAGAAGAGTTAGACAAGATGAAGAAAGAGAAAGAAGAATAGCTACTTGAGAAGACTACGATACGAGAGCAACTGAAGGAGAAGGATGATCTCATTGAGTTACTTGAGCAGCGTGTTACTAAGAGGCCAATAGAGGATTTATCTTCCTCTAGTACTCCATCTACCATTCCTCCTACATCCGGTTCTTGGAAGACCATTGTTGACCAGTTGGTGAAGGATAAGGGAGACATGGAGAATCGTTACAAGAAAGAGATTAAGAGGATTCGCGTGAAGTACCAGCCGGGATTCGGATCTTCTTCGGATGTGATCCCCTAGGCCTAGTTTACTTTTCTATCATGTATTAGGATTATCGAGGCTTGTACTTCACTTGTAATCCTTACTTTGATTTTAATGAGAATGGGTTTTTAAGTACTTCAAAAAGCATTTCTTTATGAATATTGCAAGTTATCTTATAGTCCTTTGAAATCTTTGCATTTGTATACGCATACCAGGCATCATACCCGCATTTGTCTTTATTTTTGAGTGTTCTCTAGGGATCTTACATTGTTTCTTGGTCTTCATTCAGTTCTCCTGTCAAGCTGACTCACCGATTTGATACTCGAGCTAATCGGAAGAAGATGTTGGAAACCTTACAACAAGAGAATCGTGAGCTGTGCGAAGAAGTTACATATCTGAGGGAATGCTTGGAAAGAGTTTCTGCCATGATGGAAGGCTTGGTGGCTTCTCAGAATCAACCACCTCCTCCTAATTCTCCTGTTCAGAATACAATCATCTCTTAGATTGTCACTGCATCAATTCCTGTTGAAACTGTCATTTCTCCTTGCTATCGCATGCCTTCTAGCACACCTTGGGGAATGCCGGTTGATTTCATTCCTGCTGGTTATCATCCTCCTCCTCCTGAGACTGCTGAATTTAATACTCTTCCGCCAGTGATAACTACTCTTCCTCCATTTCACCGCCTGTGATGAACACTATTCCGCACCATGATGAAATGATTTACCATGCTGAGCCCAGTGAAGGCGCTGGTGTGATTGAAAGACTTGATGATTTTCAAGGTCGTTTTGCTGATATACAGAAGGAGATGAGAGCCTTGAAGCATAAGGATTTGTTCGGAAAATATGCTTATGATCTTTGTTTGGTCCCTAATGTTAAGGTTCCGTACAAGTTCAGGCTGCCTGAGTTCGAGATGTATAAAGGAAAACTTGTCCTCTGAGTCATTTGACTATGTATGCTAGAAAGATGTCTACTCAGACAGACAATGATAAGCTGTTGATTCATTATTTCCAGGATAGTTTGACTGGTGCAGCCATGAGGTGGTACATGAGTTTGGATAATAGCCAAATCAAGACTTTCAATGATTTGGGAGAGGCTTTTGTAAGGCAATACAAGTATAATGTTGATATGGCACCAGATAGAGATCAGCTTCGTGCTATGTCCCAGAAAGACAAAGAGACTTTCAAAGAGTATGCACAGAGATGGCGCGAGCTGGCAGCTCAGATTGTTCCTCCTCTTGAAGAGAAAGAGATTTAAAAGATATTCTTGAAGACTTTGAGTTATTTCTACTATGAGAAGATGATAGCAAGTGCTCCTTCTGATTTCACTAAAATGGTAAGTATGAGGATGCGTTTAGAAGAAGGTGTCCGTGAGGGATGGTTGAGCCAAGAGAATAGTAATGGCTCGAGCTCTAGGAGGTTCAATTTTGGTAAAAAGAAAGAATGTGAGACTAATGTTGTGTCTCGTGAAAGTTACAGAAGACCTCGTGGTCGTGAGAATCGCCATCAGCAGCATGTAGCTTCTGTAACTCCGATGATTAATGTGACTCCCACTGGGCCAATAGTTCCAAAGTACCAGTCTCGTTATCAACAACCTTCCGTGCAACAGAGTGGTAATCAACAGGTTCGGGCTAAGCCGAGTTTTGATCCCATTCCAATGTTGTATGCGGATTTGCTTCCATCTCGTATTGCGAAGAATCTTGTGCAAACACGTTCTCCACCTCCAGTTCCAGAGACTATCCCATGGTGGTATAAGCCAGAGGCTCACTGTGCTTTTCATCAAGGTGCCCCGGGGCACGATGTTGAGAACTGTTACCCATTGAAGTTTGAAGTACAGAAATTGATAAGGAGCAATGTTCTGTTTTTCAATGATGTTAATCCAAATGTGAAGACAAATCCGCTTCCGAAGCATGGTAATATGTCTATGAATATAGTTGATGGTTGTCCTGGTTTATTCAAGATTTATGAGGTCCGCCATATTCGAAGGTCTTTGGTTGAGATGCATGCTTTCTTAAGTGAATATCACGACATTGATCAAGATTATGCTGGTTGTTGCATTTGCTCGGTGAACCCTCGTGGTTGCGTGATTGTTAAGAGAGACATTCAAAAGATGATGGATGATAAGTTGATTGAAGTGACAACAAAAAGAGATGAGTATGAAAATGAAGTGAATGTTATTATGCCTCAGTTCAATATTCCTGAGAAGGTTGTTCCTGAGAAGGTGGTTATTTCTTTTGATAGCCGCAAATATGTTGTTACTCCCTTGGTGATCAATTTGCCTGGTCCAGTGCCATATGAGTCTGATAAAGCTGTTCTGTACCGGTATAATGCTACGATGATAGAAAATGGTAAGGAAGTTCCTATTCCTTCTCCAAAGTCTGTGGTTAGCATTGCTGATGTGACAAAGGTTACTCGAAGTGGTAGAGTTTATGCTTCAGATCCTCCGAAGAGAGTTGAAGATACAAGTGCGAGTAAACAGATTATGGATGTTGTTGCCCGATCAGGCCAATTTGGTGATAGTGAAGATGAGGTGTTGAAATTGATAAAGAAAAGTGAGTACAACGTTACTGAGCAGTTGTTGCACACTCCATCGAAGATATCAGTTTTATCACTCTTGATGTGCTCTGAGGCTCATAGGCAGTCTTTGCAGAAGATTCTTGATCAAGCTTATGCTGACCATGATGTGACTGTTGATCAGTTTGATGGTATTGTGGCTAATATCACATCGTGCAACAATTTAAGTTTTTGTGATGATGATTTTCATGAAGAAGGAAGGAATCATAACTTGGCTTTGCATATTTCAGTAAACTGTCAGGAAGATGCAATGTCTAAGGTGCTGGTTGATATTGGGTATTCTCTGAATGTGATGCCGAAGTCGACTTTTTCAAGGCTTGCGTACCAAGGTGCTCCCATGAGGCATAGTGGGATTATTGTGAAAGCTTTTGACGGATCAAAGAAGACAGTGATTGGTGAAGTGGATCTTCCTATTCTTATTGGACCGTTTATATTCCAAATTACTTTTCAAGTAATGGATATACGTCCCGCTTACAGTTGTCTCCTTGGAAGACCCTGGATTCATGAGGCAGGAGCTGTGACATCTACTCTTCATCAGAAGCTGAAGTTTGTGAAAGATGGGAAATTAGTGACTATTGGTGGTGAAAAGGCGATGCTTGTGAGAAATTTGTCATCTTTCTCCTATATTAATGCTGAAGAAGAGGTGGGAACTTCATTTCAGGCTCTTTCTGTTATTGATAATGCTGCTAAGAAGAATGTCATGCCTATGTCTTCTCTCAAGGATGCTCTACGCGTGCTTGAAACTGGTCGATCTGACGGTTTGGGACGAGTTATTGATGTTGTGAACAACAAGGAAGGATTTGGTATCGGCTTTGCACCAGGTGTGGTTCTCAATGACCCGAAGACTATTCAGGAAGGATTCCGAAGTGCTGGGTTTATCAATAATCATTCCACTGCTGCCATCATTGAAGATGATGAAGACGAAGAAATGCCTAACTTTGTTACGCACGAAAAAGATTTGCAAGAACTAGATTGCTGTTGATGTTCCTTTCATTGTTCATGTTTCAAAGTAATTTGTTTTATTTTCCTTCAAAAAATACTTTCACTCTACCCAAGGTGAAAGTGATGTTTGTCGGGCTTTGTTTCAAATTTTATCATCATCAATAAAATGTTATTTTGTTATTTTCATATGTGTTTTTCCTTTTTGCTTTATTCTGAAAAATGGTAACATAAAAAACCCCAAAAAAATAAGAAAAATAATTGTTTATCTGCATAATGTTTGCACTTTTGTTCATACTCTGAAATAAAAATAAAATCATTGTGCAGATTGATTGATAAACCCATTGAAAACAATGGTCCTATGCCCACTCCCAACTTTGAATTCCCTGTGTTCGAAGCTGAGGAAGAAGATGTTGAAGGGATTCCTGATGAAATTTCTTGGTTGCTTGAGCACGAGGAGAAGGTTATTCAGCCTCATGGAGGGTCTATAGAGATGGTCAAATTGGGTTCTGAATATGATAAGAAAGAAGTCAAAGTTGGAGCATTGCTTGACCTTGATGTTAAGAAGAGGATTGTAGAGCTTCTTAGAGAGTATGTTGATGTATTTGCTTGGTCTTATCAAGACATGCCAGGTCTTGATACTGATATTGTAAAGCATAGATTGCTGCTGAAGCCTGAATGTCCACCTGTAAAGCAAAAGTTGAGAAGAACTCGTCCTGATATGGCAGTAAAGATCAAAGAGGAGGTTCAAAAGCAGATTGATGCAGGTTTTCTTGTGACATCTAATTATCCTCAATGGGTGGCCAATATTGTGCCTGTTCCAAAGAAAGACGGAAAAGTCCGAATGTGCGTTGATTACAGAGATTTGAATAAAGCCAGTCCAAAAGATGATTTTCCATTACCACACATTGATATGTTGGTAGATAATACGGCTAAGTTTGATGTGTTCTCTTTTATGGATGGATTTTCCTGTTATAATCAAATAAAGATGGCACCCGAGGACATGGAAAAGACCATATTTATTACACCATGGGGAACATTCTGCTACAGAGTGATGCCCTTTGGATTGAAGAATGCTGGTGCGACATACCAAAGAGCTATGACAAAACTTTTCAATGATATGATGCACAAAGAAATTGAGGTATATGTTGATGATATGATCGCGAAGTCGAGGACTGAAGTAGATCATGTTGAACATTTATTGAAGTTGTTTCAGAGGTTAAGGAAGTTTAAGCTTTGTTTGAATCCGAACAAGTGCACCTTTGGTGTACATTCTGGAAAGTTGTTGGGTTTCATTGTCAGCCAAAGAGGCATTGAAGTTGATCCTGATAAAGTAAAAGCCATTCAGGAAATGCCTGCTCCAAGAACTGAAAAACAAGTAAGAGGATTCTTGGGCCGTTTGAATTATATTTCGAGGTTTATCTCTCACATGATTGCCACATGTGCTCCGATCTTCAAGCTGCTTCGGAAAGATAAAGGTTGTGTCTAGACAGATGATTGTCAGAAGGCATTTGAAAGTATCAAAGAATATCTGCTTGAACCTCCTATCTTGTCTCCTCCGGTGGAAGGTAGACCGATGATCATGTATTTGACTGTGTTGGAAGATTCCATGGGTTGTGTGCTTGGTCAGCAAGATGAATCTGGAAGAAAAGAATATGCAATTTACTACTTGAGTAAAACATTCACTGATTATGAGTCTCGGTACTCCATGCTTGAAAAAACTTGTTGTGCCTTAGCTTGGGCTGCAAAGCGTCTTCGCCAGTATATGCTGAATCATACAACCTGGTTGATCTCTAAAATGGATCCGATCAAGTATATATTTGAAAAGTCTACTTTGACTGGGAGGATTGCTCGTTGGCAAATGTTATTGTCAGAATATGATATCAAGTACCGAGCTCAAAAAGCTATAAAAGGTAGTATCTTGGTTGACCATTTGGCACATCAACCGATTGATGATTACCAGCCTAACAAGTTTGATTTTCCAGAAGAGGATGTGATGTACTTGAAAATAAAATATTGTGATGAACCTTTGATTGAGGAAGGGCCGGAGCCTGGATCTCGGTGGGGTTTAGTTTTTGACGGTGCTATGAATGCACGCGGAAGAGGAATTGGGGCAATGATCATTACTCCCCATGGTTCACATATTTCTTTTGCTGCAAGGTTGAGATTTCCTTGTACCAATAATGAAGCTGAGTATGAAGCCTGTATTATGGGTCTTGAGGAAGCTATTGATCTGAGGATTAAGCATCTTAATGTGTATGGAGATTCTGCCTTGGTAATCAATCAGATCCAGGGTAAGTGGATAACTCATCAACCCCACTTGATTCCTTATAGAGATTATGCCAGGAAGATATCAACTTTCTTCACTAAAATTGAGTTTCATTATGTTCCTCGTGATGAGAATCAGATGGCAGATGCTTTAGCAACTATAGCTTCTATGATAAAGGTGCACCAGTGGAATGATGTTCCCATGATCATAGTGATGCGACTTGAAAGACCAGCTCATGTGTTTGCAGTTGAAGAGGTCCATGATGACAAGCCTTGGTATCATGATATTAAATGTTTCCTCCAGAGTCAGGAATACCCACTTGGGGCAGCCGATAAAGATAAGAGGACTTTGAGGAGATTGGAAAGCAATTTCTTCCTGAATGGAAATGTGCTATATAAGAGAAATTTTGACATGGTCTTGCTTAAATGCGTGGATAGACACGAAGCAGACATGTTAATGAAGGAAATTCATGAAGGATATTTTGGCACTCATGCTAATGGACATGCAATGGCTAAAAAGATGTTGAGAGCAGGTTATTATTGGTTGACAATGGAATCTGATTGTTGCAAGTATGTGAAAAAAATGCCATAAGTGTCAAGTGTATGCTGATAAGATTCACGTGACACCAACTCATCTCAATGTGATTTCTTCCCCATGGCCTTTCTCTATGTGGGGAATTGATATGATTGGTATGATTGAACCCAAGGCTTCGAATGGACATCGTTTTATTCTTGTGGCAATTGACTACTTCACCAAGTGGGTAGAAGCGACATAGTATGCTAATGTGACCAAGCAAGTTGTGGTTCGGTTTATCAAGAATATTATTATCTGCAAATATGGTGTTCCGAATAGAATCATTACTGATAATGGTTCGAACTTGAATAATAAGATGATGAAAGAGCTTTGTGAAGAATTCAAGATTCAGCACCATAATTCTTCTCCTTATAGACCGAAGATGAATGGGGATGTTGAAGCTGCGAATAAGAACATTAAGAAGATCATTCAGAAGATGGTTGTGACATACAAGGACTGGCATGAGATGCTCCCTTTAACTTTGCATGGGTATCGTACATCTGTCTGCACTTCAACAGGGGCAACCCCTTTCTCACTTGTTTATGGTACAGAAGCAGTGCACCCTGTCGAGGTTGAAATCCCATCAATGAGAGTTCTGATGGAAGCCAAGTTGACTGAGGCTGAATGGTGTCAGAGTAGATTTGACCAGTTGAATTTGATTGAGGAAAAGAGAATAACAGCTTTGTGTCATGGTAGGTTGTACCAACAAAGAATGAAGAAAGCTTTTGACAAGAAGGTCAAACCTCGTGTATTTTGAGAAGGCGACCTTGTGCTCAAAAAGATCCAGTCTTTCATTAAAGATTCTCGGGGCAAGTGGACTCCGAACTATGATGGCCCATATGTTGTCAAGAAAGCCTTCTCTGGCGGTTCATTAATTCTTGCAACTATGGATGGTGAGGAGATCACTCGTCCTGTGAATGCGGATGCAGTCAAGAAATACTTCGCCTAAAATAAAAAAATATAAAAAAAATAAAAGAACAACTCGCTAAGTTGAAAACCCGAAAGGGCGGCTTAGGCAAAAATGAACGTCTCGGTGGATTGAAAACCCGAAAGGGCGGTCCAGGCAAAAATTAGAGACATAAACAGAAATAATTATCCCGGTAGATTGAAAACCCGAAAGGGAAATCTAGGAAAAAGTTAGGGATCATGGCAAGTAACTGCGTCGACAGACTAGATCACTTGTAGCGACCGAGGATTTCAGATTCAATCCCTCAGAAGAATTTCCCATCAAAGATTCTTATTCACTCATCCTTGACTGAAGTTTCATACACAATGGAGTTCAAAGTTGATAGGGAGAATAATGATCATTGTATTTCAATGTAGCCCTTTTCCATGTATTTACCATTTTTCAAACTAGTAAAGATCCATGGAGTCATGCCATTTGATGACTGCCATTCTATCAATGAATTTGAGCTTTTATCCAATTGTTTGCAAATCTTTATTTTGTTTTTGTTTACAAAATTTCAATTTATTGTTGATGATGATTTTTGAAACAAATTTAATAAATTTAATCTTTGAAAATGATAAAAACATTTTTCTTTTGATATATGAACAAAGAAAGGATATCAATAGTGACTCCAAGGATAGTAAAGTCTGGATGTGTGTAACTTGTCTCTCCCAAAGCAGGGTTTGATTCAGTTGTATCCTTGTGAAATTCTTGAATAGTCTTGGCATGATGATGTTAATGATGTTTTGTTCCCCAACAATAAGTATGAACGGGGATTGTATGATTGTTCTTAGTTTGAATTCCAATGACTTCCCTAGAGGAATTGTTGGAAGAAATGTTCTTAAGAATCCCTAGCTGAGTTTTGATCTCTTTCTCAGCAAGTTATCTTTAATTTGAGAAGCATTGGGAATCCTCAGCCGAGTTCTTGTTCCTCAGTTTGAGTTGGTTGCATCCTTTAGCAGAAGTATTGATATAGTAGTCAGTTTGGAGGTTTTCTTTCACTTGATGGTGGGTATTGATTTAAAATCCCTCGTAATTGTGTTTTGGCTAAGGTGTTAACTTTTGGTATCCCCATATGGGCAAGCGAGTCTGAATTTTCAGTGATGAATGATCTCCATAGATCTTTCCCATAGATCCCCAGTAGGTCTGCATGTAGTCAGCAGGTTCCCATGTGATCTTCAGCAGGTCTTACACTCTATCCCCAAGTGGAACAAGAGTGGTATGACGGTTATTCCTCGCAGGGTTTGATTTTTATCAAGAATTCTTCTGTCCACTAGCAAGGATTGTGAAAGCTTTTCCCCATCCTCAGCAGATTATTACCTTTCCTTAGCAGGGTGATATTCTTATGCAGAGTTGATGCTCCAGTAGATTATGCTTCATTTGTATCACTGGTAGATCTTTATTTTGTTTCCTCGAACAAAGTTGTTAAGATATTTGTTCCCATCAGTGTTTAGCAGGGAAGTTTTCCATCTTTCCCCAAGGAATGGAAGATTTTGTTCTGTTGGTGTTTCTCCAACATGTTATCCTCTCATTGTGGAATTTATGATGTTATCCTTTACGGATTCTTGAAGATTACTTTGTGGATTGGATCCCTAGCAGATGTTTTCTCATCATGAGTTAAGCCTTGTAGTAGGATTTTATTCCTTTGATGACTTTTGATGTTCCCCTGCAGGATGTCAAGTTGAACCTCAAGCGTGATTCCCCGCATTATTACCTTGGGATTAGCCGAGTATCTGGTTGTTGTGGTGTTTATGTCACCCGTTGCTTATCTTTATGTCTGTTTTTTCAGCATATTCATACGCATATTCATACACATAAGCATAACATCATTCGCTTGCATTCTTGCATTTATCATTGTTCCCTGCTCTTGGGTTTGGATTTTCCCCACAGTGTGTGTGTGTTGTCTTCCTCTCAAGTTTAGAGTGTCGACCATTAAGCAGAAAGTTTTTATATTTTCTAATTCCCCACTGAGTTTGTTCCTCGTGGATGATATTGATTCAGTTTCCTCCCCAGTTTATTATTTGGATGGAACTTTCCCCAGTTGAGATATTTCCTCCTCGGGATGAGTCTTGTTTGACCGTTTCTCTCCAACTTGCTTGGATTGAACTTTGGTCCCCTTTTGTGAGTAATATTGCTTTGGAATTAAGCTATCATTGTTTGATAGTGGGAAACTTTTGCTCTAGTTTGAGTATATTACTTTGGAATTAAGCTATCAGTTAATCGATATTGGGTAATATTACCAAATTGATCAAGTTTCTTTTGCTTGTACTTCTACCCAGTAAATCAGGTAGTTGAGAATTTTTCTACCCAGTAAAAAGGTAGTGGAAGTTATCCCTCTTTATTTTGCTTCTATCCAGTAAATCGATAGTTGAGTCCCTTATTTTTCCTCCCCAGTAAACAAGTAGTTGATGATTCTTTTCCAACTCAGTATTCCTCCATTTTTGGAATCGAATACTTTGTTTGGTTGGTATTTCCTGGCAGGGTGTTTACTTTCCCTTGTTGAATCTTGTACCTTGATTATATCTTTTCCCAAGTTGAGTTAGCTATCCAGTGATTTGTTTTCCGGGTAAACTCTTTTGGTGTCAGTTGTTTCCCCAGCGGGATTTTCTTTTGTGTCCTCAAGCTTTTGCTTTTCTCTTAGGACAAAAATTGGGTTTTCTGTATTTAAGTCTCTCCCATCTTGTGGAGACGATGATGTCAATCTTCATATCTCCGGATTGAAGAAACTTAAATAGGGGCAGCTGTAGCACCCTAATTTTTGCCCTAAGCTTTTCTTCGCATTTCATCTACAACTTGCATACAAACAAGGTCGCACTAGTTTCTCGGTTCTTCTCAACTGTAGGGTTTATGCTCACAGGGGATCACAGTGCTTTTACTTACCTTTATTTGTTTATATTTGCTAACCTCTAACCAAAATACAAAAATATGTTGTAGTTTGTTTCTTCTTCTTCTCTGTGTTGCAGGTTTTCAAAGGTAAAGAGGTGATTCCGATTCAGATGTAGTTGTTCAGTTATGATTCGATTCAGACGGATGTTTGACCTAATCTTGGTCAAACTACCAAAGGATTGTTCAACTGCAAATTATTTATGCCAGTGGTTTATTTCTCAGACCGTGTGTGTTCAAAGTTCAAAGTTGTGTTGTGTATGAAATTCATCAAATTCTCAAGTTGTGGTTCTTAAGAAGTTTTAGGCCAGATTGTTTTGGTTCAGTGCATCAATGGTTCAGCTGTGGACTTATTTTCCTCAGCATGGTTTCAAATAATCAAGGCAATTTTCAGACATTTGGTTGTGGCTTAATTTGCAAATATTCAGTGGTTCCGTGTTGGTTGTATTCATTTTTACCAGTGGCGTGTGCTAGAAAACTCAAGATCTGGTTTTGAGCTAAAAAGTCATCACTTCATATCCATTTATTCACCCATATTTCATTTTCTATAGCCATTTTCATATATCCATTTTTTTATCCAATCACATTATTTAGATATTATCTTTATTCTTTGTTCTCTAATCCATTTCAAGATTTATTTGTCAACATTTTCTTATTACAAAAATTATTACAAAAAATCTTCTATCATTTCTTAAGCCCATGTTACCATTATTTCAAAAAATATCATAGGCCATCATCAAGCCCATTATTCTTGGTTACAACCCATTATCCCAAAAATTAAAAAAAAATAGAAAATACCATCAAATGCAAACACGTGACCCCAGATTTACACATTCCTTCAGCAACATTGCCAAACCAATTTGGCCCATGTCCCACTTGTAATTATGAAATAGAAAAAAATAAGAAAAAAAGCCACACATGACTTCAATTCCCAGCCGTGACTTTTCATCCATTGCATATACGACTTCTTTTTCCCCTCTTCATCAGCTAGCCACTTACAACAACATTTCAACCTCCAAGCCATATAACCAAATGCACCTGCACGTGAGCCAAACGCACACCGTATACCGCACGAACAACACGCACCTACAAGATGACAATGAACATCAGCTCCAAACAGCTCCTAGCATCGCACACAAGCCCACACAAAATGTAGCCAAAACACGGAAATTACACAAACCAGCCAGCTTAACAAGTAAAATAATACACACATCTTTCATCATTCAGCTATCCTCACGCCGTAAACGTCATCAACTTACCAAAGCCGCAAGCTGCAACAATATTTGAAACGCAAACCGGACAATATACACACGGTAGCCAGTACCAAAATGCGAGAGTTACAACACAAAACGCAGAATTTCAAAATGAAAAAAACTCAGAAGGCACGCGGATCATACATCACAAAACGCAGTAACATCCTCACTGTAAACGCAGAAAATCCCAGCTATTCATACACGCGTTTTCCATGGCCCCAAAACGCACAAAATCAAAATAAAACGGCATCACTTTTCAGATTCAAAACTAGACTCATTCTTCTATAAATACAATGCTTTCCCTCTTCTACAACTAAGCTTAGAAAGCCATCCTAAATCCCTGCAAAATCAATTTCAAACTTCAACTTTTATTCCTCAATTATTTTCATATTACCATCATAAATCTTCAAAAATTCTCCCAAATCAAGTTTCAATCACCTTTTTACTTGATCAAACCCTCAAATTTCAAGCTTCATCTCCAACCAAAAACAACCTATAATCTTCAATTCATCAACAATAAGTTAGATTTTACGATTGAGAAGAAGAAAAAGGAAATCGACGAGACTGAAGGAGAAGATAGAGGTTCGTGATTTTTCTTTGAGATTGAAGGGTAGGAGATCGACGAATTTCTGTTTGGGAGGAACGTATCGGTTTGATTCTTCGGAGGTGAGGAGATATTGCGGCAACCCCGTGCTCTCTTATTTCACGCGTTGAAGAAGAAGTTGAATTAATCTATTTATTTTAATTTCTTTATTTTTTTTTGTTATATTTATTTTTTAATAAATTTGTGTAGTAGGATTTGGGCTTATGTAGGATTTGTAGTACATATACTCCTTCTTTTAAGAACTTTTATTTTAATTATATTTTGTTATGATAATATTTGTTTTTTTATATTCTAGATTGTTTTTTTTATTTCTGAAAATTTGAAGGAATATGTGGGAAAGTTAGAAAATATTCTAGTTGTTTTATTTGGATTTTTATATTAGATCCATTTTCATTCATCTCCTTTTGTCTTTTGGTCGATGAGATCCCCGATTCGAGATTATTGGTTTTCTTTTCTTTACCGTTACCACTTTTCTTTTCGTGCAAAATTTTTTCGGAGAATGATCCATAATATCATTTCTCTAACATGTATTAGCACAAATATTTTCCACCTAAATCGGTGGTGGCCGGCCTCATTTGTAGGGTAATTACTTCGTAAATTACTCAGCGATTGCTTAACATAAACCTAAACTTGTTCCAAATTCGGAATAAGATCCAATTGGATCCGGTTGCCTCTCGATTTTGGTTATCTCTTTTTGGCCGTGTTTGATTAAGTTCATCATACCATTTCTATGTAAATATTATTATACTATTAATATACTAACATTTTAATTCATTCTCGCACCTTATCCTCTTTATTTCAATCTCTCGCTCCTTATCTCATTTATTATGCTTTTATTATACTATATCATTCACCATATTGTTTATGTTTATATTGTTATGCTTGTGATTTTTCTTTTGTTCATTTGGACACAGAAACATTAATAACGGATTAAACATCTAAAAAGACTTGGGACTTTAACTTTGGACTATGGTCACTATCCTTAGCATTGGACTTGGAGTTTGGACTTAGATTCTAGGATCATTATTTTGCTTGAGCTATTATGGATTGGAGACTTTAGCCGATTCGGTTCACTTGTTTATGAAGATGGAAGTCCTATTGTTTCAAAGAATATTCACCACACGGTTTGGTTGTTCTTCCCTTAACTTTTACATTCAAGTCTTAGGATAGTCCCTTCATTTCCTCCCACTTCTTAGATTTTCAAATCTCCTTCCTATTTTCAAAATTTTCTTTGTTTTCAAACTTCAAATGTTTTCGCAATCAAACCTTGACTTAGGTCATGCGGTTTTACCGTTTGATTTCATTTCTTAATAAATGCTAAACCACATAAGAATATCGAAACTTTCTTCTCAAAAACATTCAAAACATTCAAAACTCATTCAATTGTTTGTGTGCCCTCGTGCACGTTTCTTTTTAACCATTTTCATGTTTAGATATGATTCATTCTTTCTAGCGGAATTATTCGCTAAAGAATGACGACTTATCTTTACATTTTAAAATCAATTCAACTCATTGTTTCTTTTCACATTTTGTACCACGAACTACGAGGTTTTGATCTTGCATTGCACTTTGTGGGTACGTAGGCATGAGACAATCGTCACTTCAAACACAAAAATATTAAAAAAAAACATTTCTCTTCTCATCTCTTTAAACTCTTTCAAACAAACCATTTTCAAACAAAAAAGCAATAAATTTTTCAAAGGGCTCCTGTGGAGTACCACGGACATTTTGGGTGCGTAAAACCTTCCCAATTTGTAACCTATCCCCTTATCTGTTCTCTGTTCGATTCTTTTAGCTTTTTGCTTTTAGATTCATTAGGTTTTATTCGCTCTTTCTCCCTTTTCCATTTGGAATAAAATAAAAGCGCGGTGGCGACTCTGTTTACTTTGAGTTAAGTTAACTAATATCTTACACTCATGTTTTTACCGCTACAGTGTGGATCCCGTCGAGTAAGACTGATGTGAAGGGGTGCTAATTTTAACACCCATTTTTCCCAATTTCAAAAAATACTATTTATCAATAAAATCAGAGTTTTTATCAACATTGGAGTGCTACTTTTTCAACAAAAATCAAGTTCACATAGTTCTTTATTAAAATAGCGGAAAATATATATCTTTTTATTCATCATACGACAATTCGCCAAATATCCACAACATTCAACAATTCTCTTGATTTACAAGTTTCAACAAAATGTGATACGTAACTATTACTAACAAGAAATAAATAAAACAACAAAGATCCCCAACTCCCGTGTTACGTATCAGAGTGACTCCTAAGACTCAACCAAGCAACTTGTACCCCGAGGGTACTCAAGTACCTGAATCATCTGTACTTCCGAAGAAGCATAGACGCAACCAAACAACAAAGGAGTGAGAAAAAATTCAATATTTTAACGGTGCAAATAACATCTTAAAGGGTAATCTCACCTCTATTCATCAACACATATCATATATCATTTAATCAATCAAATGTCTCACACAAATCATCAACACATATCACATATCATATTTCACATATCATTCATTCAATAAAATGCAAAGTGACTCCATGACACAATGCAAATGCGGTACCGACTTCAACAAATGTCCATCCATTTGGACCGGATGTATCGCTTACGCTCCTACTGAGTCAAGATCATCCCCCACCTCTCGATTCACAATGAATCAAAATAATCAATTACGCTCCATCCGAGACATGATTATTCCACCATACATGCATATGAAAACTCGATTATGCATACCAAAATACATGCATGAACATCATCATACCTAGCACGATCCTCCTGATCCTCATAAATTATCACACACCCCATCACATGGGTCACATAAAAATCAGACAATATTCAATGCATATTATCAATATAATCCATATGGTTCATCATTGAAAGTTATACAAATCAACATGAGAACATATATCCTTACATACTAATTACCGGTTATCATGTCCTATTAACTCTTCACTAATTTCATCCTCAACTATGCCTCATGTATTGCCCAACATAACCCGATCCTCAAATCCTTCGTCGGTTATCAACCGTTCCTTCATATGGTTTGTACAGGACCCATAATACACATTTTCATAATCGATACATTCCAATTGATCTATTAATAAATATATACAATTCAAGTTAATCATATAAAACTCACGCACTAATTATCGGTTGGCAGGTCCTATAGTTATACATGGATGCTATCCTCAAACTAAAGGAATGAACATTGTCCCAGCTACACCATATTAAATCCTATACATTATTAAAGAATAAAATTAGTATTCAGTGATTTTTCAGAACAAAATAATAAAAATATAATTTCTCACGCTCCAGGTCTCGCTGAGCGAGCTCTATGCTCGCTGAGCGAACAACTCTCGGGATTCCCACTTTCCCTCGCTCACTAAGCGAGCACTGCGATTTGTCCAATCGTTCTCTGCACTAAACTCCACTATGCTATGGGTTCTCACACCAGTCTGAATTCAGTTTACCTTATTTCATTCTTAGCACTTAAAATAATCCAATTTTTATTCTTATAACTCTTTTATACCCCTAACATCACATAACTTCTCAAACTAACAATCACTAATCAATTGGGTAAAATTATAGGTTTTATTCATCTCCTCTAATGATTTCACCAATCATAACATTCATGGAAAAAATTTCATATCTCACCTACATCATACAATTCAACATCAAACTTCACACTAACACAATCAATCATCATAATATTTATATTATATCACAATTCATTAACATCAAACAATTTCATATAATTCCTAAGAGAGTAATGAACTCCCAATTACCCTCTTATGTTAGATCACCAATATAAAACCCTTTCTCCCCCCTTACCTCAAAAATTGAGCAATTCTTCACAAACCCTTGACCTTGAAGCTCTATGATCCTTGATCTCCCTTCTCTTTTCCCTTTTCTCCAGAGCCCCCATGTTCTTCATTAAAAAGCACGATAATGAGAAAATGTATCGTGTTCTCTCTTTTCATAACCCAACACAAGTTACTACCTTGCCCCTTAGACCTACAATTTTATTATTTTATTTATTTAATAACAATATTCCAATAATCTCATATTATCATTATATTATTATTTAAATAAAATGACTCTCTTGCTTACAACTTCAAAAACACCACATTATTCACCATAATTATTTTATAACATAATTTATGAAATCAGAGTGTTACAATAATACCTTCCCTTCACGTAACTGATTCACTTACCCGTTCTCTCTGGTTCGCAAGACCTCGTTATTTCCTTTCCCCAAGGTTGTGCAACATTACATTTCCCTTTCCTTGGGATAAAAATGCATGTTGTGCAAGTCTTCTTTTTCTGTGCCACTTTCGCATTTGTACTAGGATGAAAATCCCGGAAGTAATAAACGCCATCAAATATTTCTATCATGTCATTGCTTATGTGTTCTCAGGCTCACCGGGAAGCACTACTGAAAGTACTAAACATGACATATGTACCCCAAGAGATCATTGTCAATCAACTGGAGTCTGTTGTTGCTAACTTCAATGCTAGCCATGGGCTAGGTTTTACGGATTATGATTTGACTTCAGAGGGTCAAAATCACAACAAAGCCCTACACATCACCATGCATTGTAAAGGCGTAGTTCTATCCCACGTCTTGGTAGACACGGGTTCTTCCATGATTGTGTTACCGAAAAAGGCTCTAATGAAGTTAGACACTGAGGGGATTATTCTGAGGCCAAATGACTTGATGGTGAGGGCTTTCGATGGTTCAAAATGATATGTATTTTGAGAGGTGGAGTTCCCAGTTTAGATTGGTCCTCAAGTATTTAAATGCGTGTTCTACGTGATGGATATACAACCAACATATAGTTGTTTGTTAAGCAGATCATGACATACATGTTGCACCAAAAGTTAAAGTATGTGGTTGACGGTCAGGTTGTGAACGTATGCGGGGAAAAAGATATTTTTTTAGTGACTTGTCAACTTTCAAATATATTGAGATGGATGGAGAAATCTATGAGATGTTGTGTCAAGCATTTGAGGTAGTGAACGTCAGTTAAACATCTCCAAAAATAGTGGTTCCGAATAAAAAGAAGACTAGTACTTCTATTGCTTCCTAGAAACATGCGGTAGAAGTGGTTAAAGCTAGTAACGCCCAAGGCTGGGGCAAAATGGTTAAAGTATCTATGAAGGAACACAAGTTCGGTGTGGGCTATCAACCATATCAAGCTGTTGAGATAGAGTGCAATGGGTTGATTACCTTATACAGTGGAGGTATCATCAATTCAGATCACACGTGAGCTGCCAGTAAAGATAGTGTCGACAACAACTATGAACTTGACAACTGGATGCGCTCGTGTGTTCTGGGGCAAGAGCTTAACAATTGATCCACTGAAGACATTGTCCAAGTTACTCTTCAGACATAGTAATTTTCTTTGTTTTTCTTATAATCATATGCATGTCAAATATTACACTCTTCCCAAGGTGTAAAGATCCATTGTAGGGCCACTTGTTGCATTTACAATTATTTTTATCATGAATAAAAGATGTTTTTCATTCAAAAATTATGTTCCATTTCTTTCATTTTTAAATTTTGTAGAAAAACAATAAGATGTCAATATTTATTTTCTTTTTATTTTCAAAGATTCATTCTAAAATAAGGCATGATTCCTCAATCATGCAGACTTGATCATTCGGATTCCACTAATAACGATTTTGATATGGCCAAGTATGACTACGATAATCTAATCTATCAAGTCGGAGAAGAGGGTGAGGAAGATTGTGAACTCCCTGAAGAATTGGATAGGTGTTGAAACTAGAGGAACGGGTCATTCAGCCTCACCAGGAGACAATTGAGGTTATAAATATTGGTTCCGAGGATGCAAATAAAGAGATTAAGATTGGGACCAGTCTGCAAGTCGATGTGAAGGAAGAGTTGATCAGCATGCTGCATGAATATGTCGACATCTTTGGTTAGTCGTATCAAGATATGTCAGGTTTGGATACCGACATTGTTGTACATAAGCTGCCTTTGAGGGAGGATTTCCCTCTAGTCAAGCAGAAGCTTCATAGGACTCGTCCTGATATGGCCATGAAAATTAAAGAAGAGGTTCAGAAGCACTGGGATGCGGGGTTTCTTGTAACACCCAAAATATCTCTATAAACACCCCAAATTTTCCCTCACTCTTTCTCACACCATGTCTTGTGATCTTTCATTTTTGGTTTAGTATAAGCATACCATCTCATATTACATATTTGTTTCATCTGCATAGTTCCATTTCATCTGTGTAAACACCCAAAATTTTCCCTCACTTATTTCACCATGGCTTGTGATCTTTCATTTTTTCATTATTTTAAGCATACCATCTCATATTTGTTTCACTGTATTAGTTCAAGTTCATCTGCATCTAGGGTTTGTGATCTGAGCAATCCAAGGATCCATCTGAGCCACTCCAAAGGTATCCAATCATTCCAAGAGGGTACATGTGTGTTCTATCATCATAATATATCCCTCAAAGATCAATGAAGTCAAGAAATCATAAGAGCTTGGAAAGCATGGAAGCAGAGTTAGGGTTTCACTTCACAGATGACCTGGAATTAGGGTTTTGGTTTTAGAGGCCATAACTCCAATTTTTTTGGTCATTCTTGTTTCTAATAGTCTCAATATGTTATAAGGATTATGTGTACCAAGTTTGATGAAGAAATTCATTGTGGAAGTCATTTGTTCACTGGGTAACTTCTTGAGCAAGTCAGAGCAAAATCAGGGCATCTGAGGCCCCCA
This sequence comes from Lathyrus aphaca, assembly GCA_963966055.1. Lineage (NCBI taxonomy): Eukaryota > Viridiplantae > Streptophyta > Magnoliopsida > Fabales > Fabaceae > Lathyrus > Lathyrus aphaca. Next base: position 458,166,492 of record OZ014520.1, on the reverse strand, counting down.
ACAATGGAACCAAAGGGTTATTTTCATCAAATTGAAGTTATATGATCTTTATTTGAAGAAATTTGAGCTAAACCAAAAGTTGCCAAAAATGGAAATGACTTGTAATGGAAACTTTCCATTTTGGGAAAGTTCTTCAACCTCCTCTTTCTCAACCAAAAATGCTTCAAATGAAAAATTGTTGGTCATGAAAGTTGTAGATTGGATCATTCCCTTTTCAAAAAGTACAAGAACATGTCCTAATTCATTATGGAACTCAAGTTATGGCCTTGCAAAGTTGGCAAAAATCCTATAATTTTCACTTTCACACCAAAGAGGATTTTTTGCAATTTCACATACCAAGCCAATTTGTGACCTATAATCAACCTCTAAGCATCATACAAACATAATACAACTCATTGTGATCAGAATTGCCCAAGGAATCACAAGTTTTTATGGCTTGCATCACAAGAAATCACAAAAGGGGCAAATTGCATAACACTTGGAAAATCTCTTGCAGCCATGCTTCCACTTGTGCCAGCTGCATAATTTCAATCCCTTGGCTCTCCTTGATCAATGCTGAGGCCAGAAATGCTCTTGAACAACCCCTTCCATAGCCCATACCTCAAGTACACATAATGTTGACTTTTTGCAAATCACCCAATACCAATCACCACAGGCCACCACCCACTTTCTGACCTATCAAGACATGTTATATGGACTCAAAACAAGCTAACTCACATAACCTTGAAGCTCAAAACCTCTCATAATCCAAGTTCACAAAAACCACTCTCAACTTTCCTCTCTTCGAAACACTTTGCACAAGCATCAAACCTCCAAGATTTTTCCATAGATCAACTCACCATCATCCACAGATCATTTCCCAACCATTGCCAAGCCCTAAAAGCCAGCCAAACACAAACATGATTCTGGACCAGTTGAATTGCAACCTCTCAATCCAGCTCATTTTAACTCATTCCAAGCCTTGCAATAGCATTCGGGGATCAAGTGGAGGCCATTTGCATAAGAGAGAGGTCCAGAAAGTGCCAAACTGAGAAAGCTCAAGCTCAGGTAACCTCAAGAACGTTTTTCCAGAAATGTAATTTTAAGTTCCTAAATGAATCTATGTGATGTGTTGATCATGTTGATGTCTTTATTTTTGAAAATGGTTGCGTATTAAGAATTTCATGGTTGTCTGAAAGTTTTGTCATTTTTATGTTTTGATTCGTATCTTGAGAATGATGAATGAGAAATGAATTTTGAGGGATGATTCGTGTTTGGGGTGAGCTGGGGATTTGATCTGGAGCTTTAGAGCTCCTGAAATGACCTAGGGAAGAAGTTGGGTTGAGGGTCCTGCCGGAGAAGATGACCGGAGCTTGCTCCGGTCACCTGAAAGTGATTAGGTTAGTTAATTAGGGTTAGAGCGTCAGTTTGAATATGAGCCTTTGGATTTAGCTTGTCGCGTGTTTGGACGGATCAGATGCATCCACTTACCCTAATTCTTAATTAATTAAGTCAATTAATTCATTTAGCCAGATTCAATCTCAGCCCCACATTTGCGCGCACAGTCAAAGCAAATTCAAACCTGAACCATCAGATCAGTTGACTTCCCTTTAAATTGATTTTTATTTTCATTTTATTCCAATTTCTTTGTCATTTTATTTAAAATACCTAGAAAACTCACAAAAATATTTCCTTCTGCATTTTAATTCCAAATATTTTTCTTCACCCAAAAACATTTTTATTTTTATTTTTTTCATTAAAAAATCATTTTAAAAATATTTAAATGTTTATTTTAACTAATTAATGGAAATTAATTAATTAAAATACCATTTAGGTTTCTAAAAATTCCAAATAAATTCACATTGCATCTTAGGACATTTAGAAACATTGTCAAACCTTTCATACAAATTTCTTTTTGATTTTGATCCAATTTTGACATTTTCTTTGAATTTAGGGTTCATAAAATCCCCTTTTTGGAACCCTAACTTTGAAAATTCTTTTCTGCCTAACTATGAAGGGTTTGACAATGATTCTTTTTGCATTGTTTTCCATATCGCATGAAGTTTCTAGGATATTTTTGTCATGAATTTATCTTTCATTTCCAATTTGATTTGCAGTTTTCCTCTTAAGGTACCCAAAAACCCTAGTTAACTTAGAAAAATCATGACTTTCTTAGGGTTAAGAGTTAGACCTTCTCCTTTGGGGTGTGATATCATATGGGGTTAGGGTTTGTTTGAGCTCATTTGCAAATTTTAATCATGTGAATTGCTTCTGTTTTGATCATTTGCATCGCATCCTTTCATGTAACCCTAGTTTTGCATCCATACTTGCATCTTACATTGCATTGCATGAACATGTGAACTTGCCATGACATTCTAAGCACTTGTATACCATCTTAGACATCTTAAGACATTTCTTGAGCATTGCTTGGTCATTTATTTATACATTTGCTATGCTTTGCATCCATTTCATTTCATAAACATCCATGTGTTTTAATACTTCAAAGCATGCTTCATTTGCATCCAATCTCTTATATGACCATTCATTGCACTTTGTATGCCTTTACATCAGGTCATAGCATCATTTGCATCATGTGTATGCTTCTGACTTTGGCTTTTGTCTTTGCATATGCATCATTCCATCTCTTTTCTTTCCTTATGCATCTTGTGCTAACATTTTCTGGTGGTAAGTAACTTGAGAAGTGAATTTGCCTTCACTTCTCATTTCCCTTCATCTTTTCCATATGCATCATTGCTGCATTTTTCATTGTCTTAGAGTGAGCTTGCTCATTCATGTTCATCTCACTTTCTTTCTCTAAGTTACTTATCTTCTTCAGTGAAGTAAGTAACTTATTCACCTGCTTCTTCCTCCTTTCATCTGCTTCTTCCATTGGTGGCTTCTCTGAAGATCTCTTTTAAGCCTCACAAACCATAGGAACATCCAAGAATGACAATAATTAGGGTTGTGATTAGTCCCCCCTTTAGTTTTCACCTTTGAGTCTTCTTTGTGTCTCTCTTCTCATCTCATCATTAGAGACTAAACCTTTAAGATTTTAAGACTTTGGAATTAGGGTTATGCCTGCATCCTTCTCTTAGGATGGAGTGTATAACTTTAATCCTAAGTGTTAAACCCTTAATTTGTTTAAACCTCTTAATCAATCCATCTTAATAATCACTAAGACATTAACTTGTATCTTGGGCCTTACATTAGGGTTCTAATTCTTCCATTATTGGTTAAGAAGGACTAACTCTAGTGTTTAATGGACAAGTCCCCCTCAAGTTTGTCTTACAAACCATAAAACTCATTTCTTAATCTCACCCTTAATTAAAATCCACTTTAATAAAGGCTTGTTTTGCCATGAGGTTAATCCCTAATCATGGATTAAGTTGAGGTATCTTCCTCAGCTTAAGTGTGCTCATCTATTATCCTTCTATTTGGATGGTGTAATGAGTTCACTAATCCTTGATTATGGCTTAAACTCATTACTTAACACTAAACAAAAACTCAAAAAAATCTAAATAATCACAAGTAGGTTAATGATCTTAATCCTACATCATCATGGTAATTAAGTTGAGATGTTTATCTCATACTTAAGGTATTCTCATTATCCCTAATCAAAGGGAGGATATAATGAGTTTACTAACCTTTGATTTAGGCTTAAGCTCATTAATTTATGACAAACTCCAAAAACAAATAAAAGATTGAAAACACAAAAAAACAAAAAATAATCGTCTCCTTCGGGATTCCTTTCTCATCATCTTCACTCTCAATCGAGAACTTGCTTCTTCCGTCTAATGCAAGATAGTTAGCACTCGAGCCAGATGAGTCATACACTTGAGCATAGGCAAGTAAGCAGTTCACATTCAATTTATCTTCCAGTCTCTTTGAGTCGAACTACAGTGTTCTGACTTCCTCATTGCACGAGAGGATACTTAGGCATAACTTAACTGTTATCGAACAAAAGTCTTTGTGTCTTCCCCCTCTTTTAGCATTCTTGTTAAGCCTCATTCATGAGCATTTCACTTCACCTTTTTGAACTGACACTTGTATATTCTTTCTCAGCTTTTGCACACAGATAGCACATACACTACCCCTTTAAACACAATCTTTTAAGCGTGGATCCCGTCGAGTACGACGGACAATCTGGGCGCTAATACCTTCCCAGGTTGTAACCAACCCCATTTCTCAGTTTCTCTGGTTCACAACCGTCTTATCCATCTTTTTCTAGGTTTATGCAACATTACCTTTCCTTCGGGATAAAAATGCCTAGCTGGCGACTCTATTCATCTTCATTTCATTTCTCCTTTCGCCGACCGTTCGCATCTATACCCTATCTGACCAGGTGTTTTTTCGGGGGAGCGACAGCTTGGCGACTCTGTTGGGGATCCTTATATTGCAACCAGGGCTTCTGGTTCTTTTTGTGGGTTCCTCCTAGCGCTTGTTTGATTTGTGTTTACGGGGGTGTTATGTGCTACTTGTGCTTATTTTTTTTCTTTATTTATTGCTTTCTGTACAACTTTATTTATTGCTTTCATTTACAGTTTTTTATGCATTTCATATTGTCATTATCATGTGTTGGATCTGTGTTTTCCTTGGTGGGTGGGGATCAATGAGTGATTAAGGTCTTATACCGGGGACTTGAGTGACACATAGGCTAGAGTGGCTTCATATTCTTTCCCATTCCATTTCGGTCTAGTGCGGGAATATGAAACATAGTTCAGACATGGGTTTCTTCTTGAGAACTCTGTGCTACAGATTTCCTGTAGTGCTAGGGCTATCTGGGAATCCTGCTATGTCTGGATGACCTTTTTATGACCTTCAGCATCTGAGGTGAATTAGAGGAGGATCTTTTATGGTTATTGTAAACATTGTACCTCCGGGTTAGAAGTGTTTACACTTCTCATAACTGATCCAAGTATGAGGATCCTTGTTCTAGAACAATACATGTGAGGGGGTTGAGATGTTTACAGGTTTGCAGGAACCCTTGGCCTCATCATACTCTGTTGTAAACACCCCAAATTTGCCCTCACCCATTCACACCATGGCTTGTGATCATTTCATATGCATAAACTCAATCATAGCATCCCATACCACATTTTTGATTCACTGCATTGGTTCTAAGTCATCTGCATCTAGGGTTTGTGATCTGAGCAATCCAAGAGCTTCTTGAGCCACTACAAAGGTCATCAATCACTTTAAAGAGGTCCATGTATTTCCAAGCATCATATTATATCCTCTCAAAGTCAAGAATGTCAAATAATCACAAGAACTGAGAATGGCATGGAAGCAGAGCCAGGTTTGACTGCACAGATGACCTAGAATTAGGGTTTTGGTTTCAAAGGCCATAACTCCAAATTTTTTGGTCATTCTTGTTTCTATTGGTCTCTATATGGTATAGGGAGTATGCATATCAATTTTCATGAAGAAATTCCATGGGGAAGTCATCTGATCAAGAGTTGACTTTTCAAGCAAGTCAGTGCAAAATCAGGGTTTCTGAGGACCTCAATGACTCAACCAAGGGGTGTTCTTCATCATTTTGATTGTATATGATCTTTAATTGATCATGGAAGATGTTAGAAGTTCACAAAATTGAAGAATTTCAAGTCTTTTGCAAAGTTGACATTTTGGGAAAGTTTGACTTTTAATGAAATTGCCATTTTAGGCAACTTTTTCAACCTTTACTTTTTGATTCAAAAAAGCTTCAAATGAAAAAACTTTGGTCATGAAAGTTGTAGAATGGATCATTCCCTTTTTAAAAAGTACAAGAACATGACCTAATTCATCTTGGATCAAAAGTTATGGCTTGTCAAAGTTGGCTAAAATCACAAAATTTCAAAGTTTCCACCAAAGAGGTAAAGTTGCAAATTCACTTCTCAAGGAAAATTAAGTTATCAAATGCATTTCTAAACTTCACAACATGATCATACAAGACCTAAAAATCAGAATGGGCCAAGGGATCATTCATTTTTGTGGCCTATGGATCAAGATTTTTCATAAGAAGCAAAAGCAAGACAAGTTGCAAAACTCATCATAAGCTACCATCCACTTGCTTGCTGACTTGCTGAACCATCCTAGGGTTTTCCCCACATCATGCTGCGCAGGACACACCCTTTGTCCTTGGCTAGAAAGTAGCCCATACCTCTCTTACACAACTTTGACATTTTGGCAACTTGAGCCATACCAATCAATAAAGCACACATCACTTCATCTGACCAATCACAATTGTTTATACAAGCCAAAAGCAAGCCAAAGCAACGAGAACACAAGCCTGAAACCATCCATAACTCAGCATTCTCATTTTCACCCCATTTGCAAAAGCATTCGAAATTCATCACACAGGCCACAAACATACAAACTAACTTCACAAATCAACTCCACACACCTTCCTGATCACAAAGCACCCTTCACCATAGCCTGAAACTCAAAGAATCAAAAACACGATCACCACCTGCCATTGAACAGAACTCCTGCCATCTCTCAAACCATCCATTGCAAACTTCAAACAAACATTGCAAGCTTCTTAGGAGGATCATCGGAGTGGATTTAAGCCAAGGAAACAGCCAGAAAGCTCCTGAATCGAAAGCTTCAGTTCAGGTAGTCATCTCAAAACTTTTTTCCAGAAGCATGTTTTTAAGTTCTTAAAAGCTTCTATGCACTTCCCTGATCATGAATATGTCTTCACTTTTGAAAATGGTTGAGAAACCAGCATGTATGAACTGTCTGAAATTTTTTGCCCTAAAAATGTTTTGTTTCGATTCAGCTGATTGATGAGTGAAAAATGAGATTTGAGTGGGGGTTTTGATTTAGTTTGGCATGGGGATGATTTCTGGGCTTTTAGTTTTCATTTTTGTGAAGTTTTGAGGATTTTAGAGATTTTCAGGTGGGAGTCCCACCAGAGAAGACGACCGGAAGTCTTCTCCGGCCACCTGAAAATAATTAGGGCTAATCCCTGTAATTAATGAGAGTTTGAATTCTGAGCGTTGGATGAGCTGACTTGGTCAATTCCCGCGTGCGTTCAATGGCCTGGATCTACTCACTTAACCCTAATCCACGTCATTATCTTAATTAATTAAGTTTATAATTAATCTGGCCAGTTTGAATTTCAGCCTGTGGATTGCGCGCGCAGTCAACAAACCATTTCCCAGATTCAATCCTGGCTCTCCATTGCGCATACTTTCCTTTTATTTCATTTTTAATTCATTTCTTTTGTTTTATTTTGTACATTTATTTAAAAATAGCAAAACAATTTTAAAAATTCTGAAAATTTTTGTATAAACTTTTATTAATTTTCAGAAACCAAAAGCATTTTTATTTTTATTTTTTGCATTGAAAAAGATTTTTAAATCATTTAAAAGTTTATTTTTAATTAATTAATGCGAATTAATTAATTAAAAATCCTTTTAGGTATTTAAAAATCACCAAAAAATTCATGAAACCTTTAAAATCATTTAGAAACATTGTCCAACCCTCAAACCCAATTTCTTTTTTGATCTTAATGCATTTTGACAATTTTCCATGGAATTAATTCATTTTCAAAGCATTATTTTGATCCAAATTTCAAAAAATCATTTCTGCCTAACCATTGAGAGTTGGACTTTGATTCTTTTTGCATTGTGTTTTGCATATCATGTAGGTTGTAAGATTAAATTGGCATGATTTGATCTTTCATTTTCAATTTGTTTGGCATTTTTCTTGTTAAGGTACCCTAAAACCTTAGAGATTTTAGGAAATTCATAACCCTAATTAGGTTAAGAGTTAGAACCCCTCCTTTGGGCAGTGAGTTTGTGTAGGGTTAGGGTTCCTTTGATTGCATTTTCAATTTTTTATCTTGATGTTTGCTTCTGATTTTGGTTTTTGTTTGTTGCATTGATCATAAACCCTAATTTGGGCTTCCTTTTGCATTCATCTTGCATTTGCTTGCATACCATGACTTGCCATAGCATTTTGTGCATCCATTTGATCCATTAGACATCTTAAGACATATTAGAAGCATGTTTTATCATTGCATCTTTCATTTACCATGTTGTATGTCATTTGCATTCCATAACTTTTCATGTATGTTCATGGTTCTAAGCATGCTTCATTTGCATCCATATGTTTGTATGATCATCCCCATGCCTTGTTTCATGTTTGTATCATCTCATAGCATCATTAACATCATGTTTGTGCTTCTGGTTTTGATTTGCATCATGCCATTTCATTTCATTTTGCATTGCATTGCATTTTCTTTCACTAACTTTTCAGGTGGTAAGTAACTTTGAGAAGTGAATTTGCCTTCACTTCTCACAATTTCTTTTCATCTCTTTTATGCATCCTTGCTGCATTTTGTCATGTGTTTGAGATTGAGCTTGCTCTTTCTTCTTCATCTTACTTTCTTTCTTCAAGTGACTTGTCTTCTTAAATGAAGCAAGTTGCTTTGCTTCTCTTTGCTCCATTCATCTGCTTCCTGGTGGTTCCTCTGAAGATTTCTTTCTTAAACCTCACAAACCTTAGGAACAACCAAGCATGACAATGATTAGGATATTGATTAGTCCCCCACTTAGCTTTTACCTTTGTGTCTCTTTGAGTCTTCTCTTCTCATCTCATAATCAGGGATTAAACCCTAAAGGCTTTAAGGCTTTGTGATTAAGCTTATGCCTGCATCCTTCTATTAGGATGGAGTGTATAACTTTAATCCTAAGTGTTAAAACCTTAATGTGTTTAAATCCTTTAATCAATCCACTTAATAATCATCAAGACATCACACTTGTAACTTGGGCCTTGCATTAGGGTTCTAATTCTTCCTTAATTGGTTAAGAAGGACTAACCCTAGTGTTAATGGAAAAATCCCCCTCAAGTTGTCTTACAAACCCTAAAAATCACTTCATCATCATATCATTAAATAAAATCCACTTAATAAAGGCTTTGTTTTGTCATGGGTTTAATCCCTAATCATGGATTAAGTTGAGGAGCATTCCTCAGCTTAAACATTCTCATCTATTATCCTTCTATTAGGATGGTGTAATGAGTCTGTTTAATCCTTGATTATGGCTTAATCTCATTACTCAACACTAAACAAAAACACCAAAAACATCTAAATAATCACAAGTAGGTTAATGATCTTAATCCTACATCATGGTGATTAAGTGTGAGATACTGACTTCACACTTAAGGTATTCTCATTACCCCTAATCAGAGGGAAGATGTGATGAGTTTACTAAATCCATTGGTTTAGGCTTAAGCTCATTAACTTATGACAAGCTTTCAAAAGCAATAAAAGACTGAAAACACAAAAACAAACAATAATCGTCTCCTCCGGGATTCTTTTCTCATCATCTTCACTCACAAACGAGAACTTGCTTCTTCCGTCTAATGCAAGACAGTTTGCACCTGAGCCAGACAGGTCATACACTTGAGCATAGGCAAGCAAGCAGTTCACAAGTCAATTCATCTTTCAGTCTCTTTGGGTCGAACTACGGTGTTCTGACTTCCTCATTGCACGAGAGGATACGTAGGCATAACTTAACAGTTATCGAACAAAAGTCTCTGTATATTCCCCCTCCTTCCAGCATTATTCTTTAAGCCTCATGATCTTGAGCATCTTATTCTTGTTCTTACACTGACACTTCACTTATACACTTCATTTCTCTTACACTGACACCTGTATATCCCTTTCCAGCTCTTTTATACACAAATTGCACTGACACTACCCCTTTAAAACACAAATCTTTTAAGCGTGGATCCCGTCGAGTACGACGGACAATCTGGGCGCTAATACCTTCCCAGGTTGTAACCAACCCCCTTTCTCAGTCTCTCTGGTTCGCAACCGTCTTATCCATATCTTTCTAGGTCTATGCAGCATTGCCTTTCCTCCGGGATAAAAATGCCTAGCTGGCGACTCTTTTCATTTCCTGTGAGTTCACTCCTGTGTGTTCTCACATCCTCCTCTCGCCGACTGTTCGCGTCTGTACCTTTATTTGGGCCATTCCCATTTATCGGGAGCGACAGCTTGGCGACTCTGCTGGGGAGCCTTATACTGTAACCAGGGCTTCTGGTTCTTTTTGTGGGTTCCTCCTAGCGCTTGTTTGATTTGTGTTTACTGGGGTGTTATGTGCTATTTGTGCTTGTATTTGTATTTATTTTTGCTTTATGTACAGTTTGTTTTATTGCTTTCTTTATAGCTTTACATATATCATACTGTCATACTGTGCTGGCTGGATCTGTTTTTGTTGCTTTGTTGGGTGGGTGTTCTATTGAGAGTTGAGGTCCTATACCTGGGACCTGAGTGACCCCTAGGCTAGAGTGGTTCATGTTCTTTCCCATTCCATTTCGGTCTGGTGCGGGAATATGAAACACGGTTCAAATATGGGTTTCTTCTTGAGAACTCTGTGCTACAGATTTCCTGTAGTGCTAGGGCTATCTGGGAAGCCTGCTAAGTCTAGATGACCTTTAGTATTGACCTTCAGAAACTGAGGTGAATTAGAGGAGGATTTTTTATGGTTATTGTAAACACTATACCTCCGGGTTAGAAGTGTTTACACTTCTCATAACTGATCCAAGTCTGAGGATCCTTGTTCTAGAACATCACCTGTGAGGGGGGTTGGGCTGTTTACAAGTTTGCAGGTACCCTTGACCTCAACATACCCTGTTACTTTGTTTTAATTAAGAGTACTCCATTTTGGAATAGTTCTTGTGATTTTAACCCTTGACATGTGACTCTTTATTTGAGTCCCCCACCTTGATTACTGGACTTATGAACCTCCATCTGGATTTCTTGAACATACATGGACTTATATCAGAGCACTTTATCAGATCCAGCTTGATCACAAACCCTTTCATATCATTTGCATACATCATCATTGCATAATTTTAACATTTGCTTATTTGTTTTTCAGGGTATCCATACTATATTTTGGCTTGGTTTTGACCCCTTCATCAGCATAAACCTATCTTCATCAGTATCTACTTCAGCTATCAGCTACCTTCTTTAGTCACCTGCATCACCAGTCTCAGCCTGTCAGTGGCCCATCTTCAGTATTTTTCTCAGCATTTGTCTCAGCTCTTCTTCAGCAACATGGCACCCAAGAAGAGTAACATCTCCTACCATTTCTTTGAACCTGAGTTGGCTAACATCAGGAAGGTCCAGGCCCTGATTACTCCAGACCATATACCACTATTCAGAGAACACTATGGAGGCATACTTGATGTGGTTATGGATTTGGACCCTTCACAGAGGAGCCTGATTCATACTTGCCTGCAGTTCTATGATCCCCCTCTGAGGTGTTTCACTTTTCAGGATTTTCAGTTGGGACCTTTATTGGAGGAGTATTCATCATTGGTTGGTGTACCTATCAGAGGTGGAGTCCCCTTCAACCCTGAGATGGCTTTTCCTAGTAATGAAGAAGTGGCAAAGGCATTATATCTGGAACCAGCTCTGATTGGGCAGAACATGACAGCCAAGGCTGGAGTCTCTGGTCTGCACTTGGATTTCTTGACCTCTCAGGCTATTCTGAAGGCCTCCTTGGGAGAGTGGAAGGCAGTCTATGCATTATTAGCCCTAAGCATATATGGGGTCATATTATTTGCAGATGAGCCTAAGTTTATTAGCAAGAATGCAATCCATCTTTTCATTCTGAGGAACCCAGTGCCCACCTTACTGGGAATTTTCTACTACTCTGTCCACCAGAGGAATGAAAAGAAAAGGGGAAGATTAGTGAGATGCTGTGCTCCTTTGTTCCATACTTGGCTGCTCAAACATTTGCCAAAGACTGATGCATTCTTGAACCCTCACCAGCAGAAGAACTGGGCTAGGAGACTTGTTGCTTTAACCTCAGATGATATCAGGTGGTGTACCCAGAGCACCAAGGGCAGAGATATCATTACTTGTTGTGGGCAGTTCCCCAATGTACCCCTGATAGGAGTAAAGGGTTGCATCAATTACAACCCTCTGTTATTCAAAAGACAACTGGGCTATACATTGGTCCACCCTCCTAGAGTACAAGATCTAGCTGAGACCCTTTATTGTGAGATCAAGCCTAATCTGGCTATTGTCAGACAAGCATCCTGGGCTTGGGACAATGTCCAGACTAAAGGGGTAACCATTCTTGGGAGATGCAACAATGTGGCCTCAGCTCAGTACTATGAGTGGTCTCATGCCAGGGCTCAAGTTTCTGGGATGCCCTTCACCCTTGAAGATGTGCCTGGGCCATCCACAACACCACCTCCCGCCACTGTCAGTTTGGAGGAGTTTGGGAAATTGAAAGAGAGGAATGAAAATCTGACTCAGGCTCTACAGAAGACCCTCTGGGAGAGGAGTGATGGTCGGCTGGACATTGAGAGCTTAGAAAAGCTAAAGGTGGAGCATCTAGCCAGGATTGAAAAGTCAGAAGACTACATCAAGAAGTCAAGGGCTGGAGAACAGATTTTGAAGAATGCCTGCAAAGAGGCCCAGTTCCAAAGAGCTAGGACTGATCTTTATCTGAAGGAGAGTCAAGCTAGGTGGGTCAGGATCACCGAAGCTCGTACTCAGGAAGATAAAAGGACTCAGGACAAGATTGAGCAGCTGGAGGCTAGTGCAAAGGAGCAGCAGGAAGCCCTACTGGCATCCCAGAGAGAGATCTCAGAGTTGAAGATTAGAGCTGGTGTGAAAAGGTCAAAGGACCAGAGTCGACACAAGAAGCTAACTGCAGCTGTTGCCACCAGGAATCTCCTTATCAGAAATCTCACGGAGCGTCCGGCTGATCCTGTGACTGAAGCACTTCTAAAGGAAGTTTAGGAGGATGAGTTTGGTCTTGGTGTCTGACTTTTGTTTGTTGTTGCTATCAGTTTATTGTACTTTTCTTTTCTTTATGTTATATTTTTGACCCCTCAGAGGGCATGTATTGTAAAAAACAAACTATGTATGTTTTTCCATTTGTAATATATTCATTAGTTTGTTTTATCTGAGTTCTTTTTCTCTCAAGCAACATCAACAGCATCTTCCTCGGGGTCTGGAGAGGTCAAAACCAAGTGCCAAGCCGGATACCTTGGAAACAAATAAGCATATTGCATTGCATACTAACTTTTGTTTTGTTTTGTAGGTTTTTGTTTTGTTGTTACTAACTCTGTTGTGATCTCAGGAACTATTGCTCGACGTCGGGTGTTTCCACTCAACCGTCCACACAGATATCCAACCCGCAACAACCTTCCGGGTATACAGATGGACCAAGTACAGCAGGACCTTACAGAGGTCAGGACTCAAATGGCCAATGAGAGACTAGAAATGAGGAATCAGATGACTCAGTTTATGGAGGTGATGAATAATATGGCTCAAAGCCAAGAGAGATTAAGAGCACTGGTAGAGAGGCAGAATCAGGAAGACCCCCATCTAGGGACTGCTGGGACAAGCAACAATGAGAGGGTTCAGCCTCACATCAACCCACCTGTATTTGGACCCCACCTTCATCCAAAGATCAACATTCCTGCTAATGTGCAAGGGAATGCTACTACAGGTAGAGTGCTGCAAGAAGACCCCCAGGAAGATCAGTTCACGGTGATGGGAGCTGGGGATGAAGCCTATGACAGAAGGCTAGATGAGATTGCTGAGAAACTAAGATCCCTGGAGTCCCATAATTCTTTGGGTTTTGATGTCATGGACATGGGCTTAGTGGACGGGGTCAGGATCCCCCACAAATTTAAACCTCCGTGCTTCGAGAAGTACAACGGAACCTCCTGTCCACGGACCCACTTGCAATCCTTTCTGGGGAGGCTGAAGGCATATACCATGGATGAAAAGCTATGGATGTTTTATTTTGAGGATAGCTTAACAGGAGCTTCAAGGGAATGGTACTCTCACTTGACTAGAGCAACCATCAGGTGCTGGAAGGACCTGGATGAGGCCTTTATCAGACAATACCAGTACAACTTGGATATGGCTCCCAACAGGACCCTCCTGATGGGAATGTCTCAATCATCCAGGGAGAGCTTCCGGGAGTACGCCCAGAGGTGGAGACAGCTTGCTGCTGCTGTCCAGCCACCCATGTCAGAGAGGGAGATGGCTGATATGTTTATGAACACCCTCCAAGGGACATACATTGATAGGCTAGCCGCCTTTTCTTCTACCATCTTTGCAGATGTCGTTATAGCTGGAGAAATAATTGAGAGCCTGTTAAAGATGGGCAAAATTTCTGACAACGGTGCTAGCTCATCCAGCAACCCAAGAAAGCCTTTTGTAGGCCCAAGAAGAACTGGCGGGACCAATGCTATCCGTACCGGCAGGGGCAGACCCCAATATGTTCATAGGTCGGTGGCAGCAGTCACCATTCCCGCTCCAGTTCATCCTCAACCAGCTTATCAACCACAACAACAATCTCACTACCAACAACAAACTCAGTACCCACCTCAGAGAAATTATAACAGCAACAACACCAACAACAACAATCAGCAAAGACCATTTCAACAGAGACCTTCTCAGGCCAATAGGGTGATTGATCTGATCCCTATGCCCTATGCCACATTATTGCCACAACTCCTGAAACTCAACCTGGTTGAGCTAAGGACATTGGCACCTCCAGATCCTGCCAGTCTACCCAGAAATTACGACGCCAGCGCCAGATGTGCTTTTCACTCGAATGCACCTGGCCACAGTACAGAGAAGTGCAGAGCTTTGCACATGAATGTACAAGACTTGGTAGATTCTAAGGCTCTAAACTTTGCACCACCACCAAATGTTAACAAGAACCCTATGCCACACCACGGAGGACCCAGAATCAATGCTATTGAAGAAGATAAGCCGTCTTACTTGATAACCAGTGTGGGTCAGATTCGGACACCCTTGGTAGAGATTAAAGCTCAACTCCTTGAATGTCAAATGTTCCCGGGATGTGAGCTAGGGTGTGCTTATTGCAACATTTCAGTGAATGGGTGTGATAACTTGAGAGATGGCATAGATGGTCTCATCCAGAGTGGCCTGCTTCAAATCACAACATCAATACCTACCAATCCAGCAATCTCCTTAACAACAGTTCCCGAGTCTTCTACAACTGCAACAACCATTGTTCCAAACAACTCTTCAATATCATCAACAAATGTTTCATCTGTTACTTAAACGGACCAAATATCAGCAAACATCCCTTCTACAACTTCAGCACCCCTTCATTCAGAATCTCCTACAACAGCGACACCCATCCATTCAACAGTGTCTCCTACAACATCAACAGCAAACAATGAAAGTGTCTCAACAGTTACAATTTATTATGATCCTGCAAATGATTCTGCCTACAAATCACAAAATGCCACTCCTATCAGAGCACCAGTCACAATATACTATGATCCACATACTATCATGGTCCCTTCTGCAGCTGCCATCAGTCCAGTCACTATCACGGTGCCTGGGCCAGTACCTTATGAAAGCAATAACGCCATTCCTTGGCATTACGACTCCGATCTATACTGCGAAGGACAGAAAATCACTCTCGAATCATCAACTTCTTCACCACAAATAGACAATGTGGGGGGAGGCGGAGGCTTCACTCGAAGCGGACGTCTCTTTGCCCCACAAATTCAGAGACCCACTGCTGAGGCAGAAGCTGCTGCCAAGGGAAACGGGAAGAGCTTGGTGCAAGAAGATCAAGTTGCTAAAGAAGTTTTGAAAACACCTTTTGATCAAGAGGTTGATGAATTCATGAGAATCATCAAGAAAAGTGATTACAAGATAGTGGACCAGCTTCACCAGACGCCTTCCAAGATCTCCATTCTATCATTGCTTATGTGCTCCGAGGCTCATCGGAACGCACTATTAAAAGTCTTGCACGCAGCTTATGTGCCAGAAGAGATTACCGTCAATCAGTTGGAGGCTGTAGTTGGAAATGTTAACGCTAGTCATGGACTAGGATTTACCAACACTGATTTGACTACGGAAGGCCGCAATCACAACAAGGCTTTGCACATTACCATGGAGTGTAAGGGTGCAGTTCTTTCCCATGTACTGGTAGACACAGGATCATCCCTCAACGTCTTACCTAAAAAAGCCCTTGTGAAGCTAGAGTATGAAGGATTGGCATTACGTCCCAGAAACTTGGTAGTGAGAGCCTTTGACGGTTCTAAGAGATCAGTCCTGGGAGAAATTGAGCTGCCTATAACGATTGGCCCACAAACTTTCAAAACGATCTTCTACGTGATGGACATTCAGCCAGCCTACAGCTGTTTGTTGGGTAGACCATGGATTCATGCCGCTGGCGCAGTTACGTCTACCCTCCACCAGAAGTTAAAATTCGAGTGGGAGGGCCAAGTCGTTACTATTTGTGGAGAGGAAGATATTTTTGTTATCCATCTGGCTACATACAAATACATTGAGATGGATGGGGAGATCCACGAAACGATGAGTCAAGGGTTTGAGGCCCTGAATATTAATGAAACATCTGTTGTACTTGGGACATCCATGACATCCTACCAGCAAGCCAGGAAGGTTGTTGAGGAGGGGAATGCTCAAGGCTGGGGCAAACTGTTGCCCGTGGAAAAGAAAGAGGACAGATTTGGGTTGGGTTACAAACCAACTCAACAAGATCAAGCAGAGGTTGCTAAGAAGCCCAACTTTGTTAGTGGGGGGATGCTCACCCCTGATGCTGTCAACAACTTGGAAGATGAGTCAGAAGATGAGCGCAACCTGGAGAGCTGGATACGTCCAAGGATCCCGGGGAGCCGTATCTCAATCTGGTCTTCCCAGGAAATTATAAGAGTTACTCCTGCAGAGTAATTATTATTTCCTGTATATTTTAAGCATGCATCAAGTCTTGCATCTTGCCCAAGATGACAAGACTCATTTTGTAATCGGGCCATCTGTAATTTTTGTGCAACAAAATTAATCAATGAAATATCAGACATCTTTTGCAAATGAGTCTTTTTCTTTTCCGCTCACTGATTTTCCATTTTTCTTTTTGTACAAAAAATAAATGGCAATGTTTTCAAAATGACAACTTTATTTCACTTTTCTAAACAAGATTAAAATCAATCACTAAAATGAACAAACTGAACCCTTGCAGAGAGTGCCTTCCAGACCGCACCGACAACAACACGGCTATGACTTCGTATGACTTTGACAATCCGATCAATCAAGTTGATGAAGGGGTTGAAGAAGATTACGAGCTTCCAGAAGAGCTAGCTAGGTTGTTGAGACAAGAGGAAAAGGTTATCACTCCTCATCAGGAGGAGGTAGAAACGATCAATCTTGGTACAGATGAAGATGTGAAAGAAGTTAAAATCGGGGCCTGCTTACAAGACTCAGTAAAGAGACAACTGATTGACCTGCTTCAAGAGTATGTGGACGTGTTTTCTTGGTCTTATCAAGATATGCCGGGGTTGGACACCGATATTGTTATGCACAAGCTGCCTTTAAGAGAAGACTGCCCGCCAATAAAACAGAAGTTGCGCCGTACTCGCCCGGACATGGCAATGAAAATCAAAGAAGAGGTACAAAAGCAGTGGGACGCCGGTTTCCTTGCTGTAACTAGCTATCCGCCGTGGGTTGCTAATATTGTACCTGTGCCTAAGAAAGACGGCAAAGTAAGGATGTGTGTTGACTACCGGGATCTGAACAGAGCCAGCCCGAAAGATGGCTTCCCATTACCTCACATTGATGTATTGGTTGATAATACGGCTCCGTTCTCGGTATTCTCCTTCATGGACGGATTTTCAGGATACAATCAGATCAAGATGTCACCTGAAGACATGGAGAAGACCACTTTCATTACACCCTGGGGCACATTCTGTTACAAGGTGATGCCATTCGGACTGAAGAATGCCGGTGCAACATATCAATGGGCTATGGTGACATTATTCCACGATATGATCCATAAGGAAATTGAATGTTATGTGGATGACATGATTGCCAAGTCCCTCACTGAAGAAGACCACCTGGTAAATCTGCTGAAGCTATTCAAGCGTCTGAGGAAGTACCAACTGAAGCTGAACCCCAACAAGTGCACATTCGGGGTGCGATCTGGTAAGCTGCTGGGTTTTATTGTGAGCGAGAAAGGGATTGAAGTTGACCCTGATAAAGTCAAAGCCATTCAAGAAATGCCTGCACCAAAGTCTGAAAAAGAAGTTCGAGGGTTTCTAGGTAGATTGAACTACATTTCAAGGTTCATATCTCACCTTACTGCAACCTGTGAACCCTTGTTCAAACTGCTAAGAAAAGAACAGACGGTCAGGTGGAACGAAGACTGCCAGAAGGCTTTTGACAAGATCAAGGAATACTTACAAGAGCCTCCAATCCTTATGCCTCCAGTTGAAGGGAGACCTCTGATAATGTACTTGACAGTATTGGAAGAGTCAATGGGGTGTGTGTTGGGCCAGCATGACGAGTCTGGTCGAAAAGAGTATGCAATATACTACCTGAGCAAAAAGTTTACCGACTGTGAACAACGTTATTCACTGCTCGAGAAAACTTGCTGTGCTTTAGCGTGGGCTGCTCGCCGACTGAGACATTATATGTTGACCCACACTACCTTATTGATCTCAAAGATGGACCCAGTCAAGTATATTTTTGAGAAGCGAGCACTCACCGGACGGGTTGCAAGATGGCAAATGATCCTCACAGAATACGACATCCAGTACACATCTCAGAAAGCCATCAAAGGCAGTGTATTGTCGGAATATCTTGCTGAGCAACCTATTGATGACTACCAGCCTATGAGATTTGACTTCCCTGATGAAGACATCATGTTCATAAAAGCAAAAGATCATGAAGAGCCTATTCACACTAAAGGGCCTGACCCGGAAGAAGAATGGACTATGATGTTTGATGGGGCTGTTAATATGAACGGTCGTGGTGTTGGTGCAGTACTCATTACACCTAAGGGAGTTCACATGCCTTTCTCGGCAAAACTCACTTTCAACTGCACTAACAACGAAGCTGAATACGAAGCTTGCATTATGGGTCTTGAGGAAGCCATTGACCTCAGGATCAAGACGTTGACTGTATTCGGAGATTCAGCTCTGGTAGTTAATCAAACCAATGGCAAATGGTACACACACCAGGATCATCTGATACCTTAAAGGGATTATACAAGGAGGTTATTGACTTTCTTCACAACGGTCAAGCTTGAGTATATCCCTCGGGACGAGAATCAGTTTGCAGATGCTCTAGCTACCATTTCATCTATGATCAAAGTTCAAGCTGCCAACTTTGTACCGCAGATTTCAGTATCCAAACTTGATAGACCAGCATATGTATTCGCAGCAGATGTTGTCAAAGATGATAAGCCTTGGTTCCATGACATTAAGTGCTTCTTGGAGGATCAAACATACCCATCTGGGGCATCTTCCAATGATAAGAAGACTTTGAGAAGGCTTGCTGGTAGTTTCTTTCTGAACACTGATGGTTCCCTGTACAAGAGAAACTTTGATATGGTACTCCTCAGATGCGTTGACAGAACAGAAGCAGACTTGTTAATGCATGAAGTGCACGAAGGATCCTTTGGTACCCATGCTGGAGGGCATGCCATGGCTAAAAATTTGCTAAGGTCAGGTTATTACTGGGTCACAATGGATGCCGACTGTTGTGCTTATGCCAGAAAATGCCATAAATGCCAGATCTATGCAGATAAGGTGCATGTGCCTCCCAATCCTTTGAACGTGATGTCTTCACCCTGGCCCTTTGCTATGTGGGGCATTGACATGATTGGCAAGATTGAACCGACTGCTTCAAATGGCCACAGATTCATCCTGGTCGCCATTGACTACTTCACCAAGTGGGTCGAAGCAGTTTCCTATGCCAATGTTACAAGACAAGTGGTAGCCCGATTCCTGAAGAGAGATATCATCTGTCGGTATGGAGTGCCCGAGCGAATCATTACTGATAATGGTTCCAACTTAAACAACAAAATGATGGCTGATCTATGCCGGGACTTCAAGATCCAACACCACAATTCTTCTCCTTACAGGCCAAAGATGAATGGCGTTGTTGAGGCAGCTAATAAGAACATCAAGAAGATTGTGCAGAAGATGGTAGTTACGTACAAAGACTGGCATGAAATGCTACCATTTTCCTTGCATGGGTACCGTACGTCAATTAGAACATCCACTGGGGCAACACCGTATCAGCTTGTGTACGGTATGGAAGCAGTCCTACCAGTTGAAGTTGAATTACCCTCCCTACGGGTACTGATGGATGTTAAGCTGAACGAAGCAGAATGGGTTCGGGCCCGGTACGAACAACTGAGTTTGATTGAAGAGAAAAGATTGGCTGCGATCTGTCATGGGCAGTTGTATCAGAAAAGAATGAAGAAAGTCTTCGATCAGAAAGTCAGGCACCGAGAGTACCAAGTAGGAGATCTTGTGCTGAAGAGAATCCTCCCTCCTCATACAGACCACAAGGGCAAGTGGACTCCAAATTATGAAGGACCATTTGTAGTAAAGAAAGTTTTCTCGGGTGGAGCACTCATGCTCAGTACTATGGATGGTGAAGACTTCCCGTCCCCTGTGAATTCAGATGCAGTTAAAAAATACTTCGCATAAAAAATGACCCGCTAGACACAAAAACAGAATGTAAGTCCAGGCAAAAATAGGGCGTCCCGGCGAGTCAAAAAAAGAATAAAAGACTCGGGGAAAAATAAGGGAAAATAAACAAAAAATGTACACCCGCTGAGTTGAAAACCGCATTGGACAACTCAGGCAAAAATGGGTATCCCGATGGATTGAAAACCCGAAAGGGCGATCCATGCAAAACAAGGGAATAAGCGAACAACTGCATTCTGAATTCGTCTGTATCACCTACAACTTGGTAAGCTTCGAAAGGATCAAGCTTCTATCAGAATTAGCCCTCTTCAGAAAGCAAGACGAGAAGAACGTCAAAAGTCATACGAGTCATAGCAAAAGGGAAGCTCCTTGAAGCGTCGTCAACATTGCCAGCATTTTTGTTTCTCAATTTGTAACAATCTCCTCATTTCAGGAGATATGTTTCTTTGGCTGTATCTTGCCAATTCAGGGCACTTGAATTAATAAAAACAGATTTTCAGCCAAGTTTCACCTCGTACACTTCATTTCATTTGCAAAGAATGTCTGATATCTTTAAAATACTGATTGCATGAATACAGATGCTTATTCTCAAAAAAAATAAAAACTACGTGCTTGCAGGGAATATACTTACTCTCGGGAGTGTCTCACTCCTATGACGGAATCCGGTAAAGGATACCTCGGGATTACTTGTGCGTTTCTCTATCTTTGCAGGATTGCGGGTATCCGAAGTGCAACATGGGGCATGTAAGCTTCATCCCAGCAAGCTGGCAAATCAACACTCATTCTTAGCACTCAAAGTGTCTTTTTTTTCCCAGCTGAGTTACCAGTTATTGCCTCTCCCAGCCGAGTTGCCAATCATTCTTCCTCAGCCAAGTACAAAAGCCAGGGAACCACTTCCCCACAGAGTTCCAGCCTCTATTCAGAAGAGCAGCGCATGAAGGAATCACAACAGAGTGACGAAAGCTTCTACAAACCACAGTTGGGTCCCCTCATTACCAAGGATGGGTCTATCAGTGACATATCTCCCCAAGCAAATACATCTCATCGGATCTACCAATGATCTCATCCCCAGCTGGGATGTCCATTTCAAGATCGGCCAGAGATCTTCACGGCAACGGGATCCAAATCCCGGTTTGGTATCTTTGCATAATCATGGCATTCGCATCATATTCACCCACAAAGCGTAGCATTCCGTCTAATACGGAGCATTACGGCAAAAGTCAAACATGTAGCATAATCATAAGCCATGTTCTGAATCAAACGCTTGTGAATAATAACAATCCAACAATATACAGAAAGCTCCCCAGATTCCCCAACAGAGAGCTAAAGCAAAAGCAGTTGCCTCACATTCTCCCAAACACCAGTATATACTCCTTGTGGCACCCGTCCGTGCTATATCCCCAGCAGAAAGCCAAAGACATCCTCTTTGCACTCACATATACTTATATATTTACATTTCCTTGACATCCGTCCATGTCATTTTCCCAGCACAGTAATGTAAACACTTTGTATATCAAATATTTGTTTATACTATACTCTTCTCCTTTTGACACTCGTCCGTGTCGCTCTCCCCAGCAGGTTGAACACTTAAATATACACCAGTCATACTCATACAGATACTCGTCCGTATCTTGTATACACCATTTATATCCTCACAGATTCGACACTCGTTCGTGTTCTTTGTTAACCAGTTGGTACTCGTCCGTATCATCATCTCAGAACATGCGTCAAGCGTTTGTTTCTACCTGATACTCGTCCGTATCATAGTCATAAGGATGCTCGTCCGCATCTTTAATCCGTACACTGTGTCAAACACTCTTGTCTTCTTGAATATAGACGCTCGTCTATGTCTACTATTCCCCAGAAGAGTCCCCTCAGACTCAGCACTCATCCGTGTTCTCTGTTAACCAGTTGATACTCGTCCGTATCATCATCTCTGAACACGTGTCAGTATTTGTTTCTACTCGATGCTCGTCCGTATCGTAGTCTTAAGGATGCTCGTCCGCATCTTTAACCTATACACAACGTCAAAACACTTATACCTTTTGTTTCTTGGATGTAAACACTCGTCCGTGTTTACGATTCCCCAGTAGATCGTCGACAAAGCAATTTTCTTTTTTATCTGACATTCGTCCTATGTCATGATAAACTTTGAGAGCAGCCGTACCCTGCTAGGTGGTCGTCCTCCACCTCTTGATGATCGTCCTTCATCATGCTCATCTGATGGCCGTCCCCATCGTTGACCTTTTATCCGACATTCATCCTATGTCGTGATATTTAGCAGCCGTCCCCTGCTAGGTGATCGTCCTTCACCTTTTTGATGATTGTCCTTCATCATTTTATCCAATGGCCGTCCCCATTGTTGATTTTGGTTATCTGACATTCGTCCTATGTCATGATAAACCTTGAGAGCAGCCGTCCCCTGCTAGGTGGTCGTCCTCCACCTCTTGATGATCATCCTTCATCATGCTCGTCCGATGGTCGTCCCCATCGTTGACCTTTTATCCGGCATTCGTCCTATGTCGCGATATTTTCGGCAGCCGTACCCTGCCAGGTGATCGTCCTTCACCTTAGATGACCGTCCCTCATCTTAACCCTTACAGAGCAGCCGTCCCCTGCTAGGTGATCGCCCTTCACCTTTGATGGCCGTACCTCATCATCTGTTTATTTCATTTATTCTTTAACCCGATGGCCGTCCCCATCGTGGTCCCTTTTCTTTTTAACCCGATGGCCGTCCCCGTCGTGGTCCCTTTTCTTTTTAACCCGATGGCCGTCCCCGTCGTGGTCCCTTTTCTTTTTAACCCGATGGTCGTCCCCGTCGTGGTCCCTTTTCCTTTTACCCCGATGGCCGTCCCCATCGTTGGTTGCTTTGCTTTATGAACTTGATGGCCGTCCCCATCATTTTTCATTAATCCCCAGAGAATCTTACATCTTTACTTGATGGCCGTCCCCATCATAATCCCTTTTATCCCCAGCATGTCGGCCGTCCCCGTCATCACTTTATTTCCCGCACCTTTCCAGCATGTCGGCCGTCCCCGTCATCGCTCTTTACCCAGCAGTCGTCCTCTGCTCGACGGTCGTCCTCCGTCGCCCACACTTTACAATATACTTTACTTTCTTTTACAATCTATATCCCTTTTCTTCTTCATTCTGTGAGTGCAAATTTTGGACTGTCTTTGGTATTCAACCACAAGTTATCTTGTTTGCCTGTTAAGCCGTCGCTTACATCCTGCATAGCTAACTCATGTTTGAATAGGGGCAGCTGTAAACACCCCAAATTTGCCCTCACCCATTCACACCATGGCTTGTGATCATTTCATATGCATAAACTCAATCATAGCATCCCATACCACATTTTTGATTCACTGCATTGGTTCTAAGTCATCTGCATCTAGGGTTTGTGATCTGAGCAATCCAAGAGCTTCTTGAGCCACTCCAAAGGTCATCAATCACTTCAAAGAGGTCCATGTATGTCCAAGCATCATATTATATCCTCTCAAAGTCAAGAATGTCAAAGAATCACAAGAACTGAGAATGGCATGGAAGCAGAGCCAGGTTTGACTACACAGATGACCTAGAATTAGGGTTTTGGTTTCAAAGGCCATAACTCCAAATTTTTTGGTCATTCTTGTTTATATTGGTCTCTATATGGTATAGGGAGTATGCATATCAATTTTCATGAAGAAATTCCATGGGGAAGTCATCTGATCAAGAGTTGACTTTTCAAGCAAGTCAGTGCAAAATCAGGGCATCTGAGGCCCTCAATGACTCAACCAAGGGGTGTTCTTCATCATTTTGATTGTATATGATCTTTATTTGATCATGGAAGATGTTAGAAGTTCACAAAATTGAAGAATTTCAAGTCTTTTGCAAAGTTGACTTTTTGGGAAAGTTTGACTTTTAATGAAATTGCCATTTTAGGCAACTTTTTCAACCTTTACTTTTTGATTCAAAAAAGCTTCAAATGAAAAAACTTTGGTCATTAAAGTTGTAGAATGGATCATTCCCTTTTCAAAAAGTACAAGAACATGACCTAATTCATCTTGGATCAAAAGTTATGGCTTGTCAAAGTTGGCTAAAATCACAAAATTTCAAAGTTTCCACCAAAGAGGCAAAGTTGCAAATTCACTTCTCAAGGCAAATTAAGTTATCAAATGCATTTCTAAACTTCACAACATGTTCATACAAGACCTAAAAATCAGAATGGGCCAAGGGATCATTCATTTTTGTGGCCTATGGATCAAGATTTTTCATAAGAAGCAAAAGCAAGACAAGTTGCAAAACTCATCATAAGCTACCATCCACTTGCTTGCTGACTTGCTGAACCATCCTAGGGTTCTCCCCACATCATGCTGCGCAGGACACACCCTTTGTCCTTGGATAGAAAGTAGCCCATACCTCTCTTACACAACTTTGACATTTTGGCAACTTGAGCCATACCAATCAATAAAGCACACATCACTTCATCTGACCAATCACAATTGTTTATACAAGCCAAAAGCAAGCCAAAGCAACGAGAACACAAGCCTGAAACCATCCATAACTCAGCATTCTCATTTTCACCCCATTTGCAAAAGCATTCGAAATTCATCACACAGGCCACAAACATACAAACTAACTTCACAAATCAACTCCACACACCTTCCTGATCACAAAGCACCCTTCACCATAGCCTGAAACTCAAAGAATCAAAAACACGATCACCACCTGCCATTGAACAGAACTCCTGCCATCTCTCAAACCAGCCATTGCAAACTTCAAACAAACATTGCAAGCTTCTTAGGAGGATCATTGGAGTGGATTTAAGCCAAGGAAACAGCCAGAAAGCTCCTGAATCGAAAGCTTCAGTTCAGGTAGTCATCTCAAAACTTTTTTCCAGAAGCATGTTTTTAAGTTCTTAAAAGCTTCTATGCACTTCCCTGATCATGAATATGTGTTCACTTTTGAAAATGGTTGAGAAACCAGCATGTATGAACTGTCTGAAATTTTTTGCCCTAAAAATGTTTTGTTTCGATTCAGCTGATTGATGAGTGAAAAATGAGATTTGAGTGGGGGTTTTGATTTAGTTTGGCATGGGGATGATTTCTGGGCTTTTAGTTTTCATTTTTGTGATGTTTTGAGGATTTTAGAGATTTTCAGGTGGGAGTCCCACCGGAGAAGACGACCGGAAGTCTTCTCCGGCCACCTGAAAATAATTAGGGCTAATCCCTGTAATTAATGAGAGTTTGAATTCTGAGCGTTGGATGAGCTGACTTGGTCAATTCCCGCGTGCGTTCAATGGCCTGGATCTACTCACTTAACCCTAATCCACGTCATTATCTTAATTAATTAAGTTTATAATTAATCTGGCCAGTTTGAATTTCAGCCTTTGGATTGCGCGCGCAGTCAACAAACCATTTCCCAGATTCAATCCTGGCTCTCCATTGCGCATACTTTCCTTTTATTTCATTTTTAATTCATTTCTTTTGTTTTATTTTGTACATTTATTTAAAAATAGCAAAACAATTTTAAAAATTCTGAAAATTTTTGTATAAACTTTTATTAATTTTCAGAAACCAAAAACATTTTTATTTTTATTTTTTGCATTGAAAAAGATTTTTAAATCATTTAAAAGTTTATTTTTAATTAATTAATGAGAATTAATTAATTAAAAAATCCTTTTAGGTATTTAAAAATCACCAAAAAATTCATGAAACCTTTAAAATCATTTAGAAACATTGTCCAACCCTCAAACCCAATTTCTTTTTTGATCTTAATGCATTTTGACAATTTTCCATGGAATTAATTCATTTTCAAAGCATTATTTTGATCCAAACTTCAAAAATTCATTTCTGCCTAACCATTGAGAGTTGGACTTTGATTCTTTTTGCATTGTGTTTTGCATATCATGTAGTTTGTAAGATTAAATTGGCATGATTTGATCTTTCATTTTCAATTTGTTTGGAATTTTTCTTGTTAAGGTACCCTAAAACCTTAGAGATTTTAGGAAATTCATAACCCTAATTAGGTTAAGAGTTAGAACCCCTCCTTTGGGCAGTGAGTTTGTGTAGGGTTAGGGTTCCTTTGATTGCATTTTCAATTTTTTATCTTGATGTTCGCTTCTTATTTTGGTTTTTGTTTTTTGCATTGATCATAAACCCTAATTTGGGCTTCCTTTTGCATTCATCTTGCATTTGCTTGCATACCATGACTTGCCATAGCATTTTGTGCATCCATTTGATCCATTAGACATCTTAAGACATATTATAAGCATGTTTGATCATTGCATCTTTCATTTACCATGTTGTATGTCATTTGCATTCCATAACTTTTCATGTATGTTCATGGTTCTAAGCATGCTTCATTTGCATCCATATGTTTGTATGATCATCCCCATGCCATGTTTCATGTTTGTATCATCTCATAGCATCATTAACATCATGTTTGTGCTTCTGGTTTTGATTTGCATCATGCCATTTCATTTCATTTTGCATTGCATTGCATTTTCTTTCACTAACTTTTCAGGTGGTAAGTAACTTTGAGAAGTGAATTTGCCTTCACTTCTCACAATTTCTTTTCATCTCTTTTATGCATCCTTGCTGCATTTTGTCATGTGTTTGAGATTGAGCTTGCTCTTTCTTCTTCATCTTACTTTCTTTCTTCAAGTGACTTGTCTTCTTAAATGAAGCAAGTTGCTTTGCTTCTCTTTGCTTCATTCATCTGCTTCCTGGTGGTTCCTCTGAAGATTTCTTTCTTAAACCTCACAAACCTTAGGAACAACCAAGCATGACAATGATTAGGATATTGATTAGTCCCCCACTTAGCTTTTACCTTTGTGTCTCTTTGAGTCTTCTCTTCTCATCTCATAATCAGGGATTAAACCCTAAAGGCTTTAAGGCTTTGTGATTAAGCTTATGCCTGCATCCTTCTATTAGGATGGAGTGTATAACTTTAATCCTAAGTGTTAAACCCTTAATGTGTTTAAATCCTTTAATCAATCCACTTAATAATCATCAAGACATCACACTTGTAACTTGGGCCTTGCATTAGGGTTCTAATTCTTCCTTAATTGGTTAAGAAGGACTAACCCTAGTGTTAATGGACAAGTCCCCCTCAAGTTGTCTTACAAACCCTAAAAATAACTTCATCATCATATCATTAAATAAAATCCACTTAATAAAGGCTTTGTTTTGTCATGGGTTTAATCCCTAATCATGGATTAAGTTGAGGAGCATTCCTCAGCTTAAACATTCTCATCTATTATCCTTCTATTAGGATGGTGTAATGAGTTTGTTTAATCCTTGATTATGGCTTAATCTCATTACTCAACACTAAACAAAAACACCAAAAACATCTAAATAATCACAAGTAGGTTAATGATCTTAATCCTACATCATGGTGATTAAGTGTGAGATACTGACTTCACACTTAAGATATTCTCATTACCCCTAATCAGAGGGAAGATGTGATGAGTTTACTAAATCCATTGGTTTAGGCTTAAGCTCATTAACTTATGACAAGCTTTCAAAAGCAATAAAAGACTGAAAACACAAAAACAAACAATAATCGTCTCCTCCGGGATTCTTTTCTCATCATCTTCACTCACAAACGAGAACTTGCTTCTTCCGTCTAATGCAAGACAGTTTGCACCTGAGCCAGACAGGTCATACACTTGAGCATAGGCAAGCAAGCAGTTCACAAGTCAATTCATCTTTCAGTCTCTTTTGGTCGAACTACGGTGTTCTGACTTCCTCATTGCACGAGAGGATACGTAGGCATAACTTAACAGTTATCGAACAAAAGTCTCTGTATATTCCCCCTCCTTCCAGCATTATTCTTTAAGCCTCATGATCTTGAGCATCTTATTCTTGTTCTTACACTGACACTTCACTTATACACTTCATTTCTCTTACACTGACACCTGTATATCCCTTTCCAGCTCTTTTATACACAAATTGCACTGACACTACCCCTTTAAAACACAAATCTTTTAAGCGTGGATCCCGTCGAGTACGACGGACAATCTGGGTGCTAATACCTTCCTAGGTTGTAACCAACCCCCTTTCTCAGTCTCTCTGGTTCGCAACCGTCTTATCCATATCTTTCTAGGTCTATGCAGCATTGCCTTTCCTCCGGGATAAAAATGCCTAGCTGGCGACTCTTTTCATTTCCTGTGAGTTCACTCCTGTGTGTTCTCACATCCTCCTCTCGCCGACCGTTCGCGTCTGTACCTTTATTTGGGCCATTCCCATTTATCGGGAGCGACACCTGTTACTAATGTTGTTTTAAGAATGCATCACTTTGGACAGTTCTTGTGATTACCCTGGACTTGTGACTCTTTATTTGAGTCCCCCACCTGGTTACTGGATTTCTAAGCCTCCATCCGGACTTATGAACACACATGGACCTTACCAAGGCAGATAACCAGATCCAGCTTTTGGAAACCCTTTGCATATCATTCTGCATACATCATTTTTGCATCATTTAACATTTGCCTATTTGTTTTACAAGGTATCCATCTTATTGTCTTTAGTTTGGTTTTGACCCCTTCTGCTGCTCAGACTTCTTCAGTTATCTTCTCCAACACCTTCATCAGTTTGTCAGTGATTCTTCTCCAGCTATCTTCACCAGAGACTCATTTCCAGCATCTCATTCAGTGACCTTCACCAGCAGTTGCTCTCAGTCTCCTTCACTAGCACCCATCATCAGCATGGACACCTCCAGGAAGAGCAATATCACATACCACTTATTTGAGCCTACCCTGACTGGCATCAGACAGATCCAGTCTCTCATTACTCCTGGTCATGTCCCACTATTCAGAGAACATTATGGAGGCATATTGGACATGATCATGGATTTGGATGCATCCCAGAGGAGCATGATCCATACTTGCTTGCAGTTTTATGATCCTCCTCTCAGATGATTCACTTTCCCTGATTTCCAGTTGGGACCTTTGCTAGAAGAGTTTTCCATGTTGTTAGGAGTTCCTATCAAGAGAGGGATTCCTTTCAACCCTGAGATGGTTGCTCCCAGGAATGAAGACATATCCAGGGCATTGCATTTGGAACCTGCCCTCATTGATCAGAGCATGACCACCAAGGCTGGGGTTCCAGGCCTTCACCTAGATTTCTTGATCTCCCAGGCCACCCTGCATGCTGCAGTAGGGAAGTGGGATGTTGTGTGTGCACTCTTGGCACTTAGCATTTATGGGGTTATCTTATTTGCAGATGAGCCAAAGTTTGTGAGCAAGAATGCCATTCACCTGTTCTTAATGAGGAACCCAGTTCCTACCTTGCTTGGAGAGTTTTACTACTCAGTACACCAGAGAAATGAGAAGCAAAGAGGAAGACTGGTCAGATGATATGCTCCCCTTTACTACTCTTGGTTGCTAAGACATTTTCCAAAGTCAGATACTTTCTTGAACCCTCATCAGCAAAAGAACTGGGCTAAGAGATTTGTTGCCTTGACATCAGAAGACATCAGATGGTGCACTCAGAGCACCAAGGGCAAGGACATCATTACTAGCTGTGGGCAGTATCCTAATGTTCCTTTGATTGGATTAAAAGGTTGCATCAACTACAACCCTTTTCTTTTCAAGAGACAATTAGGGTATACTTTGGTTCATCCTCCAAGGGGGCAAGACTTGACTGAGACCCTTTATTGTGAAATTCAGCTCAACTCTGCTGTTGTCAGACAAGCTGCATGGGCTTGGGACAAGATCCAGACCAAAGGGACAGCCATTTTGGGAAAATGCAACAATATAGCTTCAGCACAGTATCTTGATTGGTCTTGTACCAGGGCACAGATCACCCGGATGCCATTCAATTTAGAAGATGTACCTGGACCTTCCACAGTGCAACCTGCAGCTACTGTCAGTTTGGAAGAGTTTGAGAAACTTAAAGAGAGGAATACTCAGCTCTCTGAAGCGTTGAAGAAGACTCTCTGGGAGAGAAATGACAGCCGTTTGGATAATGAGAGGTTAGAGAGGCTCAGGATTGAGCATTTAACCAAGATTGAAAACACAGATGACTACATTAGGAAGGCAAGAGCAGGGGAGTTAGTACTGAAGAATGCTTGCAAGGAAGGAAAGACTCAGAAGGCTAGGGCAGATCATTATCTAGAGGAGAGCCAGGCTAGGTGGATCAGGATCACTGAAGCCCGTGCCCAGTAAGATCAGAGAACACAAGCTAAGATAGAGCAATTGGAGGCTAGTAAGAAGAAGCATCAGGAAGCATTAGTGGCAGCACAGAAGGAGATATCTGAATTGAAACTCCGGGCGAGGTTGAAGAGGTCAAAGGATCAGGATAAGCATAAGAAGTTAACCAGTGCCATTGCTACCAGGAACCTCCTCATCAGGACTATCACAAAGCACCCAGTAGGTCCAGTGACTGAGGCCCTCTTGAAGGAAGTCAGAGAGAATGACTTTGGATTAGATGTTTGACTCTTTTGCCTGTACTCTTCTTTTTTTGTACTTTTGATTTTGTTGTTGTATTTTGACCCACCATGGGGATGTTATTGTAATCAAACTATGTTTTTTCACTCTTTGTAATATATGTGGTTTGTATTATCTTTGGTGGGCTTAATCTCTCAACATCATCAGCATTACCTCGAGGTCTGGAAAGGTCAAAACCAAAGAACCAAACCGGATACCCTTGGAAGACAAATAGGCATCATGCATTGCATACTAACATTTTCTTTGTTTTGTAGGAATTTGTTTGTTTTTGTTTCTCACTTTGTTGTGGTTTCAGGAAACATTGCTCGCAGAAGAGTATTCCCTGTCAACAGAATACACTGGTACCCGAGAAGAAACAACCTTCCGGGACTACAGATGGATCAAGTTCAGCAAGACTTGAATGAAGTGAGGACCCAAATGGCCAATGAGAGGGTTGAGATGAGAAATAAGATGACTCAATTTATGACTGTAATGATTGGTTTAGCTTAGAGCCAGGAAAGACTGAGGGAGTTGGTTGAGCGATAAACTCCCGAGGAACACCATCCAGGTATAGGAGGTACCAGTAACAACGATCACGTGCAGCCTCACACTGATCCACCAGAGTTTGGACCTCATTTGAATCCAGAGATTAATGCCATAAGAAATACCCAGGGTAAAATTGCTGGAGGAAGGGTCTTGTAGGAAGATCCTCAAGAAGAGCAGTTCACTGTAGTAGGGGCTGGAGATGTGGTTTACGACCATCGTTTGGATGAAATTGCAGAGAAGCTAAGGTCTCTTGAATCCCAAAACTCCCTGGGTTTTGATGTCATGGACATGGGATTGGTGGAAGGGGTGAGAATTCCTCACAAGTTCAAACCCCCGTGCTTTGAAAGGTATAATGGCACATCCTGCCCACGCACCCACCTTCAGTCATTCTTGGGAAGATTAAAAGCATACACCATGGACGAGAAGCTGTGGATGTTTTACTTTGAGGACAGTCTGACAGGGGCATCCCGAGAATGGTATTCTCACTTAACTAGAGCCACAGTAAGAAACTGGAAAGACTTGGCTGAAGCTTTTATCCGTCAGTATCAGTATAACCTGGACATGGCTCCAAACTGGACCCTTCTAATGGGAATGTCTCAATCTTCCCGTGAAAGCTTTAGAGAATATGCCCAAAGGTGGAGGCAACTGGCCGCTTCAGTTCAACCCCCAATGTCTGAAAGGGAGATGGCAGACATGTTCATGAATACTCTCCAGGGTACCTATATTGACAAATTGGCTGCATTCTCTTCTACCAGCTTTGCAGATGTGGTGATAGATAGGGAAAGAATAGAGAGCCTACTGAAGATGGGGAAGATCTCTGACAACGGTGCTAGTTCAAGCAGTACAAGGAAGCCATTTGCTGGGCCCCATAGATCTGGTGAGACAAATTCTGTACACATGGGAAGAGGGAGAACCCAATACCTGCCCAGAACAGTTGTTGCCGTTACTATCCCCGCTCCGCCTCCTCAGTATACTCAATAAACCACAACACTTTCCGCAACAACAACAGTTTCCGCAACAAAGATCATACAACAACAATAACAACAATCAACAATAACTTCCTTTTCAACAGCGGCCATCTCAGATCAACAGGGTGATTGACCCCATTCCAATGCCATATTCTACACTACTGCCACAACTCCTAAAGCTCCATCTTGTTGAGTTGAGGACATTGGATCCACCGGATCCTCAGAACCTTCCGAGAAATTACGATGTCAACGCTAGGTGTGCTTTTTATTCTAACGCACCTGGTCACTCTACGGAAAAATGTAGAGCTCTGCATATAAAGGTCCAGGATCTGGTAGATTCAAAGGCCCTGAACTTTGCACCACTTCCCAATGTCATGAAAAATCCTATGCCAAGCCACAGTGGGCCAAGGATTAATGCTATAGAGGATGGCTCACCCATGAGTTTAATATAAGACATTTCATGTATTCAGACACCTCTGGCAGAGGTTAAAGCTCAGCTTTTGAAATGCCAAGTGTTTCCAGGTTGTGAGGCCTGTTGTGAATTATGCAAACTTTCTGAGAATGGGTGTGCTAGCTTGAGGAGTTGAATTAATGGCTTGATCAAAGAAGGCCTCCTACAAATTACAATAACTGCTTCTACAACACCAGCAACTCTTTTGCCAACAACAATTGATTCTTCTACAACTACAACAACCATTGTTCCTACTGATTCATCTACAACTTCAACAACCATTTCTTCCGTCACTTCAACAAATAGAAGTTCCATTTCATCTACTTCTACAACTCCAACAACCACCAACAATGATGTCTCCACAGTTACTATTTATTATGACCCGGCAACGGTCCCGAACTCTAAAACTTTCAACAATCTCAGCAACAGTTTTAACCAAGCTTCAATTCACCACCACCAACACCCACCAGGGGTCCTGTTACTATTTTTTATGATCCACAGACAATTACGGTTCCAACTTCTGTTCCAGTGAGCCCAGTCACCATCATGGTGCCCCGGCCAATTCCATATGATAAAGACAGTGCTATACCATGGCATTATGGTGTTGACCTATACTGCAACGGAGAAAAAGTCCTTCTTGATTCTCCAGTTCTCACTCCCCAAGTGGACAATGTCGGGGGAGGCGGACGTCTCTTCGCGTCACAAGCTCCCAGAAGTAATACTGAGGCAGAGGATGCTGCCAAAGCCAAAGGTAAGAATGTGATACCGGAAGAATTTGTACCAAAAGAGACTCATAAATCATCCTTTGATCAGGATGTGGATGAATTTATGAGGATAATTAAAAGAAGTGACTATAAAGTTGTGGACCAGCTCCACCAGACTCCTTCAAAGATCTCAATCTTATCTCTGCTGTTGTGTTCCAAAGCCCATCGGGATGCACTACTCAAAGTTCTGCACGCTGGCTACATGCCAGAAGAGATCATAGTGAATCAGCTGGAAACAGTTGTGTCTAATGTCAATACTAGCCATGGGCTAGGTTTCACTGATGTTGATTTGACCACAGAAGGACGTCACCACAACAAAGCTTTGCACATCACCCAGGAGTGCAAAGGAGCTGTACTATCTCATGTTCTTGTAGACACTGGGTCCTCACTCAATGTCTTACCCAAGAAAGCTCTTGTCAAGCTCGAATATGATGGAATAGCTCTCCGGCCAAGTAATCTTGTGGTCAGGGCTTTTGATGGCTCCAAAAGATCTGTTCTTGGAGAGGTTGAGCTACCAGTGATAATTGGTCCGCAAGTCTTTAAGACCACTTTCTATGTGATGGACACACAGCCTACTTACAGCTGTTTGTTTGGTCGACCATGGATTCACGTCGCAGGCGCAGTAACGTCGACCCTTCACCAGAAACTGAAATATGAATGGGAAGGACAGATTATCACCATCTGTGGTGAGGAGGACATATTTGTTAGCAATCTGGCTACTTACAAGTATATTGAGATGGATGGTGAAATCCATGAGACTATGAGCCAGGGGTTTGAGGCCCTGAATGTCAATGAGGCGACGACTGAAGTATTTGCTGCATCCCAAGAAGACAGGATGGGTACTTCAATTGTCTCCTATCAGCAAGCCCTGAAGGTTGTTGAAGATGGCAATGCCCAAGTGTCGCTCCCCGGATTTCCATCCTGGTACAAACGCGAAAGTGGCGCGGAAAATAATAGAGTCGCCAGCCAGGCATTTTTATCCCGAAGGAACGGGAATGGTAATGCTGCATAAACCAGAAGAAAAGAAAAGGAAGGACACGGGTCCTGCGAACCAAAGAGACTGAGTTCGGGAGTCAGTTACGACCTGGGAAGGTATTAGCACCCCAGATCGTCTTCCGTACCCGAAGGGATCCACGCTTGCAAAGAAACTGTTTCAAAGGATGAAGAACTGAAAGTTGTTGCAAAGAAAATGAACTGAATTGGATAAAAGAAAAGAAAGGGGGAAAATGTAGGGAAAATAAAAAAGTGTGATCAAACGGGACCTACCCCGCTGCCTACGTACCTCATCTGGACAATGAGGATTAGAGTCGCCGTAGTTCCCCTACCTAGGGGTGGAAAAGACTGCTTGTGTCTTAAGGCTTGAACTGCCTATATCAATGCTCAGGTGTTGCAGGCTCATACGACGAGTGCGTTACCGTCTTGCAAAGTGATAAGTAGGAGCAAGTTCGCGTACGGAGCGAAGGAGATGAGAAAAGAATTCCCGAAGGAAAGACGTTTATTGTTTGTTTGTGTTTTTAAGAAGCTTTTATGAGTGTGTCACAAGGAAGTGAACTCAAGCTCTTTTCCATGGAATGTGCACTTGTCACTACATTCCAAGATGGATTAATAGAACAAGCACACTCAAGTAAGGAGAAGATCCCCAAAACTTGAATCTAGAGATTAGGGCTTAGGCTCACTAGCTCATTAACTTATTAAGTGTTTTTTGGTATTTACAATGAAGAAAGTGTGTTTTATGATTTTCTTGGTGAAGATGATATCCTGATCAGACTTGTGCATCACAAGACAAGCTTGTACTATCCCAAGATGGGAAGACTACAAGTGTCTCATGGGATAAGGCAATTTCTCAAGATATCACTTCAATATTTATTTAAGTGTCTTCTTTAAGGTTTTGAGATGAGGAGAGAAGAGAAACAAAAGGATCACAAAGGTAAAGTCTAATGGGGGACTAATAAATCCTAAAGTTATCATGCATGGAAAATCCTAGGTTAGTGAGGTTTACTATCCTAATGAAAGAAGAAAGAAGAAGAGAAGAAGAAGAAAGAAGAATAGAAGAGGGAGGAAGTAAGGCCTAAGCCTAAAAAACACAAGGTTAGAAAAAAATAATAAGGAGAAAAGAAGAGATAAGATTTGGAGATGTGGGAATCACATCCACACCTCTCACTACCAAAGCCCCTGAAATGGTTAGTGACACAAGTATAAAGGCAATACAAAATGAACAAAATGCCATACCAAAGCTACACAAACAGAAGTGAAGTCATAAGCCCAATTGCCAAGTGCAAACTCAAAGCACAAGAATGAGAAGAGAACCACACAACTCAACATGAAGCAAAATGAATCACTATGACAAAACAAAGTAAACATGAGAAGATACAAAGCAAAATAATCAAAGCACAACCTCAAGGTGCAAGACCAGAACCCTAATCATGTTAGAAAAGTGCCTAAGAAGCATGTGAGATGAAAAGAAGAAGGGCACATAGCCAAGCATTTACATCATGAGAAGGAAGAAGCAAAGGAAGTGAGGTGAGCATGCATATGTGTGGAAGAACTTCAAGAACAAACAAACACAGACTTCTCAAGGCACAAACCACAACCCAAGATCAGAGAGGTATCAACAACCTAAGATGGCTCTAAACATCCTAAAGATGTTGGCACAAGTGCCCTTCTAAGCTAAGTAAGGAACATATGATCCAAAAGAAGCAAAAAGGGACAAGCAAGGAACAAAAATTCAAAACAATTCAAATGAACATCCAAAAATTTCACAAACTTGCAAAAATGATCTTCAATCATACCATAACAACATACCAAAAGGAGGGAGAAAGAATCAGAAGCTTGATCATTCAAATGAGGGTTCAAACATGGATTGGGGTTAGGAAGCTTCACTCACAAGTTAGAGACCAAAATCAATTAAAACAAATTCTAAAAATCAGAACAAAAATCACCAATAAACTAAATCTCATCATGAATCCAGAGCAAAAAGAATCACTTAAAAATTCAAAATAAAGGTCAAGATGGAAAATGAACAAGTCAGCATGCTTAAAAATGGAATAAGAACAATTAATTAAAAGGAACAATTAATTTCTGCGTGACAAATAAAAATAAAAATACCAAAAATTAGAGAAAACTAAAAGAATCATCCATGAATATTTTTAGAAATTTTGGAGACATATTTCTATTTTTAAAAATTGAAAACCAAACTGAAAATAAAATGCAAATAAAAAAGAAATAAAATAAATGAAGCAGGCTGGGGAGTGCGTATAGCAAGAGGTTCCAGTTCAATTATATGGGCCTTCACGCAGGGGGCATATAGAAATCCAAGCCCAAGTCAAAGTTAACGCAGGACACATTAATTATTGTGGATATTCAATTAAATCAGGAAAAATGGAAAACCAATGGATCAGATGAACGCATGGGATCAGTCAACTCATTAAACCAAGTATACGCAATGATTGGTCAGGGAGAGGAGTGCACATTAGTTAAGGTGTGGTGAGACACAAAATGAATTATTCAGATTTTATAAAGTCACGTGAGGGGGAACATGATTTTTAATATGATGTCACGTTTTCATCCATCCAGATCATACAATCCAAAGGCTATAACCTCATCTTCTTCAAACAAACTCAGATGAACATTTTCTAGAATCCGGTGACCGGAGCTAGGGCTCCGGCACCGGAAAATTCAAAACAAGAACAAATGATCACATAAATCACTCTAAATCTCCAGATCAAACAAACAAGTCATGCTGAGTTCAAATATAACAATCAAATTCACAAAAGATCCAAGAATAAGTTGGATCGAAGAAAAACAAATCTGACCATCAAACTTTGAATCCACATATCTTAACCAATAATGCATCAAAATCAAATCTAAAAAGTGCAGAATACTCAGCAAAGTTCACAGATCACAATGCACATAAGAAAAGCAAGTTTCAGATCTATGGATTTCAAGTCATACCTGAGATGGAAGCACTTCAAAATCACCAGAATAGAGCTTCAGATGCTACAGATCTACTCCTTTTGATCTCCTCTTGCAAAATAAATGCAAGAGGAAGCTTGAGAGAGCTTGAATTTGAAGCTTCGAATCAACCTGCACTTGAATGGCACCTCTCCAATTCTTCACTTTCAGCTTGAATGAGTGGTGGATTAATGATCCTTAAGGTTCAAGGATTCAGAATATGCAAAGAGTTTGTGAAGAGAGTGCTTGAGGAGAGAATTTTGAATGGAAATTCAAGAGAGCAAGAAAATGTGAATCTGAGAAATGAGAGAGCATGAGGCTGCATTTAGGGTTTGAGTAGCTTTTATATCATGCACATATCACACTGATTAGGGTTTAGTGGCTAGTGGTGGCATGAATTGTGTGATAGGGATTGATTTGCAAAATTGCATGAAGAAGAATGATGACCAATTTGTTCGTGCATTTCATTCTTCTTTGCACATGCTGATCTCTCATCCCAACCCTTGATTCATGATGACATGATCCTGCCTCTTAGATGTTGGTGTCATGCTTTTCTCATGATCATGTATTTTTTCCTTTTGTGAACTACACCTAATCCCATGCAAGGATTTGTTGATATTTTTGGATAAAACCAACTCTTATGAAATGCATTGTAATAGTGTGATCTTATTTGGTCCATAACACCGCTTTAAAATAAGCTACATGAGATTTTGCAGTTGGAGTAAACTTGAAACTCATGCCATGCCCTAGAATTCAAGGGATTTTCGAAGGGCATATCTCTCAAACCATGAGGGATATGAAAATTCCCTTGTACTTTTTAAAAATGGGAGACTTTAATCTTCAACTTTCATGTTTGATGGCAATCCATTTGAAGCTTTTTTCACCAAGTTATGCACACTTGAAAATTAGAGCAAAAGGTTACTAAAAATGGAAAATTTCATGACCAATCTTATGCCAAAAATGCAAAACACCTCAAAACCTCTTGATTCTTGATCTTTGATCTTGCCAAACCTCTTATAAGGTTATAAGAACATCCCTTGGCTTGAAATACAAGGTTGGACCTTTTGAAATTTCACAGTTGACTTCTAGAATGCACAGTTGACCAATTTCTTCTTTTACAAGCAACTGAAGAAATACCTGACTTCCACAAGGTATTTTCTCACCAAATTTCATCCCTAGGATCCTCTTAACATATGAGAGACTTTGCCCAAATGAAATGGCGAAAGTCACAAAGTTTTCATGCTTGAAACTCAAACCCTAATTTGGGATCATTGTGTAGGAGCTTTGCCCTAGCTTGAATTCCCTGATGATCTTCCAACTTCCTGGGATTTTGTGGATGATCTTAAGCTTATGAATGCAATGTATACTTCCCATAGGACTTGGACAAATCCACTGGGCCTCTTGTTATAGCTTGAAATGCTTCAAATCCTCCACAGATGATCATATGCCTAATGCTAGGTCAAGAGAATGTTATGCCTCATCTTTCCATGCTAAGATGCTTATGATGAATATGATATGAAGATGATGCTTAAAAAGAAGAGGGAAAATTTGGGGTGTTACAGCTGCCCCTATTCAAACAACTGTTAATCTGAAAAGGACGGTAGCACGGGCTATCGACCGTTCAAGATGAATTGTGGTTGAATACCAAGAAAACCTAAAATTTGCACTTTGCCGGAGAATGCAAGAAATGGGAAATAAACCCAACCAAATGACGCTTTGGTGACTGAAGTGGAGAGAAAGCAGACGAGCTCCTTCCAAGCTGAGCTGTTATTTGGAATCAGAGAACTTTGACAGACGAGTCTTCTTCGAACAATCCTGTTACGCCAGGAACTGGACATACGAGCCCTCACAAGTAAACCTGTTACGCCAGGAACTAGACATACGAGCCCTCTTCATACACTTTACAAAAATATATGATCTGAGACAGACGAATCTCCTTCGGATAAACCTGTTACGCCAGGACCGGTGATGCACTTAAGTCTGTGGGATAGACATGCATAATCAAGGTAGACGAACCCTCTTTACATATTCTCCTTGGATATATAGTCTAAAACAGAAGAGCCTTCTTCGAGCAAACCTGTTACGCCAGGTGCAACAAAAATAAGTGGTGTTTGAGATAGACGAATATCCTTCGGATATACCTGTTACGCCAGGACCGGTAACCATTTTGACATTTATTCCCACAGTCAGGACTTCAAACCTCTTTAACACAGACGAGTATTGGATGATCATCAAGAGAAACACAGACGAGTGCCATAAGTCAATGATACAAACGAATATCAGACGATGATCTGAGAAACACAGACAAGCGCTTCAGGCGGTGATACAGACGAATACCAGCCACTGGTACAGACGAATACCAGAATTTCAAACACAGACGAGCGTTTGGAGTAGCAATACAGACGAGTACCAAGGTAATTATCAAATCAATACATATGGATATAAGCTAACACAGACGAGTGTGAGGGATGATGCAGACGAGTATCCCAATAATGCAGACGAACTTCAAAAAGATAACAAACACAGACGAGCGTTGGGGAATGCAGACGAGCAACAAGAAAATATCAAACACAAACGAGTGATGGTGCGTGCATACGAGCAAAAGCAACTATCAAACACCGATGAGTGTTGGGGAGTGAAGATGAGCAACAATAATTACAACCCTGGGTAACTGCTGGGGAAAGCAAATGAGCAATACCAAAGTGATATCACAGACGAGTGTTGAGAAATGCAGAAGAGCAATAAGCAACCATTAAACATAGACGAGTGTTGGGAAATGTAGACGAGCAGCAACAAATATCAAACACAGACGAGTGTTGGGAGGTGCAGACGAGCAAAAGCAACTATCAAACAAATGCCTGATTGGCAAAAAGAATCACAACTCTGCATGGGAGAACCAAGTCAAGAGGCTTTGACACTTAACTTTGGTTAGGGGGATGAATAACTGTTTGTATCATCATATTGACCAAAAATAAATTGGCAACTTCTCTGGGGAATATTTCACTGATGGGAGTGAAACCCAAATATGAACCTTATGGGGAAATCAGGCATTCAGCTTCCTGCTGGGCTTACTCCACTTGTGGGAAAATAAACTGTTGGGGATCCCCATCTGTCTTGATCTAGCTGGGGAAAACTCTGCTTGGGAGAATATGACGCCATCCTGCAAAACCTGCAACAACAGAATACACATATGTGCCCCGGGGACTTGCATGGTATGATCTGTTCATCCATTGTCACCCGACACTCAAAGAGGATTTCAAATGTTTCCTTGCAATGTCATTTTCTTTCAAATTATCACCATGTTTTAAATGCAATGCTATTTTTTGCCAAAAATTCAGGACATTTTGCAAACAAACATAAACACAACACAACTTTTTTGACTGAATATTCTTTTATTGAAAGGCCTCTGAATAGGCAGAGTTTTTTTTTTACATCAGGAAGCAACCACCTGGAAAGAGGTAGCTACCATAAAATTGAGAAAGTAAACAATCCTAATGGCAATGGACACGACATCCCAATGAGTTTCCTTCTTGCTACGACCAGCATGTCTTTAAAACTCCCCATTCCTGCCTTTGCTTTCTGAGAAGATGAGGGGACTGATTCCTATCCTTCTGATACTGTCAGACTGTACGAAACGATGATTTGGTTCAGATTACTCGGATCGCAGTTGTTCGCTTATTCCCTTATTTTGCGTGGATCGCCCTTTCGGGTTTTCAATCCACCGGGATACCCTTTTTTGCCTGAGCTGTCCGATGTGGCTTTTCAACTCAGCGAGTGTACATTTTTTTTGTTTATTTTCCCTAACTTTTGCCCGAGCTTTTTATTCTGTTTTTAGCTCGCCGGGATGCCCTTTTCTTGCCTAGACTTTAATTCTGTTTTTGTGTCCAACGGGTCTTTTTATGCGAAGTATTTTTTAACTACGTCCGAGTTAACAGGGGATTGGAGATCTTCTCCATCCATAGTGGTGAGCATCAGTGCTCCTCCTGAGAAAACTTCCTTCACTATGAATGGTCCTTCGTAGTTTGGGGTCCACTTGCCCCTATGATCTGAACCTGGAGGAACAATCCTCTTGAGCACAAGCTCTCCTACTTGATACTCCCGAGTACGTACTCGTTGGTCGAATGCTCGCTTCATTCTTCGCTGATAAAGTTGACCATGACAGATAGCCGCTAATATCTTTTCCTCAATTAGGCATAGCTGATTGTATCGAGCACGTACCCACTCAGCCTCATCAAGCTTCACATCCATCATCACACGCAATGAAGGAATTTCTACTTCAACAGGCAAGAGTGTCTCCATGCCATATACCAATGAGAAAGGAGTTGCCCCGGTTGACGTCCTGACTGACGTTCGGTACCCATGCAACGCAAATGGTAACATCTCATGCCAATCTTTGTAAGTGACAACCATCTTTTGCACAATCTTCTTGATGTTCTTTTTTTCCGCCTCTACCGCACCATTCATCTTTGGTCGGTAAGGAGAAGAATTGTGATGCTGAATCTGGAAGTCCCGGCACAACTCTGCCATCATCTTGTTGTTCAAGTTAGAACCATTGTCAGTAATGATTCTTTCGGGCACTCCATATCTGCAAATAATGTCTCTTTTCAGAAATCTGGCTACCACTTGACGAGTGACATTGGCATAGGATGCTGCTTCAACCCACTTAGTGAAGTAATCGATCGCAACCAAAATGAAACGATGACCATTTGAAGCAGTAGTCTCTAATTTTCCGATCATGTCAATGCCCCACATAGAAAAGGGCCAAGAAGATGACATGACGTTGAGCGGGCTTGGAGGAACATGTACCTGGTCTGCATAAATCTGGCACTTGTGGCACTTACAGGCGTACGAACAACAGTCTGCATCCATTGTCATCTAATAGTACCCCGATCTCAACAAATTTTTAGCCATATCATGCCCTCCTGCATGAGTACCGAAGGACCCCTCGTGGACTTCCTGCATTAACAGGCTTGCTTCGTGTCTATTCACGCATCTGAGCAAGACCATGTCAAAGTTCCTCTTATACAAAACCCCATCTATATTCAAGAAGAAACTAGCAACAAGTCGTCTTAAGGTCTTCTTGTCATTAGATGATGCCCCTGTTGGGTATTCTTGCTTTTCCAGGAAGAGCTTGATATCAAAGTACCAAGGTTTCTCATCAGACATTGCGTCTACAGAGAAAGCATGAGCCGGTGCGTCAAGCCTGGAAATGTCAATCCTGGGCACATAATTCCAACACAAGACTTTGATAGACGAAGAAAGAGTAACCAATGCATCGGCAAATTGATTCTCATCACGTGGTATGTATTGAAGCTTAACTGTTGCGAAGAACGTCAATAGTTTTCTAACATAATCCTTATAAGGAATTAAATGCTCTTGATGTGTATACCACTTGCCGGTAATCTGATTAATAACGAGGGCTGAATCTCCGAATATATCGAGGGTCTTAATCCGAAGATTAATAGCCTCCTCTATTCCCATTATGCACGCCTCGTATTTCGCTTCATTGTTGGTGCAGCCAAAAGTAATTATGGCAGTGAAGGGAAAGTGAACCCCTTCAGGAGTGATAAGAACAACACCAACTCCACGTCCATTGATATTGACTGCCCCATCAAACATCAACTTCCATTTGGATTCAGGGTCTAGCCCCTCCTCCGGAAGTGGTTCCTCACAATCTTTTGCTTTGAGGTACATGTTGTCCTCATCAGGGAAATCAAACTTCTTTGGCTGATAGTCATCTTCAAGAGGTTGTTGTGCAAGATAATCCGACAATACACTTCCCTTGATGGCTTTCTGAGAAGTATACTGTATGTCATACTCTGTTAAGATCATTTGCCACCTAGAAACCCTTCCGGTTAACGCTAGTTTCTCAAAGATATAATTGACAGGATCCATTTTTGAGATTAGCAGTGTGGTATGGGTCAACATATACTGTCTCAGTCGGCGAGCAGCCCATACCAAAGTGCAACAAGTTTTCTCGAGCAGTGGGTAACGGGATTCACAGTCGGTAAACGTTTTGCTAAGGTAATAAATAGCGTACTCTTTTCGACCAGACTCGTCATGTTGGCCTAGAACACACCCCATTGACCCTTCTAGCACAATCAAGTACATGATAAGCAGCCGTCCTGGAACTGGAGGCATTAGAATCGGAGGTGTCTGCAAATATTCTTTTATCTTTTCAAAGGCTCTTTGGCAATCCTCATTCCACATGACCGTTTGCTCTTTTCTTAGCAATTTGAATATTGGTTCACACGTGGAAGTTAGATGAGATATAAACCGTGAATTGTAGTTCAATCTCCCTAAAAACCCGCACACTTCTTTTTCTGTTTTCGGTGCAGGCATATCTTGTATTGCTTTTACTTTTGCAGGATCCACCTCGATTCCTTTCTGACTAACAATGAAACCCAGCAGTTTTCCGGAACGCACTCCGAAAGTGCACTTGTTTGGATTCAACCT
Organism: Lathyrus aphaca; assembly: GCA_963966055.1. Taxonomy (NCBI): domain Eukaryota; kingdom Viridiplantae; phylum Streptophyta; class Magnoliopsida; order Fabales; family Fabaceae; genus Lathyrus; species Lathyrus aphaca. The sequence continues at coordinate 458,122,494 of OZ014520.1, read as the reverse complement.
CATCTTATACATTATCAATCTATCAAACAGCTTCTTAAGATTGACCAGATGCTCCTCTTCATCTCGGGACTTGGCAATCATATCGTCCACATAGCATTCAATCTCCTTATGTATCATGTCGTGGAACAATGTGACCATGGCCCGCTGATATGTTGCCCCGGCGTTCTTCAAACCAAAGGGCATCACCTTGTAGCAGAATGTACCCCACGGGGTAATGAACGTTGTTTTCTCCATGTCTTCCGGCGCCATCTTAATCTGATTATACCCGGAGAAGCCATCCATGAAGGAAAATACCGAGAATTGTGCAGTGTTATCTACCAGCACATCAATGTGTGGCAATGGTAAGTCATCTTTTGGGCTTGCTATATTTAGGTCCCGGTAATCAACGCACATCCGAACTTTGCCGTCTTTCTTTGGTACAGGCACAATGTTAGCTACCCAAGGTGGGTAACTAGTTACGGCAAGGAATCCGGCATCCCATTTCTTCTGAACTTCCTCCTTGATCTTCATCGCCATGTCAGGACGAGTTCTTCTCAACTTTTGTTTCACAGGAGGACAGTCTTCTCTCAATGGTAGCTTATGCACAACAATGTCAGTATCTAACCCTGGCATATCTTGATACGACCAGGCGAAGATATCCACATATTCACGCAGCATACCAATCAACTATTTCTTTACCTCGGCCTGCAGACTGGCCCCAATCTTTATTTCTTTCTTCACATCTTCAGTTCCGATGTTGATGATCTCTATTTCTTCCTGATGAGGCTGAATGACTCTTTCCTCTTGCTTCAACAACCTGACCAACGCTTCGGGGAGTTCACAGTCTTCCTCAACCCCTTCATCAGCTTGGTAGATAGGATTGTCAAAGTCATGCGTGGTCATAGCAGGAACGTTATCACTAGAATTCAGATGATCAACACTGCACAGATGATGTGCTTATTTCAGAATCTGTTTATTTTTCAAAAGAGAGCAAACACACACACACAAAAGAGAAAACACATTGCCATTTTTATTTTTTATGACAAATTTAAAACGAAAGAAAGAGAACACAATTTGTCTGAAAAATGTCCTTTATTTCATGGAAAAATATAAATGCATTTAAAGCATGGTGGCCCTACAAATGGATCTTTGCACCTTGGGCAGAGTGCAGGATTGACAATGCAGCATGATAAAAAAGGAAACAAGTAAATTAATTTGGTTGCCAGGTAACTTGGACGATGTCTTTAGCAGACCAGTTCTTGAGCTCCTCTCCGGGTGCACATGGATGAATCCAATTGTTCCAGTCACCATCATTGTCTCCATTTCCACTTGTTGCACAGATATGGTTGTGGTCGAGCATCCCAGCGCTTGTGAAAGTAATAGCTTTACCACTCTGAGGCCAGTTAGACCCACCAGGTTGATAACCAAGCCCAAACTTATCATCTTTCTTCTCTAATTCCAGCAATTTGCCCCAGCCTTGGGCGCTTCCTGATTGAACCACTTCCTTAGCCTGCTTGTAGGAGTGAATGGAGGTACCTTCTTTCTCATTGTTCCTCTCTACCGGAGCCAAAATGATGACATTAACCGCTTCGAAGGCCTGACACAACGTTTCATGGATCTCTCCGTCCATCTCCACATATTTGAAAGTTGATAAGTGGCTCACAAAGATGTCTTCCTCTCTGCACACAGTGATTACTTGGCCATCCACCACGTACTTTAGCTTTTGATGCAAAGTGGAAGTTACTGCTCCTGCAGCATGAATCCAAGGACGTCCTAGTAAGTAACTATACGCAGGTTGAACGTCCATGACGTAGAATGTGCTCTTGAATACTTGAGACCCTATTTTAACAGGTAACTCAACTTCTCCGAACATAGACCTTCTGAACCCATCAAAGGCTTTAACTATCAAATCACTGGGTCGCGGGACGATGCCATCAACATTCAACTTCATTAAGGCTTTCTTCGGGAGTACATTAAGAGAAGAGCCTGTGTCAACCAGGACATGTGACAAAACATCACCCTTGCACTCCATAGTAATATGCAGTGCTTTGTTGTGGTTACGGCCCTCTGAAGTAAGGTCTCTATCTGTGAAGCCCAACCCATGGCTTGCATTTACACTGCCCACTACAACTTCCAGTTGATTAACAATTATCTCTTGAGGAACGTATGCCATTTGCAACACTTTCAGCAAGGCCTCTCTATGTGCTGGAGAACACATCAGTAAAGACAGAATTGATATTTTGGAAGGCGTCTGGTTCAACTGTTCAACTACCTTGTAGTCACTCTTCTTAATTATTCGCATAAATTCCTCCACTTCTTTCTCAAAGGTACCCTGTCCAGCAGCAGGAGTTGTCGTTTCTTCAATCGCTGTTTGCTTTCCTTTAGCCTTTGCCGCAGCCTCAGCTTCAGAATCTCCTCTCAGAACTGGGGGAGCAAAGAGACGACCACTTCTCATAAAACCTCCAACCCCTCCGACGTTCACTACAGTCGGGTCAATAGCTACTGACTTACTCTCCACTTTCTGTCCTTCCACGTACACATCTGAGCCGTAATGCCATGAGATGGCTTTATCATCAGTATAAGGAACCGGCCCAGGAACAGTAATAGTCATAGTAGATGGTTATAGTGGACACACAATCACCTTCATTATCAACTTTATCAAACTGCAATGAACCTTCATCAATCAGATTCTGCAACCCTACCTTCAGGTCTTCACAACCGTTCACTGAATTCAAACACTTTTCACAATCAGAACTGCATCCCGGAAACACTTACCCTTTTAACAGCCTCTCCTTCACCACCAGCAGTGGAGTCTTCACTTCTTCTACGCTCAGAATCAGACTTAACTTCTCACCTCCGTCAATAGCATTTATTCTAGCCCCTCCATGGTTCGGAATAGGGTTTGAAGTAACATTAGGCGGTGGTGTGAAGTTAATCGCCTTGGAGTCGATCAAATCTTGAACTTTATGCAGTAGCGCCCTGCACTTCTCAGTTGAGTGCCCGGGTGCCCCTGAATGGAATGCGCATCTAGCATTGGCATCGTACCCCACTGGAAGCTCTCTAGGTGGTGGTGGTGCTATGGTCCTTAGTTGTATCAAGTTCAGGTCTAGCAATCTCTGCAGCAATGCAGTGTATGTCATGGGAATCACTTCAAGCACCCTATTAGCCGGATGAGCTTGTCTTGTCTGATAAGGTCTTTGTTGATAGTTGTTACATTGTGGTTGTTGTTGTTGTTGCTGTTGAGGTTGAGTCTGTACCTGCTGCACAGGACTGGAAGGGATAGTGACAGCTGCCACTTGCTCATATGATCTTCTATATCCTCGGCCCCATCCTCGGCCATACACAGCATTGGTTTCACCTTCTCTCCTTCTCGGAGGTCCGCTGAAATCCTTTCTTACGCCACTCGAGCTGCTCGCACTGGTATCCTGAATCTTTCCCATCTTTAACAGAGTCTCGACCCTCTCGCCTGCTATTACTATATCATTGAATTTGGTAGCTGAACAGGACGTCAACCTTTCGATAAACACCCCTTGCAATGTTCCCATGAACATATCAGCCATTTCATTCTCCAGCAATGGTGGTTGTACTCTGGCAACGAGCTGACGCCACCTTTGAGCATATTCCTTAAACCCCTCCTTAGCATTTTGAGACATGTGTTGCAGTTGAGTGCGATTTGGAGCCATGTCCAAAATGTACTGGTATTGCTTCACGAACGCCTCTGCCAAGTCCTTCCAGCTCTTAATGTTGACCCTACTTAGCTTCATATACATTCCAAGGAAGCCCCAACCAGGCTGTCCTGGAAATAATACATCCATAGCTTCTCATCTTCAGTATGGGCAACAATTCTTCCTACAAAGGATTGGAGGTGACTCTTTGGACACGCTGTGCCGTTGTACTTCTCGAAAGTCGGGACCTTGAACTTGTAAAGGATTCTAACCCCTGTAACCAAGCCCAAGTAAGTAATGTCGAACCCCAGAGAGCTCTGAGATTGAATGGCCCTGATCTGTTCAGCCATCTTTTCAAATTTTCTATTCATTTCGGCCCCCTGGCCTTCCGCTTCGTCCAGTAACGTAAATTGTTCGTCTTGACCATCCATCTGTATATTATTCAGTCCATCATTGATAATGGTGACCCCTGATTGTGCTACAGGGATTTCAACTTGCCGGGCGCCCGCACCATTACGATTCCCTCCATCAGCAATCCCGTTGTTCCTGGCTTGATTATTTTCTACCAACTCACGCAGACATTCCTGATTCTGACCCATTCCTGCCATAAGGGTCATAAAATTGTCCATCCTCAATCTCAAGTCAGCTAAATCAACCTGCATTTGATCCATGATTCTTTCTCTGTTGACTCTTGTGGGATATCTGTGTATGATCGACTGTTCTCGAACCTTCCTGGTAGCTATAGTGCCTGAAACGACATAAACATTAGAAACTGAAGAACTACCTGCAAAATAAACAAACACGTTATATGCATGCAATGTAACTGCTCATGTTTCCAAGTTTTAAGCATTTGCATGCCCCAGTTCTGGTAGTTGCTCCAGATAGCCACTTTGAGTATTAGTTTTCAAACTTTCTCTTTTGAAGAGTGTTCAGATATTAGCAGTATCAGACAAACAAGATTTGCATATTCATAAATGGTAATTTGCATATTAACACTGTATATCATGGACAACCCACTGCCGGCCAAAAGCTAGAGCACAAACAGAAATTCCCCGAAGGGTTACAAGTCATTACATGAATAAAAGACAAAAGATAAAGCAAGACTCCTACAACAAGCCTGTAGGTAGTCTGAACCACAATAAATAAAAACTAAACTAAAGACCCAGGTTCTTCTGCATTTGTGCCAACTGCTGAGTCTTTTCCCTTTGTATGTTGTGGACTTATTCCACTTCTTCTTTCTTGAAGGCCATTTGTACCTCGAAAAACTCTTCTTTTTCTTTATGCTCCTGTTCCCTTTGGCCTTGCAACCAAACAATGGACTGGCGAGCTTCTTTAAGAGTTTTCAAAGTCTTTTTGCGCTCCGCTTCTCTTTTTGCCTCCATCAGACCCAATCTTTGGAAGTGAGCTTCCCTTCCAGCAAATTCTTTCTCTTTAGCTTGCAAGGAGGCTTGCATCTTCTGTAGCTTTCCCTCTGCTTCATTTTTGGCCCGGTTGGCAAGATGGTACAGGTTAACCATTTCAGCATTCTCTACTCAGACTTCATGCAGCTGAGCTTCCAGTTTCTTATATTCTTCAAGGGAGACAGTACTCTGGCATGGCACTTCTTTAGGATATAATGGAGCTTCTACTGAGAATGGCATGAGAACTTCCTCTACACGTTTCTGCAACCATGTAGCAAAAGGAGGATACGTCTTGGGATCTACTCTGCCAAAGTCTTTCTTTCCTTTCCTCATCCTGTGAGCCCAAGCCTGAGATGCTTGTAGGACTAACTCTTTGTTTCCCTCCACAGGAAAATACAAAGATTCAGCAAACTCTTCCATATTTGGTGGATCTCTCAGAGGATAACCAAATTGCTTCCTGGCTAGTGTTGGATGATAACTGATCACACCCTTCCTTCCTAGCAAAGGAACTCCAGCAAATCTTCCACAACTGACCAGCAACTCCTTTCCCAACAGATCTCTGTCATATCCCTAAGATATATCCTCAGAAGTTAGCCCCATCAGCCTCCTAGACCATCTCCACTCATCTCTCATCTCCTTGAAAGCACCTGATTTTGGCAATTGCCTGGCAAACCACTCAGCAAACAATGAAGCACAACAGCCCACTGGTCCACCTCTACCTTTCTCATTCCGGTAATGAACGTTGTAGTAGAAATCTCCCAAAAGCGTTGGCACATGATTGCCTTTAGAAAATATAGAGATCCCTTCCAAGCTCACAAACTCTTTTTCTCCCGGGAAAAGGCTAGACCCATACACCATCAAAGCCAGCACATCACCAAAATCCCCCCATTTACCCTCTTTGGCATATTCTTCAGCCTCTGGTATAAACATATTCCAAGGGAGTCCTCTGCCTTCACTGTCCTTCAAAGCCTTCTTGACTTTAGCAATCGGTAAAAGACAAACTCTGGCTATGTCTTCTTCCTTAAGAACCACCTCAGACCCATAGAAAGGTAAGGTATCCCTGACTGGAACACCCAAAATGCTGGAAATCTCCTCCAAGGTAAGAGCCAAGATGTAATCTGGAAACACGAAACACCGCAGCAAGGTGTGCAAGCTGTCCTTCTGGTCTGCAGTAGGTTTGTCCATGTACTTCAATATCTGGCCATACCTTTTTTTGAAATTCCCCAAGACTTGGTCGTTCATCAGCCCTGCTAATTTCTGAACACTCATGACTTCAGGTTGTGGAAAAGTATAGTGAACATTCTTTTTTCTTATAATTATCTTAACTTCTGCCATCTGGAGATAAAATTACCAGAACTGGGAGCTGACTGTGAAAAATAACCTGAAAAATGGAAATATAAACAGTTAATGCAAGAATGATGTAATGCAAATACAATGCAGGCATATGATCAATCTGGGACCATCTGGATATTGGAAACTGAATATAAGGACCCTCTGAATAATTGAAAACCAAGATCCTCTGAGCCACAACCCTCTGATAGAAATTCTCAGAACCATAACACCAAGAAAACCAGAACCATAAGGACCAAATCTCAGCAAGGACCACTGATAATGAGGGTATGTAGAAGCCAAGGGTTCCTGTAAACCCCTCCCAATCTCACTGGTGTGCTCCGGGTCAGACATCACGAACTCTCAAAGCCGAATAGCAATAATACTTTCACCATTTCCGAGAAATGGCTCATGACCAGATCAGGGAATCGGTTTGGCATTATATACTACGCAGGGAGGCCTCAGCTGAGTCCGGGAAAACAAGGGCATCCTATGCAAGTCCCAGGTGGGCCCTCGGATGCGAATGGGTTTGCCACAAAATGTGGTATGCCACTGTCATCACTAGAGAGGGATGTTTCCACAAGGTTCTCAATGATCGGTCCCTAGCTGCACATAACTATCAATGTTATGAAATGAAAGAGGAAGATCCCCAAATCAAGACATATCCAGGACGGTTGCAAATTTGGGCGTGGAACTCACTACTACCCTCATGACAATATCTCATGAGGCCAAAGTGGAACCACTCTAAGTCCTAAGGTGCACTCCAGCCGTGGTAATGAGCTCATCTCTCAGAAATAGTATCACCCAAACCCACCAAACAGAAGATCCAGTCCAGACAGTCCAGTAATAATATGATGCAGAAAATAAATACTGAAAACTGTAAGCGCTAGGAGAGACTCTCAAGGGAACCAGAGATACTCTGGTTAGGAAGTCCCCAGCAGAGTCGCCAGCTGTCGCTCCCCAGATTTCCATCCTGGTACAAACGCGAAAGTGGCGCGGAAAAGAATAGAGTCGCCAACCAGGCATTTTTATCCCGAAGGAACGGGAATGGTAATGCTGCACAAACCAGAAGAAAAGGAAAGGAAGGACACGGGTCTTGCGAACCAAAGAGACTGAGTTCAGGAGTCGGTTACGACCTGGGAAGGTATTAGCACCCCAGATCGTCCGCCGTACCCGACGGGATCCACGCTTATAAAGAAACTGTTTCAAAGGGTGAATAACTGAAAATTGTTGCAAAGAAAATGAACTGAACTGGATAAAAGAAAAGAAAGGGGGAAAATGTAGGGAAAATAAAAGAGTATGCTCGAACGGGCCCTACCCCGCTGCCTACGTACCTCATCTGGAATATGAGGATCAGAGTCGCCGTAGTTCCCATACCTAGGGGTGGAAAAGATTGCTTGTGTCTTAATGCTTGAACTGCCTATGTCAATGCTCAGGTGTTGCAGGCTCACACGACGAGTGCGTTACCGTCTTGCAAAGTGATAAGTAGGAGCAAGTTCGCGTACGGAGCGAAGGAAATCAGAAAACAATTCCCGAAGGAAAGACGTTTATTATTTGTTTGTGTTTTTTAGAAGCTTTTATGAGTGTGTCACAAGGAAGTGAACTCAAGCTCTTTTCCATGGAATGTGCACTTGTCACTATATTCCAAGATGGAAAAATAGAACAAGCACACTCAAGTAAGGAGAAGATCCCCAAAACATGAATCCAGAGATTAGGGCTTAGGCTCACTAACTCATTAACGTATTAAGTGTTTTTTGGTATTTACAATGAAGAAGTGTGTTTTATGATTTTCTTGGTGAAGATGATATCCTGATCAGACTTATGCATCACAAGACAAGCTTGTATTATCCCAAAATGGGAAGACTACAAGTGTTTCATGGGATAAGGCTATTGCTCAAGATATCACTTCAATCTTTATTTAAGTGTCTTCTTTAAGGTTTTGAGATGAGGAGAGAAGAGAAACAAAAGGATCACAAAGGTAAAGTCTAATGGGGGACTAATGAATCCTAAAGTTATCATGCATGGAAAATCCTAGGTTAGTGAGGTTTACTATCATAATGAAAGAAGAAAGAAGAAGAGAAGAAGAAGAAAGAAGAATAGAAGAGGGAGGAAGTAAGGCCTAAGCCTAAAAAACTCAAGGTTAGAAAATAATAATAAGGAGAAAAGAAGAGATAAGATTTGGAGATGTGAGATTCACATCCACACCTCTCACTTACCAAAGCCCCTGAAATGGTTAGTGACACAAGTATAAAGGCAATACAAAATGAACAAAATGCCATACCAAAGCTACACAACCAGAAGTGAAGTCATAAGCCCAAATTCCAAGTGCAAACTCAAAGCACAAGAATGAGAAGAGAACAACACAACTCAACATGAAGCAAAATGAATCACTATGACAAAACAAAGTAAACATGAGAAGATACAAAGAAAAATAATCAAAGCAAAACCTCAAGGTGCAAGACCAGAACCCTAATCATGTTAGAAAAGGGCCTAAGAAGCATGTGAGATGAAAAGAAGAAGGGCACATAGCCAAGCATTTACATCATGAGAAGGAAGAAGCAAAGGAAGTGAGGTGAGCATGCATAAGTGTGGAAGAACTTCAAGAACAACCAAACACAAAATTCTCAAGGCACAAACCACAACCTAAGATCAGAGAGGTATCAACAACCTAAGATGGCTCTAAACATCCTAAAGAAGTTGGTACAAGTTCCCTTCTATGCTAAGGAAGGAACATATGATCCAAAAGAAGCAAAAAGGGACAAGCAAGGAACAAAAATTCAAAACAATTCAAATCAACATCCAAAAATTTCACAAACTTGCACAAATGATCTTCAATCATACCATAACAACATACCAAAAGGAGGGAGAAAGAATCAGAAGCTTGATCATTCAAATGAGGGTTCAAACATGGATTTGGGTTAGGAAGCTTCACTCACAAGTTAGAGACCAAAATCAATTAAACAAAATTCTAAAAATCAGAAAAAAAATCACCATTAAACTACATCTCATCATGAATCCAGAGCAAAAAGAATCACTTAAAAATTCAAAATAAAGGTCAAGATGGAAAATGAACAAGTCAGCATGATTAAAAATGGAATAAGAACAATTAATTAAAAGGAACAATTAATTTCTGCGTGACAAATAAGAAAAAATAAAAAAACCAAAAATTAGAGAAAACTAAAAGAATCATCCATGAATTTTTTTAGAATTTTTGGAGACCTATTTCTATTTTTAAAAATTGAAAACCAAACTGAAAATAAAATGCAAATAAAAAAGAAATAAAATAAATGAAGCAGGTTGGGGAGTGCGTATAGCAAGAGGTTCCAGTTCAATTATATGGGCCTTCACGCAGGGGGAGGGCATATAAAAATCCAAGCCCAAGTCAAAGTCAGTGCAGTACACATTAATTATTGTGGATATTCAATTAAATCAAGAAAAATGGAAAACCAATGGATCAGATGAACGCATAGGATCAGTAAACTCATTAAACCAAGTATACACAATGATTGGTCAGGGAGAGGAGTGCACATTAGTTAAGGTGTGGTTAGACACAAAATGAATTATTCAGATTTTATAAAGTCACGTGAGGGGGAGCATGATTTTTAATGTGCTGTCACGTTTTCATCCATCCAGATCACACAATCCAAAGGCTATAACATCATTTTCTTCAAACAAACGCAGATGAATATTTTCCAGAATCCGGTGACCGGAGCTAGGGCTCCGGCACCGGAAAATTCAAAACAAGAACAAATGATCACATAAATCACTCCAAATCTCCAGATCAAACAAACAAGTCGTGCTGAGTTCAAATATAACAATCAAATTCACAAAAGATCCAAGAATAAGCTGGATCGAAGAAAAACAGATCTGCCCATCAAACTTTGAATCCACATATCTTAACCAATAATGCATCAAAATAAAATCTAAAAAGTGCAGAATACTCAGCAAAGTTCACAAATCACAATGCACATAAAAAAACAAGTTTCAGATTTATGGATTTCAAGTCATACCTGAGATGGAAGCACATCAAAATCACCAGAATAGAGCTTCAGATGATGCAGATCTACTCCTTTTGATCTCCTCTTGCAAAATAAATGCAAGAGGAAGCTTGAGAGAGCTTGAATTTGAAGCTTCGAATCAACCTGCTCTTGAATGGCACCTCTCCAATTCTTCACTTTCAGCTTGAATGAGTGGTGGATTAATGATCCTTAAGGTTCAAGGATTCAGAATTTGCAAAGAGTTTGTGAAGAAAGTGCTTGAGGAGAGAATTTCGAATAGAAATGCAAGAGAGCAAGAAAATGTGAATCTGAGAAATGAGAGAGCATGAGGATGCATTTAGGGTTTGAGTAGCTTTTATATCATGCACATATCACACTGATTAGGGTTTAATGGCTAGTGGTGGCATGAATTGTGTGATAGGGATTGATTTACAAAATTGCATGAAGAAGAATAATGACAAATTTGCTCGTGCATTTCATTCTTCTTTGCACATGTTTATCTCTCATCCCAGCCCTTGATTCATGATGATATGATCCTGCCCCTTAGATGTTGGTGTCATGCTTTTCTCATGATCATGCATTTTTTCCTTTTGTGAACTACACCTCATCCCATGCACGGATTTATTGATATTTTTGGAGAAAACCAACTCTTATGCAATGCACTGTAATAGTGTGATCATATTTGGTCCATAACACCACTTGAAAATACGCTACATGAGATTTTTCATTTGGAGTAAACTTGAAACTCATGTCATGCCCTAGAATTCAAGGGATTTTTGAAGGGCATATCTCTCAAACCATGAGGGCTATGAAAATAATCTTGTACTTTTTAAAAATGGGAGAATTTAATATTCAACTTTCATGTTTGATGGCAATCCATTTGAAGCTTTTTTCACCAAGTTATGCACACTTGAAAATTAGAGCAAAAGGTTACTAAAAATGGAAAATTTCATGACCAATCTTATGCCAAAAATGCAAAACACCTCAAAACCTCTTGATTCTTGATCTTTGATCTTGCCAAACCTCTTCTAAGGTTATAAGAACATCCCCTGGCTTGAAATACAAGGTTGTGCCTTTTGAAATTTCAAAGTTGACTTCTAGAATGCACAGTTGACCAATTTCTTCTTTTACAAGCAACTGAAGAAATACCTGACTTCCACAAGGAATTTTCTCAACAAATTTCATCCCTAGGATCCTCTTAATATATGAGATACTTTGCCCAAATGAAATGGCGAAAGTCACAAAGTTTTCATGCTTGAAACTCAAACCCTAATTTGGGATCATTGTGTAGGAGCTTTGCCCTAGCTTGAATTCCCTGATGATCTTCAAACTTCCTGGGCTTTTGTGGATGATTTTAAGCTTGTGAATGTAATGTAGACTCCCCACTGGACTTGAAAAAATCTATTGGGCCTCTTGTTATAGCTTGAAATGCTTCAAATCCTCCACAGATGATCATATGCCTAATGTTAGGTCATGAGAGTGTTATGCCTCATCTTTCCATGATAAGATGCCAAGAATATGATATGCTTATGATGAATATGATATGAAGATGATGCTTAAAAAGAAGAGGGAAAATTTGGGGTGTTACACCAAGGCTGGGGTAAGCTACTGCCGGTGGAGAAAAAGGAAGATAGATTCGGTTTGGAACTCAATGGAACTCAATGGTATCATTAATTTTGTGAAATTTTACTTTTTGTATGAAGTTTGAGAATCGCAGGTTTACATACGAACAGAAAATCGCAGGAAAGTTTGTAGTAGAATTCGCAGCAAATTCCACAAGTCCAGAGGTAGAAGAAGGTCATATGCGCGCGGAAATAAAATTTGAATTTTTGACAGGGCTTAAAACAAATGGGCTTCATGTATGTATCAACTAGCGTGTGTAGCTCAGTTGGATTTGTTGCAATGCGTTGGTGGAGAGAGACCTGGGTTCGATTCCCAGGTCCTGCGTGTTTTTTTTTACTTTTCTTTATTTCGCAGGTTAAACAACAAAACGATTGCTATCCGAATGATATCACCAGCACACAGCTCGCCTGGTGGAAGGCTTGTTGGTCCAAGGGTTGCAATGCCTAGGGCGTGGGTTCAATCCCTGCCCCAGGTAAGTTTTAATTCTTTGTTTTTTTAATTATTTTGCTTAGTTATTTTATTTTCTAATTAATTATAATAATATTTATTATATATTTAAATAATAATAGGTAAATATATATATATATATATATATATATATATATATATATATATATATATTAATTTCATATTTTCTATATAAAAAAACCTCTAATTTATTTTCTAAAAAATTAATTCTAGTTTTTTTTATTTATTTAAATTAAAATATGTATATATTTATTTAATAATCAAATTAATAATGTAAATTAAATTATAAACCCTAGTTTTATCTTCTAAAATATGTAACCCTAATTATCCTTAACCATAATTCTATTTTCTAATTTCTAAAAACCCTAATTTTATAAAACCTTAATTTATTACCTTAATTATTTTGTTTAAATATTAAACTTAATTAAATAATTAATCATGCTTTATTTTATAAATAAATTAGTATATGGTTTATTATTATCTTTATTATTTTATTTTCATCTCAAAAATTCTTAAAAAATAAATTGTTTATTTAATTTATATATGTTTTGTATATTTGTGCTAATATTTTCTTTCTTATAATTATTTTTATTACTAACCCTTTTTATTATTTATTTATATGCTTATTATTTAAATCGTTTCTATATTTATGTAACTGAAAAAGTCTTGTAATAGTCATAGGGTTATGTTTATCTTTATTTTATTATTTATAAATGTTTATATTGCCATGGTTAGTAAAATAGGGAGTGATAATATGTTTGTATTTTAAAATTAATTTAGAATCACTAATTTAATAAGATAATTATATGAACCTATACACGCACACACGTAAGTCGATCTTTGATCGCCATCTCACTTCATAAGGTTATCCCTCATGTTGCCTAAATAAAAAGGTCAAGTAAGGTGTCTAAAAAGCAAAGTCCCTTCATAAACAAATCATCTAGTCCCTTTCAATGTTATAAGATCAAGTCCCTTCGATGTTGCCTTCGTAAATGATCTTGTCCCTTTCGAATAAAAGATGATAAGTCCATTCGTATTGCTAAGACACCTTACAGTTGCCTAAACACAGATGACCCTTCACATGTCCCTTATAACATCCAAGGTAAAGACTACTTATTCCTTAATAATAGGGATAGTCTTACCATTGAAAGAACATTTAAGAACATAAAATATTCAATTTAGGGTAGGTTCCTCTTAAGTAGTTGCTCACTTTACATCAAATTACTTCATTACACTTCACATTTTAAACAATTTTCAAAACAAAGTCTTTATATATATCCGTACAAGGATCATTATAAAGTACTTAAGAAAATTTTTAATCACACACTACACTTCTCAAAACAGTTTAAAGTGAGCTAAGTAACTAAGAGCCCATGGATAACCATGGATATAAAGGGTGCTAACACATTCCCTTTATATAACCTACCCCCCGAACTCAAAAATCTTGTAAGGTCTTTCCTGTTCTTTTATGCCCTTTCCTTTGGATAAAATAAAAGTCGGTGGCGACTCTTGCTATCCGCAACATAACTAAAGTCAGTTCTCCCACCGTGTTACACATGATCACAAGCCAGGTTCGAGCCAGTCACCTGCAAATACCATCAGCATTTTATCAGCATTTTATCAGCAATGTATATATAAATGCTCACATCCCTTGCGATTAAAAACCAAAGCGTCCCCTTTGCACTCTCTAGCACAGATACATACTCTTGCGACACTTGTTCGTGTCATGTCACTCCCTTGCAGATATAAGCCAAGACATCTTTGCATTCAGAAACCTATATACACTTTCTTGACAGTCTTCCGTGTCACCTTTCCACAACACGGTTACCAAAACACTTGTTGCAAACCAAACACTTCTTCATAATACGCTCTTGTCGACGCTCGTCCGTGTCATCTTATCCCCACAGGTCGCTGAACACCTTTTACGCTCTCATATACAAATGTTTGTCCATAACTTATACATTTTCTCTTTCGACACTCGTCCGTGTCACCTTTCCCTAGCAAGTTGAACATTCGTCCGTGTCTTGCTCTTACTTCACAATAATCATTCATACTTATACAGATACTCGTCCTTATCTTGTATACATATATTATTCCCCACAGATTCGAAACGCGTTTGTGTTCTTTGTTAACCAATTGGTACTCGTTCGTATCATCATCTCTGAACACGCGCCAGCGTTTGTTTCTACCGATACTCGTCCGTATCGTGGTCTTAAGGATGCTCGTCCGCATCTTTAATCTATACACAGCGTCAAACACTTATACCCTTTTATTCTTGAGCGTAAGCACTCGTCCGTGTTTACCATTACCCAGCAGAAAAAAATTTCTCCTATCCGAAATTTGTCCTATGTCGTGATACTTTCGGCTGACGTACCCTGCCAGGTGAGCACCCTTCACCTTTGGATGATCGTCCCTCATCCTTTCCCCAGTGGAGTCTCCATTATTGGAACCCTTTTCTATCCGGCATTCATCCTATGTCGTGATATTTAGCAGCCGTCCCCTGCTAGGTGATCGTCCTTCATCATTTTTTATCCGATGGCTGTCCCTATCGTCGACCTTTTCTATCTAACATTCGTCCTATGTCATGATAAAGAGCAGTCATACCCTGAAAGGTGATCGTCTTTCACCTCTTGATGATCATCCTTCATCATGCTTATCCGATGTCCATCCCCATTGTCGACCTTTTCTATCTGAAATTCGTCCTATGTCATGATAAAGAGCAGTCGTCCCCTTCTAGGTGATCGTCCTTTACCTTTAATGATCGTCCCTCATTATTATTTCATTTATTCTTTGAACCTGATGGTCGTCCCCATCACTACCTTTACTTTAATCCCTAGAGAACCTTGTTACTTTGATTGATGGCCGTCCCCATCATGATTTCTTATTTCCCCAGCATGTCGGTCGTCCCCGTCATTCTTTTATCCCCAAAGGTCGTCCTCTGTTCGATGGTGTAACACCCCAAAATTTTCCCTCTTCTTTATTATCAACCTCAAGAGGTGTACGCTTCATTCTTGCATCATTCCGCATATCATTGCATCGCATTTGAAAAATAAATAAATCGTCATCCTTTGCATACTCATAAGGTGTGTGGTCGATCGAGGCTTACCGAGCATTGAAGCTCAAGAGAAAAGTAATATCCCAAAAATAATCCAAACCACTTCCAAGTTAACCAACCAAAAGGGAAAAATTCACCTTTCTCTCCCTTTTCTTTCCCTTTTCCTTCCACTTTCTTTCCACATTTCCTTTCATTCTTTCCCTCTTGTTTTTCCACTTCAATTCCACTCTATTCCCCTTGGATGTTTCTACCATGTTCTACCATCTTCTAGAGTGTTCCAAGGAATATTCCAAGGAATATTCCCTTCTCCAACCCTAACCCTAACTAACTACCAAACCATAATTTTGGATCCCAAGCCTAATTTTTGGGCCCCAAACCTAATTCCATTCCCAAACCTAGCTCCAAGCCTAGCCTCTATATATTCATTAATCACTTCAATGCAAGGGGTTCCCACAATTTCCCAACTTTTCACTCTTTCACAATCACTTTTTCTCTCTCACTTTTCCTCCATTTCCATTTTCACCAAAGCTTTTTTTGAATAAGCTCTTCAAGTTTCACATTGAAACTTGAAGATCTTAAAGCGTAAGCCTTCAACCTCCATTGATTGTGGATTGTAGAAGAAGAAGCTAGTGATTTTTGTGAGGATTTCGGCTTATCAAAAGTGCACGAAGGTTCAAGCATCAAGAACGCATTTATTTTGCGAATCCGCGGTTTTCTTGGTTTTCTCTTCGATCAAGCTCCGATTCTTGCAACAATCACCGAATCACTTCTCCGCTTCGTAGGTTGGTGATCTAAATCACTTCTTCTTTAAGTTATTCTCTTCATCTCGCCATTTCGGCATTCTTTAATTACTTCGTTTTTCATGCGATCAATTTCGTTTCCGTTATGTATTGTTTGCAATTTGTGATTGTTAATGGATTAGGATTTAAGGTGTTGATAGTTATAGGGTTCTATCATGTGTAAATAAGCCCCAATTAAGTAGAAATTAGTGTTAGCATGTTCCTAGGTATTTTAGGGATCATTAGAAGTGAGTTTGTGGCTAAAAGCACTTATTTCCTAACTTTTTTCACATTCTGGATCAGTGTTAACCGGTTAACCATTTGGTTAACTGGTTAACGGTTGCGTTTTAGCCACAAACAGGGCAGTTTTAGGTCCGTTAAC
Source organism: Lathyrus aphaca (assembly GCA_963966055.1). NCBI lineage: Eukaryota > Viridiplantae > Streptophyta > Magnoliopsida > Fabales > Fabaceae > Lathyrus > Lathyrus aphaca. The sequence goes on along the minus strand of OZ014520.1, from coordinate 458,105,816 downwards.
CGGTTAACCATTTGGTTAACCGGTTAACGCTGTTGATTTTGGGATTCTTGGCTTATTTGATAGCTTAGTTCTAAGTTCTAGTGCCTCTAATGTTCATACATGTTTAGGTTTTGATTTTAGGGAATTTTTGGGTCCATTTCCAGTAGCTCATTCCCCCATTTCGAGTCATTTCGACACATTTCCGTTCATGTTGCGTATTATGCGTTTTTGTGTTCTTTGTGCATAACTTGATTTCTTGCATTTTGTTGCCATGTTTATGCATCATTTGGCATGTGATAATCATGTTGCATTCTATTTTAACATATTTGCATTGCATTAAATCACTTTGCATTCCATTGTGTCAAGGCATGTTACATTTCACATAACCATATATGTATGTGCATTTGGTTTCATTTTGTTACATGTTTGACCATGTCATTCACATCAATTCAATTCTGAATTTTGAATTGAGTTTGACATTCTTGTTGATCTAACATGTTGCTTATTCATAATCAATGATCATCATGTTCATATGCCATATTCATGTGCCATATTTTGCATGCTTGTTGCATAATCAACCATGTGATGCATTCTTGCATAATCCCTCAAAAGTGCTCATGTTCTTTCATTTGTATGTTGACCTATGTTCAAATGCATGTTCATGATGAATTAGTACATGTTTCATTGAGTTTGTGCATAAAAAAATAAAAATAACCAAATCTGTATTTTGCATTTCATAGCTGTTTTTCCATATAGATGATGTAAAATGCATGATGTTTGTTATGTTTGCATGTTGTATTTGACTTTTTACACCTACCTTTTCATGTTGCATGCTGGCTGTTAAAAGCTGATTTGTGTTATGCATTATTTTCATAGCTGTTTGTACTTTAGGGGTTGTAATAGGTGTTGGATTTTTGTTTTAGCATTCTTTTAGTTCTCTAGAATTAAGATAGAGTCATTAGGATTTAATTGTTGTGTGTTTGCCTTATTATTTTAATAAAATGCAACACTAATCTTTGTTTTGTAGAGGGGAAGATTGTGGTAAGTTTCCTTAACCTTATCCTTTATTTTTTATGCATTTTCTTTATGCATTTAATTCATTTTTCCTTCCATATTTGTGTTTGGTAGGATTTCCCCCTTTGTTAGGACCAACTTACCTTCCTTAGGAAGTAAGTTGCATCCTTTTTTCTTCTTTCTTTTCCTTTTGCTCCTTAGGATTAGAAAACCTCATAAACCATTAGGATCTCCCTTTTGTGCATAATGAATAACTTAGGGGTGGTCTAATCCCCCTTAGTTTTTTGTCTTTTTTCCGACTTGAGTCATTCTTTCTCATCTCACAAAGAAAATAATAAAATACTTAATAAAGGTTGAATATTCTTGTACGCCATGAGACTTTGTTGTGGAGTACTTATACGCGTCCTGTTTCGGGGAGAGGTGTAATTTATCTGCCACGATGGATAGGTCTTAGTATGAGAATGTTCACAAACAAACTCCAAAACACTTCTCATAAAAGACAATAAACAAAGACATCGCGTCTTCTCTTCTCATCTCCTAATCTTTGCGAACGAATGCGACTTGTCTCGACAGTTCAAACAGCGATACGGTAAACACACTCGAGTCAGAGCCGGTAACACCTGAGCTAGAGCTATGGCAACATCATCCTTAAAAACACAAACAAAAAGTTCCCGCCTTAGTTAGGCGACTACGTCGACTCTGATACTCATTATCCCGATGAGGTACGTAGGCAGCGGGGTAGGGCCCGTTCGAGCACATTCTTTATTTTCCCTATATTTCCCCATTATTTCTTTTTATTCTCTTTTCCAGTTCCTTTCTCATTCCCATTCCAGTAGCAGTTTTATTCAGCAGCGCTTTATTTTCTCACCCTTTGAAACAAAACAAGCAAGCGTGGATCCCGTCGGGTACGGCGGACGATCTGGGTGCTAATACTTTCCCAGGTCGTAACCGACTCCCGAACCCAGATCTTTGGTTCGCAGGACCTGGTCCTTCCCTTATTCCTCAGGTTTGTGTAGCATTACCTTTCCCGTTCCTTCGGGATAAAAAATGCATGGCTAGCGACTCTAACTTTTCCGCGCCACTTTCGCGTTAGTACTAGGATGAAAATCCCGGGAGCGACAGCTGGTGACTCTGCTGGGGAAGGAACCCAGAATCTCTGGTTTCCCTTGTAGAGTCAATCCTAGCGCCTGTTTGGTTTTGTTTCTTTGGGTGTTTATCTGTTTGTTGCTTTGTGCTTTAGTTTAGCTTTACTTTTGTTATTTACAGTTTTTTACTTTACAGATTTACTTTTACCGCATTTATTTACCGCTTTCAGTATTTACTTTCCATGCATCATATTATAATGGACTGTCTGGCTGTGCTGGTTTTCATTTTTTCTGTGGGATGGGAGTTACTGTGAGATAAGCCAAATACCCGGCTTGAGTGCACCATAGGATTAGCGTGGACACGTTGTACTCGCATGGTTACATGATGAGTGGCGATGTGTTCCACTCCCAGGTTGCGACCATCTTGGAACTATCTTGTGTGGGGGTTTTGCCCCACTTCGGGATACGACCTTGATGGTTATGTGCAGCTAGGGACCGATCATTGAGAACCTTAGTGGAAATAACCCTCTCCAGTGATGACAGTGGCAGACCACATTTATTGGCAAACCCACTCGCATCCGAGGGCCCACTGGGAACTCGTAAAGGATGGTCTGGTTCTCTCATAGGAATCCAGTTAAGGCAAACTGATCGTATGCCGATAGTATTGTACCCTTCGGGATGAATGTACTATTGTTTCTCGATTCAGTGCTTGAAGCTGAGGACTTATGAGGGATGCTTGTTTTCCCCGTACTCAGCTGAGACCTCCCTGGTTAGTACATAATGCCAAACCGATTCCCTGATTTGGTCATAAGCCATTTCTCAGAAATGGTGAACGTATTATTGCTATCTGGCTTTGAGAGTCCGTGATGTTGACTCGGTGTAGCATACCTATGAGATGGGAGGGGTTTACAGGTTTGCAGGAACCCTAAAACTTCCAACATACCCACTTTTCCAACATTGTTCAGTATTATGATCAGGTTCTACATGGTCCTTTGATTTTGAAATCTGGGATTTCGGTGGTACTGTTATTATGACTTTTTCACCAGTACATGACTGTCTTCTCAACACCAACGTCAGACCAGTGATCACTAGACCTTTGATCACATGCCAGTGCATTGCATAACATCCTCTGCATGCTTGCATTACAAACACATGTTTACTCATTTACAGGGTCGCATATATCATCCTCATGAACATATCATACGCATTTACTGTATGATTTGCATATTTTGCATTTTTACAGGTCTTTTGGACTTCCTAACTTATACAACTTCAGGCAATATAGCTGGTCAACACGTTCATCGGTATCCAACAAAAAGAAACCGAGTGAGAATGGCTGAATGAATGCAGACTGATCTTAATGAGCTCCGATAGAGGATGGATCAATTCATGGACATGATGACCGGCATTGCTCAGAATCAAGAGCGTCTCAGGTTGATGGTTGAGCAACCCCATGGCAATGCGAATACTGGAGCACCGACTGAGAATATGGATCCTAATGATGCCCGTAACGGAGGGCCAAATCTAAATGGGACTGCGGCCCGTAATGAAGACACCCAGGAAGACCAGTTCACTCTACTAGATGCTGATATGGGTAATGTGAATGAGGTCAACAATCGAAGGTATGAAGAGCTGGCAGAGAAGATTAAGGCCATGGAATGTCAGAATTTCCTGGGCATCGATGTAACCAGTCTTGGGTTAGTGCCAGGAGTCAGAATCCCTCCTAAGTTCAAGGTTCCATCATTTGACAAGTACAATGGCAGCACATGCCCTAGAACTCACATTCACGCATACTTTGGAAGAATCTCGGCTCACACTGATGACGAGAAACATTGGATGCATTTCTTCCAAGATAATCTATCTGGAGCTTCATTGAGCTGGTACATGAAGCTAAGCAGGGTCTCTATTCGAAGTTGAAAAGATTTAGCCGAAGCTTTTCTCAAGTAGTATCAATATAATATTGATATGGCTCCGAACCGCACTCAGTTGCAGAACTTGTCTCAAGGACCTAAGGAAAGTTTTAAGCAGTATGCTCAGAGGTGGCGTGAGCTGGCCGCACAAGTTCAACCTCCCTTGCTCGATCGGGAAATGGCCGATATGTTTATGGGCACCTTGCAAGGTGTTTACTTGGATAGTTTGGCCGCCTTCCCGTCCATCGGTTTTTCTGATATTTTCATCACTGGAGAAAGGATAGAAAACATCCTGAAATTAGGAAAGATCCAAGATGCAAGCAGTGTTGGTTCTTCTGGTGTGAAGAAACCTTTTGGCAATGGCCAAAGACAAAGAGAAGGCGAGACCAATGATGTGTATAGGGGCCGAGACAGAGGTCGTTCTCAAGGTTACTACCAAACAGTTGCAGTGACTATTACGCCACAGGTTCAACCACAACCTCAAGGTCAGCAATATCAGGCACAGAGACCAAATCAGGAAAGAACAAGAGCGAGAAACCGCAGACTTGATCCTATCCCATGCCCATATGTTGTATTGCTTCCAGAGCTGCTAAAGTTGAACATGGTCGAGCTTCGTACCATGAGAGCTCCTTCTCCTGATAACCTACCTCCAAATTTGATGCAAATGCCAGATGCGAATTCCATTCGGGTGCCCAGGGGAACAATATTGAGAAATGTTGGGCTTTTTAGAACAAGGTACACGACCTAATTGACTCCAAGGCGATCAATTTTGCGCCTCACCCAAATGTACTCCAGAATCCAATTCCCAATAACAATGGAGCCGGTGTCACGGTTGTTTTACCAGATGGTCCACGTTAAGCTGGAATCTTCAGGAAGCAAATAAAGCCATCAGTATCCAGATACTCTCAGCAATGGCAACTATTTGTTTATGTTTCTTCAATTCTTTTCGCATCCCTATTGAGGGGAACTACATCGCTCTGATTCTTCATTGGTCATTGGTCAATGGAGATACGTAGGCAGAAGATCGTCAAGTCTTTCCGAGCAACCTTATGGGGCAACTTTACTCCCCAGCTTCACTTTTTCCTCCAGACATCTCGTGTCATAGTCAGAATAACTAGAAGAAGAGGTATGATTGCCATGGTTGGGTATACGGCTGCAAATTGAAGATTACAAGTCTGGGAAAGAGCTATTGATCACTAAAAGTATCTAAGACTGACAGGTCCAGACGGAGTCAAGCCTCCTTAAGAACGGCAATATTCAGCTTCTTTACTGCATTTCAATTTGTAGTCCTTTTATTTGCTAAACATTTGTATACATGTATGAAAGTTGTTTGCTTTTGAATTTTATCAATAATAAAACTCACATGTTTTTCTTGAAGTAATTCATTTGCATTCACTTATAATTCTGTATGTGCATATTGCAATACCAATTATCATGCTCAAACTCAACGAAGGAAAATGACGAAACAAAAACGCAAAAATCTCTAATTGTGTGCTCTCGAATAAGACCCTGTTAACGATGTACAGGCTTTGTTTCAAATCCCTAAACATTGGAGATATAAGGTAGATAGACTCTCGCTAACCCATTTGAGCCTTGAAGTAGGAGTTTCTTTTCGCATGAAAAAACCCTTACGTTTAACCCAGGGGCAGGGTAGATGTCAGCTAGTCGGACCAAGCGTTCAGGCTTTCATAAAGGAGTGTATTTGAAGATCCATTGCATTTTACTATGCTAATCAAGAGGTCCAAAGACCCGGAACCACAATGGTTATCCAAATCAAGAGGTCAAAAGATTGGAAGCCACAATGGTTATCCTTCATCGACCAAAGAATGAGGCAGTCACAACCCTCGTGAAGAAATCAAGACAAATAGTGTCACATGATTTTGTTCAAAAAAGAAAGAAATGAAAAGCCCGCTAAGTTGAAACTTGAAAACAAGTGACTTAGGCAAAAGTTAGGGCATCCCGTTGGACTTCACAATCAAAGATTCACAAGAATCAGTTCAAGCAATAGTTAGGGATAAGTAAAATAACACAAAAGCGAAAGACGAAAAGGATTACACAAGAAAGATCCTCAAACAAGAACAAAGTTGTGTGGCACAGACACGAAAGATAAAAGGGGTGACTGACTCCAAATAACAACCTGATTGGTGCTTGAACCGGTAGCAGCGATGGCTCCTCAACCAACACAAAACCCTTATGAAAGGTGAACGCTTACGAAAATTAGTTGAACATAGGAATGGAGAACATCATGAAGAGGGGTGGGCACAAATAAACTTCGAGTCTATATCTTTTGTTTCTATAACCATGAACCAGGCCACGATACAACCCTCAAAAGTCCTAACTAAAACAGGGTTATTTTGAGAGCATACTACCATGAGGCCGCGTTCCTGACTCCTATGAGTTGTGCAAAAAGATACTTGTTGGTATTGCATGTACATACTTTCATTCAAAAAAATAATGTCGTATCTCAACCAGTGATTTGCTCACAAAGGTTTGCGACCCCTTTTCAAAACTACAAGATTAACATGTGTGTTGCATTAGAATTTCCATTCTCAAAATAAACATTTTCTACCTGCATACATTTGTTCGACATCATAAAAAGCTCACATGCGGAAATTCAGTCCAGAAGCTTAAGCTTGCCAAGTTGAGAAGTCTAAAACTCCAGAAAGATAGTCACGTCGAGGTGAACTTTTCCGAGAAAGCTCCATTGAGTAAGGACTTTCCCAACCAGTCATGGTAAGAGCCAACCAATTAAGGGCAGTCATGTCAAGCAATATCCTCAAGAGTCAGCAAAACTGGGGAAATCACCTCTAGATTCAAATCTCTCCCAAAGCAATTGGTCAAAGATTCATACTAGGGCAAGCCACCCAATCGTATGAGGATTCATTCTTTCCCGAAGACAAATAATCGGAAGTTCAGAATACCAGGGCAATTATACTCCTAAAGAGTTTAAAGACACCAGGTCTTTTGTAAAATCCTCTTAAGGTAAAGCCCGAATCAAAGCAAATGATCCTTAGTACGAGACTACTTGAAATATTTCCTCCTTCCCTAGCACGAGACTACTTGAAATCTTTCCTCCTCAGCAGGATGCAGTTCAGTTTCATTATCCCCAACAGACGCATGGAAGTTATCCCCAGTAAAGTCGTCAAGCTTTTCTTCAGCAGGTTTCCTCGATCTTATTTCCCAGCAGATCTCAAAACAAATCCTTCTCTTCCCTAGAAAAGCAATAAGGATCATCCCTAGCAAGAGTCGTCTTTCCGTAGTGAAGCACTTCTTAAAAGAATCTAGAAATTCCCGGAAGTTAGCTGAACGGTTCCCTTCCCCATAAAGGTTTGGAAAATTCAGGTAGACAAGAGAGTTCTCCTCAGCAGAGCCTTGACAGGTCTTCCCCTAGCTAAGTCGAAAAGTTGTCGATTCCCCAACGAAATCTGTGAGGTGAGATTCAATCCCCAGCAGTTGAAGCATCCCCTAGCAGGGCCTTCAAATCTAAAGTCCAATTTATTTTTGGCAAAGGTGATAAGTCGAGACAGACTAGTCACACTCTTCTCCAACAGAAATATCAACGATCATTTTTATCCCCCACAGAGTCAGCAAGGGTTTGTTATTTTCGTGCCAGGAATTCCCTTTGAACCTATCTCCCAGTGTCATGGGGCATCGTGTCATACAATTCAGCATATGCGTGCTCGATCCAAGGTTAATATCCAAAGTCCATCCTTTAGGTGGCAAATTCTCAAAGTCCACCCGCAGCGTGGCAATTTATTCAAAGTCCAACCGCAGATTGGCCAAAGTCCATCCTCTGGGTGGCAAATTCTTAAAGTCCAGCCGCAGACTGGCCAAAGTCCATTCTCCGGGTGGTGAATTCTTAAAATCTCCCGTAGCTGAGAAATGTGCCCCTGTAGTGTGGCGAAAGTTTCTGAAAGTCTCCCTTAGTGAGCAAAAGTCTCCCGTAGTGAGTAGAAGTCTCCCGTAGCGAGCAACAGCCCCCGTAGTGTGGCGAATTTCAAAAGTCTCCGGTAGTGAGCCAAAGTCTCCCGTAGCGAGCAGCAGCCCCCGCAGTGTGGCAAAAGTTTCTGAAAGTCTCCCGTAGTGAGAAAAAGTCTCTCGTAGTGGGCAGAAGTCTCCCGTAGCTGAGCAATGTGCCCCCGTAGTGTGGCGAATTTTCTGAAAGTCTCCCGTAGTGAGCTGAAGTCTCCCGTAGCTGAACAATGTGCCCCCGTAGTGTGGCGAATTTTCTGAAGGTCTCCCGTAGTTGAGAAATGTGCCCCCGTAGTGTGGCGAATCATCAAAGTCTCCCATAGCTGAGCAATGTGTTCCCGTAGTGTGGAAAATTTTTTGGAAGTCTCCCGTAGCTGAGCAATGTAGCCCCGTAGTGTGGCGAATTCCCAAGGTCACCCGTAGCTGAGCAATGTGTCCCCTTAGCGAGCAATGTATCCCCGTAGAGTGGCAAAGTATTGAAATCCCCCGTAGTGTGGCAAAGCATTCAGAAGACCACCCGTTGTGTGGCATGTCATTATTAGCCCAGCAAAAGTCCACCCGTAGTGTGGCAAATCAATAATCTCCCGATGTTATTCCAAAACATTCACCAATTCATTACTTTTCACATCCGAGTTCTCCACAAGCAGAGTTCAGATGGTTGGGTTTATTTCCCTTTTCTCTTCCACCGAGTGCAAATTTTCTGGTTGTTTCTAGTATTAAATCCCTGCATACTTCAAACGTCTGAAAGCGACTGCTATCATCCATTCAAGTCTACAATGATTGAATAGGGGCAGTTGTAACACCACAAAATTTCCCCTCTTATTTATTATCAACCTCGAGCGGTGTACGCATCATTCTTGCATCATTATGTATATCATTGCATCGCATTTGAAAAATAAATAAATCATAATCCTTTGCATACTCATAAGGTCTGTGGTCGATCGAGGCTTGCCGAGCATTGGAGCTCAAGAGAAAAGTAATATCCCAAAAACAATCCAAACCACTTCCAAGTTAACCAACCAAAAGGGGAAAATTCACCTTTCTCTCCCTTTTCTTTCCCTTTTCCTTCCACTTTCTTTCCACATTTCCTTTCATTCTTTCCCTCTTGTTTTTCCACTTCAATTCCACTCCATTTCCCTTGGATGTTTCTACCATGTTCTACCATCTTCTAGAGTGTTCCAAGGAATATTTCAAGGAATATTCCCTTCTCCAACCCTAACCCTAACTAACTACCAAACCATAATTTTGGATCCCAAGCTTAATATTTGGGCCCCAAACCTAATTCCATTCCCAAACCTAGCTCCAAGCCTAGCCTCTATATATTCATTAATCACTTCAATGCAAGGGGTTCCCACAATTTTCCAACTTTTCACTCTTTCACAATCACTTTTTCTCTCTCACTTTTCCTCCATTTCCATTTTCACCAAAGCTTTTTTTGAATAAGTTCTTCAAGTTTCACATTGAAACTTGAAGATCTTAAAGCTTAAGCCTTCAACCTCCATTGATTGTGGATTGTAGAAGAAGAAGCTAGTGATTTTTGTGAGGATTTCGGCTTATCGGAAGTGCACGAAGGTTCAAGCATCAAGAATGCATTTATTTTGCGAATCCGCGGTTTTCTTGATTTTCTCTTCGATCAAGCTCCGATTCTTGCAACAATCACCGAAGCACTTCTCCGCTTTGTAGGTTGGTGATCTAAATCACTTCTTCTTTAAGTTATTCTCTTCATCTCGCCATTTCGGCATTCTTTAATTACTTTTCGTTTTGCTCACGATCAATTTCGTTTCCGTTATGTATTGTTTACGATTTGTGATTGTTAATGGATTAGGATTTAAGGTGTTGATAGTTATAGGGTTCTATCATGTGTAAATAAGCCCCAATTAAGTAGAAATTAGTGTTAGCATGTTCCTAGGTATTTTAGGGATCATTAGAAGTGAGTTTGTGGCTAAAAGCACTTATTTCCTAACTTTTTTCACATTCTGGATCAGTGTTAACCGGTTAACCATTTGGTCAACCGGTTAACGCTTGTGTTTTAGCCACAAACAGGGCAGTTTTAGGTCCGTTAACCGGTTAACCATTTGGTTAACCGGTTAACGCTGTTGATTTTGGGATTCTTGGCTTATTTGATAGCTTAGTTCTAAGTTCTAGTGCCTCTAATGTTCATACATGTTTAGGTTTTGATTTTATGGAATATTTGGGTCCATTTACAGTAGCTCATTCCCCCATTTCGAGTCATTTCGACACATTTCCGTTCATGTTGCGTATTATGCGTTTTTGTGTTCTTTGTGCATAACTTGATTTCTTGCATTTTGTTGCCATGTTTATGCATCATTTGGAATGTGATAATCATGTTGCATTCTATTTTAACATATTTGCATTGTATTAAATCACTTACCATTGTGTCAAGGCATGTTACATTTCATATAACCATATATGTATGTGCATTTGGTTGCATTTTGTCACATGTTTGACCATGTCATTCACATCAATTCAATTCTGAATTTTGCATTGAGTTTGACATTCTTGTTGATCTAACATGTTGCATATTCATAATCAATGATCATCATGTTCATATGCCATATTCATGTGCCATATTTTGCATGCTTGTTGCATAATCAACCATGTGATGCATTCTTGCATAATCCCTCAAAAGTGCTCATGTTCTTTCATTTGTATGTTGACCTATGTTCAAATGCATGTTCATGATGAATTAGTACATGTTTCATTGAGTTTGTGCATAAACAAATAAAAATAACCAAATCTGTATTTTGCATTTCATAGCTTTTTTTACATATAGGTGCTATAAAATGCATGTTGTTTGTTATGTTTGCATGATGTATTTGACTTTTTACACCTACCTTTTCATGCTGCATGCTGGCTGTAAAAACCTGATTTGTGTTATGCATTATTTTCATAGCTGTTTGTACTTTAGGGGCTGTAATAGGTGCTGGATTTTTGTTTTAGCATTCTTTTAGTTCTCTAGAATTAAGATAGAGTCATTAGGATTTAATTGTTGGGTGTTTTCCTTATTATTTTAATAAAATTCAACACTAATCTTTGTTTTGTAGAGGGGAAGATTGAGGTGAGTTTCCTTCACCCTATCCTTTATTTTTTATGCATTTTCTTTATGCATTTAATTCATTTTTCCTTCCATATTTGTGTTTGGTAGGATTTCCCCCTTTGTTAGGACCAACTTACCTTCCTTAGGAAGTAAGTTGCATCCTTTTTTCTTCTTTCTTTTCCTTTTGCTCCTTAGGATTAGAAAACCTCACAAACCATTAGGATCTCCCTTTTGTGCATAATGAATAACTTAGGGGTGGTCTTAGTCCCCCTTGGTTTTTTGTCCTTTTTCCGACTTGAGTCATTCTTTCTCATCTCACAAAGAAAATAATAAAATACTTAATAAAGGTTGAATATTCTTGTACGCCATGAGACTTTGTTGTGGAGTACTTATACGCGTCCTGTTTTGGGGCGAGGTGTAAGTTATCTACCACGATGGATAGGTCTTAGTATGAGAATGTTCACAAACAAACTCCAAAACACTTCTCATAAAAGACAACGAACAAAGACATCGCGTCTTCCCTTCTCATCTCCTAATCTTTGCGGACGAATGCGACTTGTCTCGACAGTTCAAACAACGATACGGTAAACACCCTCGAGTCAGAGCCAGTAACACCTAAGCTAGAGATATGGAAATGTCATCCTATAAAACACAAACAAGAAGTTCCCGCCTTAGTTAGGCGAACTACGTCGACTCTGATCCTCATTATCCCGATGAGGTACGTAGGTAGCGGGGTAGCGTCCGTTCGAGTACATTCTTTATTTTCCCTACATTTCCCCATTATTTCTTTTTATTCTCTTTTCCAGTTCCTTTCTCATTCCCATTCCAGTAGCAGTTTTATTCAGCAGCGCTTTATTTTCTCACCATTTGAAACAAAACAAGCAAGCGTGGATCCCGTCGTGTACGGCGGACGATCTGGGTGCTAATACCTTCCCAGGTCGTAACCGACTCCTGAACCCAGATCTTTGGTTCGCAGGACCTTGTCATTTCCTTCTTCCTCAGGTTTGTGTAGCATTACCTTTCCCGTTCCTTCGGGATAAAAATGCATGGCTGGCGACTCTAACTTTTCCGCGCCACTTTCGCGTTAGTACTAGGATGAAAATCCCGGGAGCGACAAATGGTCGTCCTCCATCGCTTTCATTTGATAATCATACTATAATTTCCTTTACAATTTATATCCCTTTTTTTCTTCTCCCCCAGCGAGTGCAAATTTTGGACTGTCTTTGGTATTCAACTACAAGTTATCTTGTTTGTCTGTTAAGCCAGTCGCTTACATCCTGCACAGCTAACTCATGTTTGAATAGGGGCAGCTGTAAACACCCCAAATTTGCACTCACTTATTTCACCATGGCTTGTGATCTTTCATTTTTGCATTAGTTTAAGCATACCATCTCATATTTGTTTCACTGCATTAGTTCAAGTTCATTTGCATCTAGGGTTTGTGATCTGAGCAATCCAAGGATCCATCTGAGCCACTCCAAAGGTCTCCAATCATTACAAGAGGGTCCATGTGTGTTCTATCATCATAATATATCCCTCAAAGATCAAGGAAGTCAAGAAATCACAGGAGCTTGGAAAGCATGGAAGCAGAGCTAGGGTTTCACTACACAGATGACCTGAAATTAGGGTTTTGGTTTCAGAGTCCATAACTCAAATTTTTTTGGTCATTCTTATTTCTAATAGTCTCAATATGTTATAAGGATCATGTGTACCAAGTTTGATGAAGAAATTCATTGTGGAAGTCATCTGTTCACTGGGTAACTTCTTGAGCAAGTTAGAGCAAAATCAGGGCATCTGAGGCCCCCAACAATGGAACCAAAGGGTTATTTTCATCAAATTGAAGTTATATGATCTTTATTTGATCATTGAAGTGCTATTAAGTTCACAAAATTGAAGAAATTTGAGCTAAACCAAAAGTTGCCAAAAATGGAAATGACTTGTAATGGAAACTTTCCATTTTGGGAAAGTTCTTCAACCTCCTCTTTCTCAACCAAAAATGCTTCAAATGAAAATATTTTGGTCATGAAAGTTGTAGATTGGATCATTCCCTTTTTAAAAAGTACAATAACATGTCCTAATTCATTATGGAACTCAAGTTATGGCCTTGCAAAGTTGGCAAAAATCCTATAATTTTCACTTTCACACCAAAGAGGATTTTTTGCAATTTCACATACCAAGCCATTTTGTGACCTCTAATCAACCTCTAAGCATCATACAAACATAATACAACTCATTGTGATCAGAATTGCCCAAGGAATCACAAGTTTTTATGGCTGGCATCACAAGAAATCACAAAAGGGGCAAATTGCATAACACTTGCAAAATCTCTTGCAGCCATGCTTCCACTTGTGCCAGCTGCATAATTTCAATCCCATGGCTCTCCTTGATCAATGCTTAGGCCATACATGCTCTTGAACAACCCCTATCATAGCCCATACCTCAAGCACACATAATGTTGACTTTTTGCAAATCACCCCATACCAATCACCACAGGCCACCACCCATTTTCTGACCTATCAAGACATGGTATATGGAATCAAAGCAAGCTAACTCACATAACCTTGAAGCTCAGAACATCTCATAAGCTAAGTTCAAAAAAATCACTCTCAACTTTCCTCTCTTCGAAACACTCTGCACAAGCATCAAACCTCCAATATTTTTCCATAGATCAACTCACCATCATCCACAGATCATTTCCCAACCATTGACAAGCCCTAAAAGCCAGCCAAACACAAACACGATTCTGGACCAGTTGAGTTGCAACCTCTCAATCCAGCTCATTCCAAGCCTTGCAATAGCATCAGTGGATCAAGTGGAGGCCATTTGCATAAGAGAGAGGTCCATAAAGTGCCAAACTGAGAAAGCTCAAACTCAGGTAACCTTAAGAACTTTTTTTTCCAGAAATGTAATTTTAAGTTCCTAAATGAATCTATGTGATGTGCTGATCATGCTGATGTCTTTATTTTTGAAAATGGTTGCGTATTAAGAATTTCATGGCTGTCTGAAAGTTTTGTCATTTTTATGTTTTGATTCGTATCTTGAGAATGATGAATGAGAAATGCATTTTGAGGGTTGATTCGTGTTTGAGAAATGCATTTTGAGAATGACCTATGAAAGAAGTTGGGTTGAGGGTCCTTCCGGAGAAGATGACCGGAGCTTGCTCCGGTCACCTGAAAGTGATTAGGTTTGTTAATTAGGGTTAGCGCGTCAGTTTGAATATGGACCTTTGGATTTAGCTTGCCGCGTGTTTGGACGGATCAGATGCATCCACTTAACCCTAATTCTTAATTAATTAAGTTAATTAATTCATTTAGCCAGATTCAATCCCAGCCCCACATCTACGCGTGCAGTCAATGCAAGTTCAAACCTGAACCATCAGATCAGTTGACTTCCCTTTAAATTGATTTTTATTTTCATTTTATTCCATTTTCTTTGTCATTTTTTTAAAATACCTAGAAAAATTACAAAACTATTTCCTTCTGCATTTTAATTTCAAATATTTTTCTTCACCCAAAAATATTTTTATTTTTATTTTTTGCATTAAAAAATCATTTTTAAAATATTTAAATGTTTATTTTAACTAATTAATGGAAATTAATTAATTAAAATACCATTTAGGTTTCTAAAAATTCCAAAAAAATTCACATTGCATCTTAGGACATTTAGAAACATTTTCAAACCATTCATACAAATTTCTTTTAGGTTTTGATCCAATTTTGACATTTTCTTTGAATTTAGGGTTCATAAAATCCCCTTTTTGGAACCCTAACTTTGAAATTTCTTTTCTACCTAACTATGAAGGGTTTGACAATGATTCTTTTTGCATTGTTTTCCATATAGTATGTAGTTTCTAGGATATTTTTTTCATGATATTATCTTTAATTTACAATTTGATTTGCATTTTTCCTCTTAAGGTACCCAAAAACCCTAGTTAACTTAGAAAAATCATGACTTTCTTAGGGTTAAGAGTTAGACCTTCTCCTTTGGGGTGTGATATCATATGGGGTTAGGGTTTGTTTGAGCTCATTTTAAATTTTTTACCATGTGAATTTCTTCTGTTTTGATCATTTGCATCTCATCCTTTCATGTAACCCTAGTTTTGCATCCATACTTGCATCTTACATTGCATGCATGAACATGTGAACTTGCCATGACATTATAAGTACTTGTATGCCATCTTATACATCTTAAGACATTTATTGAGCATTGCTTGGTCATTTATTCATACATTTGCTATGCTTTGCATCCATTTCATTTCATAAACATCCATGTGTTTTCATACTTCAAAGCATGCTTCATTTGCATCCAATCTCTTATATGACCATTCATTGCATTTTGTATGCCTTTGCATCATGTCATAACATCATTTTCATCATGTGTATTCTTCTGACTTTGGCTTTTGTCTTTGCATATGCATCATTCCATCTCTTTTCTTTCATTATGCATCTTGTGCTAACATTTTCAGGTGGTAAGTAACTTGAGAAGTGAATTTGCCTTCACTTCTCATTTCCCTTCATCTTTTCCATATGCATCCTTGCTGCATTTTTCATTGTCTTAGAGTGAGCTTGCTCATTCATGTTCATCTCACTTTCTTTCTCTAAGTTACTTATCTTCTTCAGTGAAGTAAGTAACTTATTCACCTGCTTCTTCCTACTTTCATCTGCTTCTTCCATTGGTGGCTTATCTGAAGATCTCTTTTAAGCCTCACAAACCATAGGAACATCCAAGCATGACAATAATTAGGGTTGTGATTAGTCCCCCCTTTAGTTTTTACCTTTGAGTCTTCTTTGTGTCTCTCTTCTCATCTCATCATTAGATACTAAACCTTTAAGATTTGAAGACTTTGGAATTAGGGTTATGCCTACATCCTTCTCTTAGGATGGAGTGTATAACTTTAATCCTAAGTGTTAAGCCCTTAATTTGTTTAAACCTCTTAATCAATCCATCTTAATAATCACTAAGACATTAACTTGTAACTTGGGCCTTATATTAGGGTTCTAATTCTTCCATTATGTAAACACCCCAAATTTTCCCTCCTTAAGTTCACACCATGGCTTATGATTCTTTTCATTTGCATAAGTTCAATCATATCCTATCATGTTGCATTTTTGCTTCACTGCATTGGTTCAAAGTCATATGCATCTAGGGTTTGTGATCTGAGCAATCCATGAGCTATCTGAACCACTCCAAAGGTCTTAAATCATCTCAAGAGGGTCCATGTATGTTCAAACATCATATTATATCCTCCCAAGATTAAGAAAGTCATAAAATCACAAGAACTGGCAAGGCATGGAAGCAGAGCCAAGTTTAACTACACAGATGACCTAAAATTAGGGTTTTGGTTTCAGAGGCCATAACTTCAATTTTTTTGTACATTCTTGTTTCTATTGGTCTCAATATGATATAAGGATCATGAATATCAATTTTGATGGAAAAATTCATTGAGGAAGTCATCTAATCACTGGGTAACTTCTTGAGCAAGTCAGAGCCAAATCAGGGCATCTGAGGCCCCCAAACATGGAACCCAAATGGATTTTTCATAAAAATGAAGTTATATGGTCTTTATTTGATCATTTAAGTGGTTTGAAGTTCACAAAATTGAATAAAAATAGGCTAAACCAAAAGTTGCCAAAAATGGAAATGACTTGTAATGTAAACTTTCCATTTTGGGAAAGTTTTTCAACCTCCTCTTTCTCAACCAAAAATGCTTCAAATGAAAAATTCTTGGTCATGAAAGTTGTAGATTGGATCATTCCCTTTTCAAAAAGTACAAGAATAAGACCTAATTCATTTTGGAACTCAAGTTATGGCTTTCCAAAGTTGGCAAAAATCACATAATTTCAAGTTTCATGCCTAAGAGGGATTTTTGCAAAACCTCATGCCGAGCCAATTTGTGACCTCAAAGTGACTTCTAATAATCATACAAACTTTATGCAATGCCTAAAAGTCAGATTTGTGCCAAGAATTCCCAAGTTTCATGACTTTGCAAAACCCCCACAAACTTCAATCCACTTGCTAATTGACCTCAATCTGAATTCCATGGTTGCCCATGAATCAAGTTGCGCAGGACATGCCCTTGTCCTTGGCCTAAATTTGCCCATACCTCAAAGGACACCTAACCTTGACTTTTTGCAAAATGAACCATACCAATCAGCATAGGCCACCAACAACTCTCTGACCTATCAAGACTTGATACAAGGACCAAATAGAAGCCATTACACACAAAAAGCAAGCAATAATCCTCCCACAACTCAGCAACCACAAAAACTCCCTTTTATGCATTTCTCTTCGAAACTAATAACACAAGCTACAAACCTTCAAACAAACTTCATAGAACAATTCACCATCAACCCCTGATCAGTTCCCACCCATCATTTTGCCCTGAAAACCACCATATCAAAAATATGATTTCTCTCCCCCTTTGAACTGAACTTCATCAAAATCACAAACCAGCCATAAAAAACTCCATCCAAGCATTGCAAACTCCTCAGGAAGTTCATTGAAGGCATCTTGGACCAAAGAAGCACCCAAATAGCTCTAGGGTTAAAAGCTTCACCTCAGGTAGCCATGCGAATTCATTTTTCCAGAAGCTGTATTTTAAGTTCTTAAATGGTTAAGTGTGATCTCCTGAGCATGATGAACTTTGAATTATTGAAAATAGTTGAGAATTGAGGATGTATGGTCTGTCTGAAAGTTTTGCAATTTTTGTTCTTTGATTCGAATCTTGTTTATGGCCGAAAAGAAATGAAGTTTGAGGGTGGGGTTGAGTTTAGAATGGAGGGAGGAAGCAATCTGGAGCTTTAGAGCTCCAGAAATGGCCTAGGGAGTGAGTTGCGAAATTTTCAGGGGAAAGGTGGCCAGAGAAGATGACCGGAGGTCATTTCCGGGCACCTGAAAGTGATTAGGTTAATTAATTAGGGTTAGGGTTTGTTTTGAACGTGGGCTGTTGGATGAGCATTCTCGCGCGTGTTTGAGTGGTGAGGATTGAATCATTAGTTTTAATTATGGGATTAATATTTAATTAAATCAGTTTAAGCAAGTTCGAACCTGGGCCGTCCAGATGCGCGCCCAGTCAAACCTCCCAAAGCCCAAGATGCATCTCAGCCTTCCATCCAGCATACTTCTCATTTTAATTAATTTTATTTCATTTTTTCTCATTTAATTTCTACGAATTTTAAAAAAAAATAGTAAAACATATCAAAAAATTCTGAAATTTTTTATTGAATATTTTATTGATTTTTCAGAACCCAAAAATATTTTTATTTTTATTTTTTGCATTAAAAATTATTTTTAAATCATTTAAATGATTATTTTTAATTAGTTAATGAGAATTAATTAATTAAAAATACATTTAAGTATTTAAAAATCCCAAAAAAATTCAAAGAGCCTTTTCAAACATTTACAAACATTTACAAACTCACAACACAAATTTATTTTTGGTTTTGGTCACACTTTGACAATTTTCATTTGAATTAGGGTTCTTTAATTTGAATATCTTTAACCCTAACTTCAAAAATTCATAACTTTAGATCCAAGTTGAGTTTGTGAATTGTTTTTTTTGCATTGTGTTATACATGGCTTCAAGCATCTAAAAACATTTTTGTTTAATTTTTATCTTTCATTTTCAATTTATTTGGCATTTTCCCTTTAAGATCACCCTTAAAACCCTAAAAACTTAGAAAAATCATAAGTCCTTCTAGGTTTAGCTTCTGACCTTCCCCTTTGGGCAATGAACTTGTATGGGTTTAGGGTCTCTTTGATTCCATTTCCATTTTCTTATCTTACCATTTGCTTCTAATTTTGAATTTTTGCTTCTCATATTGTGCATAAACCCTAATTTGCATCCTCATTTGCAATCCCCTTGCATAAGCTTGCATACATAAACTTGCCCTGACATTTTGTGCATCCACATGACATATAAGACATCTTAGGACATATTAGGACATATTGAAATCATTTTTGATCATTGCATCATTCATTTTCCATGTTTTTGCTTTCATTTGATGTCATATGCATTCATGAACTTTCATGCTTCTTACATGTCTCATTTGCATTCCCATCCTTTGTATGATCATCCCCATCTCATGACATACATTTATGCCATCTCTTTGCATCATTAGCATCATGAACATGCTTCTTACTTTGGCTTGCATCCTTGCAATTCATTTCATTTTCATTTCTTTTCATCTCCCTTTGCTAACTTTTCAGGTGGTAAGTGTTTGAGAAGTGAATTTGCCTTCACTTCTCATAATCTCTTCTCATCTCTCTTATGCATTCATTGATGCATTTTACTTTTGTGTTTGAGTGAGCTTGCTCATTCATTCTCCTTCCTCACTTTCTTTCTTCAAGCAACTTACCTTCTTAAGTTAAGTAAGTTGTCTTGCTTCCTTCCTGCTTCTTTTCTTTCCATCTTTCTTCTTCCTTGGTGGCTTTTCCTTGAAGATCTTCTTGTAAACCTCATAAACCTTAGGAACACCCAAGCATGATCACAATTAGGGTTTGATTAGTCCCCCATTAGTTTTTACCTTTGTGTCATTTTTGTGTCTTCTCTTCTCATCTCTTAATCAAGGACTAAACCTTAAAGGTTTTAAGGCTTTGTGATTAAGCTTATGCATGCATCCTTCTATTAGGATGGAGTGTATAGCTTTAATCCTAAGTGTTAAACCCTTAATGTGTTTAAATCCTTTAATCAATCCACCTAATAATCACTAAGACATCAAGCTTGTAACTTGGGCCTTACATTAGGGTTCTAATTCTTCCTTAATTGGTTAAGAAGGACAAACCCTAGTGTTAATGGACAAGTCCCCCTCAAGTTGTGTTACAAACCATAAAATCCACTTCTTAATCTTATCATTAACTAAAATCCACCTTAATAAAGGCTTTGTTTTGTCATGAGGTTAATCCCTAATCATGGATTAAGTTGAGGAGCCTTCCTCAGCTTAAATGTTCTCATCTATCATCCTTCTATTAGGATGGTGTAATGGGTCCATTAAATCCTTGATTATGGCTTAAACTCATTACTTAACACCAAAGAAACTCCAAAAAACATCTAAATAAATACAAGTAGGTTAATAATCTTAATCCTACATCATGGTGATTAAGTGTGGGGTGCCTACTTCATACTTAAGGTATTCTCATTACCCCTAATTAGAGGGAGGATGTGATGAGTTTACTAATCCTTGGTTTAGGCTTAAGCTCATTTTCCTATGACAAACTCCAAAAAGCAATAAAAGATTGAAAATCACCAAAAACAAACAATAATCGTCTCCTCTGGGATTCTTTTCTCACCTCATTCACTCGCAAACGAGAACTTGCTTCTTCCGTCTAATGCAAGACAGTTTGCACCTGAGTCAGACAGGTCATACACTTGAGCATAGACAAGTAAGCAGTTCACAAGTCAATTTACCTTTCAGTCTCTTTGAGTCGAACTACGGTGTTCTGACTTCCTCATTGCACGAGAGGATACGTAGGCATAACTTAACTGTTATCGAACAAAACTCTCTGTCTCTTCCCCCCTCTTCCAACATTATTCTTTAAGCCTCATTATCTTGAGCTTTGCACTCTTTCCTTACACTGACACTCTTTTTCTTCACTTCACTTTTCAGCACTGACACCTGTACATTCTTTTCCAGCTTTTGCACACACATAGCACATACACTACCCCTTTAAACACAAACTTTCAAGTGTGGATCCCATCGAGTACGACGGACAATCTGGGTGCTAATACCTTCCCAGGTTGTAACCAACCCCCTTTCTCAGTTTCTCTGGTTCGCAACCGTCTTATCCATCTTTTCTTAGGTTTATGCAGCATTACCTTTCCTTCGGGATAAAAATGCCTAGCTGGAGACTCTTTTCACCTTCACTTCATTTCTTCTCTTTCGCCGACCGTTCGCGCTTGTACCGGGATGCAAATCTTTGGGAGCGACATCTTGGCGACTCTGCTGGGGAACCTTATACTGCAACCAGGGCTTCTGGTTCTTTTTGTGGGTTCCTCTTAGCGCTTGTTTGATTTGTGTTTACTGGGATGTTATGTGCTATGTGTGTTTATTTTATTTTTTCTTTATTTATTACTTTATGTACAACTTTATTTATTTCTTTCTTTACAGTTGTTTGCATACTTCATAATATCATTGCTGGATCTGGTTTTCTATTTTGGTGGGTGGGGTTCCATTGAGAGTTTAAGGTCCTATACCTGGGACCTGAGTGACACCTAGGCTAGAGTGGATCATGTTCTTTCCCATTCCATTTCGGTCTGGTGCGGGAATATGAAACACGGTTCAGATGTGGGTTTCTTCTTGTGAACTCTATGCTACAGATTTCTTGTAGTGCTAGGGCTATCTGGGAAGCCTGCTAAGTCTAGATGACCTTTAGTTATGACCTTCAGAAACTGAGGAGAATTAGAGGAGGATCTTTTATGGTTATTGTAAACGCTGTACCTCGGGGTTAGAAGTGTTTACACTTCTCATAATTGATCCAAGTCTGAGGATCTTTGTTCTAGAACACTACATATGAGGGGGTTGGGTTGTTTACAGGATTGCAGGAACCCTTGGACACATCATGCCCTGTTGCTGTTTTGTTTAAGAATACTCCACTTTGGACAGTTCTTGTGGTTAAACATGGACATGTGACTCTTTATTTGAGTCCCCCACCCTGGTTACTGGATTTTTGAGCCTCCATCTGAACCTTTGAACATACAAGGACCTTATATCAAGACAGATAATCAGATCCCGCTCCTGATCACAAACCCTTGCATATCATTTTCATATATCATCATTGCATCATTTGACATTTGTTTATTTGCTTTTCAGGGTATCTACCTCATTGTATCTTGTTTTTGGTTTTGACCCCTTCTTCTACTTAGACCTCTACTCCAGCTGTCTTCATCAGTTATCTGCTTCAGTCATCTTCATCCTCACCAGCATCAGTCTGTCAGAGGTTTACTTCCAGCATCAGTCTGTGATCTTCATCAGCATTTGTCTTCAACTTCTTCAGCAGCACTCATGGCTACTCCCAGGAAGAGCAACACATCTTATCACTTTTTTGAGCTTGTATTGACTGGTATCAGGCAGGTCCAGTCACTCATCACCCCTGACAACATCCCACTGTTTAGAGAGAACTATGGGGGTATCTTGGATATGGTTATGGATCTTGATCCTTCTTAAAGAAGCATGATCCACACATGTTTGTAGTTCTATGACCCTCCACTGAGATGCTTCACCTTTCCAGACTTTCAGATTGGTCCTCTATTGGAAGAGTTTTCTTTGTTGATTGGAGTACCTGTCAGAGGGGGAATCCCCTTCAACCCAGAGATGACTGCTCCCAGAAGTGAAGAGATAGCAAGGGCATTGTACTTGGAGCCTGCCCTTATTAAGCAAAGCATGACAACGAAAGCTGGGATCCCTGGTCTGCATCTGGATTTCTTAATTTCTCAGGCCATCCTGAAGGTTTCATTGGGGGAATGGAGGGCAGTCTGTGCACTTTTAGCCATCAGGATATATGGGGATATATTGTTTGCAGATGAGCCTAAATTTGTCAGTAAGAATGCCATCCACTTGTTTCTGCTGAGGAACCCAGTGCCGACATTGCTAGGGGATTTTTACTATTCTATCCATCAGAGGAATGAGAAACAAAGGGGGAAGTTGGTTAGATGCTGTGCTCCTTTGTTTTATTCTTGGTTTCTAAAGCACATGCCTAAATCAGATGCTTTCTTGAACCCACATCAGCAGAGGAATTGGGCCAAGAGGTTCATTGCCTTGACTTCATATGATATCAGATGGTGCACCCAGAGCACCAAGGGCAAGGACATTATCACCAGTTGTGGACAATACCCTAATGTACCTCTCATAGGAGTAAAAGGTTGCATTAATTACAACCCTTTACTGTTTAAGAGACAACTGGGCTATGCCTTGGTTCACCCTCCCAGAAGACAGGATTTAGCTGAGACCCTGTACTGTAAAGTGCAACCTAATTCAGCTATTGTCAGACAAACATCCTGGGCTTGGGAATACATCCATACAAAAGGGGTGGCTATTCTTGGAAAATGTAACAATGTTGCTTCAGCTCAGTTCTATGACTGGTCCCGTACTAGAGCTCAGATTACCAGAATACCTTTCACCTTGGAAGACATACTTGGACCATCTGCAGTACAACGTGCAACAACAGTTAGCCTGGAGGAATTTGAAAAGTTGAAGGAAAGAAATGAGCAGCTATCTCAGGCCTTGAAGAAGACTCTTTAGGAAAGAAGTGATGGTCGTTGATGCGTGTTTTTCGCAAGTGTACGAACATGTCAGAGTAATATAAAAGATTGTCGAATCCACAGAGACCAAGTGTCAATCTACCGTACCTGTTGTTATGGTGTGTATCTAAGGCAACTAAATATAGGGGTTTAAGAAGGGTGCAATGGTAAATAAAATAATAATTTTTAAACAATAAACAAAGACAGGCTCGAATGTAATTCACATAATCAATTGATAATCCGGTACTTGTTAATGGAACTACTTATGGGCAATGTTTTCTCCTTTGAAAAGAACTAATTTAACAGGAACTGTCGCTTTCGGGTATTCAGAACCGAGTTGTACTCTCTAATCAACCCCTCCTATTGTCACGGATAAAAAGGTGCGTACTGCGTTAGAGTAGTAAACCTATTTTTAAGAAATATAGTATCTTAACTAAGTTGAAAAGTATCTTAACCTGGATTTCTTAGCAAAAAGAGGTTCTCACGAACCAGACTCTAAACTTCTTTAACGCGTTCAAAAGTCGTTTTAAAATCTCCTTTCTTTTTAATCTAAAAACTCCTAATGAACTAGACAAAGCGCTTTTGGATGTTTTTGAAATAGTTAAAAACAATTAAACTTAAATTGAAAGATAAAATAGCCCTTAAGTGCTTCCACGAACAATTGTACGAATTACTGGTTTAATTACGATCCTTACATTCTAACCTTTATAGATTTAGTTAGACATGATAAAGTAAAAGTTCTTTTTATAATTTTTCATAAAGGTAATTTAGTGCGAGTGCGGAAAGTAAATAAAAGTAGTGCGAGTGCGGAAAGTAAATAAAAGTAGTGCGAGTGCGGAAAATAAAGGAATTTAGTGCGAGTGCGGAAAATAAACGAAAGTAAGGCGAGTGCAGGAAATAAATAAAATAAAGTGCGAGTGCGGATAATAAATGAAAGTAAAGCAATGCGGAAAAGTAAAATACGAACTGGAATTAAAATGGCGGCAGGATTAACTTCCTCCAGAGTGCTCCAAAACTCGATCACACAGACGTATACAGACTCGATCACTCGATTGCAGTAACACCCCGATGTGGAATGATAACTGCTTTAAAACTGATATATGCCTAAGAGATTCTAAGTTTGGATGAAGAAAAACGAAAAACTAAAGTCCTATTTATAGGAAAACCAAATGCGGGAAATGACCAGGATGCCCCTCCACTAAAAATTGGAGGGAACTGAATTTTTGCCTTGTGGCGCCCGCCACAGGCCTATGGCGCCCGCCATAGTACTAATAGGGAATGGAAGAGTGGGGATCGTGGGTCTTGGCAGTTGTGGAGTGGTCTTGAGACGTGGCCACGTCATGGCTAACCCCATGGCGCCCGCCACGGTGGGTGCCGTAAGTGCAAAACGCTGAATTTCTAGGTTTTCGTCCGTTTCCACTCCTTTTTCGCTCCTTTTCTCGATTCAAGCCCCGATTACAATAAAAACCTGAAAACATAAGAAAACAAAGAAATAACATAACAAAATAACAATAAAAGCTAAGAATGCATGCGAAATGCAGTGACAGGTACTAACTAAGTGAACCAAGGGTACCATAGTAACACAAACACAAACTTCAATCCTATATTAACCACACCATATCATCCCACAATACCTAGGCCTATCTTTTCATATTTTTGTGTCCTTTTCATTCAGGCGCATTCACATTAAGCCTGTTATACGTACATGCTTCATAGTAGAGTGACTGGTTAGTGATTCTGATCCATAACATAAGGTTTCTGGCACATAAGCATGTGTAAACCTGATTTATTTGACCTAATTGTAGTTGGGGGGATCGGATCGTAATCCGCCCTACCAAGTTCAGTGCCAGATACCTCTGAACCAACTAACAATAGGTGACTTGCAATTTTTTTCTTTTTGTGGCAACATTTTTTTCTTCTCTTTTTTTCGGTTTAAATGACTTTGTGAGGGTCACCTATCCCAGAGTTTGCCTTTTTTTTCTTTCTTTTTTATTAGCACTGGATCATTCACTTATGTTCATCCGCCTCCTACGTAGAGCATGCTTAGGCCGGAGCTGACTGCTAGGATAAACTACTTAGGACAATTTTTTGAATGATAATAAAGGCCATGGTGGTGGGGTTTAGGAGTGATTCCTATATTCAAGAGGTCTTTGGTGCTAAAATGGTGCTGATAATTCAAAAAGTTGACCTGAGTCACCACATCCTAATCTAAACCTGTCTCAAAGCCCAAAAAACATGTGAAACAACATTGTTTTCTTTTTAAAAAATTTCTGGTAAGGCTAAGGAAGTGGGAAAAATGAAGATGTACTAAAAATACACTATACTGGTGACTCGTCAGACTCATGCATTATCTAAGAAAATTAAACTAAATAACTTACTGAAAAGGGAAATAACTGAAAGGAAATAATTAACTAAAAAGGGAAATGACAGAAAGCAATAAAATCCCCTCCCACACTTAAATCGAACATTGTCCCCAATGTTTCGAAATAAGATAAGGGGGGTAACCTAAAAAAGACTACTGAGGAGGAGCACTGGTGCCCTCGCCGTCCTGCTGTGATGGTCTGGAACGACGGGATCTACTACGATGTTGGTCCCTCCGGTCGAGTCGTGCTGATAAGGCAGCCTGAGCACTCCAGACCTCTCGAAGGTTACCTAAGATGGAACCCTGAGTAGCCTCTACAAGCTGGTAGTGCCGGCTGTTGAACTCTCTCTGACGGTTCTGCTCTAATGAGATATCGTGCAAGGTACGACAAACGTTGTTGTAAGCACGATCCGAAACCAATTGCGATTGTTGCATGAAGCTCATGTTGTCCATCAGTTGTTGTGAAATAGTAGAGAGAAGGCCGTCTCGCCTTTCCTCTCTAATTGTCATATCACGCCACATCTCCTCAGTGACATAGAATCCAAGAGCAGCACCTGCAACAGGGTTAGAGGAAGATGGTGCGGCGTGTGACTGTAAAAATATTTTTGTTCCTTTTTTTTTTCATTATTGGGTATAAAATAAAATAAAATGAAAGAAAAAGAAAAAATGAGATTAGTGCATGAAATAATATATATGGTAAAATCAAAGTGCATGAAAAAGAAAATGTAATAGATGCAATAATGTAAGATATGTCTGGAGATGAAAAATAGAAATTAAATACCAGGGTAATATCGCCAGTGTAGAACGAATCATGTGGTAGGCTTCTGCTCTTGCTTTGATCCACGAATCTCAACTATCTCCCTCTGAAGCTCTTCAACCTCCCGATATAGAGCATCGGCCTCTGAGGCATGAGTGAAATCAGAAACCTGAATCTGTAATTCCAAGTCCGCTACTTCCTGCTTGAGCAGGGCAGTCTCCTTACGGAGCTCGTAAATCTGAGTTTGTAGATTAGGCGGCTGCAGAGACATATTGTTAGACATAACAGTGATTCGGGGAGAAAGAGGTGTAGGAGTGTACTCAGCGGCGGGAGGTGATTTTGGCTCTTCGACAGTCTCTCCATAACCCTCTAGAGCATAACTCCAATTAGCAGGATCATGGACACTGGTCATTAGCGGGTCTGGTAATGTAAAGTAATGTATCACTTCTTCGTCGATCAGTAATCTAAAAGCGTTGGGCTCAAAAGAAGCCCTCCTTATCAGTCCTCTGTCAAGACAAAAGTCAACATCCAGGGTGGTGTAGCAGCAGAAGGTCCTGAAGTGCAATAATTTGCGAGACAAACCCAATGCAGTAGCTATCTGTGTAACAATCCCACCGACATGTATGATGCCTACAGATGATCTGGCAACACTAGCAAGGTCCTTCAACAGAAAGTTGCCACAAGCAACTGGGCGAGACTGAGTCGCACAAAACAGTAGGAAAATCTCCTCTTCACTCAGCAGAGTCTCAGTATCTGGCAAACCTAGGAAAGAATGCGCCAGAATCATCTAGAAGTACCTTAACGCAGGGTTGTGGATTACTTGAGAAAACTGAGTGGAAGGATCTTGACTCCCTTCACCTGAGATGTTAGACCAAAACTTTTCCACTTCTCTGCTCATAAAATACCCCATCGGTGTCTCTGGAATAGCATCAGGAGTAGTCTGTAAACCTAGTAAATCACCAAACTCTTTGTGAGAGAAGGAGTAGTCAATCCCGAACAACCTGAAAACAACATATCCATCGGGTCCAGCCCAAGGGTCATAATGAAACGAGCTGAGGAACTCTAGAGTTAAGTTCCTGTAAGTGTTGTTCCTATCGTCAAACTGGTCCCACTGGAGTTCATGGCATAAGAATCTGACGCTTGGCTCTATCCCCAAGGCATCCATGCAGTCATGGTCAGGGTACCTGGTAGGAGCCATAGGGCGTCTCATGTGGACATAGTAACGCTCTCTCTGTGTGTCGTCTCTAAAGGCCACGTGCATGTCATCGGGGTTCTGCATTCTGCACAAGGTTAGCAAACAAGTCCTGAAAGCACGTAAAACATTCAATCGTTAGTCCTGACATAATAATAAAATAAACAAATTGAAATAAAGTAAAAATAAATAAAAAGTACATAAATAAGAAAACCATGGGTTGCCTCCCATGCAACGCTTGTTTAAAGTCATTAGCTCGACGACCGGATTTTATATATCGTTTGAAGGATACTGTGGATCACTCAAAGTATGGCACGTGTATGTTGTTGGGATGTCACCTCCTTCGTAGGGCTTCAACCTCAGTCCATTAATGATGAACAGTTTATATGTTTGGTTCTTGATTTCGATAGCACCAGTTCTTAGAATCTTAGATACTTCGAAAGGGCCAGTCCATCTCGAACGAAGCTTCCCTGGAAAAAGTAGTAACCTAGAATCGAACAGGAGAACAGGATCGCCTATTTTGAAGTCTTTTCTTATGATTCTTTTGTCATGCCAAGCTTTTGTTTTTTCTTTGTATATAACAAAATTCTCGTAGGCTGATTGTCTGAGTTCCTCTAATTTGTGGATATCAAGGATACATTTTTCACCAGTAGTTAGGTAATCCAAATTCAAAGTTTTAATGGCCCAATAGGCTTTATGCTCTAACTCAAAAGGTAAATGACATGATTTCCCATAAACTAGTTGGTAGGGGGTTGTTCCTATAGGGGTTTTGAAAACGGTTATGTAGGCCCATTTATCAAGCCATCTCACATATCCTTCACCTTTTCTTTTCTTCCTTCTGTAGGTTGGCTCATTCTTTTGAACTTGTGGTGGTGGTTCTGGATCTATGCTAAGTATTAGCTTTTCAAATTTGAGCTTAGTCATTTCATTCACCATCTCAAAGGTTAGCCTTACCCTCTTAGCACTAATGATTCCCCTAGTTTCATGGTCCTCAATTTTTCTCTTTTTATGTTGGAGCTCGAATAAGGGTACATTGGTGCAGGTATATTTCAATACTTCCACGTATGTTTTGGATTGGGATTCTACCTTATCTTCCACAAAACTTTGCGGGAAAGGAAATGGTGGGATATATGGAGGGGTAACACCAATAGTTGCTTCATCCTCTACCTTTATGGCAACCTTCCTTTCGGATGGTTTCAGTGGATTTTTCTCTACTCTATTCTCACCACAACTCTCGTTATGCTCATTATCCATCTCCTTAGGGTTTTCGATATGTTCTTCACTACTAGTTGTTATAACATATGCATTCTCCTCAGGAGGTGGTCCTATAGGTGTTTGTGCAAGTAGGAAGATTTGAGTCCCCAATGCCTTAGTGTGATTCACGAGGGAATCAACCTTAGTGTTTATTTGCCTAAGGGTTTCATAAGTATCGAGATGTTGTCTTCTAAACTCTTCATTCTTGAGGGTTTGTGTTTCCACAAAGCGCTTCATCATAGATTCTATCCTAGAATTAGTTGTTGTTTCAATGAAATCCTCCAATAACCTTTCGAGGTTTGAATTAACAGATTCTAGAGGTTCCTCAAAATTTTGTGAGTGGTGATTTGGGTGAGAATAAGTTAGTGATGCATAGAAATTCTCCATTTGTATTTCGAGGTTGGACATATGTGATTCTCGTGATCCCCCGAAATACGGGGAGTGATGATTGTAGAATTTTTTTGAGTGAAACATAGTGATTTTTTTTTAATTTGTTGTAAAAGCCTTAGTCTATACGGTATAACTACAGGGTACGAAATTTGACGAAATTGGTCCCCAGCAACGGCGCCAAAAACTTGATGCGTGTTTTTCGCAAGTGTACGAACACGTCAGAGTAATATAAAAGATTGTCGAATCCATAGAGACCAAGTGTCAATCTACCGTACCTGTTGTTATGGTGTGTATCTAAGGCAACTAAATATAGGGGTTTTAAGAAGGGTGCAATGGTAAATAAAATAATAATTTTTAAACAATAAACAAAGACAGGCTCGAATGTAATTCACATAATCAATTGATAATCCGGTACTTGTTAATGGAACTACTTATGGGCAATGTTTTCTCCTTTGAAAAGAACTAATTTAACAGGAACTGTTGCTTTCGGGTATTCAGAACCGAGTTGTACTCTCTAATCAACCCCTCCTATTGTCACGGATAAAAAGGTGTGTACTGCGTTAGAGTAGTAAACCTATTTTTAAGAAATATAGTATCTTAACTAAGTTGAAAAGTATCTTAACCTGGATTTCTTAGCAAAAAGAGGTTCTCACGAACCAGACTCTAAACTTCTTTAACGCGTTCAAAAGTCGTTTTAAAATCTCCTTTCTTTTTAATCTAAAAACTCCTAATGAACTAGACAAAGGGCTTTTGGCTATTTTTGAAATAGTTAAAAACAATTAAACTAAAATTGAAAGATAAAATAGCCCTTAAGTGCTTCCACGAACAATTGTACGGATTACTGGTTTAATTACGATCCTTACATTCTAACCTTTATAGATTTAGTTAGACATGATAAAGTAAAAGTTCTTTTTATAATTTTTCATAAAGGTAATTTAGTGCGAGTGCGGAAAGTAAATAAAAGTAGTGCGAGTGCGGAAAGTAAATAAAAGTAGTGCGAGTGCGGAAAATAAAGGAATTTAGTGCGAGTGCGGAAAATAAACGAAAGTAAGGCGAGTGCAGGAAATAAATAAAATAAAGTGCGAGTGCGGATAATAAATGAAAGTAAAGCAATGCGGAAAAGTAAAATACGAACTGGAATTAAAATGGCGGCAGGATTAACTTCCTCCAGAGTTCTCCAAAACTCGATCACACAGACGTATACAGACTCGATCACTCGATTGCAGTAACACCCCGATGTGGAATGATAACTGCTTTAAAACTGATATATGCCTAAGAGATTCTAAGTTTGGATGAAGAAAAACGAAAAACTAAAGTCCTATTTATAGGAAAACCAAATGCGGGAAATGACCAGGATGCCCCTCCACTAAAAAGTGGAGGGAACTGAATTTTTGCCTTGTGGCGCCCGCCACAGGCCTATGGCGCCCGCCATAGTACTAATAGGGAATGGAAGAGTGGGGATCGTGGGTCTTGGCAGTTGTGGAGTGGTCTTGAGACGTGGCCACGTCATGGCTAACCCCATGGCGCCCGCCACGGTGGGTGCCGTAAGTGCAAAACGATGAATTTCTAGGTTTTCGTCCGTTTCCACTCCTTTTTCGCTCCTTTTCTCGATTCAAGCCCCAATTACAATAAAAACCTAAAAACATAAGAAAACAAAGAAATAACATAACAAAATAACAATAAAAGCTAAGAATGCATGCGAAATCGGAGACAGAAATACGGTGAAATTTAGTGTGATCAGTCGTCTGGACATTGAGAGATTGGAAAAGCTCAGAATTGAGCATCTGGCCAAAATTGAAAAGACAGAAGACTACATAAGGAAGGCAAGGGCTGGGGAACAGATATTGAAGAATTCCTGCAAGGAGGCCAAGATTAAGAAAGCTAGGGCTGAGCACTATCTGCAAGAGATCCAGGCTAGATGGGTCAGGATCACTGAAGCCCGTATACAAGAAGACCAGAAGACTCAAGCAAAGATTGATCAGTTGGAAGCCAATGAGAAGAAGTAGCAGGAGGCTTTGTTGGCATCTCAGAAGGAGATTTCAGAATTGAAGCTTCGAGCGGGCTTAAAGAGATCAAAAGACCAAGACAGACATAAGAAGCTGACTATTGCCGTTGCTACTAGGAACTTCCTCATTAGGACCATTACAGAGCATCCAGCTAGTCCAGTGACTGAGGCACTCCTGAAGGAGATCAGGGAAGATGATTATGGATTGGATGTCTGATTCCCCTTTGCTTGTTGTTCTTTCCTTTTGATGTACTTTTCCTTTTGTTGTATTTTTGACCCTCCATTGGGCATGTATTGTAAAACAGACTATGTATGCTTCATCATTTGTAATATATTTTAGTTTGTTTTCCTTTTGGGCTTTCTCTCAACAACATCAAGCATCTTCCTCGAGGTCTGGAAAGGTCAAAACCAAGAACCAAACCGGATACCTCGGAAAACAAATGAGCATACTGCATTGCATACTAACATTTTTCTCTGTTTTGTAGGTTTTTGTTTATTATTGTTTCTAACTTTGTTGTGATCTCAGGAAACATTGCTCGTCGCCGAGTGTTCCCTGTCAACCGCACGCACCGGTACCCGACTCGTAATAACCTTCCCAGCATTCAGATGGAGCAAGTACAGCAGGACCTAAATGAGGTCAGAAATCAGATGGCAAACGAGAGAGTAGAGATGAGAAACCAGATGTCTCAATTCATGGCTGTCATGACTGGCTTAGCCCAGAGCCAAGAAAGACTGAGAGAACTGGTAGAAAGACAGACACCTGAGGAGCCCCATCTTGGGACAGGGGGAACCAGCAACAATGAACGGGGGCAGCCTCGTATTGCCCCACCAGAATATGGACCCCATCTGAATCCAGAAGTTAATATCCCGAGGAACGTTCAAGGTAATACTGCTGGGGGCAGGATCCTGCAAGAGGATCCCCAAGAAGAA
The DNA here is from genome assembly GCA_963966055.1 of Lathyrus aphaca. NCBI lineage: Eukaryota > Viridiplantae > Streptophyta > Magnoliopsida > Fabales > Fabaceae > Lathyrus > Lathyrus aphaca. The sequence continues at coordinate 458,073,673 of OZ014520.1, read as the reverse complement.
CAGTTTACTATTATAGGGGCTGGAGATGAGGTATATGATAGAAGATTGGATGAGATTGCTGAAAATTTAAGACATTTGGAATCTCAGAATTCTTTGGGTTTCGACGTGATGGATATGGGACTGGTAGATGGGGTGAGGATTCCCCACAAATTCAAACCCCCATGCTTTGAGAAGTATAATGGTACCTCCTGTCCGCGTACTTATCTGCAATCTTTCTTGGGAAGGCTCAAGGCTTATACCATGGATGAGAAGTTATGGATGTTCTACTTCGAGGACAGTCTGACTGGAGCTTCAAGAGAATGGTATTCACATTTGACTAGGGCCACCATAAGATGTTGGAAGGACTTGGCCGAGGCCTTCATCCGGCAATATCAGTACAACCTGGACATGGCTCCCAATAGGACTCTTCTAATGGGCATGTCTCAGTCTTCTAGAGAGAGCTTCCGGGATTATGCTCAGAGATGGAGACAACTTGCTGCTGCTGTCCAACCACCCATGTCAGAAAGAGAAATGGTAGACATGTTCATGAACACCTTGCAGGGAACATATATTGATAGACTTGCTGCTTTCTCCTCTACCAGTTTTGCTGACGTGGTTATAGATGGTGAGAGAATTGAATGTGTTTTGAAGATGGGCAAAATCTCCGACAATGGTGCAAGTTCCTCCAGCAACCCCAGAAAACTTTTTGCAGGACCCCGAAGGACGGGTGAAGCTAATGCCATCCATGCAGGCAGGGGCAGGCCCCAATATTCTCACAGGTCAGTAGCAGTTGTTACCATCCCAACTCCAGTTCCACAACAACCATTATATCCTCAACAACAACAACCTCACTATCAACAACCATCTCATTTTCTGCAACAGAGAACCTACAACAACAATAGCAACCAACAACAATGTCCCTTCCAACAGAGGCCATCTCAGGAAAATAGGGTGATTGACCCTATCCCTATGCCCTATGCTGCTTTATTGCCACAACTCCTGAAGCTCAACCTGGTTGAGTTAAGGACATTGGCACCACCAGATCCTCTCAATCTCCCAAAGAATTATGATGTCAACGCCAGGTGTGCCTTTCACTCCAACGCACCTGGTCACAATACTGAGAAATGCAGAGCATTACAGATGAAGGTTCAGGATTTGGTTGATTCTAAAGCCCTCAACTTCGCACCTCCTCCGAACGTCAACAGAAATCCTATGCCTAATCATGGTGGGCCTAGGATTAATGCTATTGAAGAGGACCAACCATCTACATTGATTGATAATGTTGCACATATTCAAACACCACTGGCTGAAGTCAAAGTTCAACTTTTAAGATGCCAAGTGTTCCCAGGTTGTGGGGCCTGCTGTGAGTTGTGCAATATAGCTAGTAATGGTTGTGAGAAGCTAAGGATTGGCATAGATGGCCTTATCCAAGATGGGATTTTTCAAATTACTTCAATAGCTCCTGCAACAACTTTTGTCCCCATAACATTAGAATCTCCTACAACACCAACAATCCTCATTTCAACAGATTCTCCTACAACAGCAACAACAATCATTCCTACTGATTCATCAACAACACCAGCAATTACTCCGTCCATTACTTCGACAAGTCAAAATTCCACAATTGTTTCCTCTACAACATCAACATCCATTTTATCGACAGAATCTTCTACAACGCCAGCAAAAATTAACGAAGATGTCTCAACAGTTACAATCTTCTATGACCCATCAAATGTTCCTCCCAGCAGCAATTTCCAACAACAAACTGTGGCACCTCCTGCCAGATCTCCGGTCACTATTTACTATGATCCGCACACCATTACAGTACCCTCCTCTGCAGCAATCAACCCAGTTACCATTATGGTACCTGGGCATGTTCCTTATGAAAGCAGTAATGCCATACCCTGGAACTACGGCTCTGATCTCTACTGCAATAGGGAGAAAATTACTTTGGATTGATCGACCTCTTCACCACAAATTGATAATGTTGGGGGAGGCGGAGGCTTCACCAGAAGCGGATGCCTTTTTGCCTCACAAACACAAAGACCTAATGCTGAAGCAGAAGCCGCTGCCAAGGGAAAGGAAAGAATGTGGTATCTGAAGAGCCAACTGCCAAAGAAACTCAGAAGACATCTTTTGAACAAGATGTAGACGAGTTCATGAGAATCATGAAAAGAAGTGATTACAAGGTGGTGGATCAGTTTCACCAAACACCCTCCAAGATCTCCATATTATCACTATTAATGTGTTCCGAAGCTCACAGGAATGCATTGTTGAAGGTCCTGCATGCAGCATACGTGCCGAAGGAGATTACTGTTAATCAGTTAGAGACCGTGGTTGCAAATGTCAACACCAGTCATGTACTGGGCTTTACCAATACTGATTTAACAACAGAGGGGCGTAACCATAACAAGGCTTTACATATCACCTTGGAATGCAAAGGTGTTGTTTTATCTCATGTGCTGGTAGACACGGGGTCTTCCCTCAATGTCCTACCAAAGAAAGCCTTAGTGAAGCTGGAGTATGATGGCTTGGCATTGCGCCCGAGTAATTTGGTGGTAAGAGCATTTGATGGCTCTAAAAGATCAGTGCTTGGGGAGATTGATCTGACTGTGTTGATTGGCCCGCAAACCTTCAAAACTACCTTCTTTATGATGGACATACAGCCGGCCTATAGCTGTCTGTTGGGTAGACCCTGGATCCATGCCGCTAGCGGTGTTACGTCTACCCTTCACCAGAAGTTAAAATTCGAGTGGGAAGGCCAAATCATCACCATCTGTGGGGAGGAGGACATCTTTGTTAGCCAGCTGGCTACATATAAGTACATAGAGATGGATGGGGAGATCCATGAAACTATGAGCCAGGGGTTTGAGGCCCTTAATATTAATGAAGCATCTGTTGTGTCTGGGACTTCCATCACATCATATCAACAGGCCCGAAAGGTTGTTGAGGAGGGTACCACTCAAGGCTGGGGCAAGCTGCTGCCTGTTGAAAAGAAAGAAGACCAATTCGGGTTGGGTTACAGACCAACTCGACAGGATCAACCAGAGGCTGCAACGGAGCCCAAGTTTGTCAGCGGGGGAATGCTCACCCCGGATGCTGTGAACAGTTTGGAAGATGAGGAAGAAGACGAGCGCAACCTGGAAAACTTGATACGTCCAAGGATCCCGGGGAACCAAGTCTCAAAAAGGTCTTCCCAGGAAATTATAAGAGTTACTCCTGCAGAGTAATTATTATTTCCTGTCTTTAAGCATGCATCAAGTCCTGCATCTTTCCCAAGATGTCAGGGCTCATTTTGTAATCGGGCCATCTTGTATTTTGTGCAAACGATCAATTAATCAATATCAGGACGTCTTTTGCAAATGAGTCTTTTTTTTTCGGTCACTGTTTTTCATTTTTCATTTTTTGTGTAAAAATAAAATGGCAATGTTTTTCAAAATAATAACTTCATTTTCACTTTTTCTAAGCAAGATAAAACTGATCACTAAAATGAACAAATCTAAACCCTTGCAGAGGATGCCCTCCAGAATGCACCGACAACAACACCGCTATGACTTCGTATGACTTTGACAATCCGATTAATCAAGCCGATGAAGGGGTTGAAGAAGATTATGAGCTACCTGAAGAATTAGCCAGGTTATTGAGACAAGAGGAGAAGGTTATCACTCCTCTTCAGGAGGAGGTTGAGACAGTTAATCTTGGTACAGAAGACGACTTGAAAGAAGTTAAAATCGGGGCCTGTCTGCAAGATTCAGTAAATGAGCAACTTTTTGACATGCTTTGGGAGTATGTGGATGTTTTTGCTTGGTCTTATCCGGATATGTCAGGACTGGATACCGACATCGTTATGCACAAGCTGCCTCTAAAGGAAGATTGTCCACCAGTAAAACAGAAGTTGCGCCGTACTCGCCCAAATATGGCAATGAAGATAAAAGAAGAGGTACAAAAACAGTGGGACGTCGGTTTCCTTGCTGTAATTAGCTATCCGCCGTGGGTTGCTAACATTGTACCTTTGCCTAAGAAAGATGGCAAAGTACGGATGTGTGTGTATTACCGGGATCTGAACAGAGCCAGCCCGAAAGATGACTTCCCATTACCTCACATCGATGTATTGGTCGACAATACGACTCAGTTCTCGGTGTTCTCCGTCATGGACGGATTTTTAGGATATAATCAGATCAAGATGTCACCTGAAGACATGGAGAAGACAAATTTCATCACACCCTAGGGCACATTCTGTTATAAAGTAATGCCGTTCGGACTGAAGAATGCTGGTGCCACCTATCAACGGGCTATGGTAACATTATTCCATGACATGATCCGTAAAGAAATTGAATGTTATGTGGATGACATGATTGCCAAGTCCCTCACAGAAGAAGACCACCTGGTGAATCTTTTGAAGTTATTCAAGCGTCTGAGGAAGTACCAATTGAAGCTGAACCCCAACAAATGCACATTCGGGGTGCGATCCGGTAAGCTGCTGGGGTTTATTGTAAGTGAGAAAGGGATTGAAGTTGACCCTGATAAAGTCAAAGCCATCCAAGAGATGCTTGCACCAAAGACTGAAAAAGAAGTTCGAGGGTTCCTAGGTAGATTGAACTACATTTCACGGTTCATATCTCACCTTACAGCAACCTGTGAGCCTTTGTTCAAGTTGTTAAGAAAAGAACAAACAGTCAGGTGGAATGAAGACTGCCAAAGGGATTTTGACAAAATCAAGGAATACTTACAAGAGCCTCCAATCCTTATGCCTCCAGTTGAAGGAAGACCTCTAATGATGTACTTGACAGTATTAGAAGAGTCAATGGGGTGTGTGCTGGGCCAACATGACGAGTCTGGTCGAAAAGAGTATGCAATATACTACCTAAGCAAAAAGTTTACCGACTATGAACAACGTTATTCACTGCTCGAGAAAACTTGTTGTGCTTTAGCGTGGGCTGCTCGCCGACTAAGGTAGTATATGTTGACCCACACCACTTTATTGATCTCAAAGATGGATCCGGTCAAGTACATTTTTGAGAAGCCAGCACTTACCGGACGGGTTGCAAGATGGAAAATGATTCTCACGGAATATGACATTCAGTACACATCTCAGAAAGCCATCAAAGGCAGTGTATTGTCTGACTATCTAGCTGAGCAACCCATTGATGATTACCAGCCTATGAGATTTGACTTCCCTGATGAGGACATCATGTTCGTAAAAGCAAAAGATTATGAAGAGCCTGTTCACACCGAAGGGCCTGACCCGGAGGAAGAATGGACAATGATGTTCGATGGGGCTGTTAATATGAATGGTCGTGGTGTTGGTGCAATACTCATTACACCTAAGGAATTTCACATGCATTTCTCGGCAAAACTCACTTTTAACTACACCAACAACGAAGTTGAATACGAAGCCTGTATCATGGGTCTTGAGGAAGCCATTGACCTCAGGATCAAGACTTTAACTGTATTCGGAGATTCAGCTCTGGTAATCAATCAAACCAACGGAAAATGGTACACTCATCAAGAGCATCTAATTCCCTATCGGGATTACACGAGGAGATTACTGACTTTCTTCATTACGGTCAAACTCGAGTATATCCCTCGAGAAGAAAATCAGTTTGCAGATGCTCTGGCTACCATTTCATCCATGATCAAAGTTCAAGCTTCTAACTTTGTGCCTCGAATTTCAGTGTCTAGACTTGACAGACCAGCATATGTATTCTCAGCAGACCTTGCTAAAGATGAAAAGCCTTGGTTCTATGACATCAAACGCTTCTTGGAGGATCAAACATACCCACCTGGGGCATCATCCAATGATAAGAAGACATTAAGAAGGCTAGCTGGTAGTTTCTTCCTGAATGCTGATGGTTCCTTGTACAAAAGAAACTTTGATATGGTACTTCTCAGATGTGTTGATAAGGCAGAAGCAGACTTGTTGATGCACGAGGTGCATGAAGGATCTTTTGGTACCCATGCTGGAGGACATGCAATGGCTAAGAAATTGCTACGGTCAGGTTACTACTGGATCACAATGGATGCAGACTGTTGTGCCTATTCCAGAAAGTGCCACAAATGCCAGATTTATGCGGATAAAGTGCATGTGCCTCCGAATCCTTTGAATGTAATGTCTTCACCTTGGCCCTTTTCCATGCGGGGCATTGATATGATTGGAAAGATTGAACCGACTGCTTCAAATGGCCACAGATTCATCCTGGTTGCCATTGACTATTTTACCAAGTGGGTTGAAGCAGCTTCATATGCAAATGTCACCAGGCAAGTGGTAGCCCGATTCCTGAAGAGAGACATCATTTGTCGGTATGGAGTGCCTGAGCGAATTATTACTAATAATGGTTCCAATTTGAACAACAAAATGATGGCAGAGCTATGCCGGGACTTCAAAATCCAACATCACAATTCTTCTCCTTACAGGCCAAAGATGGATGGCGCTGTTGAGGCAGCAAACAAGAATATCAAAAAGATTGTGCAAAATATGGTGATCACATACAAAGATTGGCATGAAATGCTACCATTTGCCTTGCATGGGTACCGTACATCAATCGGAACATCCACTGGGGCAACACCATATCAGCTTGTGTATGGTATGGAGGCAGTCATACATGTTGAAGTTGAATTACCTTCCTTGCGGGTACTGATGGATGTCAAATTGAATGAAGCAGAATGGGTCTGATCCCGATACGAACAATTGAGTCTGATCGAAGAGAAGAGATTAGCTGCAATCTGTCATGGGCAGTTATATCAGAAGAGAATGAAGAAAGCCTTTGATTAGAAAGTCAGGCTTCGGGAATACCAAGTAGGAGATCTTGTGCTGAAAAGACTCCTCCCTCCTCATACAAACCACAGGGGCAAGTGGACTCCGAATTACGATGGTCCATTCATAGTAAAGAAAGTATTCTATGGTGGAGCACTGATGTTCAACACTATGGATGGTGAAGACTTCCTATCCCCTGTGAATTCATATGCAGTTAAACAATACTTCGCATAAAATGACCCGCTGGACATAAAAACAGAATGTAAGTCCAGGCAAAAATAGGGCATCCCGGCAAGTCAAAAACATAATAAAAGACTCGGGCAAAAATAAGGGAAATAATCAAAAAAAATGTACACCCGCTGAGTTGAAACGCCGCATTGGACAGCTCAGGCAAAAAATGGGTATCCCGGTGGATTGAAAACCCGAAAGGGCGATCCACGCAAAATAAGGGAATAAGCGAACAACTACATTCTGAATTCGCCTGTATCACTTACAACAAGGCAAGCTTCGGAAGTTTGGAGCATCGATCAGAATCAGCCTTCTTCAGAAAGCAAGATAAGAAGAACGTCAATGTCATACGAGTCATAGCAAAAGGGAAGCTCACTAAAAGTGTCGTCAACATTGCCAGCACCTTTTTGTTTCTTAATTTGTAACAATCTCCTCATTTTAGGGGACTTGTTTCTTTGACTGTACTTGCCAGTTCAAGGCACACAAATTAATAAAATCAGATTTTCAGTCACACTCCGTCTTGTATACTTTGTTTTATTTGCAAAAATGTCTGATATCCTTGATATAACGTTTGCATAAAAAACAAATATGCCTTTCTAATCACATGCTTGCAGGAAATATATTACTTACTCCCGGGAGTGTCTAAACTCCTATGATGGAATCCAGTAAGGGATACCTCGGGGTACTTGTGTGTTTCTTTGACATAACAGGATTGCAGGTATTCCGTGCAACATGGGGCATGAAAACTTCTCCCCAGTAAGTTGCCAAATCATTACTTCCGCAGCACATCTTTCGAACAACGTCAGAGATGCTTTCTCCCCATCAGAGTTGTCGGGCATCACTTCCCTAAACACCTCTTTCAGGGTAGTATCAGAAGGGGCTCATTTCCCCAGCTAAGTTCATCAGCCTCTGTAGGATCCCTACATAAATCTCTAGGAAGATCGTTCAGTGATCATTCCTCCCCAGCCAAATGCTAGACAGGGAACCATTTCCCTACAGAGCTCCAGCCTCTACCCAGAAGAGCAATGTCTGAAGATCTCACGACAAAATGACGAAAGCTTCCACAGCCCCTGCTGGGCTCCTTATCACCAAGATAGGTCTATCAGTGACCTATTTCCCCAAGCAGAATCACATATCAGGTCTACCAACGATCTTATGCCCAACTGGGATATCACTCCGAATAGATCAATCAGAGATCTTCACAACAACGGGACCCGAATCCCGGATCGATATCTTTTGCATAATCAAAGCATTTGCATCATACTTACCCTCAGAGCGTAGCATTCCACCTAATACGGAGCATTATGGCAAAAACCAAACATATTGCATAATCGCAAGTCATGTTTTGAATCAGCCACCTGTAAATGTCAACACTCTATCAAGATACCTCTCAAAATTCCCCAGCAGAAAGCCAAAGCATCCCCTTTGCACCCACAAATACATACACTCTTCTCGACACCCGTCTGTGTCATCTTATGTTCCCTGCAGATGCCTATATATACACTCTTTTGACACTCGTCCGTGTCACCTATCCCCATCATGGTTGTCTAAACACTTATTGTAAACCAAACATTTGTTTATAATACACTTCTTCCGACACCCGTCCGTGCCATTTTATCCCCACAAATTACCAGAATATCTTTTACACTCATAAGTTCATAATTACATACTTCCTCTTATGATACTCGTCTGTATCATACTTTCCCCAGCGAGTTAAACACTAATCTGTGTCTCACTCATGCTCTTTTTACTCATACAAATACTCGTCCGTATCTCGTATACATCCATTGTTTTCTCCTCAGATTCAACACTCGTCCGTGTTCGTTGTTAACCAGTTGATACTCGTCCGTTTCATCATCTCTGAACATGCGTCAGCGTTTGTTTCTACTGATACTCGTCTGTATCATAGTCATAGGATGCTCGTCCGCATCTTTAATCTATATACAGCGTCAAACACTTGTACCTTTCCTTTCTTGAATGTGCATACTCATCTGTATCTACCATTCCCCAGAAGATTCCCCAGCAAATTCCTAGTAAAAAGCAAAACTTCTTTTCTATCTGACATTCGTCTTATGTCACATACGTTCGGCAGCCGTACCCTGCCAGGTGATCGTCCTTCACCTTCTGATGACCGTCCCTCATCATTCCCCCAGCGAAGTCTCCATTATTGGAACCCTTTTATATCCGGCATTCGTCCTATGTCGTGATATGTTAGCAGTCGTCCCTTGCTAGGTGATCGTCCTTCACCTTTTTGATGATCGTCCTTCATCATTTTATCCGATGGCCGTCCCCATTGTTGATCTTGTTATCTTACATTCGTCTTATGTCATGACAAAACCGAGAGCAGCCGTACCCTGCTAGGTGATCGTCCTTCACCTCCTGATGATCGTCCTTCATCATGCTTATCTGATGGCCTTCCTATGTCGTGATGCTTTCGGCAGCCGTACCCTGCCAGGTGATTGTCCTTCACCCTGGATGATCGTCCCTCATCTATATCCCCAACGGAGCAGCCGTACCCTGCTAGGTGATCATCCTTCACCTGTGATGACCGTCCCTTATCAATTTATTCCTTTAACCTGATGGTCGTCCCCATCATTGCCTTTACCTCTTAATCTCCAGAGAATCTTGTTACTTTCCCTGATGGTGTCCCCATCATGATACCTCCATTTCCCTAGCATGTCGGCCATCCCCGTCATTGCTTTATCCCCAGCAGTCGTCCTCTGCTCGAAGGTCATCCTCCATCGCCCGCACTTTATAATCATACTTTACTTCCTTTTACAATCTATATCCCTTTTTTTCTTCACCCAATGAGTGCAAATTTTGGACTGTCTTTGGTATTCAACCACAAGTTATCTCGTTTGTATGATAAGTCGTTGCTTACATCCTGCACAGCTAACTCATGCTTGAATAGGGGCATCTGTAAACACCCCAAATTTTCCCTCCTTAAGTTCACACCATGGCTTGTGATTCTTTTCATTTGCATAAGTTCAATCATATCCTATCATGTTGCATTTTTGCTTCACTGCATTGGTTCAAAGTCATCTGTATCTAGGGTTTGTGATCTGAGCAATCCATGAGCTATCTGAGCCACTCCAAAGGTCTTAAATCATCTAAATAGGGTCCATGTATGTTCAAACATCATATTATATCCTCCCAAGATTAAGAAAGTCAGAAAATCACAAGAACTGGCAAGGCATGGAAGTAGAGACAGGTTTAACTACACAGATGACCTAAAATTAGGGTTTTGGTTTCAGAGGCCATAACTTCTAATTTTTTGGTCATTCTTGTTTCTATTGGTCTCAATATGATATAAGGATCATGCATACAAAGTTTGATGGAAAAATTCATTGAGGAAGTCATCTAATCATTGGGTAACTTCTTGAGCAAGTCAGAGCCAAATCAGGGCATCTGAGGCCCCCAAATATGGAACCCAAATGTATTTTTCATCAAAATGAAGTTATATGGTCTTTATTTGATCATTGAAGTGGTTTGAAGTTCACAAAATTGAAGAAAAATAGGCTAAACCAAAATTTGCCAAAAATGGAAATGACTTGTAATGTAAACTTTCCATTTTGGGAATGTTTTTCAACCTCCTCTTTCTCAACCAAAAATGCTTCAAATGAAAAATTCTTGGCCATGAAAGTTGTAGATTGGATCATTCCCTTTTCAAAAAGTACAAGAACAATACCTAATTCATTTTGGAACTCAAGTTATGGCTTTCAAAAGTTTGCAAAAATAACATAATTTCAAGTTTCATGCCTAAGAGGGATTTTTGCAAAACCTCATGCCAATCCAATTTGTGACCTCAAAGTGACTTCTAATCATCATACAAACTTTATGCAATGCCTAAAAGTCAGATTTGTGCCAAGAATTCCCAAGTTTCATGACTTATGCATGAAGAAATCAAGAAAGGGCCAAACTTCATGAAATTTGCAAAACCCCCCACAAACTTCAATCCACTTGCTAATTGACCTCAATCTGAATTCCATGGTTGCCCATGAATCAAGCTGCGCAGGACATGCCCTTGTCCTTGGCCTGAATTTTCCCATACCTCAAAGGACACCTAACCTTGACTTTTTACAAAATGAACCATACCAATCAGCATAGGCCACCAACAACTCTCTGACCTATCAAGACTTGATACATGGACCAAATAGAAGCCATTACACACAACAAGCAAGCCAGAATCCTTCCACAACTCAGCAACCACAAAAACTCCCTTTTATGCATTTCTCTTCGAAACTAATCACACAAGCTACAAACCTTCAAACAAACTTCATAGAACAATTCACCATCAACCCCTGATCAGTTCCCACCCATCATTTTGCCCTGAAAAACACCATATCAAAAATACGATTTCTCTCCCCCTTTGAACTGAACTTCATCAAAATCACAAACCAACCATAAAAAACTCCATCCAAGCATTGAAAACTCCTCAGGAAGTTCATTGAAGGCATCTTGGACCAAAGAAGCAGCCAAATAGCTCCAGGGTTGAAAGGTTCACCTCAGGTAGCCATGCGAATTCATTTTTCCAGAAGCTGTATTTTAAGTTCTTAAATGGTTAAGTGTGATCTCCTGAGCATGATGAACTTTGAATTATTGAAAATAGTTGAGAATTGAGGATGTATGGTCTGTCTGAAAGTTTTGCAATTTTTGTTCTTTGATTCGAATCTTGTTTATGGCCGAAAAGAAATGAAGTTTGAGGGTGGGGTTGAGTTTAGAATGGAGAGAGGAAGCAATCTGGAGCTTTAGAGCTCTAGAAATGGCCTAGGGAGTGAGTTGCGAAATTTTCAGGGGAAAGGTGGCCGAAGAAGATGACCGGAGGTCATTTCTGGCCACCTGAAAGTGATTAGGTTAATTAATCAGGGTTAGGGTTTGTTTTGAACGTGGGCCGTTGGATTAGCATTCGCGCGCGTGTTTGAGTCGTGAGGATTGAATCATTAGTTTTAATTATGGGATTAATATTTAATTAAATCAATTTAAGCAAGTTTGAACCTGGGCCTTCCAGATGTGCGCCCAGTGAAACCTCCCAAAGCCCAGGATGCATCTCAGCCTTCCATCCAGCATACTTCTCATTTTAATTAATTTTATTTCATTTTTTCTCATTTAATTTCTACGAATTTTAAAAAAAATAGTAAAACATTTCAAAAAATTCGGAAATTTTTTATTGAATCTTTTATTGATTTTTCAGAATCCAAAAATATTTTTATTTTTATTTTTTGCATTAAAAATTATTTTTAAATCATTTAAATGATTATTTTTAATTAGTTAATGAGAATTAATTAATTAAAAATACATTTAAGTATTTAAAAATCCCAAAAAAATTCAGAGAGCCTTTTCAAACATTTAGAAACATTTAAAAACTCACAACACAAATTTATTTTTGGTTTTGGTCACACTTTGACAATTTTCTTTTGAATTAGGGTTCTTTAATTTGAATATCTTTAACCCTAACTTCAAAAATTCATAACTTTTGATCCAAGTTGAGTTTGTGAATGGTTCTTTTTGCATTGTGTTATACATGGCTTCAAGCCTTTAAAAACCTTTTTGTTTCATTTTTATCTTGCATTTTAAATTTTTTTGGCATTTTCCCTTTAAGACCACCCTTAAAATCCTAGAAACTTAGAAAAATCAGAAGTCCTTCTAGGGTTAGGTTCTGACCTTCCCCTTTGGGCAGTGAACTTGTATGGGTTTAGGGGCTCTTTGATTCCATTTCCATTTTTTTATCTTACCATTTGCTTCTAATTTTGAATTTTTGCATCTCATATTGTGCATAAACCCTAATTTGCATCCTCATTTGCATCCACCTTGCATATGCTTGCATACATAAAATTGACCTGACATTTTGTGCATCCACATGACATATAAGACATCTTAGGACATATTGAAATCATGTATGATCATTGCATCATTCATTTGACATGTTTTTGCTTTCATTTGATGTCATATGCATTCATGAACTTTCATGCTTCTTACATGTCTCATTTGCATTCCCATCCTTTGTATGATCATCCCCATCTCATAACATACATTTATGCCATCTCTTTGCATCATTAGCATCATGAACATGCTTTTGACTTTGGCTTGCATCCTTGCATTTCATTTCATTTTCATTTCTTTTCATCTCCCTTTGCTAACTTTTCAGGTGGTAAGTGTTTGAGAAGTGAATTTGCCTTCACTTCTCATAATCTCTTCTCATCTCTCTTATGCATTCATTGCTGCATTTTACTTTTGTGTTTGAGTGAGCTTGCTCATTCATGCTCCTTCCTCACTTTCTTTCTTCAAGCAACTTACCTTCTTAAGTGAAGTAAGTTGTCTTGCTTCCTTCCTGCTTCTTTTCTTTCCATCTTTCTTCTTCCTTGGTGGCTTTTCCTTGAAGATCTTCTTGTAAACCTCATAACCCTAGGAACACCCAAGCATGATCACAATTAGGGTTTGATTAGTCCCCCATTAGTTTTTACCTTTGTGTCATCTTTGTGTCTTCTCTTCTCATCTCTTAATCAAGGACTAAACCTTAAAGGTTTTAAGGCTTTGTGATTAAGCTTATGCATGCATCCTTCTATTAGGATGGAGTGTATAACTTTAATCCTAAGTGTTAAACCCTTAATGTGTTTAAATCCTTTAATCAATCGACCTAATAATCACTAAGACATCAAGCGTGTAACTTGGGCCTTACATTAGGGTTCTAATTCTTCCTTAATTGGTTAAGAATGACTAACCCTAGTGTTAATGGACAAGTCCCCCTCAAGTTGTCTTACAAACCATAAAATCCACTTCTTAATCTTATCATTAACTAAAATCCACCTTAATAAAGGCTTTGTTTTGCCATGAGGTTAATCCCTAATCATGGATTAAGTTGAGGAGCCTTCCTCAACTTAAATGTTCTCATCTATCATCCTTCTATTAGGATGGTGTAATGGGTCCATTAAATCCTTGATTATGGCTTAAACTTATTACTTAACACCAAGGAAACTCCAAAAAACATCTAAATAAATACAAGTAGGTTAATAATCTTAATCCTACATCATGGTGATTAAGTGTGAGGTGCCTACTTCATACTTAAGGTATTCTCATTACCCCTAATCAGAGGGAGGATGTGATGAGTTTACTAACCCTTGGTTTAGGCTTAAGCTCATTTTCCGTCTAATGCAAGACAGTTTGCACCTGAGCCAGACAGGTCATACACTTGAGCATAGACAAGTAAGCAGTTCACAAGTCAATTTACCTTTCAGTCTCTTTGAGTCGAACTACGGTGTTCTGACTTCCTCATTGCACGAGAGGATACGTAGGCATAACTTAACTGTTATCGAACAAAACTCTCTGTCTCTTCCCCCCTCTTCCAACATTATTCTTTAAGCCTCATTATCTTGAGCTTTGCACTTTTTCCTTACACTGACACTCCTTTTCTTCACTTCACTTTTCAGCACTGACACCTGTACATTCGTTTCCAGCTTTTGCACACACATAGCACAAACACTAACCCTTTAAATACAAACTTTCAAGCGTGGATCTCGTCGAGTACGACGGACAATCTGGGTGCTAATACCTTCCCAGGTTGTAACCAACCCCCTTTCTCAGTTTCTCTGGTTCACAACCGTCTTATCCATCTTTTCTTAGGTTTATGCAGCATTACCTTTCCTTCGGGATAAAAATGCCTAGCTGGCGACTCTTTTCACCTTCACTTCATTTCTTCTCTTTCGCCGACCGTTCGCACTTCTACCGGGATGCAAATCTTTGGGAGCGACACATTATTGGTTAAGAAGGACTAACCCTAGTGTTTAATGGACAAGTCCCCCTCAAGTTTGTCTTACTAACCATAAAATTCATTTCTTAATCTCACCCTTAATTAAAATCCACTTTAATAAAGACTTGTTTTGTCATGAGGTTAATCCCTAATCATGGATTAAGTTGAGGTATCTTCCTCAGCTTAAGTGTGCTCATCTATTATCCTTCTATTAGGATGGTGTAATGAGTTCACTAATCCTTGATTATGGCTTAAACTCATTAGTTAACACTAAAAAAAAACTCAAAAACATCTAAATAATCACAAGTAGGTTAATGATCTTAATCCTACATCATCATGGTAATTAAGTTGAGATGTTTATCGCATACTTAAGGTATTCTCATTATCCCTAATCAAAGGGAGGATATAATGAGTTTACTAACCTTTGATTTAGGCTTAAGCTCATTAAATTATGACAAACTCCAAAAACAAATAAAAGATTGAAAACACAAAAAAAAACAATAATCGTCTCCTTCGGGATTATTTTCTCATCATCTTCACTCACAACCGAGAACTTGCTTCTTCCGTCTAATGCAAGACAGTTAGCACTCGAGCCAGACGATTCATACACTTGAGCATAGGCAAGTAAGCAGTTCACAGTCAATTTATCTTCCAGTCTCTTTGAGTCGAACTACGGTGTTCTGACTTCCTCATTGCACGAGAGGATACGTAGGTATAACTTAACTGTTATCAAACAAAAGTCTTTGTGTCTTCCCCCTCTTTCAGTATTCTGTTAAGCCTCATTCCTGAGCATTTCACTTCACCTTTTTGCACTGACACTTGTATATTCTTTCTCAGCTTTTGCACACAGATAACACATACACTACCCCTTTAAACACAATCTTTTAAGCGTGGATCCTGTCGAGTACGACGAACAATCTGGGTGCTGATACCTTCTTCTAGGTTTATGCAGCTTTACCTTTCCTTCGGGATAAAAATGCCTAGCTGGCGAATCTATTCATCTTCATTTCATTTCTCCTTTCGTCGACCGTTCGCGTCTGTACCCTATCTGACCAGGTGTCTTTTCGGGGGAGCGACAATCTGCATCTAGGGTTTGTGATCTGAGCAATCCAAGAATCAATCTGAGCCACCCAAATGGTCTTGAAGCTTTACAAGAGGGTCCATGTGTGTTCTATGATCATATTTTGCTCCTCAAAGTTCATGGAAGTCAAGAAATCACAAAATTGGCAAAGGCATGGAAGCAGAGTTAGGGTTTTCAGAGGCCTTAACTCCAATTTTTTTGGCCATTCTTGTTTCTAATGTTCTTAATATGTTATAAGGACCATGTGTACCAAGTTTGATGAAGAAATTCATTGTGGAAGTCATCTGATCATTGGGTAACTTCTTGAGCAAGTTAAGTCAAAATCAGGGCATCTGAGGCCCCCAACAAGGGTACCAAAGGGTCATCATGATCAAATTGAAGTTCTATGATCTTTATTTGATCTTATAAGTGGTTGGAAGTTCACAAGATTGAAGAATTTTGAGCCAATTGCAAACTTGCCATTTTTGGAAATGACTTGTAATGGAAACTTTCCATTTTGGGAAAGATTTTCAACCTCCTCTTTCATGACCAAAAATGCTTCAAATGAAAAATTCTTGGACATGAAAGTTGTAGATTAGGTCTTTCCCTTTTCAAAAAGTACAAGAACATGTCTTGATTCATCCTAGAACTTAAGAAATGGCCTTTCAAAGTTGGAAAAAATCACATAATTTTCAAGTTCATGTCAAAGAGGGATTTATGCATATTGGCATTTCAAGCTTCTAAGTGACCTCTAATGTGCACAAAAACTTCATAACATGTCAAAGCAACTTGCCTAAACCATAATTGGCCAAAGAATTTGGCATTTTCATGGCTTGATTCAAGAAATGTCAAAGTTGAAAATTTGCAAAACACATGACATCTCTTGATCCAAGCCTTCCAGCTGCACTCTATTGATCCAAGGGACATCCACAAACTCTGCTGAGGCCAAGACACCCCTTGAAACAGCTTTGCACTATGCCCATACCTCAAGTACACAAAGCTGACATTTTTAAAACTTG
The DNA here is from genome assembly GCA_963966055.1 of Lathyrus aphaca. Lineage (NCBI taxonomy): Eukaryota > Viridiplantae > Streptophyta > Magnoliopsida > Fabales > Fabaceae > Lathyrus > Lathyrus aphaca. Next base: position 458,056,889 of record OZ014520.1, on the reverse strand, counting down.
GCCCATACCAATCAAGATGTGCCACCACCCACTCTCTGACCAATCACAATGACTTATCGTGAACCCTAAGGATCTCATTTCATAGAAGATTCAAGCCTGAAACATCTTACAACTCAGAATTCACAAAATCACCTAAAAACTTCCCTTCTTCGATTCTCACGCCTCAACCATCAAAACTCACTCATTCTTTCAACATTCATCTCAAAATCACCTAAGGATCACAAAACACCCCTCACCATGGCCTGAAACTAGCTCAAACCAAAATACGATTTCTGCAAAACCAGAACCAAACAATTCAAAATAGCCATCACAAACTTGTTCTAAGCATTGCAACATCATCAGGGAGCTCATTGGGGTTGGTTTGCATCAAAGAAAAGGCCAGAAAGCTCCAAACTGAAAAGCTTCAACTCAGGTATACCTCAAGAACATTTTTTCCAAAACTTGCAATTTAAGTTAAAATTTCAATCTTCATGTTCCCCTGATCACACTGATATGTTTAGTTTCGAAAATGAGTGAGAAATGACCATGTATGAAGCTTCTGAAACTTTTTAACCTAGGATGTTTTTTCTTCGATTTGCCTTTATGATGCAAGATAAATGTGTTTTGTTTGTTGATTCATGATGTATGATGTTTGGGGATCATTTATGGGCAAGAAGTTAGGTGTTTAGTGACCTAGGGAAGAAGTTAGCATTTTGAGTTGCCGGAGAATATGACCGGAGCTAAGCTCCGGTCACCTGAAAATAATTAGGGCTAATCCTTGATTAATTCCCCAGACTCGTTCCTGGCCATTGGATGGTGATTAGGGTTAGGTTTCGTACGGCTCAGATTAGCTCATTAAGATTAATTTCCAATTAATTAATTTAATTAAAATCAATTAGGCAGTTTGGATGTGGACCCTTGGATAACGCGCGCAGTCAACAACTTTCCCTTGGATCTGCATCCTTTTCTTTTAATTCATTTTATTTCATTTTCTTTTCATTTCTTTTGTTTAATTTATTAAAAATATCAAAACACATCAAAAAATTCCCAAACTTTGCATTCATGTTTTAAATATTTTTCTCAACCTGAAAATAATTTTTATTTTATTTTTTGCATTAAAAAAGTATTTTTAAAATATTTAAATGTTATTTTTAATTAATTAAAAATACATTATGGTTTCTAAAAATCACCAAAAAAATCATGAACCATTCCAATACATTTAGAAACATTTTTAAACTCTTCATTCAAATTTCTTTTTAGGTTTGATCATAGTTTCTCAAATTTCTTTGAATTAGGGTTCTTTAAAATCACATTTTCTAACCCTAATTTGAAAAATTCATTTCTGCCTAATCATGAAGAGTTTGAACTTGATTCTTTTTTCATTGTTTCATATATTGCATGTAGTTTCCAAGATATTTCACTCATAAATTTATCTTGCATTTTCAAATTGATTTGCTTTTTCCTTTGAGAATCACCCAAAACCCCTAGCAAACTTAGAAAAATCATAACTTTCAATAGGATTAGCTTCTGACCTTCTCCTTTGGGGTTTGACCTTGTATGGGTTTAGGTTTTGTTTGAGCTTGATTTCAATTTTTTATCATGTTGTATGCTTCTGGTTTGTTCATTGGCATCTCATATGTTCATAAAACCCTAATTTCTCATGTTCATTTACATCCACCTTGCATATTCATCATCATGTGAACTTGACATGAAATTTCAAGCATTCATGTGGCATCTTAGACATCTTAGGACATGTTGGAACATTGCTTGATCATTTCTTCATTCATTTTCTATGTCTTGCATTCATTTCATTTCATAAACATCCATGTGTTTTCAAGCTTCCAAGCATGCTTTCATGACATCCCATCTTTGTATGATCATTTATATGCACATTGTATGCCATTGCATCATCTCATATCTAATTTGCATTGCATAATTACTTCTGACATTTGTCTTTGCATCTCATTTCCATTCATTTCTTTATGCTTTATGTCTTATGCATTCATACTAACTTTTCAGGAACTTTTGGTAAGTTATTTTGGGAGGTAGATTTGCCTTCACTTCCCACTTCTTCTTATCTCATTCATATGCATATTTACATGTCTTTGAAGTGAACTTGTTAACTTATGTTTTATCTTTCTTACTTTCTTTCTTTAAGTTACTTATCTTCTTCAGGAAGTAAGTAACTTATTCTTCTCCTTCCTTCTCTTTTCATCCGCTTCTTCCATTGGTGTCCTTGAAGATATTTCTCTTAAGCCGAAAAAACCATAGGATATCCAAGCATGATAACCTTTAGGGTTGTGTATAGTCCCCCTTAGACTTTTACCTTTGAATCTCCTTGAGTCTCTCTTCTCATCTCAATAATCAGAGACTAAACTCTTAAAGTTTTAGGACTTTGGAATTAGGGTTATGTATGCATCCTTCTCTTAGGATGGAGTGTATAACTTTAATCCTAAGTGTTAAACCTTTAATTTGTTTAAACCTCTTAATCTAATCACATTAATAATCACCAAGACTTTATCTTGTAACTTGGGCCTTACATCAGGGTTCTATCTCTTCCTTATGGTTAAGAGGGACTAACCCTAGCGTTTAATGGACAAGTCCCCCTCAAGTTGTCTTACAAACTTAAAATTAACTTCTTAATCTCACCCTTTAATTAAAATCTATTTAATAAAGGCTTGTTATATAATGAATTTGATCCCTAACCATGGATTAAGTTAAGGTATCTTCCTCAACTTAAGTGTTCTCATCTATTATCCTTCTATTAGGATGCTGTAATGAGTTCACTAATTTGTAATTAGAGATTAAACTCATTACTTAACACTAGACAAAAAACCAAAAACACCTAATTAATCACAAGTAGGTTAATGATCTTAATCTTACATCATCATGGTAATTAAGTTGAGGTGCTTATCTCATACTTAAGTATGCTCATTAACTTATGCAAAACTCCAAAAACAATAACAAAACTGGAAACACAAAAACAAACAATAATCGTCTCCTTCGGGATTCTTTTCTCATCTCACTCATTCTCAAACGAGAACTTGCTTCTTCCGTCTAATGCAAGACAAATAGCACTCGAGCCAGACGAGTCATACACTTGAGCATAGACAAGTAAGCAGTTGATAGTTAATTTATATTTCAGTCTCTTTGAGTCGAACTACGGTGTTCTGACTTCCTCATTGCACGATAGGATATGTAGGCATAATTTAACTGTTATCGAACAAAGGTCTCTTTATCTTCCCCCTCTTTCAGCATTCTTTAAAAGCCTCAGTTCCTGAGCAATTCACCTTTTTGCACTGACACCTTTACATTCATTCTTAGCTTTTGCACACAGATAACACATATACTACCCCTTTGAACACAATCTTATAAGTGTGTATCTCGTCGAGTACGACGGACAATCTGGGTGCTAATACCTTCCAAGGTTGTAACCAACCCCCTTTCTCAGTTTCTCTGGTTCTCAACCGGCTTATCCATCTTTTCTAGGTTTATGCAGCATTACCTTTCCTTCGGGATAAAAATGCCTAGCTGGCGAGTCTATTCAATTCATTTCTTCTTTTCATTTCTCTTTTCGTTGACCGTTCGCGTCTTCACTGGGATGCAAATCTTCGGGAGCGACAGCTTGGCGACTCTGCTGGGGATGCTATCTTGCAACCAGGGCTTCTGGTTCTTTTTGTGGGTTTCTCCTTGCGCTTGTTTGATTTGTGTTTATGGGGGTGTTATGTGTTATATGTGCTTTTTTTTATTTCTTTATTTATTGCTTTCTGTACATCTTTATTTATTACTTTCATTTACTATTTTTATGCATTCCATACTATTGTCATCATATAATGTGCTGTATCTATTGTTTGCCTTGGTGGAAGGGATATTCAGTGAGTAAGGTTCCATACCGGGAGCCTAAGTGACACATATGATATAGTGGCTTCATATTCTTTCCGATTCCATTTTGAGAACCCTGTGCTACGGATTTCCTGTAGTACTAGGTCTATCTGGGAAGCCTGCTAAGTCTGGACTACCTTTTAGATGACCTTTAACATCTGAGCTGAATTAGAGGAGGATCCTTTATGAATATTTTAAACACTGTACCTCCGGGTTAGAAGTGTTTACATTTCTCATAACTGATCCAAATCTGAGGATCCTTGTTCTAGAACAATACTTGTGAGGGGGTTGGGATGTTTACAGGTTTGCAGGAACCCTTGGCCTCATCATACCCTGTTACTGATATTCTTAAGGTTACACCATTTTGGACTGTTCTTATGAAACCCTGGACTTGTGACTCTTTATTTGAGTCCCCCACCTGGTTACTGGTTCCCTAGCCTCCATCCGGACTTATGAATACACATGGACCTTATCAAGGCAGATAACAGATCCAGCATTTGATCATAAACCCTTGCATATCATTCTGCATACATCATTTTGCATCATTTTAATATTTTTCTATTTGTTTTACAGGGTATCCACATCTTATCTTTGGTTTGGTTTTGACTGTTCATCTGCATCAGCCATCTGCATCAGCCATCTTCATCAGCTATCTTCATCAAAGGTTCTCTTCAGCACCTTCACCAGTTGTCTTCATCAGTGCTTCTCTTCAGTTATCTTCATCAGCCTCCATTATCAGTATGGACCCATCCAGGAAGAGAAACATCACATACCATTTCTTTGAGCCCTCCCTGGTAGGCATCGGGCAGATTCAGACACTCATCACTCCCGACCATGTCCCTTTATTCAGGGAACATTATGGTGGTATCATGGACATGATCATGGACTTGGATGCATCATAGAGGAACATGATTCACACTTGCTTGCAGTTTTATGACCCTCCTCTCAGATGTTTTACTTTCCCAGACTTTCAGTTGGGACCTTTGTTAGAAGATTTTTCCACATTGTTGGGTGTCCCCATCAAGAGAGGGATTCCTTTCAACCCTGAGATAACAGTTCCAAGGAATGAGGATATAGCTAAGGCTCTGTTTTTAGAAGCCACCATCATTGATCACAATATGACCACCAAGGTTGGAATCCCAAGCCTCCATTTGGACTTCTTGATTACTCATGTCACCAGGCATGCTGCAGCAGGGATGTGGGACACTGTCTATGCTTTCTTGGCCCTTAGCATATATGGTACCATCTTGTTTGCAGACGAGCCTAAGTTTATAAGCAAGAGTGATATCCACCTCTTCCTGCTGAAGAACCTAGTTCCTACCTTGCTAGGGGACTTCTATTACTCAGTGCATCAAAGGAATGAAAAACAGAGGGGAAGATTAGTCAGATGTTGTGCACCTCTCTTCTACTGTTGGCTATTGAGACAATTGCCAAAGACATAAGCTTTCTTGAATCCTCATCAGTCAAGAAACTGGGCTAAGAGAATGATTTCCCTTACATCAGAAGACATCAGGTGGTGCACTCAGAGCACCAAGGGCAGGGACATAATTACAAGCTGTGGGCAATATCCTAATGTACCTCTGATTGGAGTAAAGGGTTGCATCAACTACAATCCTTTGTTGTTCAAAAGGAAATTAAGGTATGCTTTGGTATACCCACCAAGAGAGCAGGACTTATCAGAAAGCCTTTACTGTGACATTTAGCATAACCATGCCATCACCCGACAAGCAACCTGGGCTTGGGATAATATTCAGACAAAAGGGACTGCCATTCTTGGCAAGTGCAACAACATAGCTTCAGATCAGTATATTGATTGGTCACGTATCAGAAGACAGATCACCCGCATGCCTTTCACCCAGGAGGATGTGCCTGGGCCATCAGCAGTAGAGCCTGTATTTACAGTTAGCTTAGAAGAGTTTGAGAAGTTGAAAGAAAGGAATACCCAGTTGTCTGAAGCTCTAAAGAAGACCCTCTGGGAGAGGAATGATAGTCGTTTGGACAATGAGAGGTTATAGAAGCTCCATATCGAGCATATGACCAAGATTGAGAAGACAAATGATTACATCAGAAGGGCTAGAGCAGGGGAGTTGGTATTGAAGAATGCTTTCAAGGAAGCCAAGATTCAGAAGGCCAGAACTGAGCACTACTTGGAAGAGAGTCAGACTAGATGGATCAGAATTACTGAAGCTCGTTCACAGGAAGATCAGAAGACACATGCTAAGATGGAACAGCTGGAAGCTAATGAGAAGAAGAATCAGGAAGCCTTGTTAGCAGCACAAAAGGAAATCTCTGAATTGAAACTCCGGGCGGGGTTGAAGAGATCAAAAGACCAAGACAAGTATAAGAAGTTAACAAATTCCATTGCCACCATGAAACTTCTTATCAGGACCATCACAGAGCACCCAATTGGACCAGTGATTGATGCTCTCTTGAAGGAAGTCAAAGAGGATGACTTTGGGTTGGATGTTTGATTTCTTTGTACTTGTATTTCATTTTGTTTGTACTCTTGTTGATTTTGTTATATTTTGACCCACCATGGGAACTTGTTTGTAATCACAAAACTATGTACCTTTGCATTTGTAATATATGGTTTAAGTGTTATCCTTCGAGCTTCATTTCTCTTCAACATCATCATTCCTCGAGGTCCGGAAGGTCAAAACCAAAGAACCAAACTGGATACCCTTGGAAGACAAATAGACATATTGCATTGCATACTAACCTCTTTCTTTGTTTTGTAGGTGTTTTTGTTGTTGTTTATCTCACTTTCTTGTGGTTTCAGGAAACATTGCTGGTAGGAGAGTCTTCCCCATCAACAGAGTTCACCGGTATCCTACAAGAAATAACCTTCTGAGCTTACAGATGGACCAGGTTCAACAAGATCTGACTAATGTGAGAACCCAGACGGCTAATGAAAGAACTGAAATGAGGACTCAAATGAACCAGTTCATTGTAGTAATGACTGGGTTGGCCCAAAGCCAAGAAATATTAAGAGAGTTGGTCGAGCGGCAAACTCCTGAAGAAAATCACCCAGGTACAGGGGGTACCAGCAACAATGATCATGTACAGCCTCGTACTGACCCCCCGGAGTTTGGACCTCATCTCAACCCTGACATTAATGCTATCAAGAATACCTAGGGTAATACTGGAGGGCGTGCCTTGCAAGAGGACCCTCAGGAGGAACAATTCACTGTTGTTGGAGCAGGAGATGAAATCTATGATCGTCGGTTGGACGAGATAGTAGAAAATTTGAGATCTCTGGAGTCTCAAAACTCCTTTGGTTTTGATGTTATGGATATGGGGCTAGTAGAGGGAGTTAGAATTCCTCACAAATTCAAACCTCCCTGCTTTGAAAGGTATAATGGAACATCTTGCCCTCGCACCCATCTTCAATCCTTTCTGGGAAGATTGAAGGCTTACACTATGGATGAAAAGCTATGGATGTTCTATTTTGAGGATAGCTTGACCGGAGCATCTCGTGAGTGGTACTCTCATCTGACTAGGGCAACAATCAGAAATTGGAAAGATTTTGCCGAGGCTTTCATTTGCCAATACCAATATAATCTAGACATGGCTCCTAACAGAACTCTTCTAATGGGTATGTCACAGTCCTCCAAGGAAAGCTTCAGAGAGTATGCTCAAAGATGGAGACAATTAGCTGTTGTTGTTCAACCTCCAATGTCGAAAAAAGAAATGGGAGATATGTTTATGAACACCCTATAGGGGACATACATTGATAGGTTGGCTTCTTTCTATTCCACTAGCTTCGCAGATGTGGTCATAGCTGGAGAAAGGATTGAGAGTTTGTTAAAAATGGGTAAGATTTCTGATAATGGCGCCAGCTCTAGCAGCACAAGGAAGCCTTTTGTGGGGCCTCGCAGGTCGGGTGAAACCAATTCAGTACACATGGGCAGAGGTAGGCCCCAGTATATGCCAAGATCAATTGTCACTGTCACAATTCCCACTCCACCACCTCAACAACAATACACCCCGCAACCACAACATTTCCCTCAACAACATTTTCCTCAACAAAGGTCTTACAACAACAACAACAACCAACATTAGCGTCCTTTCCAGCAAAGGCCGTCTCAAGTCAACAGGGTAATTGAGCCTATCCCAATGCCCTATGCCACTTTGCTACCACAACTTCTGAAACTCAATCTTGTTGAATTAAGGACTCTGGCTCCACCGGATCCTCAGAACCTTCCACATAATTACGACGTCAATGCCAGATGTGCCTTCCATTCTAATGCACCTGGCTATACCACAGAAAAGTGCAGAGCTTTGCACATGAAGGTCCAGGATCTAGTTGATTCAAAGGCTTTAAATTTTGCATCACCTCCTAACGTCACAAAGAATCCTATGCCCAACCACGGTGAGCCGAGGATAAATGCAATTGAGGAGGACCAACCTATGAACTTAATTGAAGATACTGCAAGCATTCAAACACCTCTGGCAGAGGTTAAAACCCAGCTTTTAAAATGCCAGGTGTTCCCAGGTTGTGAGGCCTGCTGTGAATCTTGCAAAATTTCCACCAATGGTTGGGCAAGTTTAAGAAGTGGCATCAGTGACCTTATCAAAGAAGGTATCCTGCAGATAACATCAACGGTTTTTACAACATCAGCAATTCCTCTTACAACAACAACAAGCACCCCTATTACAACTTCAAAGACAATTGTGCCGACAGACTCGTCTACAAAATCAACAATCATCTCTTCCACCACTTCAACAAATGTTAGTTCAGCTGCATCCGCTTCTACAACTACAACAGCCATTAACAACAACATCTCCACAGTCACCATATACTACGACCCAGCAATGGCCCTCGATTCCAACAATTTTCAGTAACAATCTCGACAACAACCCAACATCAATCTTCCACCATCACCACCAGTCAGAAATCCTGTCACCATATATTACGATCCACAGACAATAACAGTTCCTACTTCCGATGCAGTCAGTCAAGTCACCATCACGGTACCTGGACCCATTCCATATGAAAAAGATAATGTTGTACCATGGCACTATGGTTCAGACCTTTATTGCAACGGGGAAAGAGTCTCTCTTGATTCTTTAGCTTACACACCACATGTCGATAATGTCGGGGGAGGCGAAGGCTTCACTCGAAGCGGACGTCTTTTCGCGTCACAAATTCCAAGAGTTAACACTGAGGCAGAGGCTGCTGCCAAAGCTAAAGGCAAAAATATGGTGCCTGAAGAACCTGTTTTGAAAGAAGCTCATAAAACGTTCTTTGATCAAGATGTGGATGAATTTATGAGAATAATCAAAAGAAGCAACTATAAGGTTATGGATCAGCTCCACCAGACCCCTTCCAAAATCTCCATTCTATCATTACTATTATGTTCCGAAGCTCATCGGGATGCATTACTTAAAGTCCTGCATGCATCCTACGTGCCTGAGGAGATCACGGTGAATCAGCTAGAGACAGTGGTGTCTAATGATAACACTAGCCATGGGCTAGGCTTCACCAACGCTGATTTAACTACGGAAGGACGCCATCATAACAAAGCTTTGTACATCACTCTGGAGTGTAAAGGGGCTGTGCTTTCACATGTTCTAGTCGACACTGGGTCTTCACTCAATGTCTTGCCAAAGAAAGCCCTTGTTAAGCTTGAATATGACGGTATAGTTCTCCGACCAAGCAATCAGGTGGTTAGGGCTTTTGATGGTTCCGAGAGGTCTGTTCTTGGAGAAATGGAGCTGCCTGTGATAATTGGCCCGCAAGTCTTTCAAACTACTTTCTACGTGATGGATATTCAGTCGGCCTACAACTGTTTGTTGGGTCGACCATGGATTCACACCGCTGGCGCAGTTACGTCGACCCTTCACCAGAAATTCAAATACGAGTGGGAAGGGCAAATTATCACAATCTGTGGTGAAGAGGATATTTTTGTTAGCCAGCTGGCCACATACAAATACATTGAGATGGATGGTGAAATCCACGAGACCATGAGCCAAGGTTTCGAAGCGCTGAACGTCAATGAGGCGACAACTGAAGTATTTGCTGCATCCCAGGAAGATAGGATGGGTACTTCAATTGTCTCCTACCAACAAGCTCAGAAGATTGTTGAAGCTGCTACCTGTGGAGAAGGAGGAGGACATATTCGATTTGGGTTACAAACCATTCCGAAAAGATCAAGCAGAGGCTGCTAAGGAGCCCAAGTTCGTGAGTGGGGGAATGCTGACCCCGGATGTTGTCAATAAGGTGGAAGACGAGGCTGAAAGCAACCTCAACCTGGAGAGCTGGATTTGTCCAAGGATCTCGGGCCAACAAGTCCTTAACTGGTCTTCCTAGGAAATTATAAGGGTTACTCCTACAGAGTAATTATTATTTCCTGCTTTTTAGCATGCATCAAGTCCTGCATCTTGCCCAAGGTGTCAGGGCTCATTTTGTAATAGGGCCATATTTGTATTTTGTGCAAATTGAATATCAATGAACAATGGACATCTTTTGCAAACAATTTTCTTCTTCGCTCACTGTCTTTTCATTTTTGTTATTTTTCGCACAAAACAATAAAATGGCAATGTTTTCAAAATAAATAACTTCATTTTTCTAAACAAGATTAAAATTGATCACTAAAAAGAACAGATCTCAACCCTTGCAGAGATAATCCTCCAGATTGCACCGACAACAACACTTCTATGACCTTGTATGACTTCGACAATCCAATTAATCAAGCAGATGAAGGGGTTGATGAAGACTATGAGTTGCCTGAAGAGTTGGCCAGGTTGTTGAGGCAGGAAGAGAAAGTGATTACTCCTCATCAGGAGGAGATTGAAACTGTTAATCTTGGTACCGAGGAAGATTTGAAAGAAGTGAAGATTGGGGCCAGTCTGCAAGCTCCAGTAAAAGAACAACTTATCAGCATGCTTCGGGAATACGTCGACGTCTTTGCTTGGTCCTATCAAGACATGCCAGGTCTAGATACGGATATTGTCATGCACAGGCTACCCTTGAAAGAAGATTGTCCCCCAATCAAACAGAAGCTACGCCGTACTCGCCCAAATATGGCCATGAAGATTAAGGAAGAAGTACAAAAACAGTGGGACGCCGGTTTCCTTGTTGTAACTAGTTACCTGCCGTGGGTTGCTAATATTGTACCCGTGCCTAAGAAGGATGGCAAGGTGCGTATGTGTGTGGATTACCGGGACCTGAACAGAGCTAGCCCGAAGGATGACTTCCCATTACCTCACATTGATGTATTGGTCGACAACACAGCTCAGTTCTCGGTATTTTCTTTCATGGATGGATTTTCTGGATACAATCAGATTAAGATGTCACCCGAAGACATGGAGAAAACAACCTTCATCACACCTTGGGGCACATTTTGTAACAAGGTAATGTCGTTTGGACTGAAAAACGACGGTGCCACTTATCAACGGGTTATGGTAACATTATTCCATGATATGATCCACAAAGAAATTGAATGCTACATGGATGATATGATTTCCAAGTCCCTTACTGAAGAGGATCATCTGGTGAATTTTCTGAAGTTGTTTAAGCATCTGAGGAAGTATCAACTGAAGCTGAACCCCAACAAATGCACATTCGGGGTACGTTCCAGTAAGCTGTTGGGATTTATCGTAAGTGAAAAGGGAATTGTGGTTGATCCCGATAAAGTCAAAGCTATTCAGGAAATGCCTGCACCTAGGACTAAAAAAGAAGTTCGAGGGTTCTTAGGTAGATTGAACTACATATCAAGGTTCATATCTCACCTCACTGCGACCTGTGTACCCCTGTTCAAGCTATTAAGAAAGGAACAAACAGTCAGGTGGAACGATGATTGTCAAAAAGCCTTTGACAAGATCAAGGAGTACCTGCAAGAACCTCCAATTCTCATGCCTCCAATTGAAGGAAGACCTCTGATAATGTACCTGACAGTATTAGAAGGATCAATGGTGTGTGTGTTGGGCCAGCATGACGAGTCTGGTCGAAAAGAGTATGCAATATACTACCTAAGCAAAAAGTTTACCGACTGTGAACAACGTTATTCACTGCCTGAGAAAACTTGTTGTGCTTTAGCGTGGGCTGCTCGCCGATTAAGACAGTATATGCTGACTCACACTACTTTGTTGATCTCAAAGATGGACCCCGTCGAGTACATATTAGAGAAGCTAGCACTTACCGAAAGGGTTGCAAGATGGCAAATGATTCTAACAAAATATGACATTCAGTACACTTCTCAAAAAGCCATCAAGGGAAGTGTATTGTCTGACTATCTGGCTGAGCAACCCATTGATGATTACCAACCTATGAGATTTGACTTCCCTAATGAAGACATCATGTTATTGAAAGCATAAGATTGTGAAGAGTCAGTTCACACTGAAGGGCCTGACCCAGAAAATAATGGACTATGATGTTTGACGGGGCTGTCAATATGAACGGTCGTGGAGTTGGTGCAGTGCTTATTACAACTAAAGGAGTTCATATGCCTTTCTCGGCAAAACTCACATTTTCCTGCACTAACAACGAAGCAGAATACGAAGCCTATATCATGGGTCTTGAGGAAGCCATTGACCTCAGAATAAAAACCTTAAATGTATTCGAAGATTCAACTTTGGTAATCAACCAGACCAACGGCAAATGGTACACTCATCAGGAGCATCTGATTCCATAACGTGACTATACGAGGAGTTTATTAACTTTCTTCACAACAGTCAAACTTTAATACATCCCTCGAGACGAAAATCAGTTTGCAGATGCTTTAGCTACCATTTCCTCCATGATCAAAATTCAGACTGCTAATTATGTGCCTCAGATTTTGGTATCCAGACAAGACCGACCGTCATATGTTTTCTCTGTGGACACTGCTAATGATGACAAGCCTTGGTACCATGACATCAAATTTTTCTTGGAGGATCAGATGTACCCACCTGGGGCATCATATAATGATAAGAAGACATTAAGAAGGTTGGCTGATAGTTTCTTCCTAAATGCTGATGGTTCATTATACAAGCGAAACTTCGACATGGTCCTGCTCAGATGTGTTGACAAGAATGAAGCAGACCTCCTGATGCACAAGGTGCATGAAGGTTCTTTCGGTACCCATGCCGGAGGACATGCAATGGCAAAGAAGTTGTTAAGATCAGGTTACTACTGGATCACAATGGATGCAGACTGTTGTGCCTATGCCAGAAAATGCCACAAGTGCCAGATCTACACAGATAAAGTGCATGTGCCTCCAAATCCTTTGAACGTGATGTCTTCACCTTGGCCCTTCGCCATGTGGGGCATTGACATGATTGAAAAGATTGAACCGACTTCTTCAAATGGTCACTGATTCATCCTGGTAGCCATTGACTACTTCACCAAATGGGTTGAAGCAGTTTCGTATGCAAACGTCACCAGGAAAGTGGTAGCTCGATTTATGAAAAGAGATATCATCTGTCAATATGGAGTTCCCGAGCGAATCATTACTGATAATGCTTCCAATTTGAACAACAAAATGATGGCAAAACTGTGTCGGGACTTCAAAATCCAACATCACAACTCTTCTCCTTACAAGCCGAAGATGAATGACGTTGTTGAGGCAGCTAACAAGAATATCAAGAAGATTGTGCAGAAGATGGTAGTCACCTACAAAGACTGGCATGAAATGCTACCATTTGCCTTGCATGGGTACCGAACCTCAATCAGAACATCTACTGGGGCAACGCCTTATCAGCTTGTGTACAGTATGGAAGTTGTCCTACCTGTTGAAGTTGAGCTACCCTCCTTACGGGTAATGATGGATGTGAAGCTGGATGAAGCAGAATGGGTCCGGTCTCGGTACAACCAACCGAATTTGATTGAAGAGAAAAGATTAGTTGCCATCTGTCATGGACAGTTATATCAGAAGCGGATGAAGAAAGCCTTCGATCAGAAAGTCAGACCTCGGGAATACCAAGTGGGAGAGCGTGTTCTGAAGAGAATCCTTCCTCCTCATATAGACCACAGGGGCAAGTGGACACCAAACTATGAAGGTCCCTACGTCATAACCAAAATCTTCTCGGGTGGAGCACTGATGTTCGCAACTATGGATGGTGAAGACTTCCCGTCTCCTGTGAATTCAGATGCAGTTAAAAAATACTTCGCATAAAATGACCCGCTGGACATAAAAACATAATGTAAGTCCAGGCAAAAATAGGGCATCCCAGCAAGTCAAAAACAGAATAAAAGACTCGGGCAAAAATAAGGGAAAAATAAAAAAAAAGTACACCCGCTGAGTTGAAAAGCCGTAATGGACAGCTCAGGCAAAAATGGGTATCCCGGTGGATTGAAAACCTGAAAGGGTGATCCATGCAAAATCAGGGAATAAGCAAACAACTGCATTCCGAATTCGTTTGTATCATTCACAACGTGGCAAGCTTCGAGAGGACAAAACACCGGTCGGAATCAGCCTTCTTTAGAAAGCAAGATAAGAAGAACGTCAAGGTCATACGGGTCATAGCAAAGGAAGCTCATTGGAGCGTCATCTTCAACATTGCCAACACTCTTTATTTTCTCAATTTATAGCAATCTTCTAAATTCAGGGGATTCGCTTCTTTGACTATAGTTTCCAATTCAGGGCACACAAATTAATAAAATCAGAGTTTTCAATCACACTTCATTTTGTACATTTTTGTTTCATTTGCAAAATGTCAAATGTACATAATACAACACTTGCATAAAACATATGAGCTATTTTATGCTTGCAGGAAATATATTACTCTCAGATAAATCTAATTCCTATGACGGAATCCGGTTAAGGAAACCTCGGGACACTTGTGCGTTTTCCATTGTCTTAACAGGTTGCAGGCACCCAAGACAAACAATCTTTCGCAACGCAGGGCATATCAAGTATTACGTCCCCAACATACTACTCTTCAGAAGTTATCTCCTCCCCGAGCTGGACCTCCCGAGCAGTGCCTGACAGACTCTTCCACAACAAAGTGGTCCAAGAACTTTCTTTTCCCCACCGGAGATGCCAGATTTCTCTCAACCTCAGCAAAGTTGGTGGATTGATTCCCCACAGAGTTGCCTCCCCAGAAGAGCAATACCTGAAGCACATCCCCAGCGGAGTTGCTAAAACCTCATCATCCCCATTAAGGAGTTCTCCCTCCAGATAGATCTACCAATGATTTGTTTCCCCAAGCAGAGTGCTCCCCCCAGACTGATCTATCAATGATCTATTTCCCCGAGCAGAGTTCTCCCTCCGGAAAGATCTATCAATGACCTCTTCCCCAACCGGGTTACCCCTCCAAGCAGATCAACCAGAGATCTTTATCCCCGCAGGATCCGAGTCTCGGATCAGTTTCTCATTTGCATAATCATAGCATTCACATCATATTCACCAAAAATAAGCGTAGCATTCCTTTCAATACAGAGCATTACAGCAAAAATCAAACATTTGCATGATCATAAGCCAGGTTTGAGCCAATCAATTGCAAATACCATCACATCAATATACAAAAACATACCCCCTGCAGATAAAATCCAAGGCACCCCCTTGCACTCCCGAGTACAGATACTTGTTTATATTTATACATGATCTTTTTGACATTCATCTATGTCATCTTATTCCCCGCAGATTGCCAGAATACCGTCTACACTCCCGAATATAGATATTTGTTCACAAATTGTACATATTCTTTTAGACACTCGTCCGTATCATACTTCCCCAGCAAGTCAAACACTCGTCCATGTCCCTTGGCCAATCTTCCGACACTCGTCCATGTCTTACACATACTTCACCAGCAGACCAATACTTGTACATACCAATACAAAAGTCTTTTGATACTCGTTTGTATCTTGTATATATCACCTCCCCAACAGAGCAACACTCGTCTGTGTTCCTTGATTCAAGAAGTTGATACTCGTCTGTATCATCATCCTTTAACACGTGTCAGCTTTTGCTTCTACCGATACTCGTCCACATCTTTAATCTATACACACCGACAAACACTTATAGGTTTTATTTTTGAAAGCATAAGCACTCGTCCGTGTTTACCATTCCCAGTAAGTCACCAAAAAAACCACTTTCTTCTATCTGACAATTGTCCTATGTCGTGATACTTTCGGCAGCCGTCCCCTCCCAGGTGATCGTCCTTCACCTTTGGATGACCGTCCCTCATCCTTTCCCCAGTGGAATCTACATTATTGGAACCTTCTATCCTGCATTCATCCTATGTCGTGATATTTTGAGCAACCGTCCTCTGCTAGGTGATCGTGCTTCACCTTTTGATGACCGTCCCTCATCATTTATCTGATGGCCGTCCCCAGCGTCGATCTTGTTATCCGACATTCGTCCTATGTCGAGATAATCCCCAAGAGTAGTCGTACCCTGCTGGGTGATCGTCCTTCACCTCCTGATGATCTTCCTTCATCATGCTTATCCGATGGTCGTCCCCATCATTGATCTTTTCTATCCGACATTCGTCCTATATCGTGATATTTTCAGCAGTCGTCCCCTGCTAGGTGATCGTCCTTCACATTTGATGACTGTCCCTCATCAATATTTCATTTATTCTTTATCCCGATGATCATCCCCATCATTGCTTACTTTACTTTCCAAGCCTGATGGCCGTCCCCATCTATGCTTGTCTAAATCCCCAGAGAATTTCATTTCCTTACCCGATGGCCGTCCTTGTCGTGGTATCTTTATTCCCCAACTTGTCGGTCGTCCCCGTCATTGCTTAACTTACCATTTTATCCCCAACAGCCGTCCTCTGCTCGATGGTCATCCTCCATCGCTTTCATTTGATAATCAAACTATACCACCTTTTGCAATTTATATCCCTTTTCTTCTTCTCCCCAGCGAGTGCAAATTCCGGGCTGTCTTTGGTATTCAACCACAAGTTATCTTGTTTGTCTGTTAAGCCAAGCGCTTACACCCTGCACAGCTAACTCATGCTCGAATAAGGGCAGCTGTAAACACCCCAAATTTTCCCTCACTCTTTCTCACACCATGGCTTGTGATCTTTCATTTTTGATTTAGTATAAGCATACCATCTCATATTACATATTTGTTTCATCTGCATAGTTCCATTCCATCTGCATCTAGGGTTTGTGATCTGAGCAATCCAAGAATAATTCTGAGCCACCCAAATGGTGTTGAAGCTTTCCAAGAGGGTCCATGTGTGTCTATGATCATATTTTTCTCCTCAAAGTTCATGGAAGTCAAGAAATCACAAAATTGGCAAAGGCATGGAAGCAGAGCTAGGGTTTTCACTACACAAATGACCAAAATTAGGGTTTTGGTTTCAGAGGCCTTAACTCCAAATATTTTGGTCATTCTTGTTTCTAATGTTCTTAATATGTTATAAGGACCATGTGTACAAAGTTTGATGAAGAAATTCATTGTGGAAGTCATTTGATCATTGTGTTATAAGGACCATGTGTACCAAAGGGTCATCATCATCAAATTGAAGTTCTATGATCTTTATTTGATCTTAGAAGTGGTTGGAAGTTCAGAATATTGAAGAATTTTGAGCCAATTGCAAACTTGCCATTTTTGGAAATGACTTGTAATGGAAACTTTCCATTTTGGGAAAGATTTTCAACCTCCTCTTTCATGACCAAAAATGCTTCAAATGAAAAATTATTGGACATGAATGTTGTAGATTAGGTCTTTCCCTTTTAGAAAAAGTACAAGAACGTGTCTTGATTCATCCTAGAACTCAAGATATGGGCTTTCAAAGTTGGCAAAAATCACATAATTTTCAAGTTCATGTCAAAGAGGGATTTTTGCATATTGGCATTTCAAGCATCTAAGTGATCTCTAATGTGTATAAACACTTCATAACATGTCAAAGCAACTTGCCTAAACCAGAATTGGCCCAAGAATTTGGTATTTTCATGGCTTGATTCACAAGAAATGTCAAAGTTGGAAATTTGCAAAACACATGACATCTCTTCATCCAAGCCTTCCAGCTGCACTCTATTGATCCAAGGGCCATCCACAAACTCTGCTGAGGCCAAGACACCCCTTGAAACAGCTCTGCACCATGCCCATACCACAAGTACACAAAGTTGACATTTTTGCAACTTGGCCCATACCAATCAAGTTATGCCACCACCCACTCTCTGACTAATCACAATGACTTATTGTGAACCATAAGGACCTCATTTCATAGAAGATTCGAGCCTGAATCATCTTAGAACTCAGAATTCACAAAATCACCTAAAAACTTCCCTTCTTCGATTCTCACACCTCAGTCATCAAAACTCACTCATTCTTTCACCATTCATCTCAAAATCACCTAAGGATCACAAAACACCCCTCACCATGGCCTGAAACCAGCACAAACCAAAATATGATTTCTGCAAAACCAGAACCAAACACTTCAAAATAGCCATCACAAACTTGTTCTAAGCATTGCAACATCATCAGGGAGCTCATTGGGGTTGGTTTGCATCAAAGAAAAGGCCAGAAAGCTCCAAACTGAAAAGCTTCAACTTAGCTATACCTCAAGAACATTTTTTCCAGAACTTGCTATTTAAGTTAAAATATCAATCTTCATGTTCCCCTGATCACACTGATATGTTTAGTTTCGAAAATGAGTGAGAAATGACCATGTATGAAGCTTCTCAAACTTTTTAAACTAGGATGTTTTTTCTTCGATTTCCCTTTATGATGCATGATAAATGTGTTTTGTTTGTTCATTCATGATGTATGATGTTTAGGGATCATTTATGGGCAAGAAATTTGGTGTTTAGTGACCTAGGGAAGAAGTTAGCATTTTGAGTGGCCGGAGAAGATGACGGAGCTTAGCTCCGGTCACCTGAAAATAATTAGGGCTAATCCTTGATTAATTCCCCATACTCGTTCCTGGCCATTGGATGGTGATTAGGGTTAGGTTTCTTACGGCTCAGATTAGCTCATTAAGATTAATTTCCAATTAATTAATTTAATTAAAATCAATTAGCCATTTTGAATTTGGACCCTTGGATAGCGCGCGCAGTCAACCACTTTCCCCCCAGTTTGAATCTCATCCGTTGGATCTGCATACTTTTCCTTTAAATCATTTTATTTCATTTTCTTTTC
Organism: Lathyrus aphaca; assembly: GCA_963966055.1. Lineage (NCBI taxonomy): Eukaryota > Viridiplantae > Streptophyta > Magnoliopsida > Fabales > Fabaceae > Lathyrus > Lathyrus aphaca. The sequence goes on along the minus strand of OZ014520.1, from coordinate 458,038,005 downwards.
ATTTCTTTTGTTTAATTTATTAAAAATATCAAAACACATCAAAAAATTCCAAAACTTTGCATTATTATTGTTTTAAATAATTTTCTCAACCTGAAAATGATTTTTATTTTATTTGTTTCATTTAAAAAGTATTTTTACAATATTTAAATGTTATTTTTAATTAATTAATGGATTTTAAATAATTAAAAATACATTTAGGTTTCTAAAAATCACCAAAAAAATCATGAACCATTCCAATACATTTAGAAACATTTTCAAACTCTTCATACAAATTTATTTTTAGGTTTGATCATAGTTTCTCAAATTTATTTGAATTAGGGTTCTTTAAAATCACATTTTCTAACCCTAATTTGAAAAATTCATTTATGCCTAACCATGAAGAGATTGAACTTGATTCTTTTTACATTGTTTCACATATTGCATGTAGTTTCTAGGTTATTTCCCTCATGAATTTATCTTGCATTTTCAAATTGATTTGCATTTTCCTTTGAGAATCACCCAAAAACCCTAGCAAACTTAGAAAAATCATAACTTTCAATAGGATTAACTTCTGACCTTCTCCTTTGGGGTTTGACCTTGTATGGGTTTAGGTTTTGTTTGAGCTTTATTTAAATTTTTTTATCATGTTGTATGCTTCTGTTTTGTTCATTGGCATCTCATATGTTCATAACACCCTAATTTCCCATGTTCATTTACATCCACCTTGCATATTCATCATCATGTGAACTTGCCATGACATTTGAAGAATTCATGTGGTATCTTAGACATCTTAGGAAATGTTAGTTCATTTCTTGATCATTTCTTCATTCATTTTCTATGTCTTGCATTCATTTCATTTCATAAACATCCATGTGTTTTCAAGCTTCCAAGCATGCTTTCATGACATCCCATTTTTGTATGATCATTCATATGCACATTGTATGATATTGCATCATCTTATATGCCATTTGCATTGCATAATCACTTCTGACTTTGGTCTTTTCATCTCATTTCCATTCATTTCTTTATGCTTTATGTCTTATGCATTCATACTAACTTTTCGGGAACTTTTGGTAAGTTATTTTGGGAGGTAGATTTGCCTTCACTTCCCACTTCTTATTATCTCATTCATATGCATATTTACATGTATTTGAAGTGAACTTGTTCACTTATGTTCTACCTTTCGTACTTTCTTTCTTTAAGTTACTTATCTTCTTCAGGAAGTAAGTAACTTATTCTTCTCCTTCCTTCTTTTTTCATTTCCTTCTTCCATTGGTGGCCTTAAAGATCTTTCTCTTAAGCCTAAAAATAATCAGAGACTAAACTCTTAGAGTTTTAGGACTTTGGAATTAGGGTTATGCCTGCATCCTTCTCTTAGGATGGAGTGTATAACTTTAATCCTAAGTGTTAAACCTTTAATTTATTTAAACCTCTTAATCAAATCACATTAATAATCACCAAGACTTTATCTTGTAACTTGGGCCTTACATTAGGGTTCTATCTCTTCCTTATGGTTAAGAGGGACTAACCCTAGTGTTTAATGGACAAGTCCCCCTCAAGTTGTCTTACAAACTTAAATCCCACTTCTTAATCTCACCCTTTAATTAAAATACATTTAATAAACGCTTGTTATATAATGAATTTGATCCCTAACCATGGATTAAGTTGAGGTATCTTCCTCAACTTAAGTGTTCTCATCTATTATCCTTCTATTAGGATGATATAATGAATTCACTAATCTGTGATTAGAGATTAAACTCATTACTAAATGTAACAGCCCGGGCCCCTCGCAAGGCAATCCCGACACTGCCACCTCACGATCTTCTCTACTCCCCTCACTAGTAGAGTTTTTGCCTTCCATGGGAATCGAACCCTGTACCCTGGGGTTCAAGTACAACCTCAATCCATTCCCACTACCACTTGAGCTACTAGCTCAATTGGTAGTGGGAATGGATTGAGCATGTACTTGAACCCCAGGGTACAGGGTTCGATTCCCACGGAAGGCAAAAACTCTACTATTGAGGGGAGTAGAGAAGATCGTGAGGTGGCAGTGCTGGGATTGCCTTGCGAGGGGCCCGGGCTATTACAAAAAAAGGCGCCTTTTTTTGTAACAGCCCGGGCCCCTCGCAAGGCAATCCCGACACTGCCACCTCACGATCTTCTCTACTCCCCTCACTAGTAGAGTTTTTGCCTTCCGTGGGAATCGAACCTTGTACCCTGGGGTTCAAGTACATGTTCATTCCATTCCCACTACCACTTGAGCTACTAGCTCAATTGGTAGTGGGAATGGAATGAACATGTACTTGAACCCCAGGGTACAAGGTTCGATTCCCATGGAAGGCAAAAACTCTACTAATGATGGGAGTAGAGAAGATCGTGAGGTGGCAGTGTCGGGATTGCCTTGCGAGGGGCCCTGGCTGTTACACTTAACACTAAACAAAAACCCAAAAACACCTAATTAATCACAAGTAGGTTAATGATCTTAATCCTACATCATCATGGTAATTAATTTGAGGTGCTTATCTCATACTTAAGTATGCTCATTATCCCTAATCAGGGAGGATATAATGAGTTTACAAGCCCTTGATATAGGCTTAAGCTCATTAACTTATGCAAAACTCCAAAAACAATAACAAAACTGAAAACACAAAAACAAACAATAATTGTCTCCTTCGGGATTCTTTTCTTATCTCACTCATTCACAAACGAGAACTTGCTTCTTTCGTCTAATGCAAGATAGTTAGCACTCGAGCCAGACGAATCATACACTTGAGCATAGACAAGTAAGCAGTTCATAGTCAATTTATTTTTCAGTCTCTTTGAGTCGAACTATGGTGTTCTGACTTCCTCATTTCACGAGAGGATACGTAGGCATAACTTAACTGTTATCGAACAAAAGTCTCTTTATTTTCCCCCTCTTTCAGCATTCTTTAAAAGCCTCAGTTCCTGAGCAATTCACCTTTTTGCAATGACACCTGTACATTCATTCTTAGCTTTTGCACATAGATAGCACATACACTACCCCTTTGAACACAATCTTATAAGCGTGGATCCCGTCGAGTACGACGGACAATCTGGGTGCTAATAACTTCCCAGGTTGTAACCAACCCCCTTTCTCAGTTTCTCTGGTTCGCAACCGGCTTATCCATCTTTTCTAGGTTTATGCAGCATTACCTTTCCTTCGGGATAAAAATGCCTAGTTGGCGACTCTATTCAACTCATTTCTTCTTTTCATTTCTCTTTTCGCAGACCGTTCACGTCTGCACCAAGATGCAAATCTTCGGGAGCGATAATCTCCACAAATTTATAATTAAAAATCAGAGTTATTAAAATCCACCAATCATTTAGAGTGTCACAATCTACTAAAAACGCACAACTCAAGATGATATGTCCTTCAAAATAGTTTTCGTTGCAGCCGAAAATTCAAAATAAACATAAAGTAAGATTCATTTACAATTTTTTTTCAAAAATAAATAAACAAGAAACAATCATCATCCCGACACCCCAAAGCACGTATCAAGCCGACTTCTCTAAGTGTGAGGTACACTAACTTCACCAATCTCCACTCAACTAATCCTAATCACCTGCACGTTACCAACATAAGGGTAACATTCAAATAGAAAGGGTGAGATACTTACACCAACAGAAGAGAAAAATGGTAAGAACAAAAGCAAGTATCAATAAATAGTTCACCACTTGTCAATAAACAACAATCAAACAAATACACCATAACACAAAAACAACATTATGCACACCAATCAATTTATGCAATGAGACTCTACAAACTCTATGCAAGCGGTGCCATATATCGATCTCTATTTCAAGATCCAGTTCCCGTCGGAACTCTCAACCCCTCTTTAATAGTCCAGTATGACCCATATTTGATGATCACACCCTCGACCCCTAATTCATGGTTACGTACGATTTTTATTTCATGACCACACCAACATCACACTAATCCCTTTGGGATTCGAATAAACATACCCTACCTCGGTATACAATTCCCAACCATGCACATACCATGCACTATCAATGACAATTATGCATGTCTATAACAACTACTTCATGTAATCAACATCACGACAAACATACAACAACAACTTACCACAACACCAAACAACATCCACAACATGCATCAACAGTTACATCAACATATATAAACCTCAATGTCATGTAACAAAAACAACAATCACACATATCAACAACAACAACAACAAATATACTTATCAATTCATGAGAATTTTCATCCCTTAATATATTAATTAATGAATTTTAGAGAATTTTTCAGAAATAAAACATTTTTTTTCACTCCGTGTCTCTCTAAGCGAGGGGCTTATTCGTTGAGCGAGCAATTCTCTATAAAGCATGCTCCAAAATTCTCACTTGCTCACTAAGTGAGTTGCAGCTCGCTAAGAAAGGACTGTGATTTTCTGAGTTTTTCTTCGGCAACTCAGCCAAACCCTGCTACAAAATAATCAACCAAAAACTAGTCTTACATCCATAAAATGTAGAATTTACACAATACATTGCCTAATTCATACAATTATTGTATAATATCAACAACTACTAACAACCGAATACAATTTTCATCCAAAATCACCCAACCAATTCTCTACTCAACACCACTTTGCCTAAAATTCAGATTATTAAACCCTTAGGAGATGAAGAAATCCCACCCTTACTTTAGTTTTGATGAGCGGTTCCTTCCTTCTCCGTGAATTCTTCCTTCTAGCCTTGCCCTTTCTCCTTCCTTCTTCTCTCTATTCACGATTTCTCTTTACGACCATAAAACACGACTGAACTTCCTCTTTTCCTAATTTCCAAACTTATCCCTTAGACCCCAACTAAGGTTTTCCTTATTTTCCCTCACTATCCTTCACCAATTTACCACTCAACCAATTCCTCTCTATTTTCTAATATTACAATTTTCCAAAAGAATATAATTTAACTAAATTAATATCATACTAAATAATTCACACTTTCTTCCACACACCAAAATACAACAAATTCCAATTAAATAATATAAATAATAATTGGGGCATTACAATTGTCCCCCACTTATAATGTTTTCATCCTCGAATACTTACCTCATGCGAATTGATTCAGATAAGACTCTCGCATCTTGCTCTCCAATTCCCAAGTCATGTTCCCACTGGAAGCTCCTCCCCAAACCACCTTCAAAAGAGCAATCTCCTTACCTCTCAATTGTTTTACCTCATGATCATCAATTTGTTATGGTAGTGCTTCAACCCTAAGGTTATCTCTTACCTCAACTTCATCCATCGGTATAACATGTGACGGATCCGGAACATACTTCCAAAGCTGCGAAACATGGAATACATCATGCAAATTTGATAATCGTTGTGGCAACGCCACTTTATAAGCAACAGGTCCAACTCTTGTAAAAATCTTGTATGAACCAATAAATCTAGGAGTAAGCTTTTTTGAATTCAAATCTCGTCCAACATCGGTCACCGGAGTAACCCTAAAAAACACATGATCTCCTTCTTGAAATTCAAGGTCTTTCCTTCTCTTATCATGGTAACTCTTCTGCCGACTCTGTGAAATTCTCATTTTATCTCGAATTAACTTCATCATCTCAATAGTCTGTTGCACAATATCAAGTCCAAGTACAATATTTTCACCTGACTCATGCCAACATAAATGTGTCTGACATCTTCGACCATAACGTGCTTCAAACGGCGCCGTTCCGATACTGGAATGATAACTGTTATTATAAGTAAAGTCGATCAACGACAAGTGACTATCCCAAGCACCTCCTTGTTCAAGCAAACAAACCCTCAACAAATCTTCCAAAGATTGTATCGTCCTCTCTATCTGCCCATCAGTCTGAGGATGATAAGTTGAACTCAACTTCAACTTCAAACCCAATTCCTCTTGTAAACTCTCCCAAAATCTAGAAGTAAATTGCGGATATCTATCCAACACAATACTCAGAGAAATTCCATTAAACTTCACAATCACACTGACATATATCTCTGCCAATCTCTACAAAGAATTAGTAATACCAATCAGAATAAAATGCGCTGACTTAGTCAACCTATCAACAATCACCCTAATAGCATCATGCCCTCTCGGAGTATTAGGTAACCCCATAACAAAATCCATTGACCATAAAGTCCACCAATTTCTCATCCGTCTTCTGACTCTCGTATACGATCAAGAAAATCATTGTTAACCTTTAGCATTCCCAACATTACACTATGAGGTGTCTGTTCACAACCCAAACTCGTATCTCTAAATTGTTCAATCAACTCCAACTCTCTAGCCATCATGACCAACATATGCAATGTCTTCTGACTTAAAGCATCAGCCACAACATTAGCTTTACCAGGATGATAATTCAAACTAAAATCACAGTCCTTCAAGAATTCCAACCAACTCTGCCTCATATATAAATCTTTCTGGTCAAACAGATATTTCAAAATCTTATGATCACTATACACTTCAAATCTTGAACTGACAGATAATCCCTCCAAATCTTTAATACAAAAACTACAGCTGCTAGCTCTAAATCATGGGTAGGATAATTCCTCTCATGAATTCTCAACTGTCGTGAAGCATACGCTGCCACTTGACAGTCTTGCATTAACACTCCACCCAAACCCATCAAAGAAGTATCATAATAAACCATAAACGGCTCATCTTCTTTTGGTAAAGTCAAAACTGGAGCAATAGTCAACTTCATCTTTAGCTCAATGAAACTCTACTCACACTAGGCGTCCCACACAAAGGCTTTATCCTTACAAGTTAATTGAGTCAACAGAAGTGCCAAATTCGAAAAAACTTCAATAAATCTTTGATAATAACTAGCTAATCCCAAGAAACTTCTAATTTTTGTCACTTACTTCAGAGTCTCCCATTGTAGCACTGCATCTACCTTGGATGGATCCATAGGAATTCCTTTTCCCGAAATTACATGACCAAGAAAACTCACCTCTTTCAACCAAAACTCGCACTTCGATAACTTAGCATACAACTTTTTCTCTTTCAACACTTGCACCACAATCCGCAGATGTTCAATGTACTCTTCTTCTGTCTTAGAGTAAATCAGAATATCATCTATAAAAACAACAACAAATTGATCCAAATAATCATGGAAAATCAAATTCATATATTCCATGAATACTCCAAGTGCATTTGTAACTCCAAACGGCATCACCACATATTCATAGTGTCAATATCGAGTCCTAAAATCAGTCTTCTGTACATCTTCATCTTTTACTCTTATCTGATGGTAACCCGATTGCAAATTGATCTTACTAAACACGCGAGCACCAACCAACTGATCCATGAGATCATTTATCCTTGGAAGTGGATACTTGTTCTTAACTATCACCTTATTCAGTTGTCTGTAATCAATATACAATCTCATGCTACCGTCTTTCTTTTTCACCAACAATATCGGAGCTCCCCAAGGCGACACACTCGGTCTCACAAACTTCTTTTCTAACAGTTCCTCTAATTGCTTCTTCAATTTAGATAACTCGTAAGCCGACATATGATAAGGTGCCATCAAAATAGGTCTAGTTTCTGGAACAAGATCAATATTGAATTCCACCTCTCTCTCTCGCGGAACATCCATAATGTCATCTAGAAATACTTCCGGGAAATCTCTCCCTATTAGTAAATCGCCGATTGCCATTTAATTTTCCATCGATCAAGATGCAAACAATGCCAATACTTGAGCTTCTTCATTCAAAATTTCTTTCAACTCTCGAGCAGATAAATAACCAGCTTCTTCTTCCTCTTCATCAGGAGTAAGAAACAAAACCGACTTGCTGAAACAATTAATGTGAACATGTTTGAACTCTAACCAGTTCATCTCCAGAATCACATCCAAACCTCCCAACTACAAACAAATCAAATCCACACCAAAGTCCTTACCATAAATCGATATAGAAAAATTCAAAAAGACGAGAGAAGTAGTTAACGACCCATCAACAGGAGTCTCGATAACCATCTCTCCTTTCATAGGGGAAACAACAAGACCTAGTCTTCTCACACAGTCCATAGAAATAAAATAGTGCGTAGCGCATATGTCAATCATAGCAATCAAAGTCATATTATTATTATAACAAGTACCTATGATCAAATGATCCTCACTAGAAGTACGCGTCCCTGTCAAAGCAAACACCTTTCCTCCAGTTGCGGCTTTCTTCGACTTCTAGCAATGAGTGTTGATATGATCTTGCTCTCCACAGTTGTAGCAAGTAACTAGATTAGTCTTTCACTCTGCAATCAAATGTCCAAGCTGACCACACTTGAAACATTTCTTCATGTCACTCGTACACTCACTGATACGATGACCTAATTCACCACACCTGTAGCACTTGAGAGAAGCAGGAGCACCTCCCTCACTTGGCCTTTTTCCATCAACATGTTTCTACTTACCTTTATCAGCTAGAGATGCATAAGGTTTCCTATGATGCATCTAATGCTTTCCTATTATCTTAGCCAAACTCTTGGAGTTATCTGATCGAGCCTTGCTTTCTTCTTCAAATATTCTACAGTAATCTAATAAACCGGAAATCTTTGGATCCTCTGATAACCAATCGCCTGCATGATCTCAGGCCTCAAACTATTCTCTAACTTGACACACTTCGAGAGCCATCACCTGCATAGCAGCGACAAATGCAATATAATTTCTTCCAGCCATTCTAAATTTGCCACAAAACAATATCCAAACAATAGTTAAGAACTCTAGAACAACACTCAACAACAACTCTACGACTCAACTACTTGGTCAAACGGATCAACCTGGTATGATACCACTTTGTAATACCCAAAGTATCCCCATGAATTTATAATTGAAAATCAGGGTTATTAAAATCCACCAATCATTTTGAGTGTCATAATCCACTAAAAACCTACGGCTCAAGATGATACGTCTTACAAAATAGTTTTAGTTGTAGCGAAAAATTCAAAATAAACATAAAGTAAGATTCAATGAGAATTTTTTTTTCAAAAATAAATAAACAAGAAACAATCAATGCCCTGACACCCCAAAGAACATATCAGAGCCGACTTCTCTAAATGTGAGGTACACCTACTTCACTGTCCTCCCCTTAACTAATCCTGATTACCTACACGTTACCAACACAAGGGTAACATTCAAACAGAAGGGGTGAGATACTTACACCAACAAAAGAGAAAAATATTAAGAACAAAAGCAAGTATCATTAAATAGTTCATCACTTCTCATTAACAACAATCAAACAAATACGCCATAGCACATAACAACATTATGCACACCAATCAACCACTTATGCAATGAGACTCTACTAACATTATGCATGTGGTACAATATATCAATCTCTATTTAAAGACCCAATTTCTGTCGGAACTCTTGACCCCTCTTTCATGGTCAGGTATGGTCCCTATTTCATGATCACACACTCGACCCCTGTTTCATGGGCACGTACGATCCCTATATCATGACTGCACCAGCATCACACCGATCCCCTTTGGGATTCGAATGGACATACCCTACCTTGGTATTCCATTCCACACCATGCACATGCCATGCACCATCAATGACAATTATACATGTCTACAACAATACTTCATGTAATCAACATCACGACTAACATACAACAACAACTTACCACAACACCGAACAACATCCACAACATGCATCAACAGTTACATCAACATATATCAACCTCAATGTCAAGTAACAACAACAACAATCACACATAGCAACAACAACAATAAAAGTACTTATCATTTCATGTTCATTTAAAGTTATATTCATTAATCCTATAATTAAGCTCATAACTTCCCTCTAATATCCTCTAACAGCACCACATCGATTCCCATCCCTTAATATATTAATTAGAGAATTTTAGAGAATTTTTCAGAAATAAAATATTTTATATTTCACTCTAGGTCTCGCTAAGCGAGGGGCTTGCTCGCTGAGCGAGCAACTATCTTTAAAGCACACTCCAAAATTTTCACTTGCTCGCTAAGCAAGGACTGTAATTTTTTGAGTTTTTCTTCTGCGACTCAGCCAAACCCTGCTACGAAATAATCAACCAAAACACAGTCTTATAGCCATAAAATTCAGAATTTACTCAATCCATTGCCTAATTCATACAATTATCGTATAAAATCAATAACTACTAACAACTAAACACAATTTTCATCCAAAATCACCCAAACCCCAATTCTCTACTCAACAACACTTTGCCTAAAATTCAGAATTTTAAACCCTTAGGAGATGAAGAAATCCCACCCTTACCTTAGTTTTGATGAGTGATTCCTTCCTTCTCTGCGAATTCTTCCTTCTAGCATTCCCCTTTCTCATTCCTTCTTCTTTTTGTTCACGATTTCTCTTTACGACCACAAAACACGACTGGACTTCCTCTTTTCCTAATTTTCAAACTTATTCCTTAGACCCCAACAAAGGTTTTCCTTATTTACCCTCACTAACCTACACCAATTTACCACTCTACCCTTTCCTCTTTATTTTCCAATATTACAATTTTCCAATAGAATATAATTTATCTAAATTAATATCATACTAAATAATTAATACTTTCTTCCACACACCAAAATACAAAAATTCTAATTAAATAATATAAATAATAATCGGGGCGTTACATTTCTTGCTGTAACCAGTTATTTATAGTGGGTTGCTAATATTGTGCATGTGCCAAAGAAAGACTACAAAGTTAGAATGTGCGTTGATTTTCGGGACCTCAATAGAGCAAGTCCGAAAGTATTGGTTGACAACACCGCTCAATTCAAACATCCCTTTACCTCACATTGATGTATTGGTTGACAACACCACTCAGTTCTCGGTATTCTCCTTCATGGATGGCTTCTCCAGATATAATCAGATTAAGATGGTACCGAAAGACATGGAGAAGACAACATTTATTACCCCGTGGGGTACCTTCTGTTTCAAGGTGATGCCTTTTGGTTTGAAGAATGCCAGGGAAACATATCAGCGAGCTATGGTAACATTATTCCATGATATGATTCATCCAGAGATTGAATGTTATGTGGATGGCATGATTGCCAAGTAAAAAAAAAAAGAACATATGGTTAATCTGAAAACGTTGTTTGAAAGGTTGAGAAAGTTTCGATTATGGTTGAATCAGAATAAGTGCACTTTCGGAGTGCTTTCCGGTAAATTGTTTGGTTTTATTGTGAGACAAAAAGGAATCCAGGTTGATCCTGCCAAAGTGAAATCTATACAAGATAAGCTTGTACCGAAAAAAGAAAAAAAAAGTATGTGGTTTCCTGGGTAGATTGAACTACATTGCAAGGTTCATATCTCACCTCACAACCACTTGTGGCCCAATTTTCAAGCTGTTAAGAAAAGAACAAGCGGTCAGGTGGAATGATGATCTCCATAAGGCTTTCGAGAAAAAAATATATTTGCCGGAACCTCCAATTCTCATGCCTCCGATTCTAGGGAGGCTGCTCATCATGTATTTGATGGTACTTGAAGGATCCACGGGTTGTATTCTCGGTTAACACGACGAGATAGGTAGGAAAGAACATGTCATCTACTACCTGAGCAAAAAGTTCAATGATTGTGAATCTAGATACTAAATGCTTGAGAAGACATGATGTGCACTTGCATGGGAACCTAAATGATTGAGACATTATATGCTCACTTATACAACCTTGCTGATTTCAAAAATAGATCTTGTTAAGTATATTTTTGAGAAACAAGCATTTACCGGAAAAGTTGCACGTTGGAAAATGGTGTTGAATGAATATGATATCTAGTAAACTTCTCAGAAAGCCATCAAAGGAAGATTTTGTCAGACTATCTGGCGCAAGAACCTGTTGATGATTACCAACTGATGAGGTTCGACTTCCCTGATGAGGACATCATGTTCCTTAAAGCTAAAGACTGCAAGGAACCACTCGTGGAGGAGGGGCCTGAACCTGAATACAAATGGAGTTTGATGTTTGATGGGGTTGTCAATATGATTGGTCGAGGGGTTTATGCACTACTCATCACACCTAAAGGTGTTTATTTTCCCTTTGTTGCTTGGATAACATTGGCTGCACCAATAATGAAACGGAATACGAAGCTTTCATCATGGGTATAGAAGAGGCGATTAATTTGGGAATTAAGACCCTCGATATATTCAGAGATTCAGCTCTTGTGATTAATCAGATTAATGGGAAATTGTTCACTCATCAACCTTTCTTAGTTCCATACCGGGATTATGCGAGAAGACTGTTGACAATTCTTTACAACAATAAAGCTTCACTATGTACCTCGTGATGAGAATCAATTTAATGATACATTGGAAACTTTGGCTTCTATGATCAAAGTGATGCAATGGAATTATGTGCCCAAGATTGTTGTATCTAGGCTTGATATGCCTGCATACGTATGTGTAGTTAATGTAGTGTCTGATGGCAAGTCGTGGTTTCATGACATCAAATGCTTCCTGAAGAGTCAGGAATGTCCAACTGGGGCATCTTCTAATGATAAGAAGAATTTGAGAAGATTTGTTGGTAGTTTCTTCTTGAATTCAAATGACGTGTTGTATAAGAGAAACTTTGACATGGGTCTGATCAAATGTGTGGATAAGCAAGAAAAAGGCATGTTGATGCAAGAAGTGCACGAAGGCTCTTTTGGTACCCATGCTGGAGGACATGTCGTGTCAAAAAATTAACTGAGATCAGGGTATTACTATATGACCATCGATTCAGATTATTGTTCATACGCTCATAAATTCCACAAATGCCAGATCTATGCAGATAAATTGCACGTACCTCCAAGTCCGTTGAATGTCATATCTTCTCCTTGGCTCTTTGCTATGTGGGGCATTGACATGATCGAAAAAATTGAGCCTACTGCTTCCAACGGCCATCGTTTCATTTTGGTTGCCATTGATTACTTCACTAAATGGGTGGAATCAACATCATATTCCGATGTCACTAAACAAGTGGTAGCCAGATTTCTGAAAAGTGATATCATTTTTCGATATGGAGTTCCCGAGAGAATCGTTACTGATAATGGTTCTAATCATAACAACAAAATTATGGCAAAACTGTGTCGGGATTTCAAAATTCAACATCACAATTCTTCACCCTATCGTCCAAGATGAGTGGCATTGTTGAAGCGACCAATAAGAACATCAAGAAGATTGTGCAAAAGATGATAGTGACCTACAAAGACTGGCATGAGATGTTACTGTTTGCTTTGCATGGATACTGAATATCAGTAAGGACATTTATTGGGGCAACACCATTCTCGCTTGTGTATGGTATGGAGGCAGTCCTACCAATAAAAGTCAAGATTCCTTCACTACGAATGATGATGGATGTCAAGCTTAATGAGGAAGAATGGGTGCGCACCTGCTTTAATCAACTGAGCTTGATCGAGGAAAAGAGACTTGCAGCTATATGCCATGGTCAGTTGTATCAGAGAAGGATGAAATAGACATTTGATTAGAAAGTGAGTCCTCAGGAGTATCATGTTGGGGAATTGGTACTCAAAAGGATCCTTTCTCTCAACACAAATCACAAAGGCAAATTGACTCCCAACTATGAAGGTTCATACGTGGTTAAAATGCTTTTCTCTAGTGGAGCTTTAATGCTTACAACCATGGATGGAAAATATTTTCCATCCCCTGTCAACTCAGACATGGTCAAAAAATACTTCGCATAAGAGACCCGCTGTACAGAAAAAATAGTGTCCAGGAAAAAAAAAGGCATCCTAGTGAACCTGAAAAAAAAGAAGAAAAAGTTTCGGGAAAAATTTAGGGAAATAAATAAAAAAATGTAAACCCGGTGAGTTGAAAATCCGCAAGGACAACTCAAGAAAAATGGGTATCCCGGTGGATTTAAAACCCGAAAAGGGTGGTCAACGTAAATGAGGTGTCGCATTTGGCTTAAAAATTAAGAGTCGCCATCACTTTTTTAGGTAAAAATTAATGATAAACCTAAATATCTAGGGTAAAGACCTTAAGTTCGAAAGTCGGTTAACTGGGAGGAAGGTGTTAGACACTCATCACTTCTATTGTATTCAATAGGATCCTTTTTAGGTTCCTAGGGTTGTTTGTTTGTTTTTAAAAAGTTAAAAATATAAATAATAAATCCAAAAACCTAATTTATCCCTAATTTTACTCTCTAGGGTTTTACAAACCATATGCCTACGAACCTTTGGTTTGAAGGATCAGAGCACTGATAACTCGAATTCATATCGATTATTTAATGCAATTTCCGATTATTTAAAAGTTTTATTTATCTGGTTTGGACGATATTACGTGTAAAGTGTGTTTGTTTTGTAGACATTTGATCAGACATGTCATTTGGAGGCAAAAATGCAAAAGGAAGCTTTAAGATCAAGAAACCATGGCAAAATAGAAGGAAAACAACAGAAAAAATGCATTTCTGCATTTTAACTGTCAAATGATCGTCTCCACCACCAGATGACCGTCTCAAGTTCTGATGCTCAAATTGGAGTTGAGTTGACCATCTCATTGCCAAAGTTGCCCGTCTAAATTATCAGATGTTCGTCTCAACTTAATTATGCAGAAATGAAAAACCTGTAACAGACAAAACAAAAGTCAAAATTAAAAGAGATTCTTTCGTTCACGCGGAGAAGTTTCCTCACCCTAGTCCACTCAATCTATGCAACCAGTCTCAAGCCCAATTAGTGTCCAAACATTCTTTTTCTCAATAAACCATACTTCACTGTTTATAAATAGAGATATCTGCCATTTGCAATGGGAGCTTCGTTTTCACGTCCGATTTCAACCATTTTTATTCCGTCGAAGTTCACCTTTATTTTCAGTATTGCATTTTTTTATTTTCATTTACCAAACCTTAGTGATAGTTTCTGCCATTAGGAAACTATCACCATTTTTATTGTTTCTAGCCACTACATTATTGTATTCGTTTCAAGTTTCGAAGTTTGGTTGATCATGAACATTGCAAGCAGGTTTCTGATTTTAAAGCTCATTTATTTATTTATTTATTTTTACATTTATTTATATCATGTATTTCTTCTCCTTCTATCTTTCTTTATTTAATATGTCTGCTTAAACCGGTAATCGGCATGTAATTGTATAAACCAGAACGAATTTGATAGAATTAAGCTAAAACCTTAAATTAAGTTATAATATGGTTTCGATTTATTGTTTTAATTAACTTTTGTTACGAGAGTAAGAGAGTACTAAAGATTAGGATTAAGACGACGAGAGTGTGAGAGCGTAATCAGATAGCTGAAATCGAGCATTAGTTTTAAACACAACAGAAGCACTTTAAAACCAGTTTGAATCTTTAGGTTTCCAAAAAGTATTTCTAACTTGAATTGACACAACGAGGGCGCTCAATTTAACTTAGGAGTATAGTATTAGGCAAGACCACGAAAGTGTGAGTCGAAGACTTTTAAATCGAGAGTTTCTACGGAGAGATAACTTAATAAACCTTAACAAGTCGACCCTCTATTGAATATGCAAAGGAGAAATCAATAACGTACCGATAATTTATATCATTAATTTTATTTAATTAATTCTTAATCCTTTAAAACCAAAAACATTGCTCGCCTTAGCTAAACATAACAACACCCGACAACACTAGGTGGATTATTGAGTCTCCGTGGGATCGATATATTTTATAACTATGCGATAGATTGTGCACTTGCAGTTAGTAACTGTTAGACTCAGAAAGTTGCGACCGAGTTTTTGGCGCCGTTGTCGGGGACTTAGATTTAGTCAATAGTGAATTAAGTTGTTGCGCCGTTTAGGATAAGGCAAAAAATTTACATATTCTTTGTCGATTGTATGCCCAGTACTCGCTCCCAAGGCAAAGACTTAGCACCCCTGATCGACTAAGTAGAACGTTTCTTAAGGTTGAGACGCCGAATCGAACCCAACAAAACCCTTATTTGTAAAATTATTATACTAGAACTAGTTGAAGAACTAATCATGGCCGAAGAAAACGGAGGACCACCTCGTTCACTCAAGTCCTATGAGACTCCAAGCCAACAAGAACCACACAATTATATTACCGCACCAGCCATAACCCGACATGATTTTGAAATCAAACCTTCACTGATGCAAGCTGTACTACAGAACCAGTTTTCTGTAAATCCGACAGACAATCCAAATGAACACCTGAAGAGATTCGTACAATATGCAAATACCGTGAAAGAAAATGGTGTAACCCAAGATGCAATTAAACTAAGACTCACTCTGTTCTCTTTAAGAGATAGAGCTTGGGACTGGTTACAATTTTTACCAACCAACTCTGTCACAACATGGACAAAACTGAAGAAAGTTTTCTTATCTCGTTATTTCCCGCCATGAAAAACAGTTATGCTACGAGCTCAAATTAACGAATTTCGACAGAAAGATGCCGAATCACTTTATGAAGCGTGGGAAAGAGACAAGGACCTGTTAAGATTATGTCCACACCATGGGTTTGAAAATTGGGTAACCATCATAACATTCTATAATGGACTTCTATACAACACTAGGATGACGATAGATGCTGCCGTGGGAGGCGCCCTTATGGATAAACATTACGAAGAAGGCTATAATCTCATTGAAAACATGGCTCAGAACCATTGCCAATGAGGAGGAGAAAGAACACTTGTAGAGAAGAACCATACTAAGGGAGGAATTTATGAAGTGAATAGTCTCGATCACATAAATGCAAAGATGGATGCCATAGTTCAGAAAATCAATAGCTTGACCATAACACCACCAGCCACTGTGGCTGCCGTAACTCCAAATTGCGAGATTTGTGGAATCCTAGGACACACATTGCCCGAATGTCAATTACTTGTTGGATTAACCACAAATCAGGTGAACTATTCTCAAGGAAACCCATATTCTATTACTTATAACCTAGGATTGAAGAATCATCCCAATTTCTCTTACAATAATAACAACGCCTTGTATGCGCCAAATCAAGCACCAACTGCACCACCAGGATATCAGAAAGTTGTTGCATCCAAGTCCAATTTCTCAAGTAGCTCAACAACCTGCATCCACTGCTGCTTCAGCTGGAACATTTCATGGACAACTGCAACCAAATCCAAAGGGTCATGCAAATGCAGTTATACTAAGGAGTGGAAAAGAATTGGAAGGACCTACTGATCCTAGAACCGAAAATCCAGCCATTTATCAACAACCTGAGAAATCAACTGGGAAAAACGATAGACCACAAGAAAAGAAAACCAACGAACAGGAGGCTGAGGAAAAGGAAAAACCTTATGTACCTCCACCACCGTATAAACCACCAATTTCGTACCCCCAACGGTTAAGAAATTCTAAAACAATGGGAAAATTCAAGATATTCGTAGAGCTTCTAAAACAATTAAACATTACCATACCCTTTATAGAATCTATTATTCAGATGCCTTCGTATGCTAAATTACTGAAGGAAAGTTTATCCAACAAGAAGAAAATCGAAGAAAACGAAACAGTTACACTTATTGCTGAGTGTAGTGCTATTATTCAAAATAATATGCCACCTAAACTGAAGGATCTAGGAAGTTTCTATATTCCTTGTGTAGTAGGCAAGTTCTTCATAGACAAAGCTCTATGCAACCTAGGATCCAGCATAAGCATTATGCAGGTATCAATTTTTAAGAAACTCAATATGGGACAACTTAGACCGACTAAGATGTCAGTTCAGCTAGCCGATCGCTCAGTCAAATTCTCGATTAGTATTTTAGAAAACGTTCTTGTACGAATAGGCCAGTTCTACATCCCAACTGATTTCATAATCATGGACATCAAAGAAGCTTCTACGACCCTTATCATACTAGGAAGTCCATTCTTAGCCACGGCCGAAGCAATTATAGGTGTAAAGAAAGGCAGACTGACATTCGAAGTAGCAGAAGAAAAAGTTGAATTTATTCTAAGCTAATTTCTCCAAGCTCTAGCCATAGACGATACCTGTTATTTCATTGACGTCATTGACGAATGCAGACAATAAATGGAAAAAGAAGAGATTACCTATTCTGACATAATGAAGATCACATCTCCTTTAATATTCAAAGACGATAATTGGAAAGAACCTTAACAAGACAAAAGCTTAAATGAATTCTTAGTTCTTACACCTGGCCATATGCCATTTCCAAAGAAACCCGATCTTGAACTCAAGACATTGCCTAAAAGTCTTAGATACGGATTTCTCGATTCGGAACTTAAAAGACCAGTTATAGTAAATGCAGACTTAGGACAGCTCGAAACAGAAATACTTTTAGACGTCTTAAGAAAGTACCCAACTGCATTACGTTATAACATATTTGATCTAAAAGGAATAAGCCTTTCGATATGTATGCACCGCATTATGCTAGATAAAGGTTGTAAAACCTCTAGAGAACCCAAGAGAAGGATTAATCCGATTCTAAGTACTGTAGTCAAGGTTGAAATAAAGAAGTTGTTAGATGCCGAAATTATATATCCAATATTCGATAGTCAGTGGGTCAGCCTAGTGCATGTCGTACCAAAGAAGTGAGGCATTACAGTCACTAAGAATGCCAAAGGCGAGTCTATAACACAAAGAGTAGTAACCGAGAGTAGAATGTGTATCGATTACCGAAAACTAAACAAAGTTACCTGGAAAGATCATTTTCCTTTGCCCTTCATCGATCAAATGTTAGAAAGATTTTCCAAACATTCTTATTTTTGCTACCTGGATTGTTACTCAGGATTTTTCCAAATACCTATTCACCCTGATGACCAAGAAAAGCCAACATTCACCTGTCCCTACGAAACATTTGCTTATCAACGTATGTCATTTGGTTTATGTAACGCCCCAACGACATTTCAAAGATGTATGATGGCAATATTTTCTGATTTCATAGATGACATCATTGAAGTGTTTATGGATGATTTTTTCGTATGCAGACAAAGTTTTAAAGGATGTTTATCTAACCTAGAAATGGTACTCGAAAGATGCGTAAAAGTAAACCTTGTACTAAATTGGGAAAAGTTCCATTTTATGGTCATAAAAGGAATTGTTTTAGGACATGTGATATCCAACAGAGGGATCGAGGTAGATAAAGCTAAGATAGAAGTGATAAAAGACCTTCAACCGCCTAAAACCGTGAAAGATATAAGAAGTTTCCTAGGACATGCTGGTTTTTACCGACGATTCATTAAGGACTTCTCTAAAATCACTAAGTCGTTGACAAGTTTATTAATGAAAGACACTGAGTTTATCTTTGACGAAGACTGTTTAAAAGCTTTTGAAACACTTAAAACAACTCTTATTACTACACCCATCATGAAACCACCAGATTGGATGCTACCGTTCGAGATTATGTGCGATGCAAGTGATTACGTTGTAGGCGTAGTCTTAGGCCAAAGAAAAGATAAGAAAATCCATGCAATATATTAAGCAAGTAGAACATTAGACCCTGCTCAGATAAATTACGCCACAACAGAAAAAGAACTCTTAGTCATAGTATTCGCGCTTGATAAATTTTGTTCTTACCTAGTAGGAACCAAAATCGTCATTTATACCGATCATGCATCTATCAGATACCTTCTAAGTAAAAAGGATGCAAAACCCAGATTATTAAGATGGATCTTATTACTACAAGAATTTGACTAAGAAATCAAGGATAAGAAAGGAATTAACAACGTAGTAGCGGACCACTTATCATGTATGAAAGGAATTAAACCTGACCCAATACCAATAAACGATGATTTCCCTGATGAATGTCTTATAGCCAAATGAGAACACGAGATATCTTCTCTAGATGAATAGAACAAAGAAGAAATAATGGAAGAAGTTTATGCGTAATCCACTTTGCCATGGTATGTTGACATAGTCAACTATTTAGCTGCCGGAGTACTTCCGCCAGATCTTACTTATCAGCAAAAGAAGAAATTCTTCCATGATTTAAAATAGTATTACTGGGATGAACCATTGCTTTTCAAGTGAGGATCTAATAGTATTTATCGTCGATGCGTCCCAGATGAAGAAATAGAAAACATAATTTCCCATTGTCACTCTGCTCCTTACGGTGGACATGCAAGTACTTCTAAGACTTGTGCAATGCTCCTTCAATCAGGCCTATTTTGGCCCACTCTTTGGAAATATGTTCACCTCGCCATTCTGAATTGCAACCGATGGCAATGCACTGGTAACATCTCGAGGCACGATGAGATGCCCCAAAAAGGCTTTCTTGAAGTAGAAGTTTTTGATGTTTGGGGAATTGATTTTATGGGACCATTCCCATCTCTTTTGGAAATAAATTCATACTCATAACTATCAATTACGTTACAAAATAGATAGAAGCCATAGCTTCCCCAACAAATGACACTCGACTAGTCATAAATATTTTAAAGAACATTATCTTCCCTAGATTTGGTGTACCAAGAATCATCATAAGTGATGGAGGCTCTCATTTCATATCTAGAATATTTGATAAACTTTTATTAAAATATGGAGTAAGACACCAAGTAGCTACACCTTATCATCCACAAACTAGTGGATAAGTAGAAGTTTCAAATAGAGAAATAAAACAAATTCTAGAGAAAACTGTAGCTATATAAAGGAAAGATTAGTCTATTAAATTACCAGAAGCTTTATGGGCCTATAGAACAGCTCTTAAGACACCTATCAGAACCACACTGTTCAAATTAGTC
Organism: Lathyrus aphaca; assembly: GCA_963966055.1. Lineage (NCBI taxonomy): Eukaryota > Viridiplantae > Streptophyta > Magnoliopsida > Fabales > Fabaceae > Lathyrus > Lathyrus aphaca. The sequence continues at coordinate 458,017,408 of OZ014520.1, read as the reverse complement.
TACAGAAAATCTTGCCATTTACCGATAAAATTAGAGCATAAAGCCTATTGTAGCGGTAAAATCATGAGTGGAAGCTATTGATTAACTTAACTCGATATACACAGAGTCGCCACCGCGCTTTTATTTATTTCCACAAGGAAAAAGGCAAAAAGAACGAAGAAAGCCTTAATGAATCTCAAAAGCTAAAAAGCTTAAAGAATCAAACAGAGAATGGGTACGGGGATTGGTTACAAATCGGGAAGGTTTTAAGCACCCGACTTGTCCGTGGTACTCCACGGGAACCCTTTGAAATGTTTACTGCATTTTTTGGTTTGAAATGGTTTGCTTGAAAAAAAGATTGAGGAGATGAGAAGAAGAATGTTTTTTAAGGTTTTGGTGTTTGAAGAGACGAACGTCTCATGCCTACGTACCCACAAAGTGCAATGCGAGATCAAAACCCCGTAGTTCGTGGTACAAATTGTGAAAGGCAAATGAGTTGAATTGATTTTAAAATGTAAAGATAAGTCGTCATCCTTTAGCGAATAATTCCGCTAGAAAGGATGAATCATATCTAAACATAAAAAAGTTAAGAAGAAACGTGCACGAGGGAACAAAAACAATTGATTGAGTTTTAAAGTTTTAAAGTTTTTGAGAAAGAAATTTTCGATATGCTTATGTGGTTTAGCATTTATTGAAGGAAATGAAATGAAAAGGTAAAAACACATGACCGAAGTCACGTTTTGATTGAGAAAAATGTTTGAAGTTTGAAAAACAAAGAAAGTTTTGAAAAGAGGAAGGAGATTTGAAAATTGAAGATGGGAAGAGATGAAGGGACTACCCTAGTACTTGAAAATAAAAGATAAAGGAAGAAACGATCAAACCAAATGGCAAGCCTCTTTGAAACAATTGGATTTCCATCTTCATAAGCAAGTAAACTCAACCGGAGCCAAAGTCTTCAATCCATAACAAATGAGCAAAGGAATGATCCTAGAATCTAAGTCCAAAACATCCCAAGCTAAGGATAGTAACCATAGTCCGAAATTAAAGTCCAATTTTTAGATGTTTAATCCGTTATTAGTGTTTTAGTGTCCAAATGGACAAAGGAGAAATAACAAGCAACAATAATATATACAATAAGCAATATGATGAATGAATATAGAAGCATAATAAGAGAGGTAGAGAACGAGAGATTTAAAATAAAAGGATAAGGTGCGAGAGATTTAATTAAATGTTAGTATATTCACATTATTAATATTTACAATATAATGTGGTATGATGAACTTAATCAAGCACAACCATGAAAAGAAAAATAAAGTCGAGGCAACCGGATCCAAGTTGATCGCATTCCGAATCGGGACAACTGTAGGTCTATGTTAAGCAATCGCCGAGTAATTTACGGAGTAATTACCCTACAAATGAGGCCGGCCACCACCAATTAAAGTGGAAACTATTCGTGTTAAAACATGTTAGAGAAACGATATTATGGATCGTTCTCCGAAAACATGCCACACTAAAAGAAAAGGAATGGTCTAATCTTAATAGAGATTTTCGTTGAATTTCTCGAAAGGCAACCTATCACGATCTCAAAGTATGGAGAATGATCCAAATGATCATTCATCCATAGATTTGAAATAATGAAGATTAAACCGATCGGAAATCAACAATCACGAATCGGAGATTGTCATCGACCAAAAATAAAAGAAAGATGAGAAAGAAATGGATCTAAAACTGAATCCACAAAAAGAATTAAAATGTTTAAATCATCTTCTAAGATTTCTTTTTTTCTAAATTTGTTTTCTAAAACAACTCTAAAATATTTTTCTAACTCTTTTCTAATATAATATTTCTAAAATTATTATTTCTAAAATATGCTATAAAAAAATCTTATAAACAAAAAAAGAAACAAACATTAAACAATAGAAAAGAAATTAAAGGATTTTTAAAAGAAAATGGAAATAGAAAGAGGGAGGGGGTGCCTGCGGAATGGATAGGTGGTGAAAAGTAGCAACAGACATTCATTGATCCAAAGTCCAAATGACTATACACTTTTTTATAAAAAAAAATAAAAAAAACAAAATATAATTAAAACAAAGCAAAAGAAGCTAATGAACTTCTTCTCTTCAAAACGTCAAAACAGGGATGGTAATATGAATAACAATGGAAGCAAAGGAGCTAGACGACGAAACCTCACCCTCTCAAAGGTGCAACGACGGCGACAAAAGCAAAATCACGTCTCTCTCTTTACAAATCTCAACTCCGATTCTCCTTCTTCTCACTCAGTTTCCTGTTCTTCTTCCGAATTTCACAAGTTGAATTGGTGTTATTGATTCTCAATTGAAGGATTTGAATGCTTGGAGGAAGGTTAATAATGGAGATTATGATCCTGATTCGGATGGATTTTGTAGGTTTGAAAACAAATTAAAGGTGAGGATTTAGGTTTTTTTTTTTGAGAGAGAAATTTAGTGTGGATTGAAGCTTTGATTCTGGATTTTTGCAGGGTATTTGTGGGCTCTCAAAGCCTGGTGAAATGAGAGAAATGAAGCTCTTTAAATAGAAGGGAGAGGAAATTCGGTGATGTCGTTTTGTGTTTGAATGAGATGCGTTTTTGGAGGCTGAACTTTGCTTGTGGTTCTTGCGTTTTGCTTGTTGGTGATATGGGTTTTGGTTATGTGAGATTCTCGTGTGCAGGTGGAAAAGTTGGGCCTATGATTTTGTGTGAAGCGTGCGGCTGTACGTGTGAAGTTGTGAAGGATTGGATGGAATACACGTGCGTTTGTTGTGTTAACTGCTATACGGAAGCTTGTGCGTATGAGCCGATACGACTTGTGGAGTTTGTTTGGCAGCTTGATTGAGGCAAGTGATGTGGGAAATGGCTTGGTGAGTGTGCGTGTGAACTGCGGGAAAGGGCCTGCGGCTTGGAAAAATTTAGGCCGGATGTTTGTGGCTGTGAGAAGCTAAAGGCAAGTGTTTGTTGTTGTTGCTTGAGCTGAAGATGTTGGCTAGCGCGTGTAGCTTGCTTTTGGCTTGCTGTACTTTTGGCTAGGGGAAAAGTTTGTGGGAATTCACGTGCACTAGATGATGGGAAAAGGCATGTGTGGTGATTGATAGATTGGTGTGAGGCTTGAGCGTAGCAAGCAAGGCTGGTTGTTGGTGAGTTTTGGCTAGGTGATGGAAATTGCTTATGGGCCAAAGGGTGTTGGGAAGAGTTTGTGAAATTGGTGTATGGCTAAAAAATATTGGATATTTTGGAATGATAATAAAAAGGAAATTAATGAATATAAAAATGAGAATATTAAAAAAAACTTATTATTTGATTATTTATTTTTATGACAGAAATAAAAGGAAAAAGAATATGCTAGAAAAATATTTGGATTTTGTTAAATGAAAAAAAATTTGGCATGGATGGATGAAATAATAAAAAAAGATAATCGAAATAAAAAAAATGGCAATTCAATCAATGAAAATGATAAAAAAAAATGATAATTGGGAATGGTGATTTGGAATGATTTAACCGAAAAAAGATAATGGATATTTGTGAAAATGGAAAAAAAATGAAAAATGAAATATAAACTGGTTATTGGAGATTAAAATGGTTTAATGGATGATAATTTCCTCTTAAGGCCCACGACCAATTCCCGATTTTTTCCACAAGCCTCTGATGATGAATACAAATACTTCTGAACCACTGCACAACTTGTCATTTACACCGCAATTATTTGAAATCTGTCTGAACATTGTCCTGATAACTTGAATTCATACTGAGGAAAATAAATCCTCAGATGAACAACTGATGGACTGATAAACTTGAAGATTCAAGACCAACTTTACACAGAATACCGCCTGATAAACTGATGATCTTCGTACACAACACAACTTGAATTTTGAACACGCACTGTCTAACCCACTGGCACACACAACTGACAGTCGAAACAATCTTTTGATAGTCTGACCAAAATTAGGTCAAACGTCCATCTGAATCGAATTGTGACTGAACAAACACATTTGACTTGAAAATCATAGCCCTGTCTTTGAAATCCTGCAACACAGAAGAAGAAGAAGCAACTGCAACATATTTTTTTGATATTTTGGGTTAGACGTCAGTGAATATAAACAGATAACATAAATTAAACATGGTGATCCTTTGCAAGACATAGACCTGCACCTGAAAAAGGATAAACGAACCAGTGCGTGATCTCGTTTGTATGCAAATGCAGATGAGATGCGAAAAATCTTAGGGTCAAAAATTAGGGTCTGACACCTATTAGGCGATTAAAACCCTTATTTTAACTACATTAATGCAGGTGAGAAACCCATTCTAGACTTACATGAATTTGAGTAACTAAGACTAGACGCTTACGAGAATGCCAACATTTATAAGGAGAGAACCAAAAAATGGCATGACAAGCGAATTTCTAGGAAAAAATTCAGTGTGGGAGATGTTGTTCTGTTATTCAATTCTAGACTTAGGTTGTTCCCAGGAAAATTACGATCTAGATGGTCCAAACCTTTGGAAATAACTAAATTTTTAAGTAATGGTGCTATTGAACTTAAGGGTAGGTCTAGTGCACCGTTTATAGTAAATGGTCAACGCCTTAAAAATTACAATTGCGTAGTGGACATAGAATATTCAATAGGATTGAAATTGGCATAATTGCCATCAGAAACCTTAGATTAGTTTCCCTTTAAGCTGTCTCGAGACCCGACATTAAATGACGTGCTTAGTGGGAGGCAACCTGCGTTTTAAATTTATAAATTTTTACTTTAAATTTGCATTTTATTTAGTTTTTCAAAATTTTAATTTTTCGATGTTTTAAATTCACTGATTTTTGTGTGATTTGTTTTACTGTGTGATTCCAAAATTTTAAAGTTTTCTACCTTCTACTCATCTTTCTCTGTTTTTCACTGACTCTGACCATGACTTCCAAGCTGATTGTGGAATTTAGAGATGGCGTCCAAAGGCTCCATTATTAAGCTTTAGCCCTACGACCTATGGCCTTGACCAAATTTGCCCATGGACCTACCATGAAAGCTTTAGGCATAGGTGCTAGCATAGATTACTTGTTTAGCCAACTAGGTTGGCACGGATTTGCTCTTAGGAAACATAGAACCTATTATGAGCTAACTTTAGAATTCCTGAGTTCATTGGCTTACCACCCTAACTGCGGAAAAGGCTTGACTAGAGGGAAGATAACATTTAGACTATTTGGATACCCCTGTGAGTTTAACATTCATGAGATGGCTAACCTTTTAGGTTTCCCTGATGGCCGTGCTGTTTTCTCAGAAGCACAGGAAAATTTGTTTGCATATGGTGAGTTAGATAATTTTTGGAGTAGCATCTCAGGTCGACCTGATCATTACCAATACCCTAGGTTGTCCACTGAAATACATAACCCAACTATTAGGTATTTCCATATGATCCTAGCTTACACACTGTTCGGAAAAGCTAAAAGTGATAATACCATTTCAAGAGATGAATTATTTATCATGTATTGTGCTTTCACTTCCAGGGAGGTTAATCCAGTCACCTTTATGTTTGCCAACTTTTGAAAAATTATTCAGAGTGATCACCGTCAAATTATGATAGGGAGATTAGTCACTAAGATTGCTGAAGCAATGGGATTTAGACCTCGTCTTGCTATGATTACCCCACTTGGATAATTTAGGCCTATGAATATCACCTTCTGTTTTGAGAGAGCAATGTTATATGACCGCGGACCTGACCATTTCACGCTCCTAATCAATGAAGAAGTTGTGCCACATTTAGTATTACCTGACCATGAGCGCACAAGTGTGCATACGAGGGAAAACTGGATATTTGATTTGGATGAACCAATTTATTTACCAGGTGATGCCTGGTCTGAAGCCAATATTGATCCTAAGAATCCTTCAAATTATTATGATTCAGAGGATATGATTTAAGAAGAAGCAAAACCTAAATTAGAAGAATCACTTAAGCCTGCTAAGACACTTATACCAATTCCAACAAATCCCGAACTTACTTTAGAAAGTCTACAAATTGAGATTCGAACCATGCAATACGACATCCACGACTTGCGCATTGATATTATCACTTTAAGAGATATGGCAATGGATCAGTTTAAGTATTTAAGGGATGCAATAGATTCGATCCGCAAAAATCGTAGTTGACTTTCAACAACACTTTAATCAGAATTTTTCTTGCAATTTTCGCATTTTAAGTTTAGTCAGTTTTTGATTTTAAGTCAATTTTTAATTTTCAGCTTATTTTAAATTATTACTCTTACGTTTTGCTAAGTTTTAATAAAATACTTTGGTTTAATTCTTGATATGTTAATGCTTTAAATTTTGATTGCTATTGAAGTTTAGAAATGCTTTAAACTTAGTATTAAAAAGATCATGTGTTATGTGTGTTTTGTTATATCAGTTGGATGAATTTTGATACACTGCTAGTCTGATATAATGTTGAACCATATTATTTACCTACTGCTAAAAAAATTATTTTCCGTACTGATATAAAAAGCATGTCTGTTATTTGATTTATTATGTTACCTGTTACATATACTAGTTGCATGAAATAAGTTACAGATGCACTATGTATCATTCAGTACAAAACATAATGAGTAGGAATGCTTTTATTAGGAATATTAGAATTTTCAAGCCAAACGACCGTCTAAGCTTTGAGACGACCGTCTCAGACTTGTGACAATCGTCACATAGGCCAGACGAGCATCTCAAAGCCCAACCCTCACAACATTCCGATTGAAACGGTCATCAGGACAATTGCAACCCCACTCCCAACGACTATGATTTTTTCCTATTTATAAGGCCCATTCCTACTTCATTCTCACACAAACTATTGCATGCAACAATTTTTCTCAGCTATCCCACTTTGTTTCTTTATTTTGTTAGCAACAACATTTTTCATCTTTATTTTTCTACACCTTTCTAAAATGGTCGAGCCAAGACCAACAACCCTCATTTCTAGAGAAGGAGATGTCAGAATTCTCCAATGGGAATGCTTTTAGGAGTTCCGTGAGACACAAGTCAACGTCACTTGTTACACCGATGAGGAGTGTCTAACTCGTTTGGGTCTCCTCGAAAGAGTGAAATACATGATGGAAAGGACTAATCTCATGGCGCTTTGCAGAAGCAACCGACCCACCTATGCCACGCTTGTGTTGGAATTTTTAAGCTCTTTTGAGTACCACATATCTAGAGGCGAAACAAAATTCCTGGTGGGGAATATCACCTTTCGTATGTTCAAAGGGGAATTCTCTATCACTCAAGAGCAAGTTAGAGAGTGGTTTGGGTTCTCGCAAGGTGAAGGCATTCACCTAACCATTCCGAAAGGAGGAGATTGGAAGATCAATGCTTTTGATCTGTGGGAGGAATTGTCAGGAGAGAGAGAATGGTGTAATACCCCAAAATTTGGCCTCTTATTTATCACAGATTCCGAGTAGCTTATGCTTCGTTTCCGTGTCATCTTGCATATTGGCCCATAGATTGCATAATAAAAAATAAAATAAGTCATGCATCATTGGTTGGCGTGCATGGCATGTGATCGAGGTTTACTCAGATGCAAAATCAACTATCAAAACTCAAGGTCGAAGCAGGCTCAAAGAGGACGATGGAGGTGCATTCTGAGGGTTTCCCAAAAAAAGGAGGGAAATTCATTTTTTTCTTCCGTTAACCGGTTAACACCTGCGAATTTTGGGAAAACTTTCAAAATTTAGTTGGGTGCTTCTATCTCCTTTCAATTTTCCATTTTGCTTTGTGTTTCCATCAAACTCTAGAACATTCCACATTCTTCCCAAGGAATATTCCCAAAATATTCCAAGGAATATTCCAAGAATATGCCAAGGAATATTCTACAAATATTCTCAACCAACCCTTAGCTTAGGATCTTAGCCTTTTGCCCTAACCTAAACCTAACTCCAAACCTAATACCTATATAAACTATGTCCATCTAGCAAAAAAATGATTAGCCATTTTTAACAAAAATTCATCATTCTCACAATCTCAATTCTCTCATTTCCTTCCATTTTCCAAACTCTCCAAAGCTTCATCATCAAGATTCTAGAAGTTTCGCATTGAAACTCGAAGAATCGGAAGCTTAGCCTTCATCATCTTCACCAATTCAGCGGATAATTGAAGAAATTTTTACAGTCGCGGTGTTTATTTCACCGTTCAGAAGCGTTTCGGATTCTCATCGATTGCATTTATTTTGCACGCTCGCGGATTGAAGCTTGGAACCTCTGGTATTATCTTCGTTCGTGTATTTATCAACATCGCAACATTTCCCAAAGCAGGTCTCCGCTTTGTAGGTTGGTGAATCCAAAATCGCTTCTTGCTTTAATTTATTTCTCTTCATCTTGCCATAAGGCATTCTTCAATTTTCTTGCTTTTTTATTTCTTTTTTTGGTTTGGTCATTAGTAGTTATAATCGTAGAGTGATCATGGGGTTAATAGGTGTTAGAAGGTTATATTTAGGTGGCGATTTCATGCTTTTATGGTAATGGTTATATTAGGAGCTTTTGGAAATAAGTTGATAGCTAGAAGTGCTTTTTTCCTCTTTGTTTTTCAATTATGGTTTAGTGTTAACTGATTAATACACTACTTTTCCCCTGTTTAACTGATTTTTGAATCCGTTAACCGGTTAACACTCAGGGTTAACCGGTTAACGCTGTGCTGATTTGGTTTTTTGTGTTGTTTTCTTGCATGTTTGTGCATAACTCCTTCTTTTATCATCTTTGATCTCTAGATTATGATTTTAGAGAATTTTTAGGAGCTGGTTTAGTGCAAGTGTGTGGAGTTTCAATAACTTTTGACGTGTGTTTCGTTAGATTCCGATTTTAGACATAAGTGTTGCATATATGTTCATAGTTAATTGTGATTAATGTTTACATGATTTAGCATCAGTCATAGCATGTCAATAAGTGTTTACACCTCTGTTTTGCATCTCATTTGAAGTTCGTTCATGTTTTGGTCAAATCATGCGCATAATGGAAAAATTGCATATTGTTAAAACCACGTAATAATCTAGTTTGCATCCATTGATTGTATGATGATATGTTGCATTCCATTGTTAGTGATCCATTTCATGTTGTTGCATTAACTTGCATGATCATTGCATTCCATTGTTTGCATTAAAACTCATGTTTTTTGCATTTGAAGAATAATGAAAATCTGCCTTGTTTTCATTGCTGCATTTTGAAACAGGAGTTGTAAATGCATGTTGCATTATTCTGTTTTGGTCTTTTTTTACACCTATTTTCATGTTGTTTGGTAGCTGTAATAGGTTGTTTGTGTTGTGCATTGCATTTAGTAGCTGTTTGTACAATAAAAATCTGTAGTAGCTGCTAAGTTTAGGCTTTGCTTAGTTTTTAGTGCCCTTAGACTTAGGATTGAGTCTAGTTTAGGCCATAGATGTATTAGGATATGTTTGGTACTTGTTTACATCTTTCCTTTTATCACTTTAGCCTTATTCTACTAACCTTTGTTTTGTAGGGAGGCTAAGGTAAGCTTGTTCACACAACATCTTCCTTTTATGTTCTTTATGCTTTCTAAGTATGTTTGCCTTAACACTTTGTGTTTTGTTTGTATAGGCTTCCCCCTTTTTAGATACAACATAACTTCCTTAGGAAGTAAGTTGAGTTCTAAGTTTCTTCTTCTTTTCCTTTTTCTCATTAGGATTAGAAGACCATATAAACCATTAGGGACTCCCGTGCAATAAATAACTTAGGGTTATGTCTTTGTCCCCTTAGTTTTTCCCTTTCTCGATTTGAGTCTCTCTTTCTCATATCATAAAGAAAACAACAAAATACCTAATAAAGGTCAAGTTTTGTCATATGCCATGAGACTTTTCCATGGGTTACTTATACACGTCCCATTTCGGGGCGAGGTGTAAGGCATTTACCACGATGTACAAGTCTTAGTATGAGACTGTTTCACAAATAACAAAAGAAAAACACTTCCTTAAAAGACAGTTCACAAACAACACACGTCTTTTCCTGCGGGAATTCTTTTCTCATCTCATTCACTCTAAACGTGAACTTTCTACAACTTGTATCATTGTAAAAAGGTAACGCACTCGTACCGGACGAGCCTGCAACACCTGAGCATAGGAATAAGCAGTTCAATTCATAAAATACACAAACAAGTTCCCGCCTTAGTTAGGCGAACTACGTCGACTCTGATCCTTATTTTCCCAATGAGGTACGTAGGCAGCGGGGTATGCCCGTTCAAGCACACTCTTTATTTTCCCTACATTTTTCCGTACCTTTTTGTTCTCTTTTTCCAGTTCCTTATCTCTCGTTCCAATTCCAATAGCGGTTTTTTATACAGCAATAGTTTTATTCCTTACCCTTTGAAACATACTAACAAGCGTGGATCCCGTCAGGTACAACAGACGGTATGGGGTGCTAACACCTTCCCAGGTCGTAACCGACTCCTAAACCCCTTTCTTTGGTTCGCATGACCTTGTCCTTTCCTTTTCTCTTAGGTTTGTGCAACATTACCTTTCCCATTCATTAGGGATAAAAATGCCTTGATGGAAAATGATTCTGACAGAATATGATATCCAATATACTTCACAAAAGGCTATCAAGGGAAGTGTATTGTCGGATTATCTGGACCAACAGCCGATTGAGGATTACCAGCCAATGAGGTTCGAGTTCCCGGATGAGGACATCATGTTCCTCAATTTTAAAGACTATGAAGAACCACTCCCGGAGGAGGGTCCAGACCCTGAATCCAAATGGATTTTGATGTTTGACGGAGCCGTTAACATGAACGGTAGTGGAGTTGGTGCTGTTATTATCTCACTAGAAGGGATCCATATGCCATTCCCTGCCCGGTTGACATTTGAGTGCACTAACAATGAGGAAGGGTATGAAGCCTGTATAATGGGGATCGAGGAAGCAATTGGTTTGAGGATAAAGAACCTCTAGATCTTTGGTGATTCAGGTTTAGTTATCAATCAGGTTAACAGAAAATGGCTGGTTCATCAACCTCGTCTGATTCCTTACTGAGACTATACCCGGCGGCTGTTAACTTTCTTCACAAAAGTCAAGCTACACTATATAGCTCGGGACGAGAATCAATTTGTTGATGCTTTGGAAAACTTATCCTCCATGATCAAGGTTTACCAAGAGAACTATGTGCCAAAAATTGATGTGTCTTGTCTTGATAGACCGACATATGTGTTTGCAGTTTACGGTGTCAATGATGACTAACCCTGGTACTATGATATCAAGTGCTTTCTGAAATCTCAAGAATACCCAACAGGGGTATCTAGTAAAGACAAGAACACCCTTAGGAGGTTGGCAGGCGGGTTCTTCTTAAACCAGGATGATGTTCTTTATAAACGGAACTTCGACACGTTCTTGCTCAGATGCGTGGATAGACACGAAGGAGACATGTTGATGTGAGAAGTTCACGAAGGCTCCTTCGGTACCCATGCAGGAGGACATGCTATAGAAATGAAGCTTCTCAGGTCGGGGTATTATTGGATCACCATGGAATCCGATTGCTGCAAATATTTCCGCAAATGCCACCAGTGCCAAATTTATGCTGATAAGGTGTATGTTCATCCAAACCCATTGAGTGTCATGTCTTCACCTTGGCCCTTTTCCATGTGGGACATTAATATGATTGGAAATATCGAGCCGACTGTTTCTAATGGTCACCACTTCATCCTGGTTGCCATAGACCACTTCACTAAGTGAGTAGAAGCGACATCCTATGCCAATGTCACCAAAAAAGTGGTGGCTCGATTCATCAAGAGGGACATCATCTGCTGATATAGAGTTCCCGAAAATAATCTAAGAGGGAGCTTCCAGGAATCTTAACAATAAGATGATGGCAGATATGTGTCGGGATTTCAAGATCGAGCATCACAACTCTTCATCGTATCGCCCGAAGATGAATGGCACCATCGAGGCTGCCAACAAGAACGTTAAAAAGATTGTACAAAAGATGGTTGTGACGTACAAAGATTGGAATGAGATGTTGTCATTTACATTGCATAGGTACCGAACATCTGTGCGCACCTCAATCGGGGCAACCCCATTCTCACTTGTGTACGGTATGGAGGCAGTCCTACCAATTGAAGTCGAGATTCCTTCTTTGAAGATAATGATGGACGTCAAACTTGACGAAGATGAGTGGCTCCGATCCAGGTACAATCAGTTGAGCCTCATTAAAGAGAAACGCTTAGCAGCTGTATGTCATGGACAATTGTATCAACGGCGAATGAAACGGGCGTTTGACCAGAAAGTGCGGCCTCAACACTACATACCCGACGACTTGGTGCTTAAAAGGATCTTTCCTCCTCTTGCAGATCATAGGAGCAAGTGGACACCCAACTATGAAGGTCCATTAGTGGTTAAAAAGGTCTTCTCGAGCGGAGCCTTAATGTTAACAACCATGGATGGAGGGGACTTCAAATCCCCTATCAACGTAGACACAGTTTGAAAATACTTCATATAAAGAGACCCAATGGACAAAAACAGAATAAGAGTCCAGGCAAAAAAGGGCATCCCGTCGAGCCAAAAACATAATAAAAGGCTCGGGAAAAATTAGGGAAATATTTGAAAAAATGTACATCCGCTGAGTTGAAAAGCCACATCGGACAGCTCAGGAAAAAAAGGGTATCCCGGTGGATTGAAAAACCGAAAGGGCGATCCATGCAAAATAGGGACTAAAACGAACAATGCAATCTGCGAGATCTGTGATTCATCATTTGCAATCAAGGGTAATCCCAGGGTTGAGAATCAATTCAATCGTCTTCCTCAAAAGCGAAGCACGCGGAGCGTCTTAAGGACATACAAGTCATAGCTGGGTCAGAGCATGATGAGATATTACTTTCATATTGCCATTATGATAGTTTATTTTCCTTTTGTGCAATTTCATCTTTCCAGGGATTGCTTCCTGGTGTAATGCTGATTCATGGCCATTTTTCAATCAATAAAAGTGCAATTTCATTCAAATATGCTTCCATATGTTTTTGTTTTTCATTTTTTGTTGTTTGATTGCAAAAATGTCCAACAAATTATGGCAAATATTGCATTTTGAATAAATGAATGCTTTATATTTCATGTAAGAGAGTAAAAAACACTCGACATATATTTGATGTGGTGAGTAACAGGGATGGTGATTCAGACCATGAACCTTGGGCATGCAGGCCATACTAACTCCCTTTTTCACAAGTACTATCAATTGTGTTCATTAGCATACAGGTACAGGTGTTGCAAGCAAAGTCACCAGCACAAAACTTCAGGAAGCTTTTCCTCAGCAGACTTTGGAGTGAAATTCCTCCGCTAGTTTCATTAGAGCATCTCTTCTCCAGCAGAGCAGCGGGAAGAAGGAAGCTTCCCGAGTAGAAGGATATCATTATCTCTCATCCCCAGCATGAGATGATGTGTTCTTTCGTCCCTAGCACGAGACGCTTATTACCTCTCCTTCCCTAGTAGAGGACGATGTAAAGCTCTTATCTTCAGCAAGAAGCCTCCCCAATGGTGTTCTCCATCATCCCCAATAGAGTTGGAGATGGAAATCTTCCCCAGCTAAGTAATAGAAGGCTGTGGATGTTCTCTCCAAGAAGAGAGTTTTCCGTCAAGGAGAAGTATTCCCACATCAGAGCTCTTCTTATCCCCAACATTGTTCGCAGTTTCCCCCAGTGAAGTTGTTAGCCAAAGTCCAATCCTCATTGGCCTCTCTTCCACAAGCAGAAGACTGTGTATATGAGGGATTCCCCAACAGTTTCTTCCTCAACAGAATACCAACACGTCTGTTTCCCTAGCCGAGTCAGAAGGATAACATTTCCCCAACAGAGTTCAACGGGTAGCATACCTCTCAGATCAAGTTCACCCCAACAGGGTCTTGGCTCTCCAATCTTAAAGTCCAATTTATTTTTTGCAATGTCGGCAGTTCAGAGTTGGTGTATCATTAACATTATCCCCCGCATAGTTTCTTTTTCTCACAGGGATTCATTACATCAATGTAGTGATTATTTCTTCCCCAGTAAAGCTATCATGGATTCCTTCCACCTCCTCATTAGGAGATCCCTTTTGCATATGCATCTAGTAATCATCATTACATTTGAATCCTCAAAAAGCGTAACATTTCCATCATTATGGCGCATTACGCCATCGAAAAATTCAAACATATGCATGAAGCATAAGCCAGTTTTGGTACCCTGCACGAAGGCCTAAAGCATTGGTTATTCAAACAAACCAGAATATCCCCCACAGAGGATGCCCTAATACATTCGGACATAATTTCAAGTATAATCAAGGGATCAAGGATTTGTTAATCTTGCCTTCAGATACTTGTTATCTTTTGCAGAATTGTGCTTTATGACATTCTTTATAAGTCCACCTTCGGCTTGGTCTTACTTTTTTCGAGTTCACCTTCGACTTGTTCTCGAATCTTATCGTAAGTCTACCTTCGGCTTAGTCTTACGTTTGCAATTCCACCTTCGGCTTAGTTTCGTATCGTTGTTTGACCTTTGGCTTAGTCTCATTCTTTGTAAGTACACCTTCGGCTTGGTCTTACTTTTTCGAGTCCACCTTCGGCTTGTTCTCAAATCTTATCGTAAGTCTACCCTCGGGTTAGTATTGCATTTGCGATTCCACCTTCGGCTTGGTTTCATATCTTTGTTTAAGTCTACCTTCGGCTTAGTCTCATTCTTTGTAAGTCCACCTTCTGCTTGGTCTTACTTTTTTCGATTTCACCTTCGGCTTGTTTTCGAATCTTATTGTAAGTCTACCTTCGGCTTAATCTTACGTTTGTGATTCCACCTTCGGCTTGGTTTCATATCTTTGTTTGAGTCTACCTTCGGCTTAGTCTCAATCTTCGTAAGTCCACCTTCGCCTTGGCTATACTTTTTACGAGGTCAACTTCGGCTTGTTCTCGAATACTATCGTAAGTCTACCTTTGACTTAATCTTACGTTTACGATTCCACCTTTGGCTTGGTCTCGTATCCATTTAGAGTATATTGATTGAGGTCAGTATGTCTCTTTTGCAAAGTCTGTATGAGGTCAGTCTTTGTTTCTGGTTATCGACTGAGGCTAGTATACCATTGCATCTCCATTCGAGGATGGTTTTGTGTTAGATCTGAGGATCATGTTGTAAGTTATCATCCGAGAATGGCATTTTTTCCTAATTGTATTTCATTTCCTACAGAGTTCAAAATTTCCAGTCTATTTTGGTATTCAATCCCTCCATACCTTGAACGTTTGAAAGTTATTGATATCATCCCTTTAGGTTTGTAGTTGATTCAATAGGGGTAGCTGTAATACCCCAAAATTTTCCCTCTCATTTTCATGGCATCTAGCATATCGCATTGCATTGATAATCCCGTAATTCCATACAAAAAATAATAATAAAAAATAATACAAACAATCATAATTGGCATACGCATGAGTCACGTGATCAAGTGTTACTCGGTTTCGGAAGGAAAATGATCTTAGAAAATACTGCTAAGCATTTATAGGATTTCCCACCAAAAGAGCAAAAAAATCATATTTTTCTACCGTTAACCGGTTAATGCAAGGGGTTAACTGGTTAACGCTAGAGAAATTGGGAAAAATTCAAAAGTTAGTTGTGTGGTTTCCCTCCATTTCCAACTTCACATTGTATTGATCTTTCCACCACTTTCTAGTTCCTTCTACCACCTTCGTATGGAATATTTCAAGGAATATTCCAAGGAATATTCTAGAAACCCTAAGTAACTTTAACAAACTCCTAAGCTAACTCCTAACCTTATTTTCCTAACCTAATGCCTAATTTAATTCCTAACCCAAAGCTAACTCTAAGCCTAGTTCCTATATAAGTCATTTTCACTCCAAACCTCACAACTTCAACTTCATTTTTTCACAATTTTACTTCACATCTCTCAATGTTTTCCCAATTTTTCTTCCATCTTCAACCTTTAACCAAAGCTTATTAATCATAACTTCTTCAAGTTTTGCATTGAAGCTTAAAGAACTTGAAGCTAAACCATCATTCTAACATTGATTCCATGATTTATTGAAGATTAATTGGAGTAATTACTACTGTTTGGGGCTGATTCTTCATCTTGGAAGTGATTTTGTGGAAGTGTTCATAAAGATCTTCATCAATTGCATTTATTTTGTACTCTTGTGGATCAAATCTCGGAGCCTCCGGTATTCTCTTCGTTTGGGCATCAATCAACAACACAATAATCACCAAAGCAAGCCCCCGCTTTGTAGGTTGGTGAATTCAAAATCACTTCTTTGTTTTAAATTATTTCTCTTCATCTCGCCTTGCGCATTCATTGTTCTTTTGTTTTTGTGCTTATTGATGCTTTGGTTGATTAGTCATTAGAAGCTTAATTGGTGATGTGCTTGTGGTGCCATTAGGTGTTAGATTGTGGCCTTTAGGAGTAGAATTAATGCTAACTTGATAATGGTTGTGTTAGGAGCTTTAGGAAATAAGTGGTTAGCTAGAAGTGCTTTTTTCCTCACTATTTTTTCATTATTGTTCAATTTTAACTGGTTAACACCCAGGGTTAACCGGTTAACACACTGTTTTTCCCTGATTAACTGATTTTTTGAACAGGTTAACCGGTTAACCCTGGGTGTTAACTTGTTAACGTTGTGCAGTTTTGGCAATTTTGTGTTGTTTCCTTGCATGTTTGTGCTTCACTCTTCCTTTTACCATCTTAGTTTGTTAGGTTGTGATTTTAGGGAAATTTTAGGAGCTGGTTTAGTGCGAGTGTGTGTAGTTTCTGTAACGTTCGACACACATTTCATTAGTTTCCGTTTTTAAGCATAAATGTTGCATACATGTCCATAGCATGTTGTGATCATTGTTTACATGGTTTAGCATCTTCCATAGCATAATAAAACATGTGCATATTAAAACATGTTCATGTTTTGATTAAATCATGTACATATTGAAAACATGTGCATAATAAAACATGTTCATGTTTTGATTAAATCATGTGCATATTGAAAACATGCATATTGTTAAAAAAACTCCAAAAGTCATCTAGTAGCATCCATCGTGTGCATCATGATGTTGCATTTCATTGTTAATAATTCATTTCATGTTGTTGCACTAACTTGCATGATTGTTGCATCCCATTGTGTGCATTAAAATTCATGTTTTGTGCATTTGAAAAATTATGAAAATCTACCTTGTTTTCATAGCTACATTTTGAAGCAGGAGCTATAAAAACATGATGTATTCATTATGTTTTGATCTTTTACACATATTTGCATGTTGTTTGGTAGCTATAATAGGTTGTTTGTGTATTGCATTGCATTTAGTAGTTGTTTGTGCCATAGTAAGCTGTAGTAGCTGTTGGATTTGGGATTTGCCTAGTTTCTAGGGTCCTTAGACTTAGGTTTGAATCTAGTTAGGTCATAGAGGAATTAGGATATGTTTGGTACTTGTTTACTTTCATTCGTTTTATCGCTTTTGCTTTACCCTACTAATATTTGTTTTGTAGGGAGGTGGAGGTAAGTTTATTCACAACTTCTTCCTTTTAAATTCTTTACGCTTTCTAAGTGTGTTTGCCTTAGCATTTTGTGCTTAGTTTGTATAACTTTATGCTAAATACCTTTTAGGAACAACTTAGCTTCCTTAGGAAGTAAGTTGCTTTCTAGTTCTTTTTCTTTTCCTTTCCTCATTAGGATTAGAAAGCTGCACTAACCTAGGTTCATCCATGCATGACAACACTTAGGATTACTAGTCTCCCTTTAGACTTTTACCTTTGGTTCACTTTGCTTTTTTTCTCATAAAGAAAATAAAAAAACACCTAATAAAGATTTAACTTCTCGTACGCCATGAGACTTTGCCGTGGGTTACTTATGCGTGTACCATTTCGGGGCGATGTCTAAGGCATCTACCACGATGAACAAATATTAGTCTGAGGATGTTTCACAAACAACAAACTCATAAAACACTTACTTAAAAGAAAAGTAACAATTAACACTCATATTTTTCCCGCGGGAATTCTTTTCTCACCTCATTCACTCTCAATGCGAACTTGCTTCGACTTGACTCATTTGCAAGACGGTTACGTACTCGTACTAGACGAGCCTGCAACACCTGAGCATAGGCAAAAGCAGTTCAAGCCATAAAAAACACAAACAGAGTTTCCTCCTTAGTTAGGTGAACTACGTTTACTCTGACCCTCATATTCCCGATGTGGTACGTAGGCAGTGGGGTAGGGCCCGTTCGAGAACACTCTTTATTTTCCCTACATTCTTTCTTTTCGATATCTTTTTTCCAGTTCCCTTTCTTATTCCATTACCGTTGTGAGTTTTGTTCAACAACATTTTATTTCTTTTACCCTTTGAAACAGACAAACAAGCATGGATCCCATCGGGTACGGCGGACGATTTGGGTGCTAATACCTTCCCAGGTCGTAATCTACTCACGAACACAGATCTTTGGTTCGCAGGACCTTGTCCTTTCCTTTTCTCTTAGGTTTGTGCACCATTACCTTTCCCATTCATTCAGGATAAAAATGTATGGCCGACGACTCTACCTTTTCCACGCCACTTTCACGTTTGTACAGGATGAAAATCCCCAGAGCAAGACCACTGTATTAGCCTTGGAGAGATTCCTCCTCAACTAATTAACACTTAGAATGATAGGCCACAGATGAAGCCTTGTTTTGAAGTGGTTTCCTTTGATTAATCCTTGCAACAATTTGCCCGAATTTTAATTGTGCTTTAGAGAGTATTATCCTTGACTGATTGAGCTTTGAGAGGTATACTAGAAAATGAACTTGAATCGCATCATTCCTTGATTGACCTTGAGATGAACTTCCCCAGTATTTGATTCTTGAAAGATATGCCCCTAATTATTAGGATCTGGAGGAGTATCTTGAGAAAGCACTTGGATCCCACCGTATTATGACCTTGCTAAGGAATGTCCCAAATATTTACACCTTGAAAAGTGTGTCCCATTATTTGAATCCTTGAAAGGTATATCCCATCGTTTGAATCCTTGAAAGGTATACCCCTGATTAGATTGACTCTTGGAATGATTTGTTTCATCTCGCTCTTGAGGTGGCCTGCCCCAGTATGAGCCTCTTGAAAATATCTACCCCTTATCATTAGAGTCATGGAATTGTTTCTTGACATAGGTGCATCAAATCTTGAAATGTTTTTCCCTAAGTGAGTTGGATCTTCATATGATGTGACCCTAGGATCATAAGGATTTCCCCTTAATTAGAATGATTCCTTAATAATTTACCTCTTGTCAGAAGCGTATTGAATTGATATGCCATTGATTAAACCCTTGTTGATATTCCATTGATGCTAATTATTGATTTGTGTGTAAAACTTATTCCCTTTGAAAAGTAATTCTAACTCAATTCTCATGCAAATTTTTTGAAACCAAAAATAGACATGGAAACAAGTATGATGATACTTGGCCATGATGTTGGAATACATGAAGATGGAAAGATGATGATTTAACAAACCTTCTGATATGGAGTCAGTTTAACAACGACTTTGCCGAGTATGCTTTTATAGTGCCCCTAGCTTCAGTTAGGACTTTTGTACGTTTTAATGTGGCCTGGTTCATGGTTTATGAAACAAAAGATATAAGGCTCAAAATTTAATTTAACCCACCTCATTCTCCTTGATGTTCTTCATTCCTAAATCCAAGTAAGCCAACAAATGCGTTCATCCTGCAAAAGAACTTTCTCAACCCCGATGATTAAAAGGTATGCTGGTTTAAGCACTTGATGAGATTTTTCTTTTTGATGTGCAGTCACCCACTTTTTTTTATAATATTGTTCCATTTTCCCTTTCTTTTTTTTAAATCCCTTATTTTTGTATGGACAAATTCTTTTGAATTTGTGGTCCATCGGGATGCCCTAATTTTTGCCTAAGTCAAATTCAACTTTCATTTCAATATTTTTTTACTTAGCGGGCTTTTTCCTCTTTTTTATGAATAATCCTTGTGTGATTTTTCCTTTGATTCTTAAAGGGTGTGACTCCCCTATTTGATATTATGCTTTTTTCCTTCTTTGCTTCCTCAATGTTGAATGGTGTGAGGAAGAAGACATTGGGAGCTTTATTGCTTAATTGCTTCCTCGACCTGAACATAGGCATAAGCAGTTCAATCTTAAAAAAACACAAATGCAGTTTTCCTCCCTAGTTAGGGGAGCTATGTCGACTCTGAATCTCATTTCCTAATGAGATACATAGGCAATGGGGTAAGGACCATTCGAACACTCTCTTTATTTTCCCTATATTTCCCCCTTTTTCTTTTCTTCTATCCAGTTTCAGTAGAAGTTCTTTTTCAGCAACAATTTATCTTACCCTTTGAAACAGTTTCTAGCAAGCGTGGATCCCGTCGGGGATGGCGGACGATTTGGGGTGCTAATACCTTCCCAGTTCGTAACTGACTCCCGAACCAAGTCTCTTTGGTTTGCAAGACCTTGTTCTTTTCTTCTCTTCTGGTTTGTACAACATTACCTTTCCCATTCCTTTGGGATAAAAATGCCTGGCTGGAAACTCTTCCTTCTCCGCGCCACTTTCGCGTTTGTACCAGGATGGAAATCCAGGGAGTGACATTATGTTTTCACCGTATTTTTGTGTGTTTCCTTCATGCACTCATCAAAAGAAAACATTTTTCAAAAATTCATCATTTATTTTTCTCCTTTATAAGAACTGAACGAACGTCTGTTACATATTATCAGTTTTTCAAAAATGGACTTTGGATGACGGAAAACCCACAAGTTTACATTCAAGACTCCGATATTGGATGATTTGAGAAAGCTAGGAATTCTTTCCATAGACAAGGAATCATTTAGGGCAAAGTTTGGAGAACTTTTGTCCCTACTAAAAGTCAGCATGGTAGAAGGTATTCTTCCTACACTTGTCTAGTTCTACGACCCAGTGTACCACTGCTTCACATTTCCAGATTATCAACTTTGCCTAACATTGGAAGAGTATTCTCAGTTGATAGGAATCCTTATTAATAAAAACATACCATTCTCTATATTGGAAATAATGCCGAAGGAATCAACAATTGCCAAGAATCTTGCTTTGGAAGAGTCAGAAGTGAAAGCTCATTGGACTACCAAAGGAGGAATCGAGGGTCTAACCTTTAAATTTATGATCGAGAGAGTATTATACTTTGCCAGTATCGAAAATATTGTTGCATTCGAAGTCATCTTCACATTTCTCATCTATGTAATATTCTTATTTCCCAATGTAGAAAACTTTGCCGACATCAATACGATAAAGATCTTTCTCATTAGAAATCCAGTTCCTACACTGCTTGCAGATGCTATCCACTAAGTGCACCTGAGAAATTTATACGGCGGAGGAATGATTACTTTTTATGTACCACTTCTCTACAAAAGGTTCACTTCCCACTTACCCAAGTTATCGGTACTTTGGGAAATTAAAAGGGGAATGCACTAGTCTCAGAATATTATGTCTTTGACCAATTCAGACATCAATTGGTCCATTTCAGTCTATGAAGGAATCAATATCATCACCAGTTGTGGTAATTTCCCAATGTACCTCTCATTGGTACCAAGGGAGGGATTAATTATCACCCAAAGTTAGCTCAATGTCATATGGGATACCATATGAGAGATATACCCGTCAACGCTCAGAATGAAGGACGTTTCTTTAAAGAAAGAGAAGAGCACAAGACTATCCGAGGAGAAATTGTGCATGCTTGGAAACATGTTCACAAGAAAGGACTAGAATCTCTAGAGAAACCAAATTGTATCTCTTTGGATCCTTACCTCCAATGGGTTCAAGCAAAAGCATTGAAATCCGGGATGCCTTACCCTCAACAAGGGGTGCTTCCACTTAAGGAAATTGTTCTCTACTTCATGAATGATACAAATAAGCTTCAGATAGCTTTCAAAAAAATGAAGAAGGAGATAGACTCTTTGAAAAACAAATACCAAATTCTCAGCCTAGAGAATGTCAAAATTCAGAGTCTTCTGAAAGAAAAGAATGATCTTATTGAGGTACTTGAGTACCACATCATAAAGAAGGAGGAATAACTACCTGTTCAAGGCAACGTCGAAACCTTCAACACCTGGAAAAGAACTAAGGATCTGGAAGAAGTCCCACACAAGAGACAAAAAAGAGATCCTCAAGAAACTGAAGTCCCAACGAAGAGAGCTTTAGAATTTTAAACTTTCTTTCCATTATTTGAATAATGTAATGTGGATGTAATTGGTTTCAGTTTAATAAAATTTTTTGTATCATACTTTGCAAATAGTTTGTTCAATCAGTTCATACTTTAATAATGGAGAAAATTAACAAATTATTTTTTATCATTGCATTATCATTCATCATTTTCATTTTTATTTTCATCGAGTCTTATTATGTACTTCTCTTAGAAGTCAAACTGTCTGTCATACCCCAAATTTGTCCTACCCGCACCATTTTATTTTACTGTGTCGTTTTTTTTAGAAATTCCAAAAAAATATATGTACCCTTTTATTTTTCTGTCTGAATATTTGAAAAATCCGCAAAAAAAAAAAATATCATTTATTTTCAAAAAAACGAGAAAAAAATCAAGTTTTATTTTGTTTGATTAAGCCCATCAGCCCATTTACCATTTTTTTATATATTTATATGCAAAAGTCAAAAAATGTGCTCATTATTTTCTTAAAAAAATTAATTCCTCTTTTATATATCATCCTAGGTTTTATTTAGTCATCATTCAAAAATATAAAAAAAAAAGTTTATTATTATCCTTTTTGTCATTACTATTTTTTTTCATCCTTTATTATTATCTTTCTATTTCATTTTTATCTTATATTATTATTTCTTATCATTACTATTTCTATTTACCATAATTATGGTTTTATTCATCTATGTTATTAATTAGTATTATCAGAATTATCTTTTTCTCTATTTTATTATTTTATGGTTATTAGTAGTGTTTTTATATTATTATAGTCATAAAAAGCATCTCAATTTCTATCTTTTACACTCAGTACCTGGTTTTTTTTTCCTCTCACAACACTAATATTCCATTACTTAACATCATCATACCAATTCCTCTTGACCCCACACCATGTGATATTCATGTGATATTCGTACAAACAAATCATTTTTCTTTTTCACAACCAAACCACTACCATATGTTATATCCACAAAATCTGGGATAATCCTAACGAATTTTTTTGATTCTTATCTAAAAACAGCTCACATATTGCTTATCCAATTCCATAAATATCCTCTCAATCCCTCTATAAGGGGATTCCATTTTCTCAGCAAAAAAAGAGGAGCTTGAAAACCACCAACTGCAAAAAACATTGCCAAAATCAAGCCTCATATAAACCAAAAAAAAATCATCAAAAAACCATCCTTTTCTCAACTTACCAAACAACCCAGAAAAATAAAAAGAAAAATCTGAGATAAACATAACCAACTTCACACTTTTTTATTCATCTTCATCCAAATAGATTCAACAAAACTCAAACAATCTTCACCTGTTAAAAAAAAACTTTCTCCAAATCCTCAAATAACCCAAACCGCTAGCAGCCCAACCTGTTCTTCAAACCGTTCTTCACCCCCATCAAACTCACGCATCCGCCATCAACATAACCCGCAACAAACCTTCGTAGACCTTCTTTAACACATTCAAACCTTTTTCGACTCAAACCGCACAACACCCAATATTTCCAAATTGCAGAGAACGCAAACTGCACAAGCACAGCCAATCTCCAACACCATCAACAATTTCATTACAATTTTTTTTTAACACAACGAAAACTACAAAATCCAAAAACGAGAAAGAGTGAAACCGAAAAAAAACCAGATTCAAACCTCAAAACCACCACCGTAACATAGAGCCGTTGTTCTAAGGAAATCCGTCAGCCCACCGCGGAAACCAAACCGGCCACGGAAACTCACACCGAAACCCAGTCGGCCACCATCCATAACCGCCGCAAATCCCTTTTTTCACCGAATCCGTATCACCTTCTTCAAAAGCATAAGCCGAACACCCACCATAAAACACACTCAGTCCGCAAACTCACCTACACCAACCTTGAACCACCACTTTCGCAACCGCTCACAGACCGAAAACAAAGCAGCCGCGCAGCCAATCCCAAACGAACCACGTCATCACCGTTGAGCAACATCAAACCTTCGAACACGACCATTCCGAACTCAGCCCACTTTGAGCCAAAACGCAAACCGAATCCCTTTCCTTTCAAACCGCAGCCAAACAAACTTCAAACCGCAACCAATCGCCGTCGGAAACCACTAACCAGCCACCGCGACCAAACTGCGAGCTTCACTCATCACAACCCCAAGCACTCTTCATAGCCGCCGCGCGAGCCAAGAGAGAGAGACGATCGGAGTCGGCGAAAGAAAGGAAAGCCGATTGAGAGCGAACCAGATATGCGAATCGACGGAGCTGAGACCGAGAGGGAGCCACCGTTCGCGGCGATCGAAAGAGAGACTCGCACAAGCCACCATGAGAAAGGGATGAGTCGTTGATCCTTGACCGCTAATGGCCCTCTGTTTCGCCGCCGCCGATTTTCCTTGAGGGTAGTCTTGTTTTTTCATTTTTTTTCCTGATATTTTGTTTTGTGATGAAGAGTTTGCTTCTTATTTTCTTTTACCGTGCCTGTTGTTAATAGCTTTTCCTTTTCCTATTTATTTACTTTTTATTTTTAAAATGTTTATTAAAAAACGAAAATTTCTTTCATTTAATTCTGTTCATACCTCACCACTTTCGCTCACACTGTCACACCCCATTTCAATAGTTTTTATTTTTATTTTTATAAAAAATTTTGGTTATGTTATTTATTATTGTTGGGCTTTGCATCCCATTAGATTTTTGCTTCTTAGCACATCCCTTATACCAGTGATTCTCTTTTTTTTATATATATTTCTATTTCTTTTATTTGCCAATTATTATAGATTTAGTTTTTATTATCACTTCAAGTTTTTTTTGTTTTGTTATTTATGTTTCTAGATCAAACTGATAGTTTATTTTGGAATAACTTGGCTTCGTTACTTTAATCTTCTTTATTGTTTTTCTGATTTATTTTTAATTTTTGGGCCAATGATATCATAAAAGGCCAATTTTTCGCCCGATTTTAATCGGTGATTTTTGGTCAATATGAGGCCCCCTTGTATTTAATTTTTCATTTTATTATTCCGACAAAACAAACATGTAAATCAATTTAGTTTATTTTTATTATTCTTAACATTATTTAATTTATTTAATTATTCAATTTAATTTAATTCTAGCAAAATTCAATTTATTTAATTTATTTTCGCATTAAAAATTACGATTCGACTCCTTATAGAATGGTTCCCATTTTGAACCGATTCTAAGGCAGTTTACGAACAAAATTTCGTCGCGTCCCGAAAAGGTCCAATGCCTTCGAATAGTTGTGTCTCGATTAAAAATGTCCAACGCCTTCGAATAGTTGTGTCCCGATCAAACAGGCTGAACGCCTTCGAATAGTTCAAAAACACTGCACACACGCTTCCTCTTGGGCAAAATACAATGATACCCTTTATTTCTCGCAATCCCCTGTATTTATTTTGTATCCCTCTCCCCTTAATTTGTACGCACTTTTATTTCTCGCATTTTATTCCGAATCCTTGGTCCAACGCCAAGCGATCTCACTTGCACACTGGCACTTTTATTTTCCAGTTATCTTTTTGTTTATTAGGATCCACCTTACCTTGCGAGCCGAGGGCTTCGTGCCTCGCTAACAAACCACAAAATAAACCCTCTATTTGCATTTACCCTCTAACCTCAAAAAACATAAATGTTCCGATTAGATCCAAACCCTTGATCCAACGTCAAGCGGCTTTAGGAAATAAAACATTCTAATAAAACGAGAAGATTTGTACGCCACAAGCCTTAAGCGGTAGAAAGGAGGATAACGAGCTCTCGTTACTCGCTCCGATGACTTCGACGCAGGACGCTCGTCTTGTTGGGTGAGATAAACTATCCATAGTCTTTAGTGCATTTCAACTCCTAAACCCTTTCATCGACAAAAGGTAATAACATCAATGACCATTACCCTTAGTAGGTCGAACTATGAGGCTCTGACTTTCCCATTGCACACGGGAGTACGTAGGCACGAGGATCTCCATCCTTACCGAGCACCTAGGTTCAATCTAACTTATAATTCAACTCATTTCCCTCTAGCAAGCAATTCGTTTAAGCATAGACATCCTTTCGCGCGCGATAACTTAGATGGTTCCCATAGAGTACGATGGATGTAAGGGGTGCTAATACCTTCCCCCTGCATAACCGACTCCCGAACCCAGGCAATGGTTCCGTTGACCTTTGTCCTCATCCTTCTCCTCCCGGGTTGTATCTATATCTCCCCTTTCCCTCTTCGGGAATAAATAGAATTAGGTGGCGACTCTTCAGTCCGTCCGACGCGCGGCTCCGTCCTTTCGGATCGCGTAAGGTCGTATTTTTCGGGGTACGACACTGTCTCATTCGTACAATACTCGGGCCAACTGCTAGAAAAGAATGGAAGACCTCAAGAAAGAGAATAGAGAGATGAAAGAGGAGCTCTCTAATGTGAATTCAACTATGGAAAAACTCAAAGAAATGGTCGAAGCTCTGACTGTAGCTCAAAATATTCACCAAAGAATAATGATCTTCGAAGTTGTGTTTGCACTGATCAAAGAGATACCATATAAGGATCCAAGGTATGAGATTCCAAAAGATCGTCCTTCAGGCATGCCACCAGGTTTTATCCCGGAAGGATATGATCCCCGATTGATTGAAGAATTGAGGAACGCCACAGGACTGTCATAGTTTGAAGGTTACAAACTTATAACTCTTCAAGATGCTCCAAGTGAAGGAGGTTAGAAACTCCCGGTATCCGAAGTACATGATGTACCATCTCCACTGGTACACATTACCTCGGAAAATATAAGGTACTCTCCTACTCCAAGTGAAGGGGGAGGAATAAACGAAAGGATGGACGAATTCCAGAAACAGTTTGCAACCATGCAATAGGAATTACAGTCTCTCAAAGGATAAGAATTGTTTAGAAGCAACGCAACGAATCTATGTTTGGTCCCAAATGTTCAAATACTGCACAAATTCAAAGTTCCGGATTTCGAGAAAAACAAGGATGATTCTTGCCCTCAAAGTTATTTAATAATGCACGTCCTTAAAATGTCCACTCAAATGGGCAATCTAAAGCTACGGATTCACTACTTTCAGGATAGCTTAATTGGGGCAGCGCTTCGTTGGTACATGAAGCTCAACCATACAAATATTAACAGCTTCCGATATCTCGGTAATGCTTTCATTGAATAATATAAATTCAATTTGGATATGGCTCCCGATTGGGACCAGCTTAGAGTATTGTCTCAGAAAGGTAATGAAACCTTCAAAGAATACGCGCAAAGATGGCGTGAAATTGCTGTCAAATTTCTCATCCTCTTGGAGAGAAAGAAATGACAAAACATTTCCTCATGACTTTGAGTTCATTTTACTATGAACGGATGGTTGTAAGCGCACCCAATGATTTAACCAAGATGGTAAGCATGGAAGTATGCTTAGAAGAGGCAGTTAGAAAGGATGTTTAGCCAAAGACGTTGAACCTTCAAGTTCCAACAAAAGATATGGAAGTTCTTTTCATAAGAAAAAGGAACAAGGCATCAATAACATATCTATGGGTAAACATCAACAAAGATTTGCACTTCGTTAAGCGGCGATGGTATCTCCTATTATTACCTTAGCAGTAACTCCGATGTATCAACCTCAGATCGCTCGAACCTCTCCTAATCAACAATAGTATCAGTAAAGGCAGCAACCTCCTCAATAGGCTCGTCCATAATTTAATAACAATGGGTATCCGAGGACTTCAACAATTGACCCTATACCTACAACATATGCTGATTTGTTTCCACTATTACTAAGCAAGGGGCACATTCAGACAAGGACTCCTGTTGCGATTCCTGCTGATCCCCCTCCATGGCATAAAGTTGATCAATCATGTCCTTCTCATCAAGGAGGGAAATGGAATAACATTTAAAATTTCCTAGCTTTCAAGCACGACGTCTAGAGACTCGTTAGGAACGAGATTTTATCTTTCAGAGATACTAATCCAAATGTTCAAACAAATCTGTTACCATAACATGAGATAGCGTCGGTCAACTCGATTCAAGATCATGAAATTTGAGGAGTCAATTACTTAATGATCCTCCAAGAATTGTTCAAAACTTTGACATCCTAGAAATGCATGTCAATCTGGTTGCAATGCATTGCAGACAAATTTTGCATCATAATTTGCCACGACACGACTGCCAAAGTTGCTCCATCTGCTCAACAAATAATCAAGGGTGCTCCTTTGTACAGGAAGCCTTTCAACAACAAAAGGATTTAGGATGGATTCAAGATTACCGTGAAGAAAATGATCCTCAAACCAACATGGTTCAAGTCTTCGACATTCGCATAATGAATACATATTTAGTCAAATTGCACTACAAGCACGTCATACTTGGATTTTTGTCAATACACGATTATCGAAACTGCGGAGGCTGCTTTGAAAGTAATCAAGGGTGTGAAACAGTGTAGATAGATCTTCAAGCTTTATTGGACCATTGGTGGCTTCCAGTTTACATGGACGAAGAAAATTCTCATATTAGTCTTAACAACGGTACTCCGCTAGAAGACAAACTTTTGACGCCAAAATACAAAAGTAATACAGAGTTAAGATGCATCGTATACAAAGTGGGTACAATATTTTTCCACCTCACTATTATGAAAATTGTGAGGTCTTTTCGACGGATAAACGAGGATGTATCATAGTTCCCATAGATCTCCGAGATCAAATGGAACAAGGTGTTACTCTTCTGCAAGAGTCACAACAGATCAACATGATACAAGAAGTTCCATTAATTGAACTTGTGGATTGTGAAACTGACAAAGAGATTCTCAATATAATCCCTTTGATAAAAGAAAAGAAATGCTTGGAAGTTCCCTTTGACAGCGAAAAAATTCACAAGCCAGCACCAATAGAGGTTACTTTCGACAGTCGAAAGGCTCGTCTAACCCCTTTGGTCATCTATTTTCCAGGCTCAGTGTGTTATGCTTCAAATAAAGAAATTCTGTAAAAATACAGACTAATAATCATGGAATGAGGAAAAGAAGTACCCCTACCATCTCTTGTCAGCGTCATTGATATCAGTCGAGCCACTAGAAGTGGACGAGTTTTCAACCGAGGAGTTGAAGAAACTGCAAAGTGAAAGGAACCTCAAGCTGAGATCAACCGAGGAGTTGAAGAAACTACAAATTTCAACAACTTGGGATTTAATGACGATGATATTCCTGAAGAAGGCAGGAATCACAATATGGCATTAAACATTACTATCAACTGTGGTGACGATGCTCTATGTAACACCCCATTCTATCCGACTTTATAATTTAAATTAGAGTTGTATAAAAATTCACCAAAAACATGGGATATCACATTTTCAACTTTAAAATCAAATAACAAAACTTTATTAATAATCATGCTTCACAAACTACGCAACGAATTCAACAAAATTTACAACTTTAAAACAACTTCAAGTATATTCAACATCAAATACTTCAACATGGTTTTCAACATAAAACAACTGAAACGAGTTCATAAACAAGATTAAAATCCAAGAAAACAAAACATGCATTCATCCCCACGAAGTGCTACGTACAGAGCGACAAACACTAACTTGGGACGACTATGTACTCGAATCTTGGTTACTCGCACATTACCAATAGAGGGAAACATTCAAACAGAAGGGGTGAGATGTCGAATAACATAAACAAGAGTATGATAATCAATGTGTAAGCAAGAAATCATACAATCACACCACTTCACACATCTAGCAACATCAACATACAACTTGCAACCAATAACCAATAACAACAAAGATAAAATGCGACTCGAATGCGACTCAACTTATATATTGATATGGTACCATTTGGAGTAAAATCCCAACTTGAAATCTTTCCAGTTTATCGAGGAATCAACAACTTATTTGCCAATCCAGACCAACTTGAATCGAGCATTCGCTCCAACTTAAAAATATGCAAATGTATGCAACTATGAATGGCTTACAACAACAACGATGTAAACAACAACTTAACAACATGAATCAACATTGGTCCATCGACCTGCAACTTAATAATTTTCCCCAAGATCGGGACAACACAACTTATAACTACCTAATACAACTTCATCATGGAAAACGACTAATTACGGCTTAATCAATTAGATTCCTAAATTAATTAGTTTTAATCCTCAAATCTACTATAATCAACTTATTTTATTTCTACTTAAAGTATAAGGTCAACTCAACTCGAAACGAATGCGAAAACAGGACGAATCGCCAAAAACTGCATTTTTTGCACACCATTATGCCCATACACGTAATGGCTACTCCATACACGTAAAAAACTTGCTTCACGCAACCTCTTACACGTAATGCCTCACCTATTACGCGTAATGCTTGCGTAAATGGGATTTTTTACGCGTAACGCCGCTCCTATTACGCGTAATACCAGATCTGTTACGTGAAACACCAGAATGTATACCAGTCTTACTTCTGCTACAAATTACACAACTTCATTACTCCACTCAAGCCTAATGGGGATTCTAAATTGATTTTAGGCGTCAAATCTCCTATCTATTCATCTACTAATTTCTACGACCGATTTTACAAACCCTAATCTCCTTCTCTACATGAATTCCTACAACAACTAGGCCAACAACATGAACAATTTTTATGACATCAACACAACAAGAAAATCATTTTATACATGGTAGATCCACACAAATTTCAACAACAACTCATACAAAAATACAACAACAATTATACGAAATCCCAACCTACATATGGATTATCTAATCCTGGTTATGGAATTTGAACCCAACCCTTACCTTGTATTGAAGGAAGCTCGAATTCACAACAAAATCTCCGCAAAAATCCTAAACCTAGCCTCTTGTTCTTCCTCAAGACTTGTCCTTCTCCCAAAATTCTGATTAACCTTCTAATTATGTTTTTCAGCCTATTATCTCTAAAACCTCACTAATCAACTAATTTCTTATGGACCAAAAATAGCACCCCCAACTTTACTACTCTCACCACACAACTAAGCCCACTTAATATTATACTACTAATAATTATTTTATTATTCGACTTAATTAAATTAAACAACCCAAACACGAATTAACTATCAACTTGATTCCAACTTAAACGACACAAACGACAAAACAACACCTAACAAAAGTTAATCGGGAAAATACGCAATAATATTTAATTAAATTAATTAATTAAATGCGGGCATTACACTCTAGCTAGAGTACTCATAAATACAGGTTCATCTATGAACGTAATGCCAAGGTCCACTCTCACAAGATTTACTATTCAAGGTCCTCCTATGAGAAAAAGTAAGGTCGTAGTCAAAGCATTTGACGGATCTCGAAAAGCAATTATCGACGAAGTGGATCTTCCCATAACCATCGAACCTCACACTTTCCAAATTACATTTCAAGTCATAGATACCCGTGCAGAATACAGTTGTTTACTTGGCAAATCATGGATTCATGAAGCTGGGGAAGTAACCTCCACACTTCATCAAAAATGTAAATTTGTGAAGAATAACAAATTGGTAACAGTCTTCGGGGAAAAAGCCCTGATTGTTAGAACCTTATCCTCATTCTTGTATTTGGAACCAGAAGATGTCGTTGGAACTCGGTTCGAAGCTCTCTCTATAAGAAACGAGGATCAATCGAAAATAGGAACGTCAATTACTTCCTACAAGGATGCTCTCTAAACCCTGGAAAGAAACAATATCAAAGGCTAGGGTCAAGTCGTAATTCCCGTCAGCAACGAATCCAGAAAAGGTCTTGGTTGTTCTTCAACAGCAGTTAAACCTACAACAAATGACGGAAATCTTGGTCCTATAAAAAACTTTTCCCACAGTAGAGGCTACCTTCACCCAATCTCTCAAGAGGTTCGTACCATCGAAGAAAACATTTCGGAAGGCTCCGAAGATCCCGATGACAAATGAAAAACATACTTTAATGAGGAAGGATACATTTATCAGGACAAAGCACACAAGCTATTCGACTTTCCGATCTCCATTTCCATGTATATTCCAGAAATAGAGGACAAAAAATCTTTGAAGTACCTGCTGCTCCTCACAAATCATTGGAAGACACTCCAATGACAAACAACTTTTATTGTACATTTGAATACTTAATGGACGATCTATCCACATGGTAATCGTATCAAGGAAATCTAAGTGACGTGCAACGTTATCTCGATGAATTTGCAAGGATTGCAAGACAAGAATTCCTCAACTTTGCACCACCAGAAGTGAATGTCATTACTAAGGATGACTCTGGAACTCCCATAGAAACGTGGGACACCTTGGGACAACCAAGTGGAAAATACGATTACTTCGTAAAGTACACTGCTCCCGCAAGTTCTTACATTGATATCAATGACATCCAATCAACTGGATAGGAAGACTCTCGCACGATCAAGCTGCATGCAAGGAAGACTCGGCAGATACTCCTTCACCAGAAATTAATTTCATTACAAAAGTTACCCCGGGAAGAAAAGTTCTAGACTTCTGCATATCCAATGGAGTTCGTTACGATTGGGTCTCTGTTAACGTCCCAAAGTAATTGCTTAGTTTTATTTTGACCTTTCGTCTTGCCCGAATGATAAAGAATGTTTTATAGGGCTTACTTGTTGTAAATTATCCTCTTCACTTAGCCCAAAGTGAAAGATCTTTGTTTTATAGGGCTGTGTATTTCAAGGATAGACAAATCATAAATAAAATTTCATTATGTACTTCAGCATTTGTTTCTATTTTCTCTTTTCGCTTTTTCAGAAAATGGTAATCCCTAAAAACAACCAAAAATAAAAAAAAACAAATTTTTTTCAAAACATATCTGCATAAACATTCATTTGCATTTTCTAAATATGTTTTTTTCGATATCATCATCGCACAGATTAAATATTTTAAACGCCATTGAAACATGTGATCCAATGCTTTTTCCCAACTTTGAGTTCCTGATATTTAAATCTGAAGAGGAATATGCCGAAGAAATTCCAAAAGAGATCTCAAGACTGCTCAGACACGAGGAGAATTCCATTCAACCTTACAAATAACCATTGGAAATGGTCAACTTGGGTTCAAAACAGGAAAGAAAGGAAGTCAAGATCGGCGCACTACTCAGTTCGGCTGAAAGGAAAAGCTTGATCTCACTACTCAAAGAATTTCCCGATGTATTTGCTTGGTCCTATCAGAACATGCCATGGTTGTATAATAACATCATGGACCATCATTTACCATTGAAGCCAAAATTATCGCCAGTCAAGAAGAGATTGAGAAGAACTCATCCAGGCATGGCTATCAAATCCAAGCAAGAGGTACGAAAGCAAATCGACACATGATTTCTCGCCACTTCTGAATATCCTCAATGGTTGGCAAACATTGTGCCAGTACCGAAGAAGGACGGAAAAGTCAGAATGTGTGTAGACTATAGGGATCTCAATAAAGCAAGTCCAAAGGAAGACTTTCCCTTACCATATATCGACATGCTGGTAGACATAGAGAAAAGTTATTTCATTATGCTACGGGGCACCTTCTGTTACAAACTAATTATCAAAGGGAAATAAAAACTCTCTTTCATGACATGATGCATAAAGAGATTGAAGTGTACATTGACGACATGATCGCCAAGTCAAAGACCGAAGAGGAACACGTTGAACATCTGCACAAATTGTTCCAACGTCTGAGAAAATATCAACTACGAATGAATCCAAACAAATGCACCTTTGGTGTCATATCAGGAAAGCTCCAGGGATTTATCATCAGACAGAAAGGAATCAAAGTCGATCCTGACAAAGTTAAGGCTATTCAAGAAATGACTGCTCCGAAAACGGAGAAACAAGTACGAGGATTCCTGGGACGTCTCACTTACATCTCAAGGATTATATTCCTCATGACCACGACATGCACGCCAATATTCAAACTTCTCCAGAAGAATCAAAGTCATGACTGGACATAAGATTGCCAGGAAGCCTTTGAAAAGATCAAAGAATACTTATTGAAGCCACCAATTTTGTCTCCTCTAGTTGGAGTCAGACCATTGATTATGTACCTTACCATTTTGGAAGACTCCATGGGATATGTACTTGGCTAGCAAGACAAAATGAAAAGAAAAGAGTACGATATTTATTATCTGAGCAAGAAATTCAACGATTGTGAAACTCGGTATACAATGCTCGAAAAAAATTGTTGTGCTCTAGCTTCGGCAACTAAACATCTTTTCCAATATATGATTTGTCATACTACTTTGCTCATTTTGGAAATGGATCAGATCAAATATGTGTTCGAAAACAGGAAAAATTTCTCGTTGGCAAATGTTTTTATCAGAGTACGACATCGAGTATCACACATAAAAATCTGTTAAAGGAAGTGTCCTAGTTGATCATTTGGCTCATCAACCCATCAGTAATCAGGATCTAATCACATTTGACTTCCCAAACGATTACGACATGTATTTTAAGATGAAAGATTGTGAAGAACCACTGCCAAGCGAAAGACCTAAACCAGGAAACCTTTGGGGACTTATCTTCGACGGAGATGTTAATTCTTATGGAAACAAGATTGGGGAAATCATTACTACCCCAAGCGGATCCCACATTCGATTCACTGCCAGATTAACATTCAAATGTACAAACAATGAGGCCAGGTATGAAGCTTGCATCATGGGTCTCGATGAAGAAATTGATCTCAGGATCAAGAATTTATACATGTACAGAGATTCTGTCTTAGTGATCAATCAGATCAAAAGATAATGGGAAACACAACATTAGGAACTGATCCCTTACCGAGATTACGCAAGGAGATCGCTGCCATTTTTCAACAAAGTTGAATTCCCTTACATCCCTCGTGAT
Organism: Lathyrus aphaca; assembly: GCA_963966055.1. Taxonomy (NCBI): domain Eukaryota; kingdom Viridiplantae; phylum Streptophyta; class Magnoliopsida; order Fabales; family Fabaceae; genus Lathyrus; species Lathyrus aphaca. Next base: position 457,982,512 of record OZ014520.1, on the reverse strand, counting down.
GAAAATCACATAGCTGACGCATTTGCCACTCTCTCTTCCATGATCATAGTCGATCGATAGAATGACATCCCAAGAATTGATATTATTTTCCTGGACAGACCAACATAAAGTTTTGTAATCGAAATTGGCACTGATGGAAAACCTTGGTACCACGACATTCAATAATTCCTACAGAAAATGGAATACCCATTTGAATTGTCAAGGAAAGACATGAAGACCCTCTAATGACTGGCATACAGCTTCTTCCTCAACCAAGATGTAGTTTACAAGAGAAACTTCGACATGGTTATACTCAGATGTGTGAACAAGCACAAAGCAGAAATACTCACAAATGAAATTCATGAAGGATCTTTTGGTATTCATACCAGCAGATATACAATAGCAAGAAAAAAAATACTTCGAGCAGGATATTACTGGCTCACATTGGAGGCGGATTTCCGCAAGCATGATCTTTATGCTGACAAGATTCATACACCTTCGACACTTATCAAGTCTCTCTCTTTGCCATGGCCATTTTCAATATGGGGAATCAACATGATTGGAATGATCGAATCCAAAGCTTCAAACAGACTTCAGTATATCTTGGTAGTTAATAATTACTTCACAAAATGGGTCAAAGCAGCATCATACGCTATTGTAACCCGACAAGTGGTCGTCCTATTTATCAAAAACAATATCATATGCCGCTACGCTATTCCAAGCCAGCTCATTTCTAACAATAGGTCTAAATTGAACAACAAAATAATGAAGGAATTATGTGCAGAGTTCAAGACGAGCCTGCAAAACCTGAGCATAGGCATAAGCAGTTCAATTATAATGAAAAAAACAAACAAATTTCATCCCTAGTTAGGGGAACTACGGCGACTATGATTCTCATTTCCCATGAGATACGTAGGCAGTGGGGTAGGGCCCATTCGAGCATATATCTTTCTTTTCCCTACATTTTTCCCGTTCTTTTTCTTTCCAGTTCCAGTTCAGCAGGAGATTATTATTACCCCTTTGAAACAGTTCAAGCAAGCGTGGATCCCGTCGGGTACGACAGACAATTTTGGGTGCTAATACCTTCCTAGTTCGTAATCGACTCCCGAACCCAGTCTCTTTGGTTCGTAAGACCTTGTTCTTTCCCTTTCCTTCGGGTTGTGCAACATTATCTTTCCCATTCATTCAGGATAAAAATGCCTGGGTGGCTACTCTGTTTCTTTTCCATGCCACTTTCGCGTTTGTAATAGGATGAAAATCCCGGGAGCGACAGCTGGCGACTCTGTTGGGGATCGAACCCAAAATCTCTGGTTCCCCTATGAGGGTTAATCCTAGTGCTTGTCTGTTCTTATTTTCCTTGGGTGTTTATCTGTTTGTTGTTCTGTGATTTAGTTTAGCTTTAAAGATTTATTTACAACTTTACATTACAACTTTATTTATCGCTTTCGGCATTTACTTTTCATGCATCATATACTAGACTGTCTGGACTGGTTTTCATTGGCGGGATGGGGTTATGATGAGATGAGCCTAATACCAAGGCTCGAGTGCACCCTAGACTTTAGCATGGACAGACACCTTACTTCCATGATATATCATAATGATGAGTGGCGTTATGTTCCACACGCCGATTGCGACCGTCTTGGAAATATTATGTGTGGAGATTTCCTCTACTTCAGGATACGACCTCGATAGTTATGTACATCTGGAGACCGATCATTGAGGACCTTTATGGAAACATCCCTCTCCATTGGTGACAGTGGCAGACCATATTTTTTGGCAAACCCACTCGCACCTGAGGGCCCAGTGGGAACTCACATAAGATGGCCTGATTCTCTCATAGGAACTCAGTTAAAGCATTTCTTGTATTACAATAGTATTGTACCCTTCGGGATGAATGTACTATTGTTTCTCGATCCCAGTGCTTGAGGCTGGGAATTTATGGTGGATGCTTGTTTTTCCGGACTCATCTAAGACCTCCTTTTTTAGTGTATAATACCAAACTGTTATTCAGAGATGGAAAACGTATTATCACTACTCGACCCGAGAGTCTGTGATGTTGACCCGTAGAAGCACACATGTGAGATGGGGGGATTGTTTATAGGTTTGCAGGAACCTTAACTTTCAACATACCCACTTCATTAGCGTTGTTCAAATGATGTAATCCAGTTCTATGTGGTTCTTAATTCTGGGATTCTGCACAGAGATAATAACATTATTATGACTCTCCACACACTCTTGGTTCACTGCTCAAAACCAAACACATGCCATTGATCACATGCCTGTTGCATACATGGCATCATAACTTTTTTTCACACATGTTCAGTTATTTCCAAGGATCGCCTATCTGCATCTGGTAATTGGATTTTTTCTATACTATAACTTGAATCTAAGCAAATAGATTCCTTGGAAATAACGGAACATGGCATTTGTATACGTTCTTGTATTCATGACAAGTGTTCAGAGATAGATTCTTATCCTGATTTGGTTTCTCTTCAGAATGTCCAACTTGAATCACAATTATATGGGTATGAAAATGGAACAACTCCGAGAGGAATTGAGTAAGATGAAGGCCCAACTGGGTTATTTTATGGTGGACATTCGAGCATTGTCCCAGGACCAGAAACTTCTAAGAGAAGAGGTCAACTAGTTGAAGACTCAAATGGTCCAGATCACATAAATTTTGGGTGGTGTATTGAAGAAGGATGACAATCAGTTGTCTACTTCTGCAACCGAAGTTTTGACTCCTCCCACTTCTTTGGGACCTTTGATCGAACATGGATTGACTTCCGAATCTCCTTCACTGTTAGAGTTTTCTCATCCGCCACCATCTCCTGAGGAGTGCAACAAAAAAAAGTATGAGAGGAAGTTTGATCCAATCCTGATGCCATATGTATTACTGCTTCAACTTCTGCTTGAATTGAACCTGATTAAGTTGGTTGATGCGGAACTCAACACACAAGATACCTTATGGGTTCTAATGTCAATGCTAGGTGCGAATTCCATTCAGGAGCATTTGGCTATAATGTGGAAAATTGTAAGATGCTCAAGCATAAGGTCAAAGAACTCATTGATTCAGGGGAAATCAGGTTTGCACCTTTCCAGGAAGCCAAGCAAAGGGATGTTCCTCCACCTGCTGCAAAGGAGCTAGGTATTCCTCCCATCGTTCAGGGATTTTCCTCACGTCGTAAGCCCTGGCTTCTGAATTTGACACATCAACAGATTATAACTAGGACTCCCTTGGTTGTACCACATCATCATTAGCAGAAGAGAGAAAGGGTTTTTGATCCTTTACCAATGTCCCTTGCCGATCTACTTCAGTGATTGCTCCATTTGAGATTGATTGAGCTTCGCAAGCCCCCTGCCACACTTCCAAATGAATGGGATGCCAACGCCTGCTGTGATTTTCATTCTGGGGCACCAGGTCATGATATTAAAGGGTGTAAAGATTTCCAGCACCAGGTGCAAGACTTAATTGATTCTAGAGTAATCGAGTTTGGACCAACTGATGTGAAGGTGGTTGGTAATCATGTTGTAACTGCCGCCAAAGAAGTGGACATTCCTTCCCTTTCATCGGGACTTACCTCAGGTCATGGGCATGCTCCTCAGCCTTGGTTTTTAAAGTCATCACATCAACAGTCTTCGCCAAACATGGGAAGAAAGTTACAGGGGCAGCCTTAGCGCCCTAATGAACATCGTCAGCAGAATCGTTAACAACATAAACATAGGCCTAAGAAACCCGAAAGAGTGCTTACTCAAGTTACAGTTTCTCGAAGCCAATAGATTGCTCTCCTTCTTCATAAGTATTTGATTAAGTTGAGCCATGATATGTCGGTTCTGTATCATTTTCCTCCTGACTATGATATGACTGCTAGATGTGAGTTCCACTTAGGGACATTCGAACATACAATTGACAATTGTAGGGAGTTCAAACATAAGGTGCAAGGTTTGATTGATGCAAAGGTAGTTACACCAGACGGTCTGCCTTTAAGATGAAGTCTTCAAATTAAGCACCCAGTTTGTAAGGGCATCTACAGAAGCAATAAATCTAGAAGTATCCCAATAGTCTCAGTAATGGAAATCATTGGTTTCCTTCAATGAATTTTCATCCATAGTGAGGGGAACTATATCGCACTAATTATTCATCAGTCATGGGTCAATGGAGATAGATAGAAAGAAGATCGTCAGGTCTTTGCGAGTAACCTTATGTGTCAACTCTACTCTTTCCTTCAGACGTCTCGTATCAGTGTTCAACGTTGGAGTCTTAAGGTCAGAATAATTAGGAATGAATGGTGGTGCTGAGCATGTGACCATTTAATTGAAGATTGCAAGTCCATGGAAAAGCTACTGATCACTGAAAGTATCCAAGACTAATAAGCATACGGAGTCATGTCTTCTCAACTACGACAATGTTCAGTTACTTTACTGCATTTTCATTTGTAGCTTTTATCTGTTTGCTTAAACATTTGTATGCATGCATGAAACTTGTTTGTTTTTTAATGTTAATCAATAAATCACACTTATTTTTCTTGAAGTAATCCATTTGTATTTACTCATAATTTTGTGTATATGCATTGCAATGCCAATTGTTGTGCTTAAACTCTATGAGGGAGGGTGACAAAACGAAAACGCAAAAATCTCTAATTGTGTGCTTTTGAAAAAGACCCCGTTGACAATGTACAAGCATTGTTTCAAATCCTAGTAGCTGGAGATATAAGGAAGATATCCTCTATCTAACCCCTTTGAGCCAAGAAGTATGATTTTCTTTTCGCACGGAAAAACCCTTACATTAAAACCAGGGGAAGGGTCAGCTAGTTGGACCGGGCGTTCAGACTTTCACATAGAAGTGTATCTGAGGATCCATTACATTTCAGTGTACCAAATCAAGAGGTCCAAAGACCAGAAACCACAATGGTTATACTAATCAAGAGGTCCAAAGACCGGAAACCACAAGAGTTATCCCTCAACCACTGATAAACGAGGAAGTCACAACCCTCGCAAAGGAATAAAGACAAACAACGTCACACGATTTGTTAAAAAAATAGAGAATCTAAAAAAAGAGCTTGTTAAGTCGAAACTTGAAAACAAGCGAGTTAGGAAAAAGTTAGGGCATCCTGTTGGACTCCAATTGCAAGAGATTCAAAAGAATCAGTCCAGGAAAAAGTTAGGGAAAGGAGAAAAATGTGAGGAGGATTACACAAGAAAGATCCTTTAGCAAGAACAAAATCATGTGATACAGACACAAAAAACAATATGGGTGACTAACTCCCAACAACAACCTAAATGGTGCTTGAACCGTTAGCAGCAATGGATCCTCAACCAACACAAAAAACTCTTATGAAAGGTGAGCGCTTCTGAAGATTAGCTGAACATAGGAATGGAGGACATCACGTAGAGGGGGTAACCAATAAACTTCGAGCCTATATCCTTTATTCCTATAATTGTGAACCATGCCACGATACAACCCTTAAAAGTCCTAACTGAAACGGGATTATTTTAAGAGCGTACAACCACGAGATAGAGTTCCTTACTCCTATGAGTTATGCTAAAATAGCTTTGTTGGTGTTGCATGTACATGCTTTAATGAAAAAAACAATGTTGTATCTTAACCAATGATTCACTCACAGAGGTTTGTGACATATTTTCAATTAGAACTTCAAGATTAACATGTGTGTTGCATTAGAATTTTCATTCTTAGAATAAACATTTTTTTGCTTGCAGATTTCTTTGACATCAGAAAAGTTCATATATGGAACCTCAGTCCAGAAGCTTATCTTTCCAAGTTGAGAAGTCTGAAACTTCTTAAGGACAATCATGTCGAGGTGCACTTTTCCAAGAAGCCCTTTTGATTAGGGGTTTTTCAAACCAATTGTGTTAAAAGGTAGCCAATATGTGGCAATCACGTTGAGCAATCTCCTTACAATTAACCCAAATTGGGGCAATCAGTTCGAGATTCAAATCTCTCCAAGAGCCATTAGTGGGGGTACTCCCTAAAAGATCAGACAGTAAGGGACAAGACTACTCAAAATATCTTTGTTAAAATATCTTTGTCTCGTTCCTCAGTAGAATGTTAGTCAAGTCATTCTCATCCCCCGGTGGATTTTCGTAAATAGAATTCTCCTCATGCAGATTCATTCACCTTGATACTCTATTATCAGAATCCAGTCTCAATGGATTTACCTCAGAATCCAGCCTTAGTGGATTGATTTCAATGTCTAGTTTTAGTGGACCAATCTTAGAATGCTTATCTATTTGGTAGATGGCATGAATTTTCCTTGAAAAGAATCTTACAGCGTGTTCCTTAGATGCAAGGTTCTAATCAATGTATTGTCTCCACATCACTCAACTTAGGGTATGTGAAGAGGGTCTTACAGCGCGTTCCTCAGACGCAAGGTCCTGATGGTGGGATTTATTGTCGAAGTAGTATGGAGAATCTTATAGTGTATTCCTCAGACGCAGAGTTTAGACGTACAATTTACCACATGTTCGATGCATATGAGATGTGAAGAGAATCATATAACGTGTTCCTCAGACACAGGGTTCTGACAATGTATTTTTACCATTTATCTAAAGCATAGGGTATTTGAAGAGGATCTCATAACGCATATCTCAAATGTAGGATCATGTGCATGTCTATCCTACAGACTAAAGTGAACCTTTTCAGAGTTCCTCATACGCCAGATTTAGTTTCAGTGAATCATATGTTTTTTCAGTGTGCCTCAGACACAAGATTTAGTCTCAGTGAATCATATCTCTTTTCAGCGTCCCCAGACGCAGGATTCAAGCTCAGTGAATCTTCTATTTTTCCTAAGCCAATATTTCTCCGGTGTTATTATTGGTTATTATTCTCCACATCAAGCTTTCTTTTCTCCAACAGAGCCACAAATAGGATTGGTACTCCCCGATCAAAGGGTATCATTATTAAGAGAGGTTATATGTTCTCTCATCCCTTGAATGAGACACTTTATATATCTTATCCCCAACAAGAGACGATCTAAAACTCTTATTGTCAACAGGAAGCGTTTTCATTAATGTTCTACATCATCCCCAATGGAGTTGGAAATTAAAATCTTCCCCAAAGGAGCAACAAAAGGTTAATATCCCCAAGCAAAGAGTCCTCCTTTACAGAGAGATATTCTTAACAAGAGTCTTCTTGTCCCCCAGTAGTATATGAGGATTCCTTATTCCCGAGCAAAATGCTTCCTCAGCAGAGTATTAGAAAACCCCCTTCCTCAGCCAAGTAAGAAGGTTATCACTTCCCCAATGTGGTTCTACAGGTGGCGTACCTCCCAATCAAATTCTTGTCAATTCAAGACCTTCCCCAACAGGGTCTTCATTCTCCAATTTCTCAAAGTCCAATTTATTTTTGGCAATGGTGGCAGCTCAGATCCAATATCATTAACATCGTCACCAACAGAGATGTTGTTCCCCACAAAGATTCCTAAAATCAATTCAGTGATTATTTATCCCCAGTAAAGTCGCCTGGATTACCTGTTACCTCCTCATAAAGAGGTTCCCTTGCATTTTCATTTAGTAATCACTATTACATTTTCATCCTCAAAAAGTGTAGCATTTCCATCATTATGGAGCATTATGCCATGGAAAATTCAAACATATGCATACGAAGCATACGCTAGTTTTGGTACCTTGCACAAAAAGCCCGAAACATTATTTTCTTAATCAAACCGAAGTGTCCCCACAGACAATGCCAAGTTCATTCCTCAGCACTGTTACTCTTACCAGTCAATACATGTTATCCCCAATTGAGTTTTCATCTAAGTACGATGATATAATTCCTTTTGATTCCGTCTAAGTACGATGGTCTCATTTCTTCAGATTCCATCTAAGTACGATTGTCTCATGTCTTTTAATTTCATCTAAGTACGATGATATCATTCCTATTGATTCTGAAGTACGATGGTCTCATATCTTCTGATTCTATCTAAGTATCTTGGTCTCGTATCTTTTGATTTCATATAAGTACGATGATATCATTCCTTTTGGTTCCGTCTAATTACGATTGTCTCATTTATTCCGATTTTGTCTAACTATGATGGTCTCGTGTCTTTTGATTTCATCTAAGTACGATGACAACATTCCTTTTGATTATGTCTAAGTACGATGGTCTCATTTCTTCTGATTCCATCTAAGTACGATGGTCTCGTGTCTTTTGATTTCATCTAAGTATGACGATATCATCTCTTTTGATGTCATCTAAGTACGATGGTCTCATTTCTTCCGATTCCGTCTAAGTACGATGGTCTCGTTTCTTTTAATTTTATCTAAGTACGATGATCTCATCCCTTTTGATGTCGTCTAAGTACGAGGGTCTCATTTATTCTGATTCCGTTGAAGTATGATGGTCTCGTGTCTTTTGATTTCATCTAAGTATGATGATATCATCCCTTTTGATTCCGTCTAAGTACGATGGTCTCATTTCTTTCAATTCTGTCTGAGTATGATGGTTTCGTGTCTTTTGATTTTATCTAATTACGATGATTATGTTCTGTTCCATGCCATATAAGTACGATGGTCTCATTTCTTTTTGTCGTCGTCCAAGAATGACATTATTCCCAACAGGTTTCTATTTCCCACAGAGTACAAATTTTTGGGTTTATCCGGGTATTCAATCCCTCCATACCATGAACGTCTGAAAGGTGTTGCTATCATCCATCCAGGTATGCATTTGATTTAATAGGGGCAGCTGTAACACCCCAAAATTTTCCCTCTTATTTATTACCAATTTCAAGTAGCTTATGCTTCATTTCCATGTCATTTAGCATATCCCTGCATGCATTGCATTTAAATCATATAAAAATTGTTCTGGACTGGCCTAACATGTGCCCTATGCCAAATTGAGGCCCAATCCAGTATTCAACTTGGCATAAGCCCAATAAGAGATTAGCGAGGATATGATTGTTACAGGAAAAGATTCGTTGGCATATAGCCATTGGAGACCTCCTCCTCACATGCCATAACGCCTTCCACGCGGCCAAATGCCCTCAAGATTTACAGGAGGCAGTTATGCTCATTCAAAGGTTACATGCCCGCAACCTTGGGGCATGTGCCCGTATAGAAACCATCCACCTTTTGAGGGTCAGGTATTCTATTCTAACCCTCATTTTTCTCATGCTTTAGTTTGTCTCACACTGAAACTTATTTGAGCATTGGAGTACCATGCAGGTACACCACCCCTTCTCCACACAATCCCAACTGAAGGCCATGAAGACCTGTCCAAATCTTTTATGTATAGTGGTGTCGTCTATGGGAACTAGGACCTCCCCTATCTCTTGTGAACAAGATCCTTTCTTTCACTGCAATATCAAATCTCATCTTTTTGTCTTCATGGCAACCACGGAGTTTCCCAACTCAACGCCGGTCATAGCGAATGACATCTGTAACACCCCATTTTCTACCCTTTAAATATAATAAGAATTGGAGTTCACAAAAATTTTCCACATAAACGGGATATCACATTTTCAACTTAAATGATAACATATTTAATACATAGCACTTTCCTGGAATAATCATAAACCAACATATAATCCTCAACACTATGCTACAGATTCATAAGCAATTAGTAGCATCTTTATTCGACATAAAACAACTCCAAAATAAACAACCAGAAGTCTAAAGTACTTCAACTAAAATAAAATTCAACATGTAAACAATTCAACAAAACAAACACGCGTCAGCCCCCCGAGTGCTACGTATGAGAGCGACAACTACCAACTCGACTAAAGATAACCGACTACTCATCTTGATTAACTGCATATTGCCAACATAAGGACAACATTCAAACAGAAGGGGTGAAATATCGATAATTATAAACGATATATGATAAACAATACATAAGTAAGGATAATAAACAAATCACCACTTCACAACATTAATCAACACAATAATCAACATAACTCGAAAGATGCAACTTGAATGTGCCACAACTAAATTATGCATGTGTACCATTCAGAGTAAAACTCCCAACTTAAAATTATTTCCAGGTTATCGAGGCATCAAGGCATAAGCCTTCAACTTTTAACATAGTGTCAATCCTGGCCAACGTGGTGTGAGCAACGGTTCCGACATAATATACAAATGTTCTATTTGGCATACACAACTTTACAACACAAACAACATAACAACATCAGCAACACAAAAACTTATACGACATAGGCAACTTAAAATCGACATTGGCTTGTAAAGCCTCCAACATAAACAACTCAAAAACTTTCCGTAAACCGGAACAACTTACTGATTCAGCCTGTACCTGCAACTCGACTTTCCAACATCGTTTCAATAAAACAACACAACAACAACCAACTATTAAACTACCCAACTTACCCCGACAATTATCATTAAATTTCGGGCAACATAGTTTTTCGCCTAATTCGGCTAAACCAACTAAACCAATTCTACTTTAAGCATCTTGCGGTTAATACGACTTTTTCTGAAAGTTATGTCACATCTATATTTTGGTAAATTTCTATTGTCATAGAAAACACAAGCTTAAAATTTTGTTTTTGTCAAATTTCCAAACTATACTTTCTGTCAAAATTTCAATATAGTCTTAATACAAAAAACTTATTTTGTTCGCTACTGATTATTTTTCTTGTTCCTGATTCTAAATTTTTAATACCAATCCTGATTCTTAATAAAATATAAGTCATGAAATTAGTATTGTTTATAATTAAAAGTCACTAAAATATAAATCATGAATCCAATTACAATGTGGCTTGCGCAACCCATGATATATCCAACAGATGTGGCCAGCGCCACTCATGATGTTGGTAGCCACAAAAATGTGGCTTTCACCACATGATAGAATGGATTGTGCCATGGGTGCATTATGGGGCATGGCTCCCGCCACCTCAAGGTGGTTCCTCATTTACCCCATGTGGCTCCCGCCACATGTGTTCTTCCAACTTTGGGTACTGAGTTTTCGTCCCTAAATCCAACTTTTTCCAGAAATTTACACATCGCAACAACATAATTAAAATCCACATTATATAGAACAATTATGAACAACTTACAATCATCAATCAAACAACAATTTCACACAAGACAATCATCGCGGTAACACGTTAACAGATTTTCATAACCAACATCAACATCAACAAAACACAACAACCTAAAACTACCCAATCACAGTACCGATAATCATACTCGGTTATAAGGATCGACCCCACCTTTACCTTAATCAATTGCCGCTGGAATCTCCAATCGACTCTTCCGATTTGGCTTTCTGACGACAACTTCTTGTAACCGTTTTCTCACATTTTTCCTTGTTCTCCAATTTTCACGATTTTTGCTTCTTACTGATACTTCTCCCTGACTAGTTCTTTTGTTTTCTTTCTTTTTATTAAAATAATAATAATCTAATATAAAAACTAATGGACCTAAGTCTTACACCTCCTTTAATTGTTAAATCCGACGAAATCTAAGCCTAATAACCAACATGCTCTAATAACCAACACGCTCAACTTACTTCCTAAGGAAGTTAAGTTGGTTCTAAAGAACAAAAGGGAAACCTAAGAGCCAAGCACAAAGTGCTAAGGCAAACACATTTAAAATGCATAAGAGATAATAATGAAGTGATGCTTACCTAAACCTTCCCCCCTAAAAAACAAGATTTAGCATGATAAAGCAATTTGAACACATAAGCAATGCAAAGCTCAAGGAAAACTCAAACTAGCTAAAGGGAGAGCATTAATGAAATTATAAGGCTAATACCTAGTCCTAAGGGATCCTACATGATAACAAGCTTCTAAAGTCAGTATCTAACTCACACTTAAGTATCCTAAGGTTATAAGAATGAATAACTTCAAGCTATGCCCTAAAATGAAGCTAAACCCTCATAGGAGTTAAGTGAAGTTACATGAAGAACTTAAGTGATTAAGCATGCTAATCTTGTATGAAGTCCAAGGTGAATGGAAAATCCAGGAGCTAAAAATTAATGAAAGCATCCAAAGATGTAAAACAAAGTGGGAGCAAAGAGATTTAAGTGAAAAAGATCCAAACACTGTGTGGAATGGTGTGAGAATAAGAAGAAATGAACATAAAACTTCAAAGGAAGAAAAAGACTTAGAATAAATTCAAACATGATCAAAAGATTTTAAATTCCCCATACAAAAACCAGGGGCTTGATGAAGTATTAGAATGGAGTTGGAACTCACAAATAGCTCACAAATAAGATGGTATGAAAGGCATTAGGGTTAAGGAACCAAAATGTTAAATTTGAAGTATTAAGAAGGCATATGACACTCAATGAAGCACAAGGACTCAAGACTTAAAATGAGTACATGAAAATGAGTATGAACACTTATGAGATGTTTAACAATGACTTAACAAGTATGACATGATCACAAAATTGGTTTTGAAGGGTTAATATGGAAAAAGAAGAAGGATTAGGGCAAAGGAAGGCATATGTGACTTATGGCTCAAGTAATCAACACAAATCAAAACACAATGACCTAAAGTGGATACACAACATTCAATAACCTCTAATGGACCCTAGGAGACTCCAATTTAAGACCCCAAATGAATTGCATAAATGCCTTATCAAAATGGAATAAGGAGAAGTGAGAAAAAGAACCAAAATATGACTTTTAGTACAAGATACTTGGAAAAATATCAAATATCATGTAAAAATTATGAAAATGGATATTCAAATAAAAAATCCAGAAGGTGACTTATTTCTAAAATATTTCTTAAAAATTCTATTTTTTTCCTATTCAAACAAGGGCTCAAAGTGGATTAGGGTTTATGGTAATTAAGGCAAAAGGATGGACTCAAAAAGATACCAAACATGACCTAAAAAATAAGCAAAAATTACTTTTGGGAGCTTCAATGTGTCCTCTGGATAGGGCAAAAATAATGGGTTTCAAATCAATTTTGGTTTGGGAGAACAAAAATGAACAAAACAGTGTGTTCAAAAAGAAGAGAAAATGAGAAGAAATTAATTGGAGAATTAATTCTGGTTGAAAAATAAATGGAAAATGAAATTAATAATTGTAGAAAATTAGGAAAAAATTCCAAAGATCAAGTATGAATTTTATTGGAATTTTTGGTGGACATTTGGTATTTTTATAAAATCAAAATGAAATAAGAAATAAAATGTAAATAAAAAGAAGAAAGAAATGAGCAGGGGTGCATTAAGTAAGAAATTTGAACTGAGATCATTTGGGCTGAATTGCAAGGGGGTGTGGATAGTGATCTGGGTCCAAGTCTAAGGCGTTGAATACACACAATTATGGTATACCTCAGGTCAACAAGTTGACTCCCTCTGGACTCTCTAATTGATCACACGCTTCTCACTCATTCTCACAAAAATGGACCAATGAATGAAAGTATGGACACATGGCAATATACCTAGGAACACACACACATGATCACTCAGACCTCCCCTCAGATGTCACGTGAACCTCACACTCTCATTAATGAGTTGTCAGCTCATGAAGCGTTGGATGAAACTGATCACACGAATGCGACTTAAAATCAGATTAATCCTTGGGTTCCTGTTCAGGTGACCGGAGCTATTCTACAGTCATCTTCTCTGATCACACTCCGACTAGGGTTTGCTCAAAACATCATGAAAACGAAAATCAAGACCATCAATTTGTTCTCCATGCTTTATAGATTCATAATCCATCTTTAGATTTCATTTCTCATGCAAGAATAAGCAAGATCGAAGGCAATAATATCCAACTTAAAAACTGAAACTATGCCTCTAAGAGGCCTATCAACTAGCCATAACAATCACTGCTTCTATTAAGCTCTAAAGCATACAAATCAATCAAAATAGTGGTAAAATATGCAAGTGAAATAAACACTCTGATGTCGGTGAATTTTAGTGTAGCTTGAAAAATTTAGATATGATATTGAACTCAATTCTTGCTATTTCAAACCATTTCCTCCATGGATCTCATGCTCCTGATGAATATGAAGTTTACATGATGATGATTAATGCTGAACTGATAAAGATTAATGAGAACCTTGGCAGTTTGTAGAGATATCCACTGGTGCAATTTAGAACATACCAGCTGAATTCTTCCATGGATAGTGCTCACGAGTTGAAGAGGATGATGATTAGATGAAGAATGGCTTGTGTTGATGAATATGAAGAAGAATGGAGATCAAAATGCAAAAGAAATTTTTAATATGCAGAGAGAAAAATCAGAGGATTTTGGAAGTGATTCGAGCAAAATGAAGGTGTGTCTACAATTCAGTTGGATGAGAGGCTTATATACCCATGTTTAGAAGCTAACTAACTCATTTGTTTGTTAGAACCATGGTTAAAATTAACCTGAGGTGCCATGAGAAAAGTGAAGGTGTTTGGTGCAATGGAGTGCAATTCAGTTCAGCTTGAGTTTGTTTGCTCGAATCTGATTCAATATGGAGCTGAACATGTTAGTTATGATGAGCTTGATGATGCAAAGTGAAGCAGATCCTATGCTGCAGCCTGAATTCAACATTATGCTTCTCATTTTGTTTGAATCTTCATGAGATGCATGGAAGCTATGGTGATCATGCAAACATGTGATAAATTGCACTCTAAATATGATGCATAATGATCACTACAAGTTGAATGAGGCAAAGAGGTTGAACTGAACTGATATCATCTCTTGATTCAATGACTTAACACACAAGAAATCAGAATGTAATCCATGACCTTCTATGGAATGAAGCTTCATGATCAAGTCATCAAAACATGGAATTCTTATGCTCAATTTGAAGGAGATGCTTTATACAACAAGTTTGCAGTTCACTCCTGTCGCTCCCAAAGATTTGCATCTCGGTACAAGCGCGAACGGTCGGCGAAAGGAGAATGAGAACACACAGAAGTGAACTCAAAAAGACAAGAGTCACTAGCTAAGCATTTTTATCCCGGAGGAAAGGTAATGCTGCATAGACCTGGGAAAGATATGGATAAGACGGTTGCGAACCAGAGAGACTGAGAAAGGGGGTTGGTTACAATCTGGGAAGGTATTAGCACCCAGATTGTCCGTCGTATTCGACGGGATCCACGCTTGAAAGATTTGTGTTTTAAAGGGGTAGTGTCAGTGCAATCTGTGTATCAAAGCTGGAGAGAATGCAAGTGTCAGTGTAAAAAGTGAAGTGTATAAGAGAAGTGTCAGTGTAAGAACAAGAATGAAATGCTCAAGACCATGAGGCTTAAAGAATGAGGCTGGAAGAGGGGGGGAATATACAGAGACTTTTTTTCGATAACTGTTAAGTTATGCCTACGTATCCTCTCGTGCAATAAGGAAGTCATAACACCGTAGTTTGACCCAAAGAGACTGAAAGGATTTGACTGATGAACTGCTTACTTGTCTATGCTCAAGTGTATGACCTGTCTGGCTCAGGTGCAAACTGTCTTGCATTAGACGGAAGAAACAAGTTCTCGTTTGTGAATGAAGATGATGAGAAAAGAATCCCGGAGGAGACGATTATTGTTTGATTTTTGTATTTTCAGTCTTTTATTGCTTTTTGAAAGTTTGTCATAGATTAATGAGCTTAAGCCTAAACCAATGGGTTAGTAAAATCATCACATCTTCCCTCTGATTAGGGGTAATGAGCATAACTTAAGTGTGAAGTCAGCATCTCACACTTAATCACCATGATGTAGGATTAAGATCATTATCCTACTTGTGATTATTTAGATGTTTTTGTTGTTTTTGTTTAGTGTTGAGTAATGAGATTAAGCCATAATCAGGGATTAAACAGACTCATTACACCATCCTAATAGAAGGATAATAAATGAGAATGTTTAAGCTGTGGAAACCTCCTCAACTTAGTCCATGATTAGGGATTAACCTCATGACAAAACAAAGCCTTTATTAGATGGATTTTAGTTAATGATAAAATGAAGAAGTGAGTTTTAGGGTTTGTAAGACAACTTGAGGGGGACTTGTCCATTAACACTAGGGTTAGTCCTTCTTAACCAATTAAGGAAGAATTAGAACCCTAATGCAAGGCCCAAGTTACAAGCTTGATGTCTTGATGATTATTAAGTGAATTGATTAAGGAGTTAAACACATTAAGGGTTTAACACTTAGGATTAAAGTTATACACTCCATCCTAATAGAAGGATGCAGGCATAAGCTTAATCACAAAGCCTTAAAGCCTTTAGGGTTTAGTCCCTGATTATGAGATGAGAAGAGAAGACTCAAAGAGACACAAAGGTAAAAGCTAAGTGGGGGACTAATCAAACCCTAATTATTATCATGCTTGGTCATCCCTAGGGTTTGTGAGGCTTAAGAAAGAACTCTTTAGAGAAACCACCAGGAAGCAGATGAAAGGAGCAAAGAGAAGCAAAACAACTTGCTTCACTTAAGAAGACAAGTTGCTTGAAGAAAGAAGGTAAGATGAACATGAATGAGCAAGCTCAATCCAAAGCACAAGATAAAATTCAGAAATGATGCATAAGAGAGATGAAAAGAGATTGTGAGAAGTGAAGGCAAATTCACTTCTCAAACAACTTACCACCTGAAAAGTTAGCAAAAGAAATTAAATGTAATGCAAAATGAGATGCAATGTCATAATGCAAACCAAAACCAGAAGCATGAGTATGATGTTAATGATGCTAAGAGATGATGCAAACATGAGGCAAGGCATTAGAATGATCATACAAGCATATGGATGCAAGAGAGGCATGCTTTGAACCATGGATGTTCATGAAAAGTTATGAAATGCAAATGACATAAAACATGGCAAATGAAAGATGCAATGATCACACATGATTCTAATATGTCCTAAGATGTCTTATGAGTCAAATGAATGCACAAAATGTATAGCAAATGGAAGATGGATGCAAAAGAAAGCATGAATTAGGGTTATATGCAACATACAAAGCAAAAATCCAAAACCAGAAGCAAATGACATGATAAAAATTTGAAAATACAATCAAAGGAACCCTAAACCTATACAAACTCACTGCCCAAAGGAGGGGATCCAACTCTTAACCTAGTGAGAGTTATGAATTTCCTAAGATTGCTAGGGTTTTAAGGTACCTTGACAAGAAAAATGCAAAACAAATTGAAAATGCAAGATCAATTCATGCCAATTTTATCCTATAAACTACATGTTATGCAAGATGCAATGCAAAAAGGATCATTGTCCAACTCTCAATGGTTAGGCAGGAATGGATTTTTGAAGTTTGAAGTGAAATATTGCCTTGAATAGAAATTAATTCCAAAGAAAATTGTCAAAAGGCTTTAAGAACAAAAAAGAAATTTGGTTTCAGAGTTGGACAATGTTTCTAAATGATTTAAAAGAAATTTGTGATTTTTAAATACCTAAAAGTATTTTTAATTAATTAATTCTCATTAATCAATTAAAAATAAACTTTTAAATGATTTAAAAATATTTTTTGATGCAAAAAATAAAAATAAAAATATTTTTGGTTCCTGAAAATTAATTAAAGCTTGGATAAAAAATTTCAGAATTTTTAGACCTTTTTTGCTATTTTTAATTAAATGAGGAAAAGAAATGAAATGAAATGAAATAAAAATTAGAATAAAATGAAAGTATGCGTAATCAAGGGCCATCATTCAAACTCAGGGGGGAGGGAAAGACTGTGCGCGCTCATGGACGGTTGAGATTGCTTCTAGAAAATTTGAATTTAAACCTAATTAATTAAACTGATTAATTTGAATTAGGGCTTAATGACAAATCTGGACCACACACGCGCGCGGGAGATTGACTTAGTCAACCAGATCAACGCTCCACATTCAAACCTGGACCTAAACCCTAATTACCATTAATGACTCTCAGACGGCCGGAACAGTGGTTCCGATCGTCTTCTCCGACGAGCCATTTTTCTAACTCTCTCCAAACTCCATAAAAATGTGCCAAAATCTCCAGAAAGAATCAATGATCAACAACAAAGCATAATCCAGCAACAAATCTCATTTATTTCAACTCAAAATCAAGATACGAATCAAACATCAAAAACTGCAAAAATTTCAGAAACACGATACAAGCTCATTTATCAATATTTTTCAAAAATAAAAGGTTCAGTGAACTCAGGGAAGCATGTAGGTCATTTTAGAAACAAGAGATAAGAGTTCTGGAAAAATGAATTTCCATGGCTACCTGAATCGAAGCTTTCAACCCAAGAGCTTCTGGACCAGTTCCTTGCTTCCAATCAACTCCACTGACCTTCCTTAAGTGTTTGCAAAGCTTGCTTGAAGTTTATTTGGGCTGATATGAGAGATTGCTTGAGTTCTGTTCAAGGAGAGGCAGAAATCGTATTTGGTTTATGTGAGGTTTCAAGCTGTTTCAATGGTTGGTTTGTGATCAGTGAGTCATGTTGAGATCAATGGTGAAGTTTGTTTGTGTGTTTGAAGCTTGTGCTGTGTGTTTCGAATGGTTTTGCATATAAGGTGAAAAATGAGAATGTTGTGTTCTTGGAGCTTTCAGGCTTGTGTGTCTTATGAAAATGAAGCCTTGGGGTGTGTTTGTAAAGTCTGGATTGGGCAGAGAGTTGTTGGTGGTCTGTTGTGATTGGTATGGGCAAGTTGCCAAAATGACAACTTGACTTGTACTTGAGGTATGGGCAATGGTATAGCTAGCCTTTTTGCTTGTCTTGGCTCAGCTGAGTTTAGGGAGAACCATGGAATTGTTTATGAGATAAATCAGCAAGTGGATCAAGGCTTATGAGGTGTTTTGCAATTTTCACAAAGTTTGGCCCCTTTGGAAATTCTTGAGATTCAAGGCACCAAAATGCAATATTCTTTGGCCCATTCTGATCTTTAGAGGTCATGTGATCATGTTGTGAAGAGTTTGTACACTTTTGAAGCTTTTAGAACACTTGATCACACCATTTTGCAAAATGCCTCTTTGGTAGAAAACTTCAAATTATGTGATTTTAGCCAACTTTGACAAGCCATAACTTTTGATCCAAAATGAATTAGGTCAAGTTCTTGTACTTTTTGAAAAGGGAATGATCCATTCTACAACTTTCATGACCAAAGTTTTTCTATTTGAAGCATTTTTGAATCAAAAAGCAAGGGTTGAAAAAGTTTCCCAAAATGGCAAGTTTCCATTACAAGTCATCTTCTCAAAAAGTCAACTTTGCAAATGGCTTGAAATTCTTCAACTTTTTGAACTTCCAACATCTTCTATGATCAAATAAAGATCATAAACAATCAAAATGATGAAGAA
This sequence comes from Lathyrus aphaca, assembly GCA_963966055.1. Lineage (NCBI taxonomy): Eukaryota > Viridiplantae > Streptophyta > Magnoliopsida > Fabales > Fabaceae > Lathyrus > Lathyrus aphaca. The sequence continues at coordinate 457,963,372 of OZ014520.1, read as the reverse complement.
CACCCTTTGGTTGGGTCATTGAGGGCCTCAGATGCCCTGATTTTGCACTAACTTGCTCAAAAAGTCAACTCTTGATCAGATGACTTCCCCATGGAATTTCTTCATGAAAATTGATATGCATGATCCCTATACCATATAGAGACCAATAGAAACAAGAATGACCAAAAAATTTGTAGTTATGGCCTTTGAAACAAAAACCCTAATTCTAGGTCATCTGTGTAGTTAAACCTGGCTCTGCTTCCATGCCATTCTTAGTTCTTGTGATTTTTTTGACTTCCTTGACTTTGAGGGGATATGATATGATGTTTGAACATACATGGACCCCTTTGAAGTGATTGATGACCTTTGGAGTGGCTTAAGAGGCTCTTGGATTGCTCAGATCACAAACCCTAGATGCAGATGACTTAGAAACTATGCAGTGAATCAAAAATGCAATATGGGATGTTATGATTGAAATTATGCATATGAAAAGATCACAAGCCATGGTGTGAATGGGTGAGGGCAAATTTGGGGTGTTTACAGCTGCCCCTATTCAAGCATGAGTTAGCTGTGCAGGATGTAAGCAACGGCTTAACAGGCAAACAAGATAACTTGTGGTTGAATACCAAAGACAGTCCAAAATTTGCACTCACAGTATGAAGAAGAAAAGGGATATAGATTGTAAAAGAAAATAAAACATGTATATAAAGTGCGGGCGACGGAGGACGACCGTCGAGCAGAGGACGACTGCTGGGGAAGGAGCAATGACGGGGACGGCCGACATGCTGGGGAAAATGCAGGAAATAAAGCAATGACGGGGACGGCCGACATGCTGGGGAAAACAAGAGATGGGGACGGCCATCAGGTTCATAAAGTAATGTAAATAGCGATGGGGACGACCATCGGGCTAAACTGATGAAGGACGATCATCAGGAAAAGGAAAAGGGACCACGACGGGGACGGCCATCGGGTTAAAGAATAAATGAAATAATGATGATGGACGGTCATCAAAGGTGAAGGATGATCACCAGGAAAAGGAAAAGGGACCACGACAGGGACGGCCATCGGGTTAAAGAATAAATGAAATAATGATGAGGGACGGTCATCAAAGGTGAAGGACGATCACCTGGAAAAGGAAAAGGGACCACGACGGGGACGGCCATCGGGTTAAAGAATAAATGAAATAATGATGAGGGACGGTCATCAAAGGTGAAGGACGATCACCTGGAAAAGGAAAAGGGACCACGACGGGGACGACCATTGGGTTAAAGAATAAATGAAATAATGATGAGGGACAGTCATCAAAGGTGAAGGACGATCACCTAGCAGGGGACGACTGCTCTGATGGGGATAAGATGAGGGACGGTCATCTAAGGTGAAGGACGATCACCTGGAAGGGTACGGCTGCCGAAAGTATCGCGACATAGGACGAATGCCGGATAGAAGGTCAACGATGGGGACGACCATCAGATGAGCATGATGAAGGACGATCATCAAGAGGTGAAGGACAATCACCTAACAGGGGACGGCTGCTCTCAAGGTTTATCATGACATAGGACGAATGTCAGATAACAAGATCAACGATGGGGACGGCCATCGGATAAAATGATGAAGGACGATCATCAAGAGGTGAAGGACGATCACCTAGCAGGGGACGGCTGCTAAAAATCACGACATAGGACGAATGCCGGATAGAAAAGGGGTTCTAATGAAATAGAGACTCCGCTGGGGAAAGGATGAGGGACGGTCATCCAAAGGTGAAGGACGATCACCTGGCAGGGTACGGCTGCCGAAGAGGTATCACGACATAGGACGAATGTCGGATAGAAAAAGGTTGCTTTGCTGGCGGCCTACTGGGGAATAGTAAACACGGACGAGTGTTTACATCCAAGAAATAAAAGGTATAAGTGTTTTGATGTTGTGTATAGATTAAAGATGCGGACGAGCATCCCTAAGACTACGATACGGACGAGTATCGGGTAGAAACAAATACTGACACGTGTTCAGAGATGATGATACGGACGAGTATCAACTGGTTAACAAGGAACACGGACGAGTGTTGAATCTGAGGAGACTCTTCTGGGGAATAGTAGACACGGACGAATGTCTAAATTCAAGAAGACATGAGTGTTTGACACGGTGTATAGATTAAAGATGCGGACGAGCATCCTTAAGACTACGATACGGACGAGTATCGGGTAGAAACAAACGCTTGACGCATGTTCTGAGATGATGATACGGACGAGTATCAACTAGTTAACAAAGAACACGGACGAGTATCGAATCTGAGGGGATTTGAATGATATATGCAAGATACGGACGGGTATCTGTATAAGTGAAATAAGTATGAGTGGTGTGCAGGAGAGTGCTTAACTTGCTGAGGAGGGTGACACGGACGAGTGTCAAAAGAGAAAGGTGTAATATAAACAAGTATATGGTTTAACAAAGTGTTCAGGTAACTGTGTTGGGGAAAGTGACACGGACGGGTGTCAGGGAATTGTATATATGCATCTGTGAGTGCAAAGAGGACGCTTTGGCTTTCTACTGGGGATATGACACGGACGGGCGTCAAGAAGTATCTGTAATATACAAGTGTCTGTTTGTAAAGAAAGCTCGGGCGACTTTACTGGGGAATGATGACACGGACGGGTGCCAAAAGGAGTGTGTATCTGGTATTTGTGGGTAAAAGGCAAATGCTTTAGTCTTTAGCTTCCTGCTGGGGATATGACACGGACGGGTGTCAGGACGTATCCATATCTTTAGGGAAAGTGCCTTAGCTCTCTGCCGGGGAATCTGAGGAGTTTTCTGTATATTGTTGATGGATTGTCAATATTCACAAGTGTTTGATCCAGAACATGGCTTATGATTATGCAATATGTTTGATTTTTGCCGTAATGCTCCGTATTAGACGGAATGCTACGCTTTGTGGGGAGAATATGATGCGAATGCTATGATTATGCAAGAGGTAACCATCCGGGATTCGGATCCCGTTGCTGCGAAGATCTCTGGTCGATCTGCTTGAAGTGGACATCCCAGCTGGGGATGAAATCATTGGTATATCTGACATGTGGGACTCTGCTTGGGGATATAGGTCACTAATAGACCTATCTTTGAGTAATGAGGGACCCAACTGGGGTTTGTAGAAGCTTCCTTCACTCTGTTGTGAGATCTTCAGGCATTGCTCTTCCGAATAGTGGCTGAAACTTTGTGGGGAGATGGTTCCCCGGCTTTTGCACTTGGTTGTGGAGGAATAGTAAATGGCAACCCGGCTGGGGAGAAAGCACCTCTGGTGCAAAGACTGAGTAGATAATGATTTGCCAGCTTGCTGGGATGAAGCTTTCATGCCCCATGCTATGCTCTGAATACCTGAAAAGATAGAGAAACGCACAAGTAATCCCGAGGTATCCCTTACCGGATTCCGTCATAGGAGTTCAGACACCCTTGGGAGTAAGTATATTTCCCGCAAGCACGTACTTTTAGAAGAGAAGCATCTGTATTTATGCAATCAATATCTTAAAGACATCGGACATTTTTGCAAACGAGAATAAAATGTATAAGACGAAACATGACTGAAAATCTGATTTTATTAATTCATGTGCCCTGAATTGGCAAGATACAGTCAAGGAAACAGATCCCCTAAAATGAGGAGATTGTTGCAAATTGAGAAATAAAAGGTGTTGGCAATGTTGATGACGCTTTAGGGAGCTTCCCTTTTGCTATGACTCGTATGACATTTGACGTTCTTCTCATCTTGCTTTCTGAAGAAGGTTGATTCAGACCGGCGCTTGAACCTTTCGAAGCTTACCAAGTTGTAAGTGATACAGATGAATTCAGAATGCAGTTGTTCGCTTATTCCCTTATTTTGCATGGATCGCCCTTTCGGGTTTTCGATCCATCGGGATACCCATTTTTGCCTGAGTTGTCCAATGCGGCTTTTCAACTCAGCGGGTGTACATTTTTTGTTTATTTTCCCTTATTTTTGCCCGAGTCTTTTATTCTGTTTTTGACTCGCCGGGATGCCCTATTTTTTCCAGGACTTATATTCTGTTTTTGTGTCGAGCGGGTCATTTTATGCGAAGTATTTTTTAACTGCATCTGAATTCACAGGGGACGGGAAGTCTTCACCATCCATAGTGTTGAGCATCAGTGCTCCACCGGAGAAAACTTTCTTTACTACGAATGGTCTTTCATAGTTCGGAGTCCACTTGCCCCTGTGGTCTGTATGAGGAGGGAGGAGTCTTTTCAGCACAAGATCTCCTACTTGGTACTCTCGGAGCCTGACTTTCTGATCGAAGGCTTTCTTCATTCTTTTCTGATACAATTGCCCGTGACAGATTGCAGCCAATCTTTTCTCTTCAATCAGACTTAATTGTTCGTATCGGGATCGAACCCACTCTGCTTCGTTCAGCTTAACATCCATCAGTACCCGTAGGGATGGTAATTCAACTTCAACAGGTAGGACTGCCTCCATACCATACACAAGTTGATACGGTGTTGCCCTGGTTGATGTTTTGATTGACGTGCGGTACCCATGCAAGGCAAACGGTAGCATTTCATGCCAGTCTTTGTAGGTGACTACCATATTCTGCACAATCTTCTTGATATTCTTATTGGCTGCCTCAACAGCACCGTTCATCTTTGGCCTGTAAGGAGAAGAATTGTGGTGTTGGATCTTGAAGTCCCGGCATAGCTCTGCCATCATTTTGTTGTTTAAGTTGAAACCATTATCAGTAATGATTCGCTCGGGAACTCCATATCGGAAGATGATGTCTCTCTTCAGAAATCGGGCTACCACTTGCCTTGTAACATTTGCATAGGAAGCTGCTTCAACCCACTTGGTAAAATAGTCAATGGCTACTAGGATGAATCTGTGGCCATTTGAAGCATTCGGTTCAATCTTGCCAATCATATCAATGCCCCACATAGCAAAAGGCCAGGGTGAAGACATCACATTCAAAGGATTGGGAGGCACATGCACTTTATCCGCGTAAATCTGGCATTTATGACATTTTTTGGCATAGGTACAACAGTCGGCGTCCATTGTGATCCAGTAATAGCCTGATCTTAGCAACTTTTTAGCCATTGCATGTCCTCCAGCATGGGTACCAAAGGATCCTTCGTGCACCTCGTGCATTAACAAGTCTGCTTCTGTTCTATCAACGCACCGGAGAAGTACCATATCAAAGTTTCTCTTGTACAGGGAACCATCAGTATTCAGGAAGAAACTGCCAGCAAGCCTTCTTAAAGTCTTCTTATCATTGGAAGATGCCCCAGGTGGGTATGTTTGATCCTCCAAGAAGCACTTAATGTCATGGAACCAAGGCTTATCATCTTTTACAACGTCTGCTGCAAATACATATGCTGGTCTATCGAGTCTGGACACTGAAATCCGAGGCACAAAGTTGGCAGCTTGAACTTTGATCATTGATGAAATGGTAGCCAGAGCATCCGCAAACTGATTCTCGTCCCGAGGGATATACTCAAGCTTGACCGTTGTAAAGAAAGTCAATAACCTCCTTGTATAATCCCTGTAAGGTATCAGATGATCCTGGTGTGTGTACCATTTGCCGTTGGTTTGATTAACTACCAGAGCTGAATCTCCGAATACAGTCAAAGTTTTGATCCTGAGGTCAATGGCTTCCTCAAGACCCATAATACAAGCTTCGTATTCGGCTTCGTTGTTAGTGCAGTTGAAGGTGAGCTTTGCCGAGAACGGCATGTGAACCCCCTTAGGTGTAATGAGTACTGCACCAACACCACGACCATTCGTATTGACAGCCCCATCAAACATCATAGTCCATTCTTCCTCCGGGTCAGGCCCTTCAGTGTGAACAGGCTCTTCGTGATCTTTTGCTTTAATGAACATGATGTCTTCATCAGGGAAGTCAAATCTCATAGGCTGGTAATCATCAATGGGCTACTCAGCGAGATAATCAGACAATACACTGCCTTTGATGGCTTTCTGAGATGTGTATTGGATGTCATATTCTGTGAGAATCATTTACCATCTTGCAACCCGTCCGGTAAGTGCTGGCTTCTCAAAAATGTACTTAACTGGGTCCATCTTTGAAATCAATAATGTAGTGTGGGTCAACATATACTGTCTCAGTCGGCGAGCAGCCCACGCTAAAGCACAGCAAGTTTTCTCGAGCAGTGAATAACGTCGTTCACAGTCGGTAAACATTTTGCTCAGGTAGTAAATTGCATACTCTTTTCGACCAGACTCGTCATGCTGGCCCAGAACACACCCCATTGACTCTTCTAATACTGTCAAGTACATTATTAAAGGTCTTCCTTCGACTGGAGGCATAAGGATTGGAGGCTCCTGTAAGTATTCCTTGATCTTGTCAAAAGCCTTTTGGTAGTCTTCGTTCCACCTAACCGTTTGCTCTTTTCTTAACAGCTTGAACAAAGGCTCACAAGTTGCTGTAAGGTGAGATATGAACCTTGAAATGTAGTTCAATCTACCTAGAAAACCTCGAACTTCTTTTTCTGTCTTCGGTGCAGGCATTTCTTGAATGGCTTTGACTTTATCAGGGTCAACTTCAATCCCTTTCTCGCTTACAATAAAGCCCAGCAGCTTACCAGATCGCACCCCGAATGTGCACTTGTTGGGGTTCAATTTCAGTTGGTACTTCCTCAGACGCTTGAATAACTTCAACAGATTCACCAGGTGGTCTTCTTCTGTGAGGGACTTGGCAATCATGTCATCCACATAACATTCGATTTCTTTATGGATCATGTCGTGGAATAATGTTACCATAGCCCGTTGATATGTTGCACCAGCATTCTTCAGTCCGAATGGCATCACCTTGTAACAGAACGTGCCCCAGGGTGTGATGAAAGTTGTCTTCTCCATGTCTTCAGGTGACATCTTGATCTGATTGTATCCTGAAAATCCGTCCATGAAGGAGAACACCGAGAACTGAGCCGTATTATCAACCAATACATCAATGTGAGGTAAAGGGAAATCATCTTTCGGGCTGGCTCTTTTAGATCCCGGTAGTCCACACATATTCTCACTTTGCCGTCTTTCTTAGGCACAGGTACAATATTAGCAACCCACGGCGGGTATCTAGTCACAGCAAGGAACCCGGCGTCCCATTGCTTTTGCACCTCTTCCTTTATCTTCATTGCCATATCTGGGCGAGTACGGCGCAATTTTTGCTTAACCAGTGGGCAGTCTTCCATTAAAGGCAGCTTGTGCACGACAATATCGGTGTCCAACCCCGGAATATCCTGATAAGACCAAGCAAAGACATCCACGTACTCCCAGATCATATCAATCAGTTGCTCTTTCACTGAATCTTGTAGGCAGGCCCCGATCTTAACCTCTTTTACGTCTTCTTCCGAACCAAGATTAACCGTTTCAATTTCCTCCTGATGAGGAGTGATAACTTTCTCCTCTTGCCTTAACAACCTGGCTAGCTCTTTAGGAAGCTCATAATCTTCTTCAACCCCTTCATCAGCTTGATTGATTGGATTGTCAAAGTCATACGAAGTCATAGCTGTGTTGTTGTCGGTGCAGTCTGAAAGGCACTCTCTGCAAGGGTTTATATTGTTCATTTTAGTGATTGATTTTAATCTTGTTTAGAAAAAGTGAAATGAAGTTTATCATTTTGGAAAACATTGCCATTTTATTTTTGTACAAAAAGAAAAATGAAAAACAGTGAGCGGAAAAGAAAAAGACTCATTTGCAAAAGACGTCCGGTATTCATTGATTGATCTATTTGCACAAAATTACAAGATGGCCCGATTACAAAATGAGTCTTGTCATCTTGGGCAAGATGCAAGACTTGATGCATGCTTAAAAAATACAGGAAATAATAATTACTCTGCAGGAGTAACCCTTATAATTTCCTGGTAAGACCAGTTTGAGATACGGCTCCCCGGGATCCTTGGGCGTATCCATCTCTCCAGGTTGCGTTCATCCTCCGACTCATCTTCCAAGTTGTTCACTGCATCTGGGGTGAGCATCCCCCGCTGACAAAATTGGGCTTCTTAGCAGCCTCTGATTGATCCTGTTGAGTTGGTTTGTAACCCAACCCAAATCTATCCTCCTTCTTCTCCACAGGCAATAGCTTGCCCCAGCCTTGGGCAGTCCCCTCTTCAACAACCTTCCTGGCTTGCTGATAAGATGTCATGGAGGTTCCTAGTACAGCAGATGCTTCATTAATGTTCAGGGCTTCAAACCCCTGGCTCATAGTTTCATGGATTTCTCCATCCATCTCAATGTATTTGTACGTAGCCAGATGGCTAACAAAGATGTCCTCTTCACCACAGATGGTGATGATCTGGCCTTCCCACTCGAATTTCAGCTTCTGGTGAAGGGTAGACGTAACAGCGCCAGCGGCAAGGATCCAGGGTCTACCCAACAAACAGCTGTAGGCCGGCTGAATGTCCATCACATAGAAGGTAATTTTAAAAGTCTGCGGGCCAATCACCACAGGCAGATCAATCTCCCCTAGCACTGATCTCTTAGAGCCATCAAATGTTCTCACCACCAAATTACTTGGACGTAGTGCCAAGCCATCGTACTCCAGCTTCACCAAGGCTTTCTTTGGTAGAACATTGAGTGAAGACCCAGTGTCCACCAGTACATGGGATAAAACAACACCCTTGCATTCTAGAGTGATGTGTAAAGCCTTGTTGTGGTTACGCCCCTCAGTTGTTAAGTCAGCATTGGTAAAGCCCAGTCCATGACTGGTATTGACATTTGCTACCACAGTTTCTAGCTGATTAACAGTGATCTCCTCTGGCACGTAGGTTGCGTGCAAGACTTTCAGTAATGCATTCCGGTGAGCTTCGGAACACATCAGCAGGGATAATATGGAGATCTTTGAGGGAGTTTGGTGAAGCTGATCCACCACCTTGGAATCACTTCTCTTTATAATTCTCATGAATTCATCTACATTTTGCCTAAAAGATGTCTTCTGAGTTTCTTTGACAGTGGGTTCTTCAACTACCACACTCTTTCCTTTTGCTTTGCCAGCAGCTTCTGCCTCGGCGTTAGGTCTTTGCAATTGTGAGGCAAAAAGGCGTCCGCTTCTGGTGAAGCCTCCGCCTCCCCCAACATTATCAATCTGTGGAGAAGAAGTTGAAGAGTCCAACGTGATTTTCTCTCCGTTGCAGTAGAGGTCAGAGCCATAATGCCAAGGTATGGCATTACTGCTTTCATATGGAACGGGTCCAGGCACCGTGATGGTAACTGAACTGACTGCTGCAGAGGAGGGTACTGAGATGGTGTGCGGATCGTTGTAGATGGTGACTGGTGACCTGGCAGGAGGTGCCACTGTTTGTTGTTGAAAATTATTGTTTGGAGGAACATATGCTGGATCATAATAAATGGTGACTGCTGAGATATCTGTTGGCGTTGTAGAAGATTTTGCTGAATAAATGGGTGCTGATGTTGTAGAAGAAATGGTTGTTGATATCTGGTTTGTTGAAGTGATAGATGAAGCATTTGTTGATGAAATTGATGAATTAGTTGGAATGATTGTTGTTGCAGTTGTAGAATAATCAGGAATTGTTGTCAAAGGGATTGCTGGATTTGTAGGTGTTGATGTTGTGATTTGAAGTATGCCACTCTGGATAAGACCATCTATGCCGCTTCTCAAGTTATCACACCCGTTGACCGAAATGTTGCAATAACCACAACCGAGCTCACACCCGGGGAACATCTGGCATTCTAGGAGCCGAGCTTTAATTTCTACCAGAGGTGTCCGAATCTGCCCAACACTGGTGATTAAGAAAGATGGCTTATCTTCCTCAATGGCATTAATTATTGGTCCTCCATGATTGGGCATGGGATTCTTGTTGACATTTGGTGGGGGTGCAAAGTTGAGGGCTTTGGAATCCACTAGATCCTGTACTTTCATTTGCAAAGCCCTGCATTTCTCCGTACTGTGGCCAGGTGCATTGGAGTGAAAAGCACATCTGGCGTTGGCGTCATAATTTCTTGGAAGACTGGAGGGATCTGGTGGTGCCAACGTCCTTAATTCAACCAGGTTGAGTTTTAGGAGTTGTGGAAATAAAGCGGCATAAGGCATAGGGATAGGGTCAATCACCCTATTTGCCTGTGATGGTCTTTGTTGAAAGGGTCTTTGTTGTTGATTGCTGTTGTTGTTGTTGTTGTAGTTTCTCTGTGGCAGATACTAAACTTGCTGCTGATAGTGTGGTTGTTGTTGTGGTTGATATGTTGGTTGCTGAGGAATCGGAGCTGGAATAGTGACAGCTGCCACTGACCTATGAACATACTGAGGTCTGCCCCTGCTGGCATGAATGGCATTTGTCTCTCCAGTTCTTCTAGGTCCCACAAAAGGCTTCCTGGGATTGCTTGACGAGCTTGCACCATTATCAGTAATTTTGCCCATCTTCAGAAGGCTTTCAATTCTTTCTCCAGCTATGACTATGTCAGCGAAGCTGGTGGAAGAAAAGGCAGCTAGCCTGTCAATATATGTCCCTTGCAGGGTATTCATAAACATGTCGGCCATTTCTCTTTCCGACATGGGTGGCTGGACAGCAGCGGCAAGCTGTCTCCACCTCTGGGCATATTCCCTGGAGCTTTCCCTGGAGGATTGAGACATTCCCATCAGAAGGGTTCTGTTAGGAGCCATGTCCAGGTTGTATTGGTACTGCCTAATGAAAGCCTCAGCTAGGTCTTTCCAGCATCTGATTGTAGCTCTGGTCAAGTGAGAGTACCACTCCCTGGAAGCCCCGGTCAAACTATCTTCAAAATAAAACATCCACAGTTTTTCATCCATGGTGTATGCCTTAAGTCTTCCCAGAAAAGACTATAGGTGAGTTCGTGGACAGGAAGTTCTGTTGTACTTCTCGAAGCACGGGGGTTTAAACTTGTGGGGAATCCTTACCCCATCCACTAACCCCATATCCATGACATCAAAACCCAAGGAGTTTTGAGACTCCAGAGAATTCTCAGCAATTTCATCAAGCCTCCTATCATAGGCTTCATCCCCAGCTCCCATCACAGTGAACTGCTCTTCTTGGGGGTCTTTTTGTAAGATTCTGCCTGCAGTAGCATTTCCTTGTACATTAGTAGGGATGTTGATCTCCGGATGAAGATGAGGCCCATACACTGGTGGATTAACATGAGGCTGAACCCTCTCATTGTTACTCGTTCCTCCAGTTCCCAGATGGGGTTATTCCTGGATCTACCTTTCCACCAATGCCCTCAATCTTTCTTGGCTTTGAGCCAAGCCATTCATTACTTCCATGAACTGGGTCATTTGGTTTCTCATTTCCAGCCTTTCATTAGCCATCTGAGTCCTGACTTCTGTCAGATCTTGCTATACTTGGTCCATCTGGATACCAGGAAGGTTGTTGCGAGTAGGATATCTGTGTGGACGGTTGAGAGGGAACACCCGACGGCGAGCAATAATTCCTGAACCACAACAGAGTTAGTAACAAACAAAACAAAAACCTACAAAACAAAACAAAAGTTAGTATGCAATGCAATATGCTTATTTATTTTCCAAGGTATCCGGCTTGGCACTTGGTTTTGACCTTTCCAGACCCTGAGGAAGATGCTTTGATGTTGCTTGAGAGAGAGAGACTTAATGAAACAAACTGATAAATACATTACAAACAGTGAATCATACATAGTTTCTTTTTACAACACATGCCCCTGGGGGGTCAAAATACATCATGAAAGAAAAGTACATGAAATGGAAAATAACAACAAGCAAAGGAATCAAACATCTAAGCCAAACTCATCCTCCTTAACCTCCTTAAAAAGTGCTTCAGTTACAGGATCAGCCGGATGCTCTGTGATGCTTCTGATAAGAAGGTTTCTGGTGGCAACAGCAGCAGTCAGCTTCTTGTGTCTGTCTTGGTCCTTTGACCTCTTCACACCAGCCCTAATCTTCAACTCTGAGATTTCCTTCTGGGCTGCTAGTAGAGCCTCCTGTTGTTTCTTTTCGTTGGCCTCCAACTGCTCAATCCTGTCCTGAGTTATCTTATCTTCCTGAGTACGAGCTTCAGTGATCCTGACCCACCTAGCTTGACTTTCTTTCAGATAGAGATCAGTCCTAGCCTTCTGAAACTGGGCCTCTTTACAGGCATTCTTCAAAATTTGCTCTCCAGCTCTTGATTTCTTGATGTAGTCCTCTGCTTTCTCAATCCTGGCTAGATGCTCCACCTTTAGCTTTTCTAACCTCTCAATGTCTAGACGGCCATCACTCCTCTCCCAGAGGGTCTTCTTCAGAGCTTGAGACAGATTCTCATTCCTCTCCTTCAGTTTCTCAAATTCCTCCAAGCTGACAGTGGCTGGAGGTGGTGCTGTGGATGGTCTAGGTGCATCCTCAATGGTGAAAGGCATCCCAGAAATCTGAGCTCTGGCATGAGACCATTCATAGTACTGAGCTGAAGCCACATTATTGCATCTCCCAAGAATGGCTATCCCTTTGGTCTGAATGTTGTCCCAAGCCCAGGATGCTTGTCTGACAACAGCTAGGTTAGGTTTTATCTCACAATACAGGGTTTCAGCCAAGTCCTGCACTCTAGGGGGGAACCAAAGCATAACCCAATTGTCTTTTAAACAGTAAAGGGTTGTAGTTGATGCAACCCTTCACTCCTATCAGAGGTACATTGAGGAACTGCCCACAACTAGTAATTATGTCCCTGCCTTTGGTGCTCTGGGTGCACCACCTGATGTCATCTGAAGCCAAAGCAGTAAGTCTTCTAGCCCAATTCTTCTGTTGGTGAGGATTCAGGAAGGCATCAGTCTTGGGTAAGTGTTTAAGCAGCCAAGTATGAAACAGGGGAGCACAACATCTCACAAATCTCCCTCTCTGCTTCTCATTCCTTTGGTGAACAGAATAATAGAAGTCTCCCAGCAAGGTGGGCACTGGGTTCCTCAAAAGGAAGAGATGAATAGCATTCTTGCTGATAAACTTGGGCTCATCTGCAAAAAGTATAACCCCATATATACTGAGGGCTAACAATGCACAAACTGCCTTGCATTCTCCCAAGAAGGCCTTCAGGATGGCCTGAGAAGTCAGAAAGTCTAAGTGTAGGCCAGAGATTCCAGCCTTTGTTGTCATGTTCTGCTCAATCAGAATAGGTTCCAGGTACAGTGCTTTTGCCACTTCTTCATTGCCGGGAAAAGCCATTTTTGGGTTGAAGGGGATACCACCCCTGACAGGTACTCCCATCAAAGATGAGAACTCCTCCAACAAAGGTCCCAACTGAAAGTTTTGGAAAGTGAAACATCTCAAAGGAGGGTCATAAAACTGTAGGCAAGTGTGAATCAAACTCCTCTGAGAAGGGTCCAAGTCCATAACCATATCAAGGATGCCTCCATAATGCTCTCTGAATAATGAGATATGATCTGGAGTGATAAGTGCCTGGACCTGTCTGATGCCAGTCAGCACAGGTTCAAAGAAATGATATGAGATGTTGCTCTTCTTGGGTGCCATGACTGCTGATGAAGAGCTGAAAACAGATGTTGATGATGAAGACTGATACTGGTGAGGAGCCACTGATAGGCTGAGGATGATGATGGAGGTAACTGAAGCAGGTAACTGATGAAGATAGCTGAAGCAGATACTGATGAACAGGGGTCTATGCAGATGATGGGGTCAAAACCAAGCCAAATATGATGTGGGTACCCTGAAAGACAAATAAGCAAATGTTAAATGATGCAATGATGATGTATGAAAATGATATGCAAGGGTTTGTGATCAAGCTGGGTCTGATTACTGCCTTGATATAAGTCCATGTATGTCCAAGAAGTCCAGATGGAGGTTCAGAAGTCCAGTAACCAAGGTGGGGGACTCAAATAAAGAGTCACATGTCCAGGGTTCAAATCACAAGAACTGTCCAAAGTGGATTACTCTTAATCAAAACAAAGTATCAAGGTATGTTGTGGCCAATGGTACCTGCAAACCTGTAAACAGCCAAACCCCCTCACAGGTGGTGTTCTAGAACAAGGATCCTCAGACTTGGATCAGTTATGAGAAGTGTAAACACTTCTAACCTGGAGGTAAAATGTTTACAACCATAAAAGATCCTCCTCTAATTTACTCAGTTTCTGAAGGTCATAGTAAAGGTCATCCAGACTTAGCAGGCTTCCCAGATAACCCTAGCACTACAGGAGATCCGTAGCACAGAGTTCTCAAGAAGAAACCCATATCTGAACCGTGTTTCATATTCCCGCACCAGACCGAAATGGAATGGGAAAGAACATGAACCACTCTAGCATAGGTGTCACTCAGGTCCCAGGTATAGGACCTTATCTCTCAATGAAACCCCACCCATCAAGAAAAAAAACCAGATCCAGCCAGATGACAATATGACAGTATGATATATAAAGCTGTAAAGAAAGCAATAAATAACTGTACATAAAGCAATAAATAAAGCAACTATATAAACACAATTAGCACATAACACCCCAGTAAACACAAATCAAACAAGCGCTAGGAGGAACCCACAAAAAGAACCAGAAGCCCTGGTTGCAGTATAAGGGTCCCCAGCAGAGTCGCCAAGCTGTCGCTCCCGAAGATTTGCATCCCGGTACAAGCGCGAACGGTCGGCGAAAGAAGAATGAGAACACACAGAAGTGAACTCAAAAAGACAAGAGTCGCTAGCTAAGCATTTTTATCCCGGAGGAAAGGTAATGCTGCATAGACCTGGGAAAGATATGGATAAGACGGTTGCGAACCAGAGAGACTGAGAAAGGGGGTTGGTTACAATCTGGGAAGGTATTAGCACCCAGATTGTCCGTCGTATACGACGGGATCCACGCTTGAAAGATTTGTGTTTTAAAGGGGTAGTGTCAGTGCAATCTGTGTATCAAAGCTGGAGAGAATGCAAGTGTCAGTGTAAAAAGTGAAGTGTATAAGAGAAGTGTCAGTGTAAGAACAAGAATGAAATGCTCAAGACCATGAGGCTTAAAGAATGAGGCTGGAAGAGGGGGGGAATATACAGAGACTTTTGTTCGATAACTGTTAAGTTATGCCTACGTATCCTCTCGTGCAATGAGGAAGTCAGAACACCGTAGTTCGACCCAAAGAGACTGAAAGGATTTGACTGATGAACTGCTTACTTGTCTATGCTCAAGTGTATGACCTGTCTGGCTCAGTTGCAAACTGTCTTGCATTAGACGGAAGAAACAAGTTCTCGTTTGTGAATGAAGATGATGAGAAAAGAATACCGGAGGAGACGATTATTGTTTGTTTTTTGTATTTTCAGTCTTTTATTGCTTTTTGAAAGTTTGTCATAGATTAATGAGCTTAAGCCTAAACTAATGGGTTAGTAAACTCATCACATCTTCCCTCTGATTAGGGGTAATGAGAATACCTTAAGTGTGAAGTCAGTATCTCACACTTAATCACCATGATGTAGGATTAAGATCATTATCCTACTTGTGATTATTTAGATGTTTTTGTTGTTTTTGTTTAGTGTTGAGTAATGAGATTAAGCCATAATCAGGGATTAAACAGACTCATTACACCATCCTAATAGAAGGATAATAGATGAGAATGTTTAAGCTGTGGAAAGCTCCTCAACTTAATCCATGATTAGGGATTAACCTCATGATAAAACAAAGCCTTTATTAGATGGATTTTAGTTAATGATAACTTGAGGGGGACTTGTCCATTAACACTAGGGTTAGTCCTTCTTAACCAATTAAGGAAGAATTAGAACCCTAATGCAAGGCCCAAGTTACAAGCTTAATGTCTTGATGATTATTAAGTGAATTGATTAAGGAGTTAAACACATTAAGGGTTTAACACTTAGGATTAAAGTTATACACTCCATCCTAATAGAAGGGTGCAGGCATAAGCTTAATCACAAAGCCTTAAAGCCTTTAGGCTTTAGTCCCTGATTATGAGATGAGAAGAGAAGACTCAAAGGGACACAAAGGTAAAAGCTAAGTGGGGGACTAATAAAACCATAATTATTATCATGCTTGGTCATCCCTAGGGTTTGTGAGGCTTAAGAGAGAACTCTTCAGAGAAACCACCAGGAAGCAAATGAAAGGAGCAAAGAGAAGCAAAACAAATTGCTTCACTTAAGAAGAAAAGTTGCTTGAAGAAAGAAGGTAAGATGAACATGAATGAGCAAGCTCAATCCAAAGCACAAGATAAAATGCAGCAATGATGCATAAGAGAGATGAAAAGAGATTGTGAGAAGTGAAGGCAAATTCACTTCTCAAACAACATACCACCTGAAAAGTTAGCAAAAGAAATGAAATGTAATGCAAAATGAGATGCAATGTCATGATGCAAACCAAAACCAGAAGCATGAGTATGATATTAATGATGCTAAGAGATGATGCAAACATGAGGCAAGGCATTAGAATGATCATACAAGCATATGGATGCAAGAGAGGCATGCTTTGAACCATGGATGTTCATGAAAAGTTATGGAATGCAAATGACATACAACATGGCAAATGAAAAATGCAATGATCACACATGATTCTAATATGTCCTAAGATGTCTTATGAGTCAAATGAATGCACAAAATGTCACGGCAAGTCATGGTATGTAAGCAAATGGAAGATGGATGCAAAAGAAAGCATGAATTAGGGTTATATGCAACATACAAAGCAAAAATCCAAAACCAGAAGCAAATGACATGATAAAAATTTGAAAATACAATCAAAGGAACCCTAAACCTATACAAACTCACTGCCCAAAGGAGGGGATCCAACTCTTAACCTAGTGAGAGTTATGAATTTCCTAAGATTGCTAGGGTTTTAAGGTACCTTGACAAGAAAAATGCAAAACAAATTGAAAATGCAAGATCAATTCATGCCAATTTTATCCTATAAACTACATGTTATGTAAGATGCAATGCAAAAAGGATCATTGTCCAACTCTCAATGGTTAGGCAGGAATGTATTTTTGAAGTTTGAAGTGAAATATTGCCTTGAATAGAAATTAATTCCAAAGAAAATTGTCAAAAGGCATTAAGAACAAAAAAGAAATTTGGTTTGAGAGTTGGACAATGTTTCTAAATGATTTTAAAGGTTACATGAATAGTTTTGTGATTTTTAAATACCTAAAAGTATTTTTAATTAATTAATTCTCATTAATCAATTAAAAATAAACTTTTAAATGATTTAAAAATAATTTTTGATGCAAAAAATAAAAATAAAAATATTTTTGGTTCCTGAAAATTAATTAAAGCTTGGATAAAAAATGTCAGAATTTTTAGACCTTTTTTGCTATTTTTAATTAAATGAGGAAAAGAAATGAAATAAAATGAAATAAAAAATAGAATAAAATGAAAGTATGTGTAATCAAGGGCCAGCATTCAAACTCAGGGGGGAGGGAAAGACTGCGCGCGCTCATGGACGGTTGAGATTGCTTCTGGAAAATTTGAATTTAAACCTAATTAATTAAACTGATCAATTTGAATTAGGGCTTAATGACAAATCTGGACCACACACGCGCGCGGGAGATTGACTTAGTCAACCAGATCAACGATCCACATTCAAACCTGGACCTAAACCCTAATTACCATTAATGACTCTCAGACGGCCGAAACAGTGGTTCCGGTCTTCTTCTCCGACGAGCCATTTTTCTAACTCTCTCCAAACTCCATAAAAATGTGCCAAAATCTCCAGAAACAATCAATGATCAACAAAAAAGCATAATCCAGCAACAAATCTCATTTATTTCAACTCAAAATCAAGATACGAATCAAACATCAAAAACTGCAAAAATTTCAGAAACACGATACAAGCTCATTTATCAATCATTTTCAAAAATAAAAGGTTCAGTGAACTCAGGGAAGCATGTAGGTCATTTTAGAAACAAGAGATAAGAGTTCTGGAAAAATGAATTTCCATGGCTACCTGAATCGAAGCTTTCAACCCAAGAGCTTCTGGACCAGTTCCTTGCTTCCAATCAACTCCACTGACCTTCCTTAAGTGTTTGCAAAGCTTGCTTGAAGTTTATTTGGGCTGGTATGAGAGATTGCTTGAGTTCTGTTCAAGGAGAGGCAGAAATCGTATTTGGTTTATGTGAGGTTTCAAGCTGTTTCAATGGTTGGTTTGTGATCAGTGAGTCATGTTGAGATCAATGGTGAAAAATGAGAATGATGTGTGTTTCGAATGGTTTTGCATATAAGGTGAAAAATGAGAATGTTGTGTTCTTGGAGCTTTCAGGCTTATGTGTCTTATGAAAATGAAGCCTTGGGGTGTGTTTGTCAAGTCTGGATTGGGCAGAGAGTTGTTGGTGGCCTGTTGTGATTGGTATGGGCAAGTTTCCAAAATGTCAACTTGACTTGTACTTGAGGTATGGGCAATGGTATAGCTAGCCTTTTTGTTTGTCTTGGCTCAGCTGAGTTTAGGGAGAACCATGGAATTGTTTATGAGATAAATCAGCAAGTGGATCAAGGCTTATGAGGTGTTTTGCAATTTTCACAAAGTTTGGCCCCTTTGGAAATTCTTGAGATTCAAGGCACCAAAATGCAATATTCTTTGGCCCATTCTGATCTTTAGAGGTCATGTGATCATGTTGTGAAGAGTTTGTACACTTTTGAAGCTTTTAGAACACTTGATCACACCATTTTGCAAAATGCCTCTTTGGTAGAAAACTTCAAATTATGTGATTTTAGCCAACTTTGACAAGCCATAACTTTTGATCCAAAATGAATTAGGTCAAGTTCTTGTACTTTTTGAAAAGGGAATGATCCATTCTACAACTTTCATGACCAAAGTTTTTCTATTTGAAGCATTTTTGAATCAAAAAGCAAGGGTTGAAAAAGTTTCCCAAAATGGCAAGTTTCCATTACAAGTCATCTTCCCAAAAAGTCAACTTTGCAAATGGCTTGAAATTCTTCAACTTTGTGAACTTCCAACATCTTCTATGATCAAATAAAGATCATACACAATCAAAATGATGAATAACACCCTTTGGTTGGGTCATTGAGGGCCTCAGATGCCCTGATTTTGCACTGACTTGCTCAAAAAGTCAACTCTTGATCAGATGACTTCCCCATGGAATTTCTTCATGAAAATTGATATGCATGATCCCTATACCATATAGAGACCAATAGAAACAAGAATGACCAAAAAATTTGGAGTTATGGCCTTTGAAACCAAAACCCTAATTCTAGGTCATCTGTGCAGTTAAACCTGGCTCTGCTTCCATGCCATTCTTAGTTCTTGTGATTTTTTTGACTTCCTTGACTTTGAGGGGATATGATATGATGTTTGAACATACATGGACCCCTTTGAAGTGATTGATGACCTTTGGAGTGGCTCAAGAAGCTCTTGGATTGCTCAGATCACAAACCCTAGATGCAGATGACTTAGAAACTATGCAGTGAATCAAAAATGCAATATGGGATGTTATGATTGAAATTATGCATATGAAAAGATCACAAGCCATGGTGTGAATGGGTGAGGGCAAATTTGGGGTGTTTACAACTCCATGATGAGATAATGACATTAGATACCTCAAATATATCATGGAATTTCATGTCACAATGCTGCATATTTGGCTTGCTAGAACTTTGATTTCCTTGGGACCATAGCCTATGTATTTCCAGTTTGATCCTTACCTCTTTGACCCTCCATATGTTCCAGAAATATTGTTCAAATAAAAATTTGTCAAACATGAAAGTTGTAGGAAACATGGCAAGGAACAATTTTCATGTTGGACAAATTTTCATTTAAGGTCATCTTATTGAAGAAAAATGCTCATACATTTTTCCCTACACATGTTTGATAAAATGTCTGGCAAGTCATGCGCGCATGCCTTGCCTTGCCTAGCCCATGACTTTGTTTATACCTTGATTTGTCCAATCTTTACAAGATTATAACTCTCTCAATTTTATTTCTATGAATGTGTTCCACCCATCGATTTGAAGCTTAAGATACCCTCTTTCAAACAGACCAAGTGGAATTTTCATTTGACTTTTAATTTGGGAGAAGGCCTCTCTTGAAGTGGTTGCAAAAATGGCCAAAACTTGCCATTTTTGGCAACCCTAATTTTCCAAAAATGGTAAGTTTTGATTTTCTTGATTTTTCATGATTCCTCCATTATCTCTTGATCAAATTTGGTCCATAGGTTCCTTGTAATCCTAATTTCATGAATTTGACCTCAAAAAGTCAAGAGTTGCTTTTTTCTCAACATGGTTGACTTTTCCCCAATTTCCTGATTTTCAATCAATTGACCAATTGAACCTCTTCCGAAATGATTCAATGGATGGAATTTCAACCCTAGGTACCCAATATCATGTAGAAAACAATGAAATCAAGCTTGGTTAAAAATTTCCTTGGGAAGCCCAATTAATCAAAAACCCTAATTTGACCTTGTTTTGTCAGGAGATGTGGCACTGCTTGACTCCTCTGATCAATCCACTTCTTTCTAGGAGTTGTGGCCTCCAATGAAGACTTGTGGGATGTTGTGAACCCTTTGCAAAATGTTGTGAAGTCATATTTCCCCTTTGATTGTCTTTGGATAGTCATCAACTACTTCAGTCATTGATCACAAGCCTATGCCTTTGCTATGGTGGTTATGATGCAATGTTTAGGTCATGCTATGAATTTGTGTATGCAAAGTGATATGCCAAATGCCATGAACATGAGAGGGAAATTTTTGAGGTATTACAGTTGCCCCTATTCAATCATCTGTGGACCTGAGTGAATATAGCAATGGCTTTTAGACATTCAAGGTATGCAGTGATTGAATACTCGAATAAATCCTGAAAATTTCTACTCTATGAGACAATAAGGATGCCATCTTGTTCTTTGTTTTTTTTATTATATTTATTTTGCTGACCTCTGACAGGACAAAAAGAAATGAGCTCATCGTACTTAGATGATAACACTGGGAGCACAAGACCATCGTACTTAGATGAACTTGAGGATGAAACCATTGTACTGAAACAGAATCAGAAAGAATGAGATCATTGTACTTAAATGATTACCCACGACATGAACGTTGCACTGAAACTAGACGCAAAAAGAAGGATTTTGTTTTACTTAAATAGGGCTTGACAACGAGACCATTGTACTTAAACGGGACTTGAAAGGAACAAGATCATTGTACTTAAACGATGACCTGCGACGCGACTGTTGTACTTAAACAAGACGCGAGAAAATGAGGCTATTGTACTTAAACAGGACTCAAGAACGAAACCATTGTACTTATATGGAATCAAGAGGTTGAAATCGTCGTACTTAGATGAAGTCAAATAAATGGGATCGTTGTACTGAAACGAATGCCCAACACGACACCGTTATACTGAAATGAGACGTGAAAACTGAGCCTGTTGTACTTAAACAGGGCTTAAAGAAGAGACCACTGTACTTAAACGGAACTTGACGAATACGAAACCATTATACTGAAATGGAGTCGTAGAAATGAAATCATTGTACTTAAATGAAGTCATTGGAACAGAATCGTTGTACTTAAACGATGACCTACGACGCGACTGTTGTACTGAAACGAGATGCGAGAAAGAATGAGACCGTTGTACTTAAACGAGACTCAACTAGGGAACCATTGCATTTAAATAGAACACCCGAAAGGAGAGGGATCGTTGTACTTAAACGAAAGCCTGAGGCGCGACCGTTTTACTTAAACGGAGACGCGGAAACAACGAGACTGTTGTACTGAAACAAGACTCACTAGGGATGACAAACATTGACTTGGAAAGACAACGATGCTTGGAAAATAAAATTGGTATCCTTTGTAGGGAGTACTTCAGTTTGAAAAGATGTTATGGGTCTTTATGTAATATACCCCAAAATTGGCCCATGTTGGCATTCACATACTTGGCTTTATGGCGTAATGCTCCATGATGATGGAAATGCTACGTGTTTAAGGATGCAAATGTAATGATGATTATGCACATGCGAATGCAAAGGGATCTCCTGGTAAGGAGATAACAACTATCCCAAGTTGCTTGATTGGGGAGAATTGATGATCACTCCATTGATCTGGTTATTCCTTGTGAGGAGAAAGCATCTCTGAGGGGGATATTGTTAATTATACACCGACTCTGAACCACCGCCGTTGCAAAAAATAAATTGGACTTTGAGATTGGAAAGTCAGGATCCTATTGGAGATGAACTCATCTTACGAGGTACGCTACCCATTGAACTTCGTTGGGGAAGTGACAACCTTCTAACTCAGCTGGGGAATCAGATGTATGAGTTGATGCTCTGTTAAGGAAGAAACCTGATGGGGAGGAAGGAACACCTTGTACTGTTGGGGAGTGTTGTTGTGTTGAAGGAAATTTCTGCTTGGGGAGACTATCATCTTCTTTCACCACTGCTGGGGAAGGTTTCAATTTCCACTCTACTGGGGATAATGAAAGACAACCGAGAAGACGCTTGTTGAAGGATTCTTCTCAAAATATTGTTGAGGGATTCCTCCTGAAAGTCTGTTCTAGTTCTGTTGGCAACACATGTACCTGCACATGCATAAACACAATTGATAGTGCCTGCAACATGGAGAATTAGTTTGGCCTGCATACCTCGGGCTTATGGTATAAGTCACCATCCCTGTCACTTAACGCTTTTAGAGTTGCATTAAATGTTTTTGTCTTCCTGCATGAGTTAGAAAGCATTCAAATGTCCATAATGCAACTCTTATCACAATTTGCTGGACGTTTTTGCAATCCGTCAATGTTAGATGAAAAAGAAAAACATATGGTCACAGATTTGACTGAAATTAAAGTATATTTATTGGCGATTGGCCCTAAATAGGAATTACATCAAGAAAGTAATCCCTGGAAAGAGGGAATCGCCCAAAAGGAAAACAAACTATCATATCGGCAATGTGAAGAATGGATATCATCAAGCTCTGAGCCGGCTATGACTTGTATATCTTCATGACTCTCCGCTTGCCTCGCTTTTGAGGAAAGTGATTGAATTGGTCTTCAACCCTTGGAATACCCTTAGTTGCGAATGTATCACAAATCTCGCAGACCACAGTCGTTCGTGTTAGTCCTTCTTTTGTGTGGATCGCCCTTTCGGGTTTTCAATCCACTAGGATACCCTTTCTTGCCTGAGTTGTCCAATGTGCATTTTCAGCTCAGTGGGTGTACGTTTCATTTCAACATTTTCCCTAATTTTTGCCCGAGCCTTTTATTCTGTTTTTGGCTCGCCGGGATGCCCATTTTTACCTGGATCTTTATTAAGTTTTTTATCCAACGGGTCTTTTTACATGAAGTATTTTCTTACTGCGTCTGCGTTGATAGGGGAATGGAAATCTACGCCATCCATGGTGGTTTGTATCAAGGCTCCGCCCGAGAAGACCTTTTTAACCAAGAATGGACCTTCATAATTAGGTGTCCACTTGCCCCTATGATCGTTGTTAGGAGGACGAATCCTTTTCAGCACCAGGTCACCTGGTATGTACCGTTGAGGCCGTACTTTCTTGTTGAAAGCTTGTTTCATTCGTCGTTGATACAACTGTCCATGACATACAGCTGCTATGCGTTTTTCCTCGATGAGGATCAATTGATTGTACCTGGCTCGGAGCCATTCAACTTCATCTAGCTTGACATCCATCATTATTCTTAATGAGGGGATCTCAACTCCGACTGGTAGGACTGCTTCCATACCATACACCAGTGAGAATGGGGTTTCCCCTGTCGAAGTGTGCACGGACGTCCGGGTACCCATGTAGTGCAAACGAAAGCATCTCATGCCAATCTTTAAATGTCACAACCATCTTCTAAACGATTTTCTTGATATTCTTGTTGGCCTCCTCGACAGCGCCATTCATCTTCGGGCGGTACGGCGAAGAGTTGTGATGCTCGATTTTGAATTCTTGGCATAAGTCAGCCATCACCTTGTTATTGAGGTTAGAACCATTATCAGTAATGATCCTCTCGGGAATTCAATACCGGAAAATGACATCTCTTTTGATAAATTAGGCTACCACTTGCTTGGTAACATTGACATAAGATGCCGCTTCGACCCACTTTGTGAAGTAGTCTATAGCAACTAGGATGAAACGGTGACCGTTGGAAGATATATGCTCAATATTGCCAATCATATCAATTCCCCACATGGCGAACGACCAAGGTGAAGACATGACGCTCAATGGGTTTGGAGGTACGTGGACCTTATCAACATAGATCTTGAACTTGTGGCATTTGCGGGAATATTTACAACAATCGGATTCCATGGTGATCCAATAATACCCTGATCTCAATAGTTTCTTTGCCATAGCATGCCCCCTAGCATGGGTACCGAAGGAGCCTTCATGAACATCTTCTTGCATCAATAGGTTTGCTCCGTGTCTATCCACGCATCTGAGCAGGACCATGTCGAAGTTCCGCTTGTATAACACATCATCTTGATTCAAGAAGAATCCACCTGCTAGCCTTCTAAGAGTCTTCTTGTCTTTACTGGATGCCCCAGTCAGGTATTCTTGAGACTTCAGGAATTGCTTGATATCATAATACCAAGGTTTTTCATCTTCAACACCGTCAACTACGAATACATAGGCAGGTCTTTCGAGACAGAGACCATGATTCGAGGCACGTAATTCTCTTGACAAACTTTAATCATGGATGATAAATTCGCTAGAGCATCAGCAAATTGATTCTCATCTCGTGGAATATAATTCATCTTAACTTGGTGAAGAAATTTAACAACCTCCTGGTATAGTCCCTGTAAGGACTTAAGTGAGATTGATGAACTAACCACTTACCATTTACTTGGTTCAGAACCAGTGCAGAATCTCCGAAAATATCGAGGTTCTTGATTCGTAAGTTGATTTCCTCCTAGACCCCCATGATGCATGCTTCATACTCTGCTTCTTTATTGGTACATTCGAATGTCAACCGAGCAGTGAAAGGCATATGGACCCCCTCTGGTGAGATGATGACAACACCTACTCCGCTTCCGTTTACGTTCACATCTCCGTCAAACATCAATTTCCATTTGGATTCGGGGTCTGGCCCCTCCTCTGGAAGTGGTTCTTCACAGTCTTTCGACTTGAGGAACATGATGTCCTCATCCGGAAACTCGAATTTCATGGGGTGATAATCGTCAATTGACTGTTGGGCGAGATACTTTGACAATACAATCCCTTTGATGGCTTTTTGTGACATGTATTGGATATCATATTCTGTCAGAATCATCTTCCATTAGGAAACTCTTCCAGTTAGAGTCGGCTTCTCGAATATATACTTTACAAGTTCCATCTTAGAAATTAGGAAAGTGGTGTGAGTCAACATGTACTGTCTTAGCCGGCAAGCAGCCCATGCCAAAGTGCATCAAGTTTTCTCGAGTAGTGAGTAACATGTCTCACAATCGGTAAAATTTTTGCTGTAATAAATGGCATGCTCTTTTTTACCAGAATCATCCTGTTGACCCACACACATCCCGTTGATCCTTCGAGTACAATGAGGTACATGATTAAGGGTCTTCCTGGAACTAGAGGCATGAGAATTGGAGGTTCTTGTAAGTACTCCTTAATTCGGTTGAAGGCCTGTTGGCAGTCATAATTCCACTTGATAGCGTGATTCTTCCTCAAAAGCTTGAAAATAGGCTCACACATGGCTGTTAGGTGCGAGATGAACCCTGCAATATAGTTCAACCTCCCTAATAAGCCATGTACTTCCTCTTCACTTCTTGGTTCAGAAATCTCTTGGATGGCTTTTACTTTTGCAGGGTCGACCTCGATTCTCCGTTCACTGACATTGAAGCCTAGCAGCTTACTGTAATGTACCCCAAAGGTGCATTTGTTCGGATTCAACCTCAATTTGAATTTCCGAAGCCTTTCAAACAGCTTGGCTAAGGATACTAAATGCTCTTCTTCCGTCTGTGACTCTGCGATCATATCATCAACTTAGACCTCAATATCGTGATGATTCATATCATGGAATAATGTCACCATTGCACGTTGGTAGGTTGCACCAGCATTCTTCAAACCAAACAGCATAACTTTATAACAGTAGGTGCCCTAGGGAATAATGAACGTAGTCTTTTCCATGTCTTTTGGCGCCATTTTAATATGATTATAGCCCGAGAAGCCATCCATGAAAGAGAATACGGAAAACTGAGGGGTGTTGTCGAATAGCACGTCAATGTGAGGCAAAGGGAACTCATCTTTAGGGCTGGCCCGATTCAAATCCCTATAGTCCACGCACATCTTTACCTTACCATCCTTTTTAGGGACTTGTACAATATTTGCGAGCCATGGGGGATGACTTGTTATGGCCAAGAATCGGCATCAAACTATTTATGCACCTTCTCTTTAATTTTAATGGCCATGTCAGGGTGTGTACGTCTCAACTTTTGCTTTACAGGTGGGCACTCTTCCCTGAGAGGTAGTTTGTGCACCACGATATCAGTGTCCAATCCAGGCATGTCTTGATAAGACCAGGCGAAGACATCAACATACTCTCAAAGCATAGCAATTAGACGACTTTTGATAGATTCTTCTAATGCAAACCCGGTCTTTACTTCTCTCTTGTCTTCTTCAGTACCCAGATTTATCACTTCAATAGCCTCCTCATGTGGATGAATCATCTTCTCCTCTTGTTTAAGCAACCTAGCCAGTTCTTCGGGCAGTTCACAATCTTCTTCACCTTCCTCGTCGGCTAGGTAAATTGGATTGTCAAAGTCATACCGAGCCATAGCAAGGTCGTCGTTGATGAGACCCAAGGATGAGCATCTGCATGAATGATGATTCATTCTAGATTTAGAAGCGGTTAGAGATGCAAAAACATTGCCATTTATTTTGAAAACAAAAACAAAAATGAAAGACAGGGAACAACATGTCATGAATGCAAAAACGTCTGCTTTATTGATGATTACGAAATCACATTATGAACAAAAGAACCCTTATAATGAATTCTTACGCCCCGGGTAAGGCGTAGGGCTTGAATACAGGAAAACAAAACATAAAAAACTATTACTCTTCATGGCGAGTGACAGAGATGAGCTTTTCCGACGACCACTTGTTTAGTTGTGTCCCTGGAGCACAAGGATTGACCCACTCATCAATATCGTAGTAATTGTCAGTCGTATCCTCTTACGCAGCACAGACGTTGCCATAATCAATCCAACCGACATTGGTGAAAATGATTGGGCTTTTCCGACCACTAGCATTTTGTCCAGGCGTTGACAACTTGGCTGATAGCTAACTCCGAACATGACTTTCTTTTCAGGGATCTCAATTGTCCTGCCCCAGCCTTCTTTTGCACCTGATTCTACCACCTCCAGGGCCTGTTTGTAAGAAGCTTTAGAAGCTCCTTTCTTTTGGTCTTCAGATTAAGCAGCTATTGCATTCTCTGATTTGACGGGTTCAAAAGCTTGGCAAGAAGTCTCGACGATTTCTCCATCCATTTCCACATATTTGAATGAGGCTAGGTGGTTGATGAAGATGTATTCTTCTCCTGACACTGTTATGATTTGCCATTCCCACACGAACTTTAGCTTTTGATGAAGAGTGAAGGATACTGCCCCTGCTGAATGGATCCATGGTCTCCTTAACAAACAACTATAAGCAGGCTGATTGTCCATCGTATAGAAAGTAGTATTGAATACTTGTGATCTGTTGAAAGCACAAATGAGTAAGGCTTTTGTTTGTCGATCCACAGAGATTGTTTTATGATATTTATGCCGTTCTACAATTGCTAAAGTTTAGACACAATGGTAACAAAAAGGTCTTAGTGTTCGTATCTAAAATGGATTTTTTCATTCAAATAAATGCTGAGAAGTAAAAGTATTGATTTGTAAAAGATTCTTAAAAGCATATGTCAAAGTTAGGGTTTGATAGATTTATTTTGTATATATAGTTTTGACCAAATGATAAACTCATTTCAACAATGAACACATTCACAATATCCTCTCATAAAGTTTATTTCTAACACAAAATGTGAGCTTTACCATTTTGATCCATTAATGATTTCTCACTCAATCTATCAAAATGGTAACATTTAAGTTCAATACAAGTGAACACCAAAGCCCATAACTATCTCTAGCTTATGGTATTTGGGTGATGAAAACCTAGGTCAAATGTTGGCCATATCTCTCAATCATGAAACAACACAAAAGGGTTTGTCATAAAAATCAAAGCTTTCATCATATATTCATCATCAAGAGTTTATACAAGAGGATCAAGGCCTATACATACAAAAATAGAACCTATCTACCTTCTAACCTTGACATACTATGGGCTTAGGTTTCCATTTCCATGGAAGCTTCCAACAAAAGATGAAAATGAAGAAGATGGAGCATTAAGAACAATGTCTTGACTTTAAATGCACCCAATCTTCTTAGAACAAAGAGAAAAAGTGTTTTAAGGAATATTAGGTCAAGTCTCAAAAGTTACATCCCAAGAAATAGTGAAACAAATGTTTATAAAGGGGCTGAAATTTGCAGGTCTCGCTGAGCGAATGTTCATTAAAAGCACCAGCTCGCTGAGCGACCAAAGGGCTCGCTGAGCAAAAATATCCCTGGAAAGCTCGCTTGGAGCTCGCTGAGCGACCTTGCAGCGAGAAATATTTCTACAAAATCTTCCAAAACTTCTCAAAGAAGGCCAAGATGGAATTTGCTTTATATTTCTTCATTGTAACCTAAAATTACACAAACTAAAGTTAAATAAATGATGCTTAAAAAGACTAAAATTAAACTATGAATAAGTATAAGAAGCAAAGGGTAAAAAGCATTAGAGATCAAAATAACCTTTGAAAAGTGCCAAAAATCAACTAAATAATAACACTAATATGCACTTATCAATTCTCCCCAACTTATTTCTTTGTTTGTCCTCAAACAAAGGTGAATTCTTTTTTTTAATAAGCGAGCACAAACTAAACAAGTGAAACACACTAAACAAAATGGTTCAAACCGAAGATCTTGCTTACGAGTACAACCGGCTTCTCAAAGAGTGACAACATAATCATGAACTAATTTCTAAACACAAATGACAAGCTACCAACAAATGCAATGGATGCTCATAAGAGAATCACCTAAATACTTAACTAAGTCAAGCATCAATATCAAAAAGTGACAATTCACTCTCGTTTGTAATAATGCTAACATCCGGAACAATTCATGCAAGTATCTTCAAATTCAAAAGGCAACATAAAGGAACCAAGATCCAAAGGGCTTTTCAATGTTATAATGAGGCAAGGGTAACAAAGAATGGACAAATTTTCTAAGGCCAATGATTCAAAAATGGGTTCAAAGGTTTTTGAAAAACAAAGAACACGCCAAAATCATGTCAACCAACAATTTTTGGTTCCCCCCAAATATCCACATTCTTTTTCATATTTTTTTTCTTTCTCTTTTTCTTTTTCCTCAAAATTTTTTTGTGGTGCCCCTATTCAAGAGTTTTCCTCTTAAACGAATGAATACTTCTTTCTTTTTCACGAAACTCAAACAATGAGTGCAATTCAATTCTCAATTCATTCATTCATCAAATATTTTTAATTTTCACAAGAGGCACCAAAATCATCCATCCTTTTATTCTACCCAACTTTAAAAGACACTATAGAATTGGACAATGTTCTTCTCAAAAAGTGTTAAAGTAAGGGTGTCAAAGTGTAAACAAAAATTACACAAGCTAGAATGAATCGCAATGAGTTTTATTTTCTCTTTTCAATATCACACCAATGAATACTTGTCGCTCCCCGGACTTTCGTCCCGGTACAAACGCGAACTGTCGGCGAGAACGGTTGGATGTTGAAGGTCTAATAGAGTCGCCAGCTAGGCATATTTATCCCGAAGGACAGATAATGTTGCATAAACCTAGAAAGAAGTGGATAAGACGGTTGCGAACCAAAGAGACTAGGTAAGGGGGTCAGTTACGACCTGGGAAGGTATTAGCACCCAGATCGTCTGTCGTACTCGACATGATCCACGCTTACCTGATTGTGTTTAAAAAGGGGGGAAGTGTATGTGCTAACTGTGTATAAAAGAGATGGATGTACAAAGTGACATTGCAAAAAGAACAGGAGTTAAAACTAAGGCTAAGAAAAGAAAGCTAGAAAGAGAAGATGGGGGAGACCTGGGGAAGTCATAACACCGTAGTCCGACTCAAAGAGACTTGGTGTTTTGGTGTGAACTACTTGCTTGTCTATGCTCAAGTGTATGACTCGTCTGGCTCGAGTGCTCACTGTCTTGCATTAGACGGAAGAAGCGAGTTCTTGTTTTCAGAGTGAGTGTGATGAGAAAAGAATCCCAGAGGAGACGTTTATTGTTTGTTTTTGTGTTTTCAGTTTTTTTATATTTTTTTTGGTGTTTTGCATAGGATAATGAGCTTAAGCCTTAATCAAGGTTCGTAAACTCATTATATCACCACTAACTAGGGATAATGAGTCTACTTAAGTGTGAGATGAATATCCCAACTTAATTACCCTAACGATACATGATTAAGATCATTAACCTACTTGTAATTATCAAGTGTCTTTCTGGATTTTTGTTTTGTGTTAAGTAATGAGTTTAATCTCTAATCAGGGATTAGTGAACTCATTACACCATCCTAAGAGAAGGATGATAGATGAGGACACTTAAGATGAGGAAGATACCTCAACTTAATCCATGGTCAGGGATTAAAATCATTATATAACAAACCTTTATTAAAGTTGATTTTGATTAGAGGTTAGATTAAGAAGTGAATTTTATGTTTGTAAGATAAACCTGAGGGGGACTTGTCCATTAAACACTAGGGTTAGTCCCTCTGACCCAGAGGCAGAGATATAACCCTAATATAAGGCTCAAGATACAAGCTTAAGTCTTGATAATTATTAGGTGTTTTTATTAGAAGGTGAAAACAACTTAAATGTTTAACACTAAGTATTACTATTATACACTCCATCCTAAGATAATGATACATGCATAACCTTAATACAGAGCCCCAAAACTTTAATTGTTTAGCCTTTGTTATTGAGATGAGAAGCAGAGACTCAAGAAGACTCAAAAGGTAAAAAAAACTAAGGGGGACTATTCACAACCCTAAAGTTATCATGCTTGGAAGTTCCTATGGTTTGTGAGGCATAAATAAAGTCTTCAGATTGGCCACCAAGGAAGGAGAAGCAGATGAAAAAGGAAGGAGATAGAAGAATAGGTTACTTACTTCCTGAAGAAGTTAAGTAACCTAAGAGTGGCATAAGAGTAAGAGAGAACACAAGTGAATCAAATTCACTTCAAATACAGGTAAATATGCATATGAAAGGATAAGAAGGGGTTGGATGTGGATGCACATCCACATCCTGATCAACTTACCTGAAGCACCTGCAAGGGTTAGTATGAATGCATAAGGTATGAAATAAGATGAAATGAAACAAATTAAGGTGCAATGATCTAAACCAGAAGAGAACACATGATGAAAATGTGCCATGAATAGATGCAAAGTCATGTACAATGCATATGTATGATCATACAAGTGTTGGATGCAAAAACAAGCATGTTAGAAGCTTGAAAATACATGAACATACATAAGATGTAATGCATGCAAAGCATACCAAATGAATGTAACAATTATCAACCAATGTTCTCACATGACCTAAGGTGTCTAAGATGACATAAAAATGCATGAGATGTCATGACAAGTTCATATGATGAGGAAATGCAAAGATGAATGCAAGTATACATGGCAAATTAGGGTTTTTAGAATGCATGAGATGTCCATGATCAAAATAGAAGCAAACACATGATAAAAATTTGAAATTGCAACCAAAAACACCCTAAAAACACACAATAACACTCCCCAAAGATGGAGGTCATAAGCTATACCAAATTCAAGATATGGTTTTTCTAAGTTAGGCTAGGGTTTTGGGTACCTCTCAAAGAAAAATGCATATCAAATTGAAAATGCAATGCAAAAATATGATTTAAATGTCTTAGATACTAGATGCAACACGTAAGAGAATGCAGAAAGAAACAAGTAGAAACTCATTTTTATTGATCAGAAGTGAATTTTAGAAGTTAGGTTGTGAAAAAGGGGATTTTGAAAACCCTAATTCAAGTTCAATTCTCAAAATAGAATCAAAACATAAAATAAATGAGTGAAATGAATTTGTACATTGATTTAATGTTCAAGAATGCTTCATGATTTTTTTGTTTATTTTTAAATACCTAAAAGTATTTTTAATCAATTAAAATGAATGAATTAATTAAATAATACAATTAAATGATTTAAAAATAAATTTTTAATGCAAAAAATTAAAATAAAAATGTTTTTGGGTTTTTAAAATTAATTAGAGTGAAAGAGAAAAAAATCAGAATTTTTAAAAGTGTTTTACTATTTTTAATAAATAAGAGAAAACAGAATGAATAAAATGAAAAGTAATTAGGATGGATGACTCAGATTGCAAGGAAGAAGGATCAAGGGTCATGGGCGCAAGTCAGCAAGATTGGGGGTATCCTAGGGTCCAGATTCAAATTTACTAAACGCGCGTGATCTAATGGTCCACATTTAATCTGAGGAAATCAATTATAGTTTATTTTAATTAATCCAAATTAGGGATAATGGTGCATCTAGAGCGTCCATATCTTAATCTAAACATGATCCAATGGTCCATAATCAATCTGGAAACCCTAATCTCACTTAACCCTAATCACCCTCAGATGACCGGAATAGTGCTCCAGTCATCTTCTCCGGCGAGACCAAACACCAATCTTCTTCCCTAGGCCACTGCAAACCCTCTAACCAACCCAGAATCAATCCTCATACTCCAAGGAACTCAAATCAACCATCAAACATGATTTATAACACATGAACAAGTTGAATTGAAGCAAATTAAAAACACGGGCAAAATTTCAGAAACACATAACATACTCATTTCTTCATCATTTTCAATTCTAAAGACATCTATGTGATCCCTAGAGCATGTATTTTCATTCTATGACAAGAAATTGAAGCTTTGAGACAATGAGTTCTTGAGTATACCTGAGCTGGTGACCTGCATATATGAGCTTTCAAAGCATCCCTCTTGTGCAAATGGCTTCCTTTGAACCTCCGGAGGCTAATGGAATGCTTGGAATGCTTTGAAAATGGCTGGTTTGGGATGTCCAGTTCAGATGTAGCAGAAATGGAGGTCTTGATATGTGATGTTTCAAGCCATTTCAATGGTTGATTCTTGTTCTATGAGTGATATATGGTTGATTGGTGAAGGAATTTGTGATGTTTGATGGTTGGATTAGGAGAATCGAAGAGAGGAAGTTTTGAAGGATTTTTGTGCAAACTGAGCATGGGTTGTTCTGAGCTCTTGTGAGATGTCTTTTATGATCCTTAGGCATTGTATAAAAAATTGAGATAAGTCAGAAGAGTTGATATGCACTATGGGATTGGTATGGTTCATTTGGCAAAAAAGTCAAATTTTGTGTACTTGAGGTATGGACCATGGCAGAGCTGATTTGAGGGCCTGAATTGCTTCAGCTGGCTTCAAGGAGAGCCCTAGGATCAATTTTTATGAGCTGTGAGGCTTGGATCACGAGTTTGCATAGGTTTTGTAATTTTGAAACTTTGTGATTTCATGGGAAACAAATCATGAAATCACTTGGTTCAAAGCCCAAATCTGATCTTGAGATGTTGTTTGATCATGCAATGATGCATTTGAGTGGATTAGAAGTCACATAGAGGCCTAAAATTCAATTTTTCCCATTTCCCTCTTTGTCCTAAACTTGAAAATTACAAAAATTTTCCCAACTTTGACTTGCCATATCTTGAGTTCTAGGATGAATCAAGAGGAGTTCTTGTACTTTTTGAAAATGGGAAGATCCAATCTACAACTTTCATGTTTAATAAAATTTCATTTGAAGCATTTTTGATCAAGAAAGAGGAGGTTGAAAATCTTTCCCAAAATGGAAAGTATGCATTTCAGGTAATGTCCATTTTTGGCAACTTTTGACTTGGCTCAAAATTCTTCAATCTTGTGATCATCCAACTTCTCCTAAGACCAAATAAAGGTCATAGGATTTCAAAATGATGGAAATGAACCTTTGGAACCCTTGGTTGAGGCCTTAGATGCCCTAATCCTGACTTTTCTTGCACAACAAGTTACAGCTTGATCAGATGACTTCCTCAGTGAATATTTGCATCAAACTTAATACACAAGCTCCCTATATCATATAAAGACCAATAGAATCAAGAATGACCGAAAATTTTGGGTGTAAGGGCCTCAAACCCAAAACCCTAATTTTCAAGTCATCTGTGTAGGAGCTTCAAGCTTGCCTGGATAGCTCTGCAATCCCTTGAGATTTCTTGACTTCAATGAAACATTATGCGTATAAAACAACCATAGAACACTTAAGGACCCTGCTGGCATGCTTGAAGGCCTCTGAGATTGCTCAAATCACTTCTTGGGTTCACCTGATCACAAACCCTAGTTATGCAGCTATGAAGTGAGTTGCTAAAGGATAATAATGCAATGTGAGATGTAATGATATGCTATGAAATATGTGTGATCATAAGCCAAGGCATGAGAAAGTGAGAGGGAAAATTTAGGGTGTTTACATCTGCCCCTATTCAAGCATGAGTTAGTTATGCAGGATGTAAGCGCCAGGTGTAACACCCCAAATTTGCCCTCTTCTTTTTAAGCATCATATCACATCATATTCATCATGAACATATCATAGAATCTTAGCATAGAAAGATGAGGCATAACATCCTCATGTCCTAGCATTAGGCATATGATCATCTGTGGAGGTTCTTGAAGCATCACAAGCTATGACAAGGGGCCCAATGGATTTATAAAAGTCCTATGAGGGTTATACATTGCATTTACAAGTTCAATTTCATTTACAAAAGCCAAGAAGGTTGGAAGATCATCAGGGAATCCAGGCTAGGGCAAAGCTCCTACACAGTGATCCCAAATTAGGATTTGAGTTTCAAGCATGAAAACCTCAATACTTTGGCCATTTCATTTGGGCAAAGTCTTTTAAATGTTAAGAGGATCCTAGGGATGAAATTTGGTGAGAAAATTCCTTGTGGAAGTCAAGTATTTCTTCAGTTGCTTATAAATGAAGAAATTGGTCAATTGTGCCTTAGAAAAGTCAACTGTGAGATTTCAATGGGTCCAACCCCATTTTTCTATCCAAGGGATGTTTTTATAATGTTAAAATAGGTTTGGCAAGATCAAAGATCAAGGATCATGAGGTTTTGAGGTGTTTTGCAAAATTGGTGTAAGGTTGGTCATGGAAAATGCCATTTTTAGCAAGTTTTTGCCCTAATTTTCAAGTGAGCATAACTTGGTGAAAAATTCTTCAAATGGACCAAAGTCAAACATGAAAGTTGGAGATTAAGGCCTCCCATTTTCAAAAAGTAAAAGTACTTTTTCATAGCCTTTATGGTTTGAAAGATGAGGCCCTCGAAAATTAGTTTAAAATTAGGGCAAAGCTTGATTTTTCAATGTTCCACAAATGCAAAAAGTCTTGAAATTTATTTTTGAGTGTTGGTATGAACCAAATGAGTTTACAATATTACAAAGCAATGCAAATAAGATATTTTGCTCCAAGAATGACATCAAATTCGTGCATGATGTGAATTTTATTCCATAAGTGTAATATTTGCATGATCATGAGAATTGTGTGATACTTGCATCTAAGGGCCAGGATCTTTGAGGATTGAAATTAATGGTGAGATTGAGAATGCACATGGGCAAGAAAGAAGGAAATGCACGAATGTTTCACCTCATCACACCAAATTTTCAAATTGTGCAAATTCTCTCACACACTCTCTTCCCACGTGCAAAGGCCCTCATGCTTTCAGCATTGCTTCATGAGCTCACATATAAGAGAATTAGGGTTTTAGAAAGGTTCATATCCATCTCATTTTGCATTTTCCTTCGAATCATTCTCTACACTTGCTCTCTTCACAAACCAACCACATATTCTCCATCCTTGAGAGCTCAGGATCAAAAATCCATGCATTGTTAGAGCTGATTCTCAAGATTCAACACCTTGCCATTTCATAATAGCAAGCTTCAAGCTCTTAGATCCAGCAACTTTCAAGGCTCTAGTATCATTTATTTTGCAACTAGAGTGTATTTGGAGTGGATTGGCAGCTATTTCTTGGCTTCTAACAAGCTATTTTCAGATCTGCAAGTCTCAGGTGAGCTCAAAATTCTTAGATCTAGAAATGAAAATAGAAGTGTGCATTATGATCTATTGGTTATGTTGAATACTCTGCTTGTTTTAAATTTGAATTTGATGCATTATTGAGCTTTGTATGTTGATTTGAATTTTCATGGTGGAACCTGTTTCCTTTCGATCTAGTCTGTTCTTTGATCTATTGAGATTTTCATGGCCATATTTGAGTTCAGGGTGACTTAATGATCTGATCTGGAGCATTTTGTGTATTTTTATTGATGTTTTTTCATTATATGCATTTTCCGGATCCGGAGCCCTAGCTCCGTTCACCGGATTCTGGGATGATGTTTGTTAGGGTTTGAACGAAGAAGAAGACACCTGAGCCCTTAGATCTTGTCATCTGGACGTCCATGCTTATGCCACATCATTTAATGAGATGCTCCCCCTCACGTGTGTTTTTGTTTTATAATTTGAGTGTGAGTAATCTATGTGTCACGCACCCCACAACAACTAGCATGTTCCCTCTCACTTAGCCAATCATAGTGCTGACTAGGATTAATGAGTTCACCTCCAGGATGCGTCCATTTGATCTCAAGGCCATTGTTTTTTCCAGTATTTTCTGAATATCCACCCTTGTAATTGTGTGCTGCGCAGGACCCAGTGGGCCTGAATCACTATCCTCACTCCCTTTTGCTTGAGCCCAAATGATTTGAACTGAAATCCCTTCTATTCGCACCCCCCAGCTTCATCTTTCATTTTATTTCTTTTTCTTTTATTTCTTTTTATTTCTGTTTTGCTTTTTAATTTTTAAAAATAGTTCTAAGTTTCAAAAAATTATGAAAAAATTCATGGAAGATCATTTGAGTTTTCATTATTTTTTAATATTTTTATTTTCCATTTATTTTATTTTCACACGTGTAAATTAATTCTCCCATTTAATTAATTCATTTTATTCCATTTTAAGCATGCTGTCTTGTCCATTTTCCATATTGATCCTCATTTTGAATTTTTGATTGGTTCATTTTGCTCTGGACTCTTAATGGAGTGTACTTCATGTGTGATTTTTTTCCTGATTTTTAGAAGCTTGTTCATTTGGTTTTGGCCTTTGACTTGTAAGTGAAGTTTCTTAACCCTAGTTGATGTTTGACTCCTCATTTGACTTGTATAGCTTCTGAATTTCTTCCTATCCTTTTGGCATGTTATTATATCATGATTGAAGATCTCTTGTCCAAGGTTGTGGAATTTTTGGATGCATATTTGATTTGATTTGAATTTTTGTTCTTAACTTGTCCCATTTTGCTTCTTTTTGATCATAGGTCCTCTCTTTAGCTTAGAAGGGCACTTGTGCCAACTTCTTCACCTTGTTTAGGGTCTCTTTAGGGCATTGATACCTTTCTGATCTTGGTTTGGAGTTTGGGTTTTGGAAATCTTGTAATTGGTTTACCTTTGAAGTTCTTTCTTTCTTATGTACATCCACCTCACTTCTTTGCTTCTTTCTTCCCATAATGTGATTGCTTGATCATATGCTTCCCTCTTCTTCATATTTCTTGCTTCTTAAGCACTTCTTTAACTTGATTAGGGTTCTGTTCTTATGCCTTGAGGTTATGTTTTGTTTATTTTGCTTTGTATCTTATTAAGTTTACTTTGTTTTGCCATGTGATTCATGTTGCCTCATATTGACTTGTGTGATTCTCTTTTCATTCTTGTGACTTGCATTTGCATTGAGCATTTGTGTGTATGACTTCACTTCTGTTTGTATGATGATGGTATGACATTATGTTCATTTTGTTTTGCTTGTATGCTTGTGTTGCTAACCTTTTCAGGGGCTATGGTAAGTGAGGGATGTGGATGTGATTCCCACATCTCCAAATCTTATCTCTTCTCTTCTTATCATTATTTGTTATAACCTTGTGATTGTTGGGGTTAGGCCTTTCTTCCCTCTTCTTCTTCTCTTCTTCTTCTCTTCTTCTTTCTTTCTTCTTTAGGATAGTAAACCTCACTAACCTAGGATATCCATGCATGACAAAACTTAGGATTCTTTAGTCCCCCATTAGACTTTTGCCTTTGTGATCCTTTTGGTTTCTTTTCTCTTCTTATCTCAAAACCCTAAAGAAAACACTTAATAAAGTTTGAAGTGATGCCTTGAATAATAGCCTTATCCCATGAGATACTTGTAGTCTTCCCATCTTGGGATAGTACAAGCTTATCTTGTGATGCACAAGTCTGATCAAGATATCATCTTCACCAAGAAAATCATAAAAACACTTCTTTATTGTAAATACAAAAACACTTAATAAGTTAATGAGTTAGTGAGCTTAAGCCCTAATCTCCGCGTTCAAGTTTTGAGGATCTTCTCCTTACTTGAGGGTGATTGTTCTATTATTCCATCTTGGAATGTAGTGACCAGTGCACATTCCATGGAAAAGAGCTTGAGTTCACTTCCTTGTGACACCCTCGTAAAAAGTTTCATAAAAAACACAAACAAACAATAAGCGTCTTTCCTTCGGGAATTCTTTTCTCATCTCCTTCGCTCCGTACGCGAACTTGCTCCTACTTGTCATTTTGCAAGACGGTTACGCATTCGTCGTCCGAGTCTGCAACACCTGAGCATTGACATAGGCAGTTCAAGCCTTAATCCACAAGCAATCTTTTCCACCCCTAGTTAGGGGAACTACGGCGACTCTGATCCTCATTTTCCCGATGAGGTACGTAGGCAGCGGGGTAGGGCCCGTCTGAGCACAATCTTTATTTTCCCTACATTTTTTTTTCTTTTCATTTCTTTTTCAGTTCCCTTTTCTTTTCTTTTATCCAGTTCAGTTCCTCTTTTTGCAACAGCTTTCATTTCTTCACCCTTTGAAATAGTTTCTTTGCAAGCGTGGATCCCGTCGGGTACGGCGGACGATCTGGGTGCTAATACCTTCCCAGGTCGTAACCGACTCCCGAACTCAGCTTCTTTGGTTCGCAGGACCCGTGTCCTTCCTTTTCTTTTCTTCTGGTTTGTGCAACATTACCATTCCCGTTCTTTCAGGATAAAAATGCCTGGTTGGCGACTCTTTTCTTCTTTCCGCGCTACTTTCGCGTTTGTACCAGGATGGAAGGACGGTCACCTAGCAGGGGACGACTGCTAAAAATATCACGACATAGGATGAATGTCGGATAGAAAGATCAACGTTGGGGATGACCATTGGATAAATGATGAGAGACGGTCATCATAAGGTGAAGGACGATCACCTGGCAGGGGAAGGCTACTAAAAAATATCATGACGTAGGAATAATGTCGGATAGAAAGATCAACGATGGGGACGGCCATCGGATAAATGATCAGGGAAGGTCATCATAAGGTGAAGGACGATCACCTAGCGGGGTACGACTGCTGAAAATATCACGACATAGGACGAATGCCGGATAGAAAGTAGTTTTGGTGTGGGAAGAGATAAACATGGATGAGTGTTTAAGTCCTAAAATAAAACAATATAAGTGTTTCGACAGTGTGTATAGACTAAAGATACGGACAAGCATCTTTAGGACCACGATACGGACGAGTATCGATAGAAACAAACGCCGACGCGTGTTTTAAGGATGATGATACGGATGGGTACCAATTGGTTAAGAAAGGAACACGGAGGAGTGTTTGATTTGCTGGGTAGTAGTATATTCAAGACAAGGACGAACATCAAAAGAACTATGTACAAGTATGAACAAGTATTTGTATTGAGAGTGCAAAAGGTATTCTTGCTTTATTTGCTGGGGAGATGCTCTTGTATACTGGTGGAGGAGTAATTTTGGTATCCACAGGTGAAAGGCTTGAACCTGACTTATGATCATGCAAATGTATGTTTGATATTTGCCGTAATGTTGCGTATTAGACGGAATGCTACGCTTTGTTTGGGGAGGATGATATGAATGCTATGATTATGCAAATGAGAGAGCCGATCCGGGATCTGAACTCTGCAGGGAGAAAGGATCACTGGGCGATCTTTCTGGAGAAATCCGTGGGGATACTTAAGCTGGGGGTGAGGAAAGCTCCAAGTTGTTGGCAGTTGTATTTGTTGAAGAAGAACAAATTTCATTCATTGCTCGGGAGGTCCTGCTTGGGGAAAAGAGAACTTCTGGGAAGTAATCTGTTGTAATTCTTTCGTCTAGGCTGTATCCTGGGGGAATGATTAACTTCATGGGGATTATTCTCGTCAAGTGATCATGCTGAGGATGTGACTACTGACTTGGCTGGGGGATACAGTGCTTGATATGCCCCATGCTATAAAAGATTATCTTCCTTGAGTACCTGCAACATGTTAAATAGAGGAAATGTACAAGCGTCCTAAGGCATCCTCAAATGGATTCCATCATAGGAGTTAGATTCACTTAAGAGCGCATATTTCTTGCAAGCATTTATTAAAATGGCCTATATGTCTTCCATGCAAATGTTGTATTACGAATTTTGGACATTTTGCAAACAAAAAACGAAACGGTACAAAACAAAGTGTGAATGAACATTTGACTTTATTGATTTGTGTTCCCTGAATAGGCAAGTATAGTGAAAAAGCTAATCCCTGAAATGAGGAGATTGCTGTAAAATTGAGAAAAATAACAGTGTCCTATTTGGCAATGATGGAGTTGACGTTCCAATGAGCTTCCTCTTGCTATGACCTGTATGACCTCAAACGCTCTTCTTATCTTGCTTTCTGAGGAAAGTTGATTCTGATCGATGCTTTGTCCTTTCAAAACATGCCAAGTTATGTAAGTGTAATACAAATGAATTCAGAATGCAGTTGTTCGCCTGTTCCCTAATTTTCCATGGATCGCCCTTTTGGGTTTCAATCCACCGGGATACCCATTTTTTCCTGAGCTGTCTGATGTGGCTTTTCAACTCGGCGGGTGTACACATTTTTTTTTTAATTTTCCCTTATTTCTGCCCGAGTCTTTTATTCTGTTTTTGACTCGTCGAGATGCCCTGTTTTTGCCTGGACTTACATTCTGTTTTTATGTCCAGCAGGTCATTTATGCAAAGTATTTTTTAACTACATCTGAATTCACAGGAGATAGGAAATTTTCGCCATCCATGGTTCCAGGCATCAGTGCTCCACCTGATAAGACTTTAGTTATCACATAGGGACCTTCATAGTTTGGCGTCCACTTGCCCCTGTGGTCTGTATGTGGAGGAATGAGTCTTTTCAATACAAGCTCTCCCACTTGATATTCTCGAGGTCTCACCTTTTGATCGAAGGCTATTTTCATTCGTTTCTGATATAAATGACCATGACAAATAGCTTCTAATTTCTTTTCTTCAATCAGGCTCAGTTGATTATAACGAGATCGGATCCATTCTGCTTCATCCAGTTTCACTTCCATTATTACCCGCAAGGAGGGAAATTCAACTTCAACAGATAGAACGGCTTCCGTACCATACACAAGCTGATAAGGTGTTGCCCTGGT
This sequence comes from Lathyrus aphaca, assembly GCA_963966055.1. Classification (NCBI taxonomy): domain Eukaryota; kingdom Viridiplantae; phylum Streptophyta; class Magnoliopsida; order Fabales; family Fabaceae; genus Lathyrus; species Lathyrus aphaca. The sequence goes on along the minus strand of OZ014520.1, from coordinate 457,921,974 downwards.
AGATGTTCCGATGGAAGTTCGGTACCCATGTAAGGCGAATGGTAACATTTCGTGCCAGTCTCTGTATGTGACTACCATCTTTTGCACAATCTTCTAAATGTTCTTGTTAGCTTCCTCAATAGCGCCATTCATCTTTGGCCTGTAAGGAGAAGATTTGTGATGTTGAATCTTGAAATCCCGACATAGTTTTATCATCATTTTTTTGTTAAGGTTTGAGCCATTATCTGTAATGATTCGCTTGGGAACTCCATATCGACAAATGATATCCTTTTTCAGAAATCGGGCTACCACTTGCTTGGTGATGTTTGCATACGAAGCTGCTTCAACCCATTTTGTGAAGTAATCAATGGCTACCAGGATGAATCTGTGACCATTTTAAGCAGTTGGTTCGATCTTTCCAATCATATCAATGCCCCACATGGGGAAGGGCTAGGGTGAAGACAATACATTCAAAGGATTTGGAGGAACATGCACTTTGTGTGCGTAGATCTGGCATTTATGGCATTTTCTGGCATAGGCACAACAGACTGCATCCATTGTGATCCAATAGTAACCTAATCTCAACAATTTCATCGCCATTGCATGTCCTCTGGCATGGGTACCGAAAGACCCCTCGTGTACTTCGTGCATCAGTAGGTCTGCTTCCTTTTTGTCAACACATCTGAACAAGACCATGTCGAAGTTTCACTTGTATAAGGAACCATCAGTATTGAGGAAGAAACTGTCGGCTAGCCTTCTTAACGTCTTCTTATCATTAGACGATGCCCCATATGGGTACGTTTGAGTCTCCAAAAAGCATTTGATGTCGTGGAACCAAGATTTGTTGTCAATGATAGTGTCCACAGAGAAGATTTATGCTGGTCGGTTTAGTCTGGATACTAAAATCTGAGGTACATAGTTAGCAGTCTGTACATTGATCATAGATGAAATAGTGGCCAAGGCGTCTGCAAACTGATTTTCATCTCGAGGGATGTATTCAAGCTTGATTGTTGTAAAGAAAGTCAACAATCTCCTTGTATAGTCACGGTAGGGAACCAGATGCTCTTGATGAGTATAATACCACTTGCCATTAGTTTGGTTGATTACCAAAGCCGGATATCCGAATACATTCAAGGTTTTGATCCTGAGGTCAATGGCTTCCTCAAGACCCATGATACAAGCTTCGTACTCTGCTTCATTGTTAGTGAAGCCAAAGGAGAGCCTTGCTGAGAAAGGTAGATGGACTCCTTCGGGTGTAATAAGCACTGCACCAACCCTACGACCGTTACAATTAACTGGCCCATCGAACATCATAGGCCATGCTCCTTCTGGATCTGGCCTTTTAGTGTGAATAGGCTCTTCACAATATTTTGATTTTAACAACATGATGTCTTCATCGGGGAAATAAAATCTCATAGGCTGGTAATCATCAATGTGTTACCCAGCCAGATAGTCAGACAATACATTGCCTTTGATGGCTTTTTGAGAGGTGTACTGAATATCATATTCTGTCAGAATCATTTGCCACCTTGCAACCCATCCGGTAAGTGCTGGCTTCTCAAATATGTACTTGACTGGGTCCATATTTGAGATCAACAAGGTAGTATGAGTCAACATATACTGTCTTAGTCGGCGAGCAGCCCACGCTAAAGCACAACAAGTTTTCTCGAGAAATGAATAACGTTGTTCATAGTCGGTAAACTTTTTTCTTAGGTAGTATATTGCATACTCTTTTTGACCAGACTCGTCATGTTGGCCCAACACACACCCCATCGATTCATCTAATACTATCAGGTACATTATTAGAGGTCTTCCTTCAACTGGAGGCATGAGAATTAGAGGTTCTTGCAAATACTCCTTGATCTTGTCAAAAGATTTCTAACAATCATCGTTCCACCTGACTGTTTGTTCCTTTCTTAGCAGTTTAAACAAGGGCTCGCAGATTGCAGTGAGGTGATATATGAACCTTGAAATGTAGTTCAATCTACCCAAGAACCCTCTAACTTTTTTATTAGTCTTAGGTGCAGGCATTTCCTGAATCGCTTTAAATTTTTCGGGGTCAACCTCAATTCCTCGTCCGCTCATAATAAACCCCAGCAGCTTACCAGAATGTACCTCTTTCTGCGACACTTTCGCGTTTGTACCAGGATGGAAATCCGGGGAGCGACAGCTGGCGACTCTGTTGGGGACATCCTAACCGGAGTATCTCTGGTTCCCCTGAGAGTCAATCCTAGCGCTTGCGTGCTTTTGTTTCGTTGGGTGTTGATTGTTTTTTGTTGCGTGTTAATTTTATTGTTGTCTATTTACAGTTTTATTTACAACTTTATTTACAATTTTCAGTATTTATATTCACGCATCATTATATTGGACTGTTTGGCTGTACTGTTTTCCTTTTTAATGTGGGATTGGGAATTGTTACTAAGAGATGAGCTCGTAACCGGGACTCGAGTGCACTATAGGACCTAGAGTGGACAGTCATTTTGGCTTCATGGCATCTTGCTATGTTGGTAGTAGTGAGTTCCACACCTAGACTTGCGACCGTCTTGGAAATGTATTATGGCAGAATCTTTCTGGGGTAATACACAACCTTGATAATTATGTGCATCTGGGGACCGATCATTGAGGACCATTGTGGAGACATCCCTCTCCAGTGGTGACAGTGGCAGACCACATTTTGTGGTAAACCCATTCGCACCCGATGGCCCACTTTGGAACTCGCATAGGATGGCCTGGTTCTTTTATAGTAACTCAGTCAAAGCATTTGGTCGTATGACGATAGTACTGTACCCTTCGGGATGAATGTACTATTGCTTCTAGATTCCAGTGCTTGAAGCTAGGAACTTATAAAGGATGTTTGTTTTTCCCGGACTCACGCTGAAGCCTCCCTGAGTAGTACACAATGCCAAACCGATTCCCTGATTTGGTCATGAGCCATTTCTCGGAAATGGTGGAAGTATTATTGCTATTTGGCTTTGAGAGTCCGTGATGTTTGACCCTGAGCACACCCGTGAGATTGGGAGGGGTTTACAGGTTTGCAGGAACCCTCGACCTCATCATACCTCATTGCCAGTACAGTTATGTGATTTGATAAGGCTACATGGATTTGGATCTTTGAGTTTTGGGCTTATTTGATACTGAATTCTTTTTCATGAGGCTTTATTCAGAGGATTTGGGTTCTTGATCACTTGGGTCCCGTGTTCCGTATCCAGACAGTCCCCGTCGTTGATCATGTGCCTACATTGCATTTGCATCGCATCATACTTGCATTAACTGTTTGTGTTTCCATTTCAGGTTATCCTTCATCTCTGTACCCAGTTCTGGTATTCATTGTTTTCTCTAGATGACAGAAATCCAAGAGATAACCAGAAAAAGGAATGTTCATTATACTTTCCCGCAACCCAAAACTGATAGTATTCAGAAACTGGTAGACTTGATGAGTGACAAGGTTTCAGATGATTTCAGAAGCCGGTATGGGAAGATCTTAGGTTACATGGACAAAGCTACTATCGATCAGAGAGATAGTCTTCATTCTTTGTTGTAGTTTTATGACCCTCAGTTGATAATTTTCGTGTTTGTTGACTACGTCTTGGCCCCCACAATGGAAGAGATTTTTGACATCCTGAAGATTCCTATCAAGAATGGTGTTCCCTACTATGCTGCAGAGAGATGTCCCCGTACAAGGAATTTGCAGGTGCTTGTCATTTGAGTATGCTTAGAGTGAAGTTGGAGCTAGAAGCCAGTAAAGGGAAGGGATTTAAACTGGATTTTCTTATCACAGAAGCCCATGTGTATGCTCTGCGAGGGAAATGGTTAGAGTTCAGTGAGTTGTTAGCATTAATGGTCTACGGGATAAGTCTTTTCCCAGGAGAAAAAGGATGGGTAAGCTTGGAGGCTATAACCCTTTTCATTAGAGGAAACCCGGTACCTATGTTGTTGGGGGACTTTTACTTCGGCGTTTATCACAGAAATGAGAAGAGAAAAGGGTACGTTAATTGTTGTGCTCCATTATTTGCTGAGTGGTTTGCTAAGAAGCTTCCGAGTCAGGACCGTTCAAAGATGATAAGCAAGATTGGAAGTGGGCTAGAAGATTGATGGGGTTAACATCTGATGACATAGCCTGGGGATGTAGCAGAAACTTGGTAGGAAAGGATTTTATTACCAGGTGTGGTGAGTTTCCCTATGTACCGCTGTTAGGAAGAAAAGGAGTAATAAGTCATAACCCTGTGCTATCCAGAAAAAAATTTGGTTATCCACTGAAGGATCCTCCATCAGATGAAGAAATAGCTAAGACTTTGTATTTTCCAGCTAAAGATAATGAGTTGTTGGTTATTCAAGCATCCCAAGCTTGGGAAACAAAGGTTAGAGAGGGTAAGAAAGAATTTGGAAAGGTAGACCCTAAGACTTATCCCTCTTTTGCTGCTTGGATACAAAGGAGGGTTGATACTTTCTTCCTTCCGTTCTCATTTGAGGCTCCCCTATATCAAAAAGAGGTACCGGTACAAACCACTGTTTCTCTTGAAGATTACAAGAAATTGGAAGCGTAGTTGCACGAGATTCGGGTAGAGAAATCTGAAATGGCTAGTTTGTATCACTGTGCCAACCATGCTAAGCAAGAGGCGGAAGAAAAGCTACAGATGATGCAGACTACCTTAGAAGCTAAAGAAAAGGAGTTTGCTGGGAGAGAAGCTCATTTTCAGAGATTGGGTTTAACAAAGTCAAAAAGAGAAGCAGAGCATGAGAATATTGTGAAGACTCTCAGAGAAGCTCGTCAATCCATTGCTTGGTTACAGGGCCAAAGAGAACAGGAACAGAAGAAGTACAAGGAAAAGGAAGAGTTCTTTGAAGCGCAGATGACATTCAAGAAAGAAGAGGTTGGACAAGCCCACAAGATACAAAGGGAAAAGACTCAGCAATTGGAACATAGCCGACTAGCCTTGAAGGAAGCAATGAAGGAGATTGCAGATCTTAAGTTTAGAGCAGGCGTCAAGAAGAGCCGAACAGAGGTGGTAAGTGCAGAAGAGGAGCCTGGATCTTCCTTTTAGCTTAGGGTTTTAATTTAATGTTGATTGTATCCAGACTACCTACAGGCTTGTTGTAGGAGTCTTGCTTTATCTTTTTGGTTTGCATTTAATTGTAACCCTTTGGGGAATTCTGTTCTTGTTTATGACTCTGATTGTTGGTAGTTTGTTCATGCTATACAACGTTACGTTCCAGTTACCATTTCTGAATGAGCAAATTTGTTTGTCCTAAGACACCAGGATCTGAATACTCCTCAAAAGAGTTTGAAAAGCCAGTTTCAAAGAAAGGTCATATGGAATATTTTCTATCAAAATACCAGAACTGGGGCATATTAATGCTTGGACATGGAAGCATGAATAGTTTCATTGCATGCATATAACGTGTTTGTTGTTTAGCAGGTATTTCTCCAGTGTTCTAACGTTAATGTCAATTTCAGGCACTATAGCTCCCAAGAAGGTTCAAAGACAGTCAACGGTGCACATATACCCTACAAAGGTGAATAGAGAAAGAATAATGGTTCAGATGCAAGCGGATCTGGCTGACTTAAGGACGAGAATAGACAATTTCATGACCCTCATGGCTGGGATGGGTCAAACTCAAGAGCGTCTGCGTGAAATGTTGGAGAACAATCAAGTCAAGAACAATGGGACAGCGGATGGAGGCAATTGCAATGGGGCTGGCGCCCGTCACGTTGAAATTCTTGTGGTGCAACCAGGGGTCACTATTGTCAATGATGGAGTGAATAACCTGCAGATGGATGGGCAGGATGAGTAGTTCACTTTGCTGGATGAGGCAGAAGGCCAAGGGGTTGACATGAATAGAAGGCTCGAAGAAATGGCTGAGCAGATTCATGTTATTCAGTCTCAGTGTTCTCTAGGGTTTGACATTACTGATTTGGGCTTGGTGCCAGGGGTGATAATTCCTTACATGTTCAAGGTTCCTACTTTTGATAAGTACAACGGCATGACGTGCCCGAAAACTCATCTCCAGTCTTTTGTGGGGAGAATTGTTGCGCATACAGATGATGAGAAGCTGTGGATGTATTACTTCCAGGATAGTCTTGTAAGAGCTTCCTTGGAATGGTACATGAAGTTGAGCAGAGTCAATATCCGAAGCTGGAAGGATTTGGCTGAGGCATTTGTGAAACAGTATCAGTATAATTTGGATATGGCTCCAAATCGTACCCAGTTGCAGACAATGTCTCAGAGTGCTAAAGAAGGGTTCAAAGAGTACGCCCAGAGGTGGCGTCAGCTTGCTGCTCGAGTACAACCTCCCTTGTTGGAAAATGAAATGGCAGATATGTTTATGGAAACGCTGCAAGGGTTGTTTATTGAGAGAGTGGCGTCATGTTCAGCAACGAAGTTCAACGACATCATGATAGCGGGAGAAAGGGTTGAAACTTTTCTGAAAATGGGGAAGATTCAAGACACTAGTGCAAGTAGCGCAAGTGGTGTGAGAAAGGCTTTCAGTAGACCTCCAAGAATAAGGGTGGGTGAGACTAATGCAATGTACGGTCGAGGTCGGGCTCGCGGATATAGAGGATCTTATGAGCAGGTGCCGCTGTCACCATCCCCACGGGTCCTGTACCACAACAGCAACAACAGCAACAGCCGCAGCGCAATAACTATCAGCAAAGGCAAGCTCGTCCAGCTAACAGGGTGCTCGAGGCTATCCACCTAGAGAGCTTCCATAGGGGTATGATGCTAATGCAAGATGCACATTTCATTCAGGAGCTCCCGGGCACTCAATAGAGAAGTGCAGGGCATTCCAGCATAAGGTCCAAGACCAGATTGATTCGAAGGCAATCAACTTTGCACCGCCTCCAAATGTTACATCAAACCCCATTCCAAATCATGGAGGGGCCAGGATAAATGTCGTTGATAGTGACGAGAGTTTGAATTTGATCTTGAAGGTGGATGAAGTGAAGACCTCATTACTAGTCGTGAAAAGCAGATTGTTGAAAGGGCAGGTTTTCCCAGGGTATGATTATGACTGCGAGGGTTGTTTGAGTTCCGTTAATGGTTGTGGGGATTTGAAAGCTGGGCTGCAGTGTTTGATTGACGAGGGGTCCCTACAGTTTGACAAAGTTGCTAACAGAAATGGTTGTGTGTCTACAGTGATGATTTATTTTGACCCTGCCGAAGTTCCTGTCCGGAGAGAGCCGGTGATTATCTATGTTCCAGAGGTAAGTCCTGTGACCATTACTGTTTCGGGACTAGACGCTTATGCTGATGACAAGGCCATCCTTTGGCCCTATGGCTCGGACGTATACTTAGGAGGCCAGAAGTTGGAAAGTCAAGCGGTGACAATTGACCTGACTGTTGTGAATGTCAGAGGAGTTAGGGGATTTACAAGGAGTAGGCGTCTCTTTGCTCCTCGAGCTCTTAGAGGTGATCCTGAAGCTGAAGCTGTTGCAAAGGCTATGTCGTTGTTGATGTGTTCCCAAGCTCATCGAGAGACTTTGCTGAAAGTTTTGCAAATGGCGTATGTACCACAAGAGATAACTGTCAACCAGTTAGAGGCTGTGGTAGGCAACGTAAACGCCATCCATGGGTTGGGATTCACGGATAGAGATCTCACTCCTGAAGGACGCAATCACAACAAAGCCTTACATATCACCATGGAATGCAAGGGTGTTGTTCCATCACACGCCCTGGTAGATACTTGCTCTTCTCTCAATGTGCTCCCTAAGAAGGCCCTCATGAAGCTGAACATTGATGGCATCGTCTTGCGACCCAGTGATTTGATTGTGAAAGCTTTCGATGGGTCCCTAAGATCTGTGTTTGGGTCTCAGGTGTTCAAGACTACATTCTTTGTTATGGATATTCAACCCGCTTATAGTTATTTGCTGGGACGTCCCTGGATTCACGCTGCTGGTGCAGTGACATCCACGTTGCATCAGAAGTTGAAGTATGTGGTAGACGGCCAGGTTATCACTGTGTGCGGAGAAGAGGATATATTCGTAAGCCATTTGTCGACCTTCAAGTATGTAGAAATGGAAGGGGAAATCCATGAGACACTTTTCCAGGCTTTTGAGACGGTCAATGTCAATAATTTGTCTCCAGCAGTTCATAATAGTGAGAAGGGAGGGACTCATATCTACTCCTACAAGCAAGCTAAGGAGGTAGTTCAATCCATAAATGCTCAGGGCTGGGGCAAGCTATTGGAAATGGAAAAGAAGGATGACAAGTTCGGTCTCGGATATCAACCTGGTCAGTCCAGCTGGTCTCATGGCAGTAAGCCCATATCATTTACTAGTGCTGGAATGTTAGACTACAACGATGTTTGTGTAACAGATGCATATGGGGATAGTGATTGTGACTTGGATAACTAGATTCACCCATGCGTACATGGGGAGGAGCTCCGGAACTGGTCTGCTGGAGATTTTGTTCAAGTTACTTGGCAGTCAATGTAATTTTCTTTGTTTCCATTTTTATCATACTGCATGTCAAATCCTGCACTCTGCCCAAGGTGCATGGATCCATATGTAGGGCCACCATGTTTAATGCATTATACTTTTTCCATGAAATAAAGGACATTGTTTCAAGCAAATTGTGTTATCTTTCTTTCATTTTAAAATTTTTTCACAAAGCAAATAAAATGGCAATGTTTTTCTTTCCAGTTTTTTTGTGTATTGGTTTCTTCTTTGAAAAATCCCGATTCTGAAATAAACATATCTTGTGAAGTGTTGATCATTCGGATTCCTGTGACAATGTTCCTGCTATGACTATGCATGACTTCGACAATCCTATCTACCAAGCTGATGAAGGGTTTGAGGAAGACTGTGAACTCCCGGAAGAATTGGTCAGGTTGTTGAAACAAGAGGAAAGGGTCATTCAGCCTCATCAGGAAGAAATAGAGATCATCAACATTGGGTCCAAGGATGTAAAAAGAGAGATAAAGATTGGGGCCAGTCTGCAGGCCGAGGTAAAGAAGGAGTTGATTGGTATGCTACGTGAATATGTGGATATCTTCGCCTGGTCGTATCAGGATATGTATGGGTTGGATACTGAAATCGTTGTGCAGAAGCTGCCATTGAAGGAAGACTATCCTCCCATGAAGCAAAAGCTGAGAAGAACTAGCCCTAATATGGCTATGAAGATCAAGGAGGAAGTTCAGAAGCAGTGGGATGTCGGGTTCCTTGTTGTGACCAGTTACCCACCTTGGGTAGCTAACATTGTGCCAGTGCCGAAGAAAGATGGCAAGGTCCGGATGTGCGTCGATTATCGGGATCTAAATAGAGCAAGTCCAAAGGATGACTTTCCATTACCTCACATTGATGTGCTGGTAGATAACACCGCTCAGTTCTCGATATTTTCTTTCATGGATGGCTTCTCCAGGTATAATCAGATCAAGATGGCACCGGAAGACATGGAGAAAACGACTTTCATTACCCCGTGGGGTACATTCTGTTACAAGGTTATGCCCTTTGGATTGACGATAGCTAAGGCAACGTATCAACAAGTTATGGTAACATTGTTCCACAATATGATACACAAAGAAATTGAATGCTATGTGGACGGCACGATTGCCAAGTCCCGAGACAAAGAAGAGCATCTGGTCAATCTCAAAACGTTGTTTGATAGATTGATAAAGTATAGATTGAGGTTGAATCCAAACAAGTGCACTTTCAGAGTGCGTTCTGGTAAATTGCTGGGTTTCATTGTTAGTCAGAGAGGAATCGAGGTAGATCCTGCAAAAGTAAAAGCAATACAAGATATGACTGCACCGAAAACAGAAAAAGAAGTGCGTGGGTTTTTAGGGAGATTGAACTAAATTTGTCGGTTTATATCTCGTCTAACTGCCACATGCGAGCCATTATTCAAATTGCTGAGAAAAGAGAAAACGGTCAGGTGGAATGAGGACTGTCAAATAGCCTTTGAAAAGATAAAAGAATATTTGTTGGAGCCTCCGATTCTGATGCCTCCAGTTCCAGGACGGCCGCTTATCATGTACTTGACTGTGTTAGAAGGGCCGATGGGGTGTGTTCTAGGCCATCATGACGAGTCTGGTCGAAAAGAGTATGCTATTTACTACCTTAGCAAAAAGTTTACCGACTGCGAATCCCGTTATTCGCTGCTCGAGAAAACTTGTTACGCTTTGGTTTGGGCTGCTCGCCGACTGAGACATTACATGTTGACCCATACCACATTGCTAATCTCAAAAATAGACCCTGTCAATTACATTTTCGAGAAACCAGCATTAACCGGAAGGGTTGCAAGGTTGCAAATGATCTTAACAGAGTGTGATATATAGTATACTTCCCAGAAAGCCATCAAAGGAAGCATATTATCAGATTATCTTGCACAACAACCGCTTGAAGACGACTATCAGCCGATGAAGTTTGATTTCCCCGATGAGGACATCGTGTACCTCAAGGTAAGCGATTGCAAGGAACCGCATCCGGAGGAGGGGCCTGACCCTGAATCCAAATGGAAGTTAATGTTTGATGGGGCGGTCAATATCAACGGACGTGGAGTTGGTGTTGTTCTTATCACTCCCGAAGGTGTTCACTTTCCCTTCGCTGCCAAAATTACTTTTGGTTGCACCAACAATGAAGCGGAATACGAGGCGTGCATAATGGGAATAGAAGAGGCTATTATCTTCGGATTAAGACCCTCGATATATTCGGAGATTCAGCCCTCGTTATCAACCAGATTATCGGCAAGTGGTATACACATCAAGAGCACTTAATTCCTTATAGGGATTACGCCAGAAGATTGTTGACGTTCTTCACAATGGTTAAGCTGCAGTACATACCACGAGATGAGAATCAATTTGCCGATGCATTGGCTACACTTTCTTCGTCCATCAAAGTCTTGTGTTGGAACTATGTGCCCAGGATTGACATTTCCAAACTCGACACACCAGCTTATGCTTTCTTTGTAGAGGTAGTGTCTGATGGGAAACCTTGGTACTTTGATATCAAGCTTTTCCTGAAAAAACAAGAATACCCAACTGGGGCATCATCCAACGACAAGAAGACCTTAAGACGTCTGGCAGCCAGTTTTTTCCTGAATACAGATAGGGTTTTGTATAAGAGGAATTTTGACATGGTGTTTCTCAGATGCATGGATAGACACGAAGCAAGCCTGTTAATACAAGAAGTCCATGAGGGATCTTTCGGTACTCATGCAGGAGGGCATTCGATGGCTAAGAAGTTATTGAGACCAGGGTATTATTGGCTAACAATGGATGCAGATTGTTGTTCGTACGCCCGTAAATGCCACAAGTGCCAGATATATGCAGACAAAGTGCTTGTTCCTGCTAGCCCGCTCAACGTAAAGTCATCTCCTTGGCCCTTTTCTATGTGGGGCATTGATATGATCGGGAAAATAGAGCCTACTGCTTCAAACGGTCATCGTTTCATCTTGGTTGCGATTGATTATTTCACCAAGTGGGTTGAAGCAGCATCTTATGCCAATGTCACTCGTCAAGTGGTAGCCAAATTTCTGAAGAGAGACATCATTTGCAGATACGGAGTGCCCTAGCGAATCATTACTGATAATGGTTCCAACTTAAACAACAAGATGATGACAGAACTGTGTCGAGACTTTAAGATTCAACATCACAATTCTTCTCCTTACCGGCTAAGGATGAATGGCGCGGTAGAGGAAGCTAACAAGAATATTAAGAAGATTGTGCAGAAGATGGTTATCACTTACAAAGATTGGCATGAGATGTTACCATTTGCGTTGCATGGGTACCAAACGTCAGTCAGGACGTCAACTGGGGCAATGCCTTTCTCAATGGTTTTTGGTATGGAGGCAGTCTTGCCTGTTGAGGTAGAAATTCCTTCATTGCGTGTGATGATGGACGTGAAGCTTGATGAGGTTGAATGGGTATGTGCCCGATACAATCAGTTGTGCCTAATTAAGAAAAGAGATTAGCGACTATCTGTCATGGTCAGCTTTATCAGAGGAGAATGAAGCGAGCATTCGACCAACGAGTACGTACTCGGACGTATCAAGTAGGCGAGCTTGTGCTCAAGAGGATCATTCCTCCAGGTTCAGATCACAGGGGCAAGTGGACCTAAAACTACGAAGGCCCATTCATAGTGAAGAAAGTTTTCTCAGGTGGGGCGCTGATGCTCACTAATATGGATGGAGAAGATTTCCAGTCTCCTGTTAACTCGAACGCAGTTAAAAAATACTTCGCATAAACATACCCGCTGGACACAAAAACAGAATTAAATTTCAGGCAAGAAAAGGGCATCCTGGCGAGCTAAAAACAGAATAAAAAGCTCGGGCTAAAATTAGGGAAAACAAATAAAAAAATGTACACCCGCTGAATTGAAAAGCCACATCGGACAGCTCAGGCAAAAAAGGTTATCCCGGTGGATTGAAAACCCGAAAGGGAGATCCACGCAAAACAAGGGAATAAGCGAACAACTGCGATCCAGGTAATCTGAACCAAATCACTGTTTCGTGCAGTCTAACAATATCAGAAGATAGAAATCAGTCCCCTCATCTTCTTCAGAGAGAAAAGGAAAGAACAGAAAGTCTTGAGGACATGTTGGTCATAGCAGGAAGGAAACTCGTTGGAATTCCGTGTACATTGCCATTAGGATAGTTTCTTTTCTCAATTTTTAGTAGTTACCTCTTTCCAGGAAGTTTCTTCCTGATGTAAGGCTTTTCCTATTCAGAGGCCTTTCAATAAATGAATATTCAGTCGTAAAGTCGTGTTGTGTTTACTTTGTTTGCAAAATAATGTCCTGAGTTTTTGGCAAAAAAGAGCATTGCATTTGAAACATGTTGATTTTTCTGGAAAACATTGACATGGCAGGTATACGATTAAAAAAATCTTTGAGTGTCGGGTGACAATGGATGAGCAGATCATACCATGTAAATCCACGGGGCACCTGTGTGTATAATGTTGTTGCAGGTTTTGCAGGGCGAGGTTGCACTTCCCCAAGCAGAGAATGCTCCCCAAGCGAGCTATAGCAGTGAAATCCCTAGCAGAATTTAAAATCTAATCAAAGATGGTGCCCTCCCCAAGTGGTGGTTGTTCTTCACAAGAAAGACGTGGTTTCCCCAGTAGAGTTTAGATTGAATCATCCCCAGCTAAGCTAGAGCTATTGGAATCCTCAGCGGAGTTTCAAACCCAACCGAAGGGAGTTGCGGCGGTTAGAAGACAATTTTACTGGATATTCCCCAGCCAGGTCGGGAGGTCGTCTCTTCCTCGGAGTTCATGATTGGTATGCAACCATCATTGAAATATCCCCAGCAAGTCCGCCAATTTATATTTGGCCAATGTGACAAATGCAGTGCAGACATTTGTTCACGTTCCATTCCTCAACCAAATGTTGCAAGGAGATCTTGATCATTTCCCCAGTGGTATTCCAAGATTAATAGAACAGTTCTTCTCCTCAAGCGGAGTCAGCAATAAAGTTTTCCAAGCCAGCAACTGAATTCCTAATTTCCTTAAAGAGTTAGAATTTTCATAATTCTCTCCCCAGTCGGAGTCGTGACTAAGTCTATTCCTCAGCCGTGTCTGAAGACGGTTAATCCCCGCAAAGTTCATGTTTGGGTTTCACTACCATCATCGAAATATTCCCCAGAGAAGCTGCCAGTCTATTTTGGCCATGTAATGATACAAACTGTCATTCATCTCCCCAGTCAGAGTTAGGCATCATTGAAGCCTCTTGACCAGGTTCCCCTGCAGAGTCGGGATCATTGTTGCCAACTAGGGTATCCGTTTTGTGCTCGTCTGCGTCTCCTGGCACTCGTTTGTGTTGGGTATCCGTTTTGTGCTCGTTTGCATCTCCTGACACTCGTCTGTGTTGGGTATCCGTTTTGTGCTCGTCTGCATCTTCTGGCACTCGTCTGTGTTGGGTATCCGTTTTATGCTCGTCTGCATCTCCTGGCACTCGTTTGTGTTGGGTATCCATTTTGTGCTCGTCTGCATCTCCTGGAACTCGTCTGTGTTAGGTATTCCTTTTGTGCTCGTCTGCATCTTCTGACACTCGTATGTGTTAGGTATCCGTTTTGTGCTCGTCTGCATCTCCTGGCACTCATCTGTGTTGCGTATCCGTTTTGTGCTCGTCTGCATCTCCTGGCACTCGTCTGTGTTGGGTATCCGTTTTGTGCTCGTCTGCGTCTCCTGGCACTCGTCTGTGTTGGGTATCCGTTTTGTGCTCCCCTGCATCTCCTGGAACTCGTCGGTGTTGGGTATCCGTTTTGTGTTCATCTGCATCTCTCAGCACTCGTTTGTGTTTTGATATCTGATAGTTGTTCGTCTGCATCTCTCAGCACTCGTTTGTGTTTTGATATCTGTTGGTTGCTCGTCTGCATTCCCAGCACTCGTTCGTTTGTGAAATATTCTCCCCGGAAGATTTGTGTTTCTTACCAGGCATTTGGTGCTCGTTTGCAATGTACAACACCCGTATGTGTTCATGCTTTGTTGTTGCTCGTCTGCACTTCCCAACACTCGTCTGTGTTCACGTCATTGCTCGTTTGCCTTCCCCAGCAGTCGCCCATGGTTGGTAGATGCTAATGCTCGTCTGCACTTCTCAGCACTTGTCTGTGTGTAACATCCGTTTGATGCTCAACACTCGTTTGTGTTTGATGTTTGCTTGTTGCTCGTATGCATTCTCCCGCACTCGTCTGTGCTTGTTATTCGTTGGATACTCATCTATATCATCCCTTCCACTCGTCTGTGTTGACTTATTCCCATATGAATATTTATTTGGTATTTTCTCTGGTACTCGTCTGTATCACTACTCCAAATGCTCGTCTGTATTGGATCTCTGGTATTCGTCTGTATCAGCAGCTGATATCCGTCTATATCATCGCCTGAAGCGCTCGTTTGTGTTTCTTGGATCATCGTCTGATATTCGTCTGTATCATTGACTTCTGGCATTCGTCTGTGTTCTCTTGATGATCTTCCAATGCTTGTCTGTATTGAAGAGGGCTCGTATGTCCAACACCTGGCGTAACAGGTTTGTTCAAGGAAGACTCGTCTGTCTAGGTTTTTCTATCTGAAGTAACAATTCAACTTGGAAGGAGCTCGTCTACTCTCTCCCCACTTCAGTCGCCAAAGCGTAATTTGGTTGGGTTTATTTCCCAGTTCTCGCATTTTCCAGCAGAGTGCAAGTTTCAGGTCTTTTTGGTATTCAACCACAGTTCATCTTAAAAGGTCGATAGTCGTGCTAACGTCCTTTTCAGATTAACAGTTGCTTGAATAGGGGCCGTTGTAATACCCCAAATTTGCCATCTCCTGTTTAGCATCATCATCATACGATAATCATCATCAGCATGTCATATCCTTAGCATATTAAATAAAAAAATGAAGCATAGCACTTGCATGTTCCAGCATAAGGCATATGATCAATTATCAGGGAAATTCAAAGCTCACATGGCAGGTTACAAGGTTGGCATTAGGGTCAAAGCCTAAAGAAAGGATGGAGGATCAAAATCAGATCAAAACGGTTGGCGCCGGGTGATTCCTGAGGTTTCCCACCAAAAGGAGGGAAAATTCAAAATTCACTGGCGTTAACCGGTTAACGGATTGGTTAACCGGTTAACGGCTGCGAATTTTGAATTTCCAGCAGCAAATCCAGCATGTGTGATTTGGTTCCAATTTCCATTTTCTGATTTTTATTAATTTGAATTAAAAAGAAGGATCTAGAGCACTTATCCAAGCCTAATCCCATTTTCAAATCCTAATCTCCTTGCCAAACCATAATTTTGGATCCCAAACCTAATTTTTGGGCCCCAAACCTAAACCATATTTAATCCATTTCTCTCCAAAACAAGGGACTCTCTCTCATTTTTTTTCATTCTCATTCTGAATTTTCACTCTTCTCACTCACAATTCTCTCACTTTTCTCTCCCAATTTTCCAAATCACTCAAAGTTCATCTTTGAAGATCACATAACCTTGCCTTAAGGTGTGTAGATCTTGGAACTAAACCTCCATCCTTAGCTTCTTTGCATCTTTTTGCTGGTTTAATTGGTGACTCAGATCTGGTTTGGGATCTAGAAGTGCTTTTGGATCCAAAATTTTGCATCAAGAACTTGTTCTTGCATTTATTTTGCATGGAGTGTGAAGCTTAGCACCAGATCTTCAAAGTTTTGTGCGAGATCTATCGTTTTCAGCTTGATCAACAATTACCAAAGCATACCTCAGCTTTGTAGGTTGGTTAATTTCGGATTTAGCTCTGTTTTAGCTTATTTGCATGCTTATGCTTTAGATCCGCCATGTGCTTGCGTATTTGCTTGCGTTGCTTGAATTGATTGATTTATTGGTAACCGAATCTATGTATTAATGTTCATGAGCTTGATGATGCCATTTAATGTGAATTGATACACTATTTTCATGCTCAATTGCTCGCTGGTCTGGTGCGAGATTAATCGGAAAAGCTGGTTTGAACTAATTTTTTCTGCAGGAATTGTTGTTGTCTTAACAACGTTAACCGGTTAACGGATTGGTTAACCGGTTAACGCACCTTTTTCTTTGCTGTTTTTCTGCAGGATTTGACTGGTTAACCGGTTAACGCTTTGGTTAACCGGTTAACACTGATGTAGTGAGCCATTTTTGGGCTATTTTAAGCATGTTTGATCCCCTTACTTATTTTAAATGCCATGGATCATTGTATGATCATTGAATATGATTGTTTGGGTGATTTTCTTTCTGATTAATGCATGCTTCCGTGTTCTCCACATGTAAATGCTTGTGTGTGCTATGTTTGACATGATTGTTTGATCTTTGTTGATGTGAACTTTGAGCATGTCATTTCCGTGGATTTTGTTGATGAACATGTGCTGAATTTTGCTAACACTTGCAGGGGCTCATGGTAAGAGAAGTGTGGATGTTCATCCACATTCAACTCTTCATCCTTCTCTCTTTTTAAGTGCTTTCTCCTTGTGCTTTTTTTGATATGCCTTATGCCATCATGTGTTGCAACTTTCTTCTTCCCCCTTTAGGAGCAACTTATCTCCTTTAGAGGAGTAAGTTGCTTGCTAGCTCTTGCTTCCTCTCCTTCTTGCTCCTCTTTGCTTCTTCTTTTCTCTTAGGATAGTTGAAACCTCACTAACCTTAGGACCACTCTTTTGCATGATAACATTAGGTTTAGTCTTTCCCCATTTTAGACTTTTACCTTTTTTGCTCCTTTGGTTTCTTTCTCCTCTCGTCTCAAAACAAAACCTTAAAAACATTAATAAGGAAAGAAGTGACTTCTTGTGTTATAGCCTAATTCCATGGGGCATATGTATTCATTCCATCTTGGAATAGTGCATTTGTCTAGCATGATGCACAAGTTGGATCATGAAGTCATCTTCAACAAGAAAAACCCTAAAAAATACTTCTTCATTTCTAATCACTAAAACACCTAATAAATTCAACAAGTCAATGAAATTAGGCCCTTGCCTTTTGAAACAAGTCTTGGATAAGTTCTCCTTGCTTGGTGTGCTTGTTCTATTATTGCATCTTGGAAAGTAGTAGCAAGTACACATTCCATAGAAAAGAGCTTGTGTTTATTCTCTTGTGCCACACAATTAAAAAGCTCTAAAAAAAACTCAAACAAACAATAAGCATCTTGCCTTCGAGAATTCTTTTCTCATCTCCTTCGCTCCTTCCGCGAACTTGTTTCTTCTTGTCATTTTACAAGACGGTTACACACTCGTCGTCCGAGTCTGCAACACCTGAGCATTGACATAGGCAATTCAAGACTTAAGACACAAGCAATCTTTTCTACCCTTAGTTAGGGGAACTACGGCGTCTCTGATCCTCATGTCCAGTGAGGTACGTAGGCAGCAGGGTAGGGTCCGTTCGAGCACTCTTTTATTTCCCCTACATTTTCCCCTTTCTTTTCTTTCCTATCCATTTTCAGTTTCACTTTTGCAGTAACTCTTATCTCTTCACCCTTTAAGCAGTTTTCTTTGCAAGCGTGGATCCCATCGGGTACGGCGGACGATCTGGGGTGCTAATACCTTCCCAGGTCGTAACCGACTCCCAATCTCAGATTGTTTAGTTCGCGGGACCTTTGTCCTTCCTTTTCTTTTCTTCTGGTTTGTGCAGCATTACCATTCTCGTTCTTTCGGGATAAAAATGCCTGGCTGGCGACTCTACCTCTTTCTGTGCCACTTTCGCATTTGAACCAGGATGGAAATTCGGGGAGCGACAACTGGCGACTCTGCTGGGGACATCCTAATCGGAGTATCTCTGGTTCCCCTGAGAGTCAATCCTAGCGCTTGCGCGCTTCTGTTTCGTTGGGTGTTGATTGTTTGTTGTTGCATGTTTATTTTACTGTTGTCTTTTTACAGTTTTATTTAAAGATTTATTTACAGTTTTCAGTATTTATATTCATGCATCATTATATTGGACTGTTTGGCTGTACTGGTTTCCTTTTTGTTGTGGGATTGGGAATTGTTACTGAGAGATGAGCTCGTAAACTGGGGCTCGAGTGCACTATATGACCTAGAGTGGACAGTCACTTTGGCTTCATTGCATCTTGCTATGTTGGTAGTAGTGAGTTCCACACCCAGACTTACGACCGTCTTGGAAATGTATTATGCCGAAATCTTTCTGGGGTAATACATAACCTCAATAGTTATGTGCATCTGGGGACCAATCATTGAGGACCTTTATAGAGACATCCCTCTCCAGTGGTGACAGTGGCAGACCATATTTTGTGGCAAACCCATTCGCACCTGAGGGCCCACTTTGGAACTCGCATAGGATGGCCTGGTTCTTTTATATGAACTCAGTCAAAGCATCTGGTCGTATAATGATAGTACTTTACCCTTCGGGATGAATGTACTATTGTTTCTCGATTCCAGCACTTGAAGCTGGGAACTTATAAAGGATGCTTGTTTTTCCTGGACTCACGCTGAGGTCTCCCTGAGTAGTACATAATGCCAAATTGATTCCCTGATTTAGTCATGAGCCATTTCTCGGAAATGGTGAAAGTATTATTGCTATTCGGCTTTGAGAGTCCTTGATGTTTGACCCGGAGCACACCCGTGAGATTGGGAGGGTTTTACAGGTTTGCAGGAACTCTCGACCTCATCATACCTCATTGCCAGTATAGTTCTATGATTTGATAAGGATACATGGTTTTGGATCTTTGGGATTGTGGCTTATTTGAGACTGAATTCTTGTTCATAAGGCTTTATTCAGAGGATTTTGGTTCTTGATCACTTGGGTCCCGTGTTCCGTATCTAGACAGTCTCGGTCGTTGATCATGTGCCTGCATTGCATTTGCATCGCATCATACTTGCATTAACTGTTTGTGTTTCCATTTCAGGTTATCCTTCATATCCGTACCCAGTTCTGGTATTCATTGTTTTCTCCAGATGACAGAAATCCAAGAGATACCCAGAAAAAGGAATGTTTATTATACTTTCCCGCAACCCCGAAACTGATAGTATTTAGAAACTGGTAGACTTAATGAGTGACAAGGTTTCAGATGATTTCAGAAGCCGGTATGGGAAGATCTTAGGTTACATGGACAAACCTACTGTCGATCAGAGAGATAGTCTTCATTCTTTGTTGCAGTTTTATGACCCTCAGTTGAGAATTTTCGTGTTTGTTGACAACGTCTTGACCCCCACAATGGAAGAGATTTCTGACATCCTGAAGATTCCTATCAAGAATGGTGTTCCCTACTATGTTGCGGAGAGATGTCCCCCGTTCAAGGATATTGCAGGTGCTTGTCATTTGAGTATGCTTAGAGTGAAGTTGGAGCTAGAAGCCAGTAAAGGGAAGGGATTTAATCTGGATTTTCTTATCACAGAAGCCCATGTGTGTGCTCTGGGAGGGAAATGGTTAGAGTTCAGTGCGCTGTTAGCATTAATGGTTTACAGGATAAGTCTTTTCCCAAGAGAGAAAGGACGGGTAAGCTTGGAGGCTATCACCCTTTTCATTAGAAGAAACCCGGTACCTACGTTGTTGGGGGACTTTTACTTCAGCGTTCATCACAGAAATGAGAAGAGAAAAGGGTACGTGAATTGTTGTGCTCCATTGTTTACTGAGTGGTTTGCTAAGAAGCTTCAGAAGTCAGGATCGTTCAAAGATCTTAAGCAAGATTGGAAGTGGTCTAGAAGATTGATGAGGTTAACATCTGATGACATAACTTAGGGATGTAGCAGAAACTTGGTAGGAAAGGAGTTTATTACCAGGTGTGCTGAGTTTCCCTATGTATCAATGTTAGGAAGAAAAGGAGTGATAAGTCATAACTCTGTGCTGTCCAGAAAATAATTTGGTTATCCACTGAAGGATCCTCCATCAGATGAAGAAATAGCTAAGACTTTGGAAACAAAGGTTAGAGAGGGTAAGAAAGAATTTGGAAAGGTAGACCCTAAGACTTATCCCTCTTTTGCTACTTGGATACAAAGGAGGGTTGATACTTTCTCCCTTCCGTTCTCTGTTGAGGCTCCCCTATATCCAAAAGAGGTACCGGTACAAGAAATTGGAAGCTCAGTTGCACGAGATTCGGGTAGAGAATTATGAAATGGCTAGTTTGTATCACCGTGCCAACCATGCTAAGCAAGAAGCGGAAGAAAAGCTACAGATGATGCAGGCTACCTTAGAAGCTAAAAAAAAGGAGTTTGCTAGGAGAGAAGCTCATTTTCAGAGATTGGGTTTAACAAAGTCAAAAAGAGAAGCGGAGCATAAGAAGATTGTGAAGACTCTCATAGAAGCTCGTCAATCCATTGCTTGGTTACAGGGCCAAAGAGAACAGGAACAAAAGAAGTACAAGGAAAAGGAAGAGTTCGTTGATGCGCATATGGCGTTCAAGAAAGAAGAGGTCGAACAAGCCCACAAGATACGAAGGGAAAAGACTCAGCAATTGGAACAGATCCGACTAGCATTGAAGGAAGCAATGAAGGAGATTGAAGATCTTAAGTTGAGAGCAGGCGTCAAGAAGAGCCGAACAGAGGTGGTGACTGCAGAAGAGGAGTCTGGATCTTCCTTTTAGCTTAGGGTTTTAGTTTATTGTTGATTGTATCCAGACTACCTACAGGCTTGTTGTAGGAGTCTTGCTTTATCTTTTTGGTTTGCATTGAATTGTAACCCTTTGGGGAATTCTGTTCTTGTCTATGACTCTGATTGTTGGTAGTTTGTTCATGCTATACAACGATACTTTCCAGTTACTGTTTTTGAATGAGCTAAGTTGTTTGTCCTAAGACACCAGGATCAGAATACTCCTCAAAAGAGTTTGAAAAGCCAGTTTCAAAGAAAGGTCATCTGGAATATTTTCTGTCAAAATACCAGAACTGGGGAATATTAATGCCTGGACATGGAAGCATGAATAGTTGCATTACATGCATATAACGTGTTTGTTATTTTGCAGGTATTTCTCCAGTGTTCTAACGTTCATGTCAATTTTAGGCACTATAGCTCCCAAGAAGGTTCAGAGACAGTCAACGGTGCACATATACCCTACAAAGGTGAACAGAGAAAGAGCAATGGATCAGATGCAAGCGGATCTGGATGACTTAAGGATGAGAATGAACAATTTCATGACCCTCAGGGTTGGGATGGGTCAAACCCAAGAGCATGTGCACGAAATGTTGGAGAACAATCAAGTCAGGAACAATTGGACAGCGGATGGAGGCAATCGCAATGGGGCTCGCGCCCGTTACGTTGAAATTCCTGTGGTGCAACTAGGGGTCACTATTGACAATGATGGAGTAAATAACCTACAGATGGATGGGCAAGACGAGCAGTTCACTTTGCTGGACGAGGCAGAAGGCTAACGGGTTGACATTAATAGAAGGTTCGAAGAAATGGCTGAGCAGATTCATGCCATTCAGTCTCAGAGTTCTCTAGGGTTTGACATCACTGATTTGGGCTTGGTGCCAGGGGTGAGAATTCCCTACAAGTTCAAGGTTCCTACTTTTGATAAGTACAACGGCAATGCGTTCCCAAAAACTCATCTCTAGTATTTTGTGGGGAGAATTGATGCGCATACAGATGATGAGAAGCTGTGGATGTATTACTTCCAGGATAGTCTTTTAGGAGCTTCCCTGGAATGGTACATGAAGTTGAGCAGAGTCAATATCCGAAGCTGGAAGGATTTGGCTGAGGCATTTGTGAAACAATATCAATATAATTTGGATATGGCTCCAAATCGTACCCAGTTGCAAACAATGTTTCAGAGTGCTAAAGAAGGGTTCAAAGAGTACGCCCAGAGGTGGCGTCAGCTTGCTGCTCGAGTACAACCTCCCTTGTTGGAAAATGAAATGGTAGATATGTTTATAGGAACGTTGAAAGGGGTGTTTATTGAGAGACTAGCGTCATGTTCAGCAACGAAGTTCAACGGCATCGTGATAGCGGGAGAAAGGGTTGAAACTCTTCTGAAAATGGGGAAGATTCAAGACACTAGTGCAAGTAGCTCAAGCAGTGTGAGAAAGACTTTCAGTGGACCTCCAAGAAGAAGGGAGGGTGAGACTAATGTTGTGTACGGTCGAGGTCGGGGCCGCGAATATAGAGGATCTTATGAGCAGGTGGCCGCTGTCACCATCCCCACGGGTCCTGTACCACAACAGCAACAACCACAACGTAATAACTATCAGCAAAGGAAAGCTCGTCCATTTAACACGGTGCTCGAGGCTATCCTAATGACATACATGGCACTACTTCAGAGATTGTTGGAGTTGAATTTGGTTCAGTTGAGGACATTAGCACCACCTCCACCAGGAGAGCTTCCAGTGGGGTATGATGCTAATGCAAGATGCGAATTTCATTCAGGAGCTCCCGGGCACTCAACAGAGAAGTGCATGGCATTGCATCATAAGGTCCAAGAACTGATTGATTCGAAGGCAATCAACTTCGCACCGTCTCCAAATGTTACATCAAACCCCATTCCAAATCATGGAGGGGCCAGGATAAATGCCGTTGATAGTGACGAGAGTTTGAATTTGATCTTGAAGGTGGATGAAGTGAAGACCTCATTACTAGTCGTGAAAAGAAGATTGTTGAAAGGGCAGGTTTTCCCAGGGTGTGATTATGACTACGAGGGTTGTTTGAGTTCCGTTAATGGTTGTGGGGATTTGAAAGCTGGGCTGCAGTGTTTGATTAACGAGGGGTCCCTACAGTTTGACAAAGTTGCTAACAGAAAGTGTTATGTGTCTACAGTGACGATTTATTTTGACCCTGCCGAAGTTCCTGTTCGGAGAGAGTCGGTGACTATCTATGTTCCAGAGGTAAGTCCAGTGACCATTCCTGTTCCGGGACAAGTCCCTTATGCTGATGACAAGGCCATCCATTAGCACTATGGCTCGGACGTATACCTAGGAGGCCAAAAGGTGGAAAGTCAAGCGGTGACAATTGACACGACTATTGTGAATGTCGGAGGAGTTGGGGGATTTACAAGGAGTGGGCGTCTCTTTGCTCCTCAAGCTCTTAGAGGTGATCCTGAAGCTGAAGTTGCTGCAAAGGCTAGGGGTAAAAAGGTAGAGACTGAAGGGGTGACAACATTTGCTTCCGGTCAGGGCACTTTTGAAAAGGAAGTCGAGAAATTCATGAGAATAATTAAGAAAAGCGACTATAAGGTGGTTGAACAGCTGAATCAGACTCAGTCCAAGATATCCATTATGTTGTTGCTGGTGTGTTCCCAAGCTCATCGAGAGGCTTTACTGAATGTTTTGCAAATGGCGTATGTACCACAAGAGATAATTGTCAACCAGTTAGAGGCTGTGGTAGGCAACGTAAACGCCAGCCATGGGTTGGGATTCACAGATAGAGATCTCACTCCTGAAGGACGCAATCACAACAAAGCCTTACATATCACCATGGAGTGCAAGGGTGCTGTTCTATCACACGTCCTGGTAGATACATGCTCTTCTCTCAATGTGCTCCCTAAGAAGGCCTTCATGAAGCTGAACATTAATGGCATCGTCTTGCGACCCAGTGATTTGATTGTGAAAGCTTTCGATGGGTCCCAAAGATCTGTGTTTGGGGAGGTATTGCTACCAGTGAAGATTGGGTCTCAGGTGTTCAAGAGTACATTCTTTGTTATGGATATTCAACCCACTTATAGTTGTTTGCTGGGACGTCCCTGGATTCACGCTGCTGGCGCAGTGACATCCACGTTGCATCAGAAGTTGAAGTATGTGGTAGATGGCCAGGTTATCACTGTATGCGGACAAGAGGATATTTTAGTAAGCCATATGTTGACCTTCAAGTATGTAGAAATGGACGAGGAAATCCATGAGAGACTTTGCCAAGCTTTTGAGACGGTCAATGTCAGTAATTTGTCTCCAGCAGTTCAGAACAGTGAGAAGGAAGGGACTTCAATCTACTCCTACAAGCAAGCTAAGGAGGTAGTTCAATCCGGAAATGCTCGGGGCTGGGGAAAGCTGTTGGAAATGGAAAATAAGGATGACAAGTTCGATCTCGGATATCAACCTGGTCAGTCCAGCTGGTCTCATGGCAGTAAGCCCAAAGCATTTACTAGCACTGGAATGTTAGACTACAACGATGTTTGTGCAATAGATGCAGATGGGGATAGTGAATGGGACTTGGATAACTGGATTCACCTATGCGTACCTGGGGATGAGCTCCGGAACTGGTCTACTGGAGATTTTGTTCAAGTTACTTGGCAGTCAAAGTAATTTTCTTTCTTTCCATTTTTATCATATTGCATGTCAAATCCTGCACTCTGCCTAAGGTGCATGGATCCATATGTAGGACCACCATGTTTAATGCATTATACTTTTTCCATGAAATAAAGGACATTTTTTCAAGCAAATTATGTTCTCTTTCTTTCGTTTCAAAATTTTTTCACAAAGCAAATAAAATGGCAATGTTTTTCTTTCCAGTGTTTTTGTGTATTGGCTTCT
Source organism: Lathyrus aphaca (assembly GCA_963966055.1). Taxonomy (NCBI): domain Eukaryota; kingdom Viridiplantae; phylum Streptophyta; class Magnoliopsida; order Fabales; family Fabaceae; genus Lathyrus; species Lathyrus aphaca. The sequence continues at coordinate 457,897,187 of OZ014520.1, read as the reverse complement.
TCTTTGAAAAATCCCGATTCTGAAATAAGCACATCTTGTGCAGTGTTGATAATTTGGATTCCTCTGACAACGTTCATGCTATGACTATGCATGACTTCGACAATCCTATCTACCAAGCTGATGAAGGGGTTGAGGAAGACTGTGAACTCCTTGAAGAATTGGTCAGGTTGTTGAAATAAGATGATAAAGATTAGGTCCGAGGATGTAAAATGAGAGATAAAGATTGGGCCCAGTCTGCAAGCCGAGGTAAAGAAGAAGTTGATTGGTATGCTGCGTGAATATGTGGATATCTTCGCCTGGTCGTATCAGGATATGCCAGGGTTGGATACTGACATCGTTGTGCACAAGCTGGAATTGAAGGAAGACTGTCCTCTCGTGAAGCAAAAGCTGAGAAGAACTAGCCCTGATATGGCTATGAAGATCAAGGAGGATGTTCAGAAGCAGTGGGATGCCGGGTTCCTTGCTGAGACCAGTTACCCACCTTGGGTAGCTAACATTGTTCCAGTGCCGAAGAAAGATGGCAAGGTCCGGATGTGCGTCGATTATCAGGATCTAAACAGAGCAAGTCCAAAGGATGACTTTCCATTACCTCACATTGATGTGCTGGTAGATAACACCGCTCAACTCTCGGTATTTTCTTTCATGGATGGCTTCTCCGGGTATAATCAGATCAAGATGGCACCGGAAGACATGGAGAAAACGACTTTCATTACCCCGTGGGGTACATTCTATTACAAGGTTATGCCCTTTGGGTTGAAGAACGTCAAGGCAACGTATCAACGGGCTATGGTAACATTGTTCCACGATATGATACACAAAGAAATTGAATGATATGTGGACGACAGGATTGCCAAGTCCCGGGACGAAGAAGAGCATCTGGTCAATATCAAAATGTTGTTTGATAGATTGATAAAGTACAGATTGAGGTTGAATCCAAACAACTGCACTTTCGGAGTGCGTTCCGGTAAATTGTTGGGTTTCATTGTTAGTCAGAGAGGAATCGAAGTAGATCCTGCAAAAGTAAAAGCAATACAAGATATGCCTCCACCCAAAACAGAAAAAGAAGTGTGTGGGTTTTTAGGGAGATTGAACTACATTTCTTGGTTTATATCTCATCTAACTGCCACATGCGAGCCATTATTCAAATTGCTGAGAAAAGAGCAAACAGTCAGGTGGAATGAGGACTGTCAAATAGCCTTTGAAAAAATAAACGAATATTTGCAGGAGCCTCCGATTTTGATGCCTCCAGTTCCAGGACGGCCGCTTATCATGTACTTGACTGTGTTAGAAGGGTTGATGGGGTGTGTTCTAGGCCACATGACGAGTCTGGTCGAAAAGAGTATGCTATTTAATACCTTAGCAAAAATTTTACCGACTGCGAATCCCGTTATTCGCTGCTCGAGAAAACTTGATGTGCATTGGTATGGGTTGCTCGCCGACTGAGACAGTACATGTTGACCCATACCACATTGCTAATCTCAAAAATGGAACCTGTCAAGTACATTTTCGAGAAACCAACATTAACCGGAAGGGTTGCAAGGTGGCAAATGATCTTAACAGAGTATGATATACAATATACTTCCCAGAAAGCCATCAAAGGAAGCATATTATCAGATTATCTTGCACAGCAACCGCTTGAAGACGACTATCAGCCGATGAAGTTTGATTTCCCCGATGAGGACATCGTGTACCTCCAGGCAAGAGATTGCGAGGAACTGCTTCCGGAGTAGGGGCCAGACCCTAAATACAAGTGGAAGTTGATGTTTGATGGGGCGGTCAATATCAACGGACATGGAGTTGGTGTTGTTCTTATCATTCCCGAAGGTGTTCATTTTCCCTTCGCTGCCAGAATTTCTTTTGGCTGCACCAACAATGAAGCGGAATACGAGGCATGCATAATGGGAATAGAAGAGGCTATTAATCTTCGGATTAAGACCCTCGATATATTTGGAGATTCAGCCCTTGTTATCAACCAGATTACCGGCAAGTGGTATACATATCAAGAGCACTTAATTCCTTATAAGGATTACGCCAGAAGATTGTTGACGTTCTTCACAACGGTTAAGCTGCAGTACATACCACGAGATAAGAATCAATTTGCCGATGCATTGGCTACACTTTCTTCGTCCATCAAAGTCTTGTGTTGGAACTATGTGCCCAGGATTGACATTTCCAGAGTTGACATTTCCAGAGTTGACACACCAGCTTATGCTTTCTCTGTAGACGCAATGTCTGATGAGAAACCTTGGTACTTTGATATCAAGCTTTTCCTGAAAAAACAAGAATACCCAGCTGGGGCATCATCCAACGACAAGAAAACCTTGAGACATCTGGGCACTAGTTTTTTCCTGAATACAGATGGGGTTTTGTATAAGAGGAATTTTGATATGGTGTTGCTCAGATGCGTGGATAGACACGAAGCAAGCCTGTTAATACAAGAAGTCCACGAGGGATCTTTTGGTACTCATGCAGGAGGACATGCAATGGCTAAGAAGTTATTGAGATCAGGGTATTATTGGCTAACAATGGATGCAGACTGTTGTTCGTACGCCCGTAAATGCCACAAGTGCCAGATATATGCAGGCAAAGTGCATGTTCCTCCTAGCCCGCTCAACGTCATGTCATCTCCTTAGCCCTTTTCTATGTGGGGCATTGATATGATCGGGAAAATAGACCCTACTGCTTCAAACGGTCATCGTTTCATCTTGGTTGCGATTGATTATTTCACCAAGTGGGTTGAAGCAGCATCTTATGCCAATGTCACTCGTCAAGTGGTAGCCAGATTTCTGAAGAGAGGCGTCATTTGCAGATACGGAGTGCCCGAGCGAATCATTACTGATAATGGTTCCAACTTAAACAACAAGATGATGACAAAACTTTGTCGAGACTTTAAGATTCAACATCACAATTCTTCTCCTTACAGGCCAAGGATGAATGGCGCGGTAGAGGCAGCTAACAAGAATATTAAGAAGATTATGCAGAAGATGGTCGTCACTTAAAAAGATTGGCATGAGATGTTACCATTTACGTTGCATGGGTACCGAACGTCAGTAAGAACGTCAACTGGGGCAATGCCTTTCTCATTGGTGTATGGTATGGAGGCAGTCTTTCCTGTTGAGGTAGAAATTCCTTCATTGCGTGTGATGATGGACGTGAAGCTTGATGAGGCTGAATGGGTATGTGCCCGATACAATCAGTTGTGCCTAATTGAGGAAAAAAGATTAGCGGCTATATGTCATGGTCAGCTTTATCAGAGGAGAATGAAGCGAGCATTCGACCAACGAGTACGTACTCGGACGTATCAAGTAGGCGAGCTTGTGCTCAAGAGGATCATTCCTCCAGGTTCAGATCACAGGGGCAAGTGGACCCCAAACTACGAAGGCCCATTCATAGTGAAGAAAGTTTTCTTAGGTGGGGCACTGATGCTCACTACTATGGATGGAGAAGATTTCCAGTCTCCTGTTAACTCGGACACAGTTAAAAAATACTTTGCATAAACAGACCCGCTGGACACAAAAACAGAATTAAAGTCCAGGCAAGAAAAGGGAATCCCGGCGAGCTAAAAACAGAATAAAAAGCTTGGGAAAAAATTAGGGAAAACAAATAAAAAATGTACACCCGCTGAGTTGAAAAGCCACATCAGATAGCTCAGGCAAAAAAGGGTATCTCGGTAGATTGAAAACCCGAAAGGGCGATCCACGCAAAATAAGGGAATAAGCGAACAACTGCGATCCAGGTAATCTAAACCAAATCATTGTTTCGTGTAGTCTGACAATATCAGAAGGATAGAAATCAGTCCCCTCATCTTCTTCAGAAAGTAAAGGCAAGAACATAAAGTCTTAAGGACATGCTGGTCATAGCAGGAAGGAAACTCGTTGGAATTTCGTATACATTTTCATTAGATAGTTTCTTTTCTCAATTTTTAGTAGTTACCTCTTTCAAAGTAGTTTCTTCCTGATGTAAAGCTTTGCCTATTCAGAGGCCTTTCAATAAATGAATATTCAGTCGTAAAGTCGTGTTGTGTTTACTTTGTTTGCAAAAAAAATGTCCTGAGTTTTTGGCAAAAAAGAGCATTGCAATTGAAACATGTTGATTTTTCTGAAAAAAATTGACATGGCAGGGAAAAAATTAAAAAAATCTTTGTGTCGGGTGACAATGGATGAGCAGATCATACCATGAAAATCCCCGGGGCACCTGTGTGTATACTGTTGTTGCAACTTTTGCAGGGCGAGGTTGCACTTCCCCAAGGAGAGAATGCTCCCCAAGCGAGCTATAGCAGTGAAATCCATCGCATAATTTCAAATCTAATCAAAGATGGTGCCCTCCCCAAGTGGTGGTTGGTCTTCACAAGAAATACATGGTTTCCCCAGTAGAGTTTAGACGAAATCATCCCCAGCTAAGCTAGAGTTAGTGGAATCCTCAGTAGTTGTGGCGGTTAGAAGACAATTTGGTTGGATATTCCCCAGCCGGGTCGGGAGGTCATCTCTTCCTCGGAGTTCATTATTGGTATGCAACCATCATAGAAATATCCCCAGCGAGTCCGCCAATTTATTTTTGGCCAATGTGACAAAGGCAGTGCAGACATTTGTTCACGTTTCATTCCTCAACCAAGTGTTTCCAGGAGATCTTGATCATTTCCCCAGTGGTATTCCAAGATTAATAGAACAGTTTTTCTCCTCAGGCGGAGTCAGCAATAAAGTTTTCCAAGCAAGCAACTGAATGGCTGATTTCCCCACAGAGTTAGAATTTTCAGAATTCTCTCCCCAGCCGGAGTCGTGACCAAGTCTATTCCTCAGCCGAGTCTGAAGACGGTTAATCCCCGTAGAGTTCATGTTTGGGTTTCACTCCCATCATCGAATTATTCCCCAGAGAAGTTGCCAGTCTATTTTGGCCATGTGATGATACAAACTGTCATTCATCTCCCCAGTCAGAGTTAGGCATCATTGAAGCCTCTTGACCAGGTTCCCCTACAGAGTCGGGATCATTGTTGCCAACCAGGGTATCCATTTTGTGCTCGTCTGCGTCTCCTGGCACTCGTCTGTGTTAGGTATCCGTTTTTTGCTCGTCTGCATCTCCTGGCACTCATCTGTGTTGGGTATCCGTTTTATGTTCGTCTTCATATCCTGGCACTCGTCTGTGTTGGGTATCCGTTTTGTGCTCGTCTGCATCTCCTGGCACTCGTTTGTGTTTGGTATCCGTTTTGTGCTCGTCTGCATCTTCTGGTACTCGACTGTGTTGGGTATCCGTTTTGTGCTTGTCTGCATCTCCTGGCACTCGTCTGTGTTGGGTATCCGTTTTATGTTCGTCTTCATATCCTGGCACTCGTCTGTGTTGGGTATCCGTTTTGTGCTTGTCTGCATCTCCTGGCACTCGTTTGTGTTGGGTATCCGTTTTGTGCTCGTCTACATCTCCTGGAACTCGTCTGTGTTGGGTATCCGTTTTGTGCTCGTCTGTGTCTCCTGGCACTCGTCTTTGTTGGGTATCCGTTTTGTGCTCGTCTACATCTCCTGGCTCTCGTCGGTGTTGGGTATCCATTTTGTGTTCGTCTGCATCTCTCAGCACTCTTTTGTGTTTTGATATCTGATAGTTGTTCGTCTGCACTTCTCAGCACTCGTTTGTGTTTTGATATCTGCTGGTTGCTCGTCTGCATTCTCAGTACTCGCTCGTTTGTGAAATATTCTCCCCGACAAATTTGTGTTTCTTACCAGGCATTTGGTGCTCGTCTGCAATGTATAACACCCGTCTGTGTTCACGCTTTGTCATTGCTCATCCGCACTTCCCAGCACTCGTCTGTGTTCATGTCATTGCTCGTTTGCCTTCCCCAACAGTCGCCCATGGTTGGTAGATGCTAATGCTCGTCCACACTTCTCAACACTCGTCTGTGTGTAACATCCGTTTGATGCTCAACACTCGTTTGTGTTTGATGTTTGCTTGTTGCTCGTATGCAGTCTCCCGCACTCGTATGTGCTTGTTATTTGTTGGATACTCGTCTGTATCATCCCTTCCACTCGTCTGTGTTGACTTATACCCATATGAATGCTGATTTGGTATTTGCTCTGGTAATCGTCTGTATCCCTACTCCAAATGCTCGTCTGTATTGGATCTCTGTTCTTCGTCTGTATCAGCAGCTGATATTCGTCTATATCGTCGCTTGAAGCGCTCGTTTGTGTTTCTTGGATCATCGTCTGATATTTGTCCGTATCATTGACTTCTGGAATTCGTCTGTGTTCTCTTGATGATCGTCCAATGCTCGTCTGTATTGAATGGGTTTGAAGTCCTGGTGGTGGGATTAAACGTCAAAATGGTTATCGGTCCTGGCATAACAGGTATATCCGAGGGAGGTTCGTCTGTCTCAAACACCACTTATCTACGCAAGATTTGTGAAGAGGGTTCGTCAAATCCTAATGTCGCACCTGGCGTAACAGGTTTGCTCAAAGAAGACTCGTGTATCTTAGACCATATTTCCACGGATAACATATGAAGAAGGTACACCTATCCTAATTATGCATGTCTATCCCACAGACTTAAGTGAATCACCAGTCCATGGCGTAACAGGTTTATTAGAAGAGGGCTCGTATGTCCAACACCTGGCGTAACTGGTTTGTTCGAGGAAGACTCGTCTGTCTAGGTTTTTCTATCCGAAGTAACAATTCAACTTGGAAGGAGCTCGTCTGCTCTCTCCCCACTTCAGTCGCTAAAGCGTCATTTGGTTGAGTTTATTTCCCAGTTCTCGCATTCTCCAGCAGAGTGAAAATTCCAGGTCTTTTTGGTATTCAACCACAGTCCATCTTAAACGGTCGATAGCCGTGCTACCGTCCTTTTCAGATTAACAGTTGCTTGAATAGTGGCAACTGTAATACCCCAAATTTTCCCTCTCCTGTTTAGCATCATCATCTTGGTATGATGATTATGGTATGATGATGATGATGATGATTATGGTATGATGATGATGCTAAACAGGAGAGGTAAAATTTGGGGTATTACAATATGGAGTTCCCGAGCGAATCATTACTGATAATGGTTCCAATTTGAACAACAAAATGATGGCAGAATTTTGTCGGGACTTCAAAATTCAACATCACAACTCTTCTCCTTATAGGCCAAAGATGAATGGCGCTATTGAGGCCGCTAACAAGAACATCAAGAAGATTGTACAGAAGATGGTGGTTACTTATAAAGATTGGCATGAGATGCTACCATTTGCATTGCATGGGTACCGAAACTCAATCAGAACATCTACTGGGGAAACGCCTTGTGTATGGTATAGAAGTTGTCCTACCTGTTGAAGTTGAGTTACCCTCCTTATGGGTAATGATGGATGTAAAACTAGATGAAGCAGAATGGGTCCGGTCTCGGTACAATCAACTGAATCTGGTCGAGGAGAAAAGGCTAGCTGCCATCTGCCATGGGCAGTTATATCAGAAGCGGATGAAGAAAGCCTTCGATCAGAAAGTCAGACTTCAGGAATACCAAGTGGGAGAGCTTGTTCTGAAAAGACTTCTTCCTCCTCATACAGACCACATGGGCAAATGGATGCCAAACTACGAAGGCCCATTCATAGTAAAGAAAGTCTTCTCTGGCGGAGCACTGATGCTCACTACTATGGATAGCGAGGATTTCTTATCTCCTGTGAATTCAGATGCAGTTAAAAAAATACTTCGCATAAAATGACCTGCTGGACATAAAAACAGAATGTGAGTCCAGGCAAAAATAGGGCATCCCGGCGAGTCAAAAACAGAATAAAAGACTCGGGCAAAAATAAGGGAAAATCAATAAAATGTACACCCGCTGAGTTGAAAAGCCGCATTGGACAGCTCAGGCAAAAATGGGTATCCCGGTGGATTGAAAACCCGAGAGGGCGATCCACGCAAAATCAGGGAATAAGCGAACAACTGCATTCTGAATTCGTCTGTATTTCCCACAACATGGCAGACTCCGAAAGGGTAAAGCACCGGTCAGAATCAGCCTTTTTTCAAAAAGTAAGATTAGAAGAACGTCAAGGTCATACAGGTCATATCAAAGGAAGCTCACTAGAGCGTCGTCGTCAACATTGCCAACACTTTTATTTTCTCAATTTATAGCAATCTCCTCCTTCTAGGGGATTCTCTTCTTTTGACTGTACTTACTAATTCAAGGCACCCAAATTAATAAAATCAAAGCTTTCAGTCACACTTTGTGTTGTACATTTTTGTTTCGTTTGCAAAATGTCCAATGTTCATAATACCACACTTGCATAAAACGTATGAGCCATTTTTAATAAATGCTTGTAGGAAATATATTACTTTCACGAAAGTCTAACTCCTACGACGGAATCTGGTTAGGGATACCTTGGGATACTTGTGTGTTTTCCTTTGGCTTAATAGGTTGCAGGTATTCAATACGCAACAGGGGGCATATCAAGCATTGAATCCCCAGCATGCTACTTCCCAGAAGTTATCTCCTCCCTAAGCAGGACCTCCCGAGCAGTGCCTGACAACTATTTCACAACAAGGTGGTCAAAGAATTTCCTATCCCCCACCAGAGTGCCAGATCTCTCTCATCCTCAGCAGAGTTAATGGAACTGATTCCCCACAGAGTTTCCATTCTCTCCCAGTAGAGCAATACCTGAAACACATCCCCAACGAAGTGGCTAAAACTTCCTTCTCCCCAGCTAAGTTCTCCATCCAGATAGATCTGCCATTGATCTATTTCCCCAAGCAGAATTCTCCCTCCGGACAGATCTAGCAATGATCTTTTTCCCCAACTGAGTTATCCCTCCAAACAGATCAGCCAGAGATCTTTATCCCCACAGGATCCGAGTCTCGGATCAGTTTCTCTTTTGCATAATCATAGCATTCACATCATGTTCACCAAATAAGCATAGCATTCCGTCTAATATGGAGCATTACGGCAAAAGTCAAATGTTTGCATGATCACAAGCTAGGTTCGAACCAGTCACCTGCAAATACCATCAATATTTCATCAGCAATATACAAAATACATCCCCTGCACATAAAAGCCAAAGCGTCCCCTTTGCACTCTCAAATATAGATACCTTTACATGCTCTTTTTGACACTCGTTCGTGTCATCCTTCCCCAGTAAGGTTGCCAGAACACTTTCTGCAATCAGATACTTGTCCTTAACATGCTCTTCTCGACACTCATCTGTGTCATCTTATCTCCCCACAGAAAGCCAAAGCATCTCCTTAGCACTCTCAAAAAAGATGCCTGTTTATATTTATACATATTTGACACTCGTCTGTGTCATACTTCCCCAGCAAGTCAAACACCTGTTCGTGTCATGCTCTTACTTCACCAACAAATCAATACTTGTGCATACCAATACAGAAGTATTTCGATACTCGTACGTATCTTATATATATCACCTCCTCAGCAGATTCAACACTCGTCTGTTTTCCTTGTTAACCAGTTGGTACTCGTCTGTATCAACATCTTTGAACACGTGTCAGCATTTGTTTCTACTGATACTCGTTCGTATCATGGTTCTAAGGGCCCTCGTCCGCATATTTAATCTATACACACTATCAAACGCTTATACCCTTTATTTTTGAAAGCATAAGCACTCGTCCGGGTCTACCGTTCCCCAGTAAGTCATCAACAAAAAAACTTTCTTCTTTCCGACATTCTTCCTATGTCGTGATACTCGAGAGCATCCGTCCCCTGCCAGGTGATCATCCTTCACCTTTGGATGATCGTCCCCCATCCTTTCCCCCAGTGGAATATCCATCATTGGAACCTTCTATCCGACATTCGTCCTATGTCGTGATAAAGAGCAGCCATCCCCTGCTAGGTGATCGCCCTTCACCTTTTTGATGACCGTGCCTCATCATTTTATCTGATGGTCGTCCCCATCATTGATCTTGTTATCTGACATTCGTCCTATGTCGTGATAAACCCCGAGAGCATCTGTACCCTTCTAGGTGATCATCATTCACCTCTTGATGATCGTCCTTCATCATGCTTATCCGATGGTCGTCCCCATCGTTGACCTTTTCTATCCGACATTCGTCCTGTGTCGTGATAAAGAGCAGTCGTCCCCTGCTAGGTGATCGTCTTTCACCATTGATGACCATCCCTCATCATTATTTCTTCTTTAAACTGATGGCCGTCCCCATCGTTGTTTACTTTTACTTTCCAAAATCCTGGTGGCCATCCCCATCATTGCTTTTCTCATTACTTTAACCCCTAGAGAATCTTATTTCTTTACCCGATGGTCGTCCCCATCATGATCTCTTTATTCCCCAGCTTGTCGGTCGTCCCCATCATTGCTTTACTTACCGCTTTATCCCCAACAGTCGTCCTCTGCTCGATGGTCGTCCTCCATCGCCTTCATTTGATAATCATACTATACCATTTTTTTTACAATTTATATCCATTTTCTTCTTCTCCCCAGTGAGTGCAAATTTCGGACTGTCTTTGGTATTCAACCACAAGTTATCTTGTTTGTCTGCTAAGCCAGACACTTACATCCTGCACAGCTAACCCATGCTTGAATAGGGGCAGTTGTAAACACCCCAAATTTTCCCTCACTATTTATCAAACCATGGCTTGTGACCTTTCAGTTTTGTTTTTAACATAAGCATTACATCTCATATTGCATATTTACTTCACTGCATAGTTCAATTTCATCTGCATCTAGGGTTTGTGATCTGAGCAATCCAAGAATCCATCTGAGCCATACCAAAGGTCTTAAAGCTTTCCAAGAGGTTCCATGTGTGTTCTATGATCATATTAATCTCCTCAAAGTTCATGGAAGTCAAGAAATCACAAGAATTGGCAAAGGCATGGAAGCAGAGCTAGGGTTTTCACTACACAGATGACCCAAATTAAGGTTTTGGTTTCAGAGGCTTTAACTCCAATTTTTTTGGTCATTCTTGTTTCTAATTCTCTTAATATGTTATAAGGATCATGTGTACCAAGTTTGATGAAGAAATTCATTGTGGAAGTCATATGTTCATTGGGTAACTTCTTGAGCAAGTTAAGTCAAAATCAGGGCATCTGAGACCCCCAACAATGGAACCAAAGGGTCATTTTCATCAAATTGAAGTTCTATGATATATATTTGATTTTATAAGTGGTTGTAAGTTCATAAGAATGAAGAATTTTGAGCCAATTGCAAACTTGCCATTTTTGGAAATGACTTGAAATGCAAACTTTCCATTTTGGGAATGATTTTCAACCTCCTCTTTCATGACCAAAAATGCTTCAAATGAAAAATTCTTGGACATGAAAGTTGTAGATTAGGTCTTTCCCATTTCAAAAAGTACAAGAACATGTCTTGATTCATCCTAGAACTCAAGATATGGCCTTTCAAAGTTGGCAAAAATCACATAATTTCAAGTTTCATGCCAAAGAGGGAATTTTGCAATTTCACTTGTCAAGCATTCTAATGACCTCTAATCAACTTCTATGCACCATAACATGTTAATGCAACTTGCCAAGATCAGAATTGGCCCAAGGATTGAATCATTTCATGGCTTGATTCACAAGAAACACCAAAGTTAGAAAATTGCATAAAGCATGACATCTCTTCATCCAAGCCATCCAGCTGCATAAAAATGATCCCATGGCTCTCCTTGAAGCTAGCTGAAGCAGAACAAACCCAGAAACCAACTCTGCCATGACCCATACCTCAAGTACACCAATATTGACTTTTTGGCCAATGAAGCCATACCATTCCCACAGTGCATATCTAATCTTCTGACTCATTCCAATAGTTTAGGGATTGCCTAAAGATCATAAACAAAGCATGCCATGAGCTGAGAACATACACAATATCAGATTTCACAAAACTTGCAAAAACCTTCCCTTCTTCGATTCTCTCAAACCATCCATCAAACTTCAGAAATTCTTTCACCATCCATTCAGAAATCATCCATATAACACAAATCAACCATTGGAATGGCCTGAAACATCACAAACACAAACCTCATTTTCTGCTACACCAGAACTGGAACCTTCAAAATAGCCATCATAAAAGCTTTTGAAGCATTCCACTAGCCTCAGGAGGATCAAAGGAGGCTTTTTTCACAAAGGAGAGGCCCTGAATGCTCACATTTGCAGTTCATCAGCTCAGGTAACCTCAAGAACAAAATCTTTCAATGCTTAGTTTTCTTGTTATAAAATGAAAATATATGTTATGGGGATCACACTGATGCTTTTAGAATTGAAAATAGTCAAGAAATGAGCATGTTATGAGCTTATGGAATTTTGTCCAGATTTTTGTTCTTCTTCGATTCTCCATGTTTATGTGTTATAAATCATGTTTGAAGGTTGATTTGAGTTTAGTTTGAGTAGAGGATCATTTTTGGGCAATTAATTTGGGGTGGGGTGGCCTATAGAGAGACTTAGGGTTTTTGCTTGCCGGAGAAGATGACCGGAACATTGTTCCGGTCACCTGAAAGTCATTAAGCCCTAATCTTGTATTAAATTCCAGTTTGAATATAGACCCTTGGATTGGATTTTCCCGCGCGCGTGTGTGGCCATGATTACTTCATTAACCCTAATTTTCATTTAATTAATTTAATTAGAATTAATTAAATAAAAAAATCTCAGATTGAACCTCAGCCTTTGGATTACGCGCTAGTCAACCTTTCTTTCCCCAGTTTGAATCTTAGCCATAGGATCTAATTACTTTATATTTTATTTATTTTCATTTCATTTTTATTTCATTTCTTTTGCATATTTATTTTAAAATACCAAAAGACTTCCAAAAAATATGAAAATTTGCATTCTGATTTCAAATATTTTTCTCAAACTGAAAATAATTTTTATTTTATTTTTTGAATTAAAAAAGTATTTTTAAAATATTTAAATGTTATTTTTAATTAATTAAAAAATGCATTTAGGTTTCTAAAAATCACCAAAAAAATCATGAACCATTACAATGTATTTAGAAACATTTTCAAACTCTTCATACAAATTGTGTTTTAGGTTTGATCATAGTTTCCCAATTTTCTTTGAAGTAAGGGTCTTTAAAATCACAATTTTTAACCCTAACTTTGAAAAATCATTTCTGCCTAACCAAGAATAGTTTGAATTTGATTCTTTTTTCATTGTTTCACATATTGTTGTAGTTTATAGGTTATTTTTCTCATGAATTTATCTTGCATTTTCAAATTGATTTGCATTTTCCCTTTTGGATCACCCAAAAACCCTAGAAAACTTAGGAAAATCATAACTTTCAATAGGTTAGGCTTCTGACCTTCTCCTTTGGGGTTTGACCTAATATGGGATTAGGGTTTGTTTGAGCTTGATTTCAAATTTTTATCATGTTGCATGCTTCTGTTTTGTTCATTTGTATCTCACATGTCCATAAAGCCCTAATTTCTCATGTTCATTTGCATTCACCTTGCATATTCACCATCACATGAACTTGCCATGACATCCCAAGCATTCATATGTCATATTAGACCTCTTAGGACATGTTATAACCTTGCTTGATCATTTCTTCATTCATTTTCCATGTCTTGCATTCATTTCATTTCATAAACATCCATGTGTTCTCAAACTTCAAAGCATGCTTTCATGACATCCCATCTTTGTATGATCATTCATATGCACATTGTATGACATTACATCATCTCATATGCCATTTGAATTGCATAAACACTTCTGACTTTGATCATTGCATCTCATTTCACTTCATTTCCTTTTACTTTATACCTTATGCATTCATACTAACCATTTCAGGAACTTTTGGTAAGTCATTGTGAGAGGTTGATTTGCCTTCACTTCTCACTCCTTCTTATCTCATTCATGTGAATTTTAACTTGTATTTGAAGTGAATTTGATTCACTTATGTTCCATCTCTCTCACTTTCCTCCTTCAAGTTACTTATCTTCTTCAATGAAGTAAGTAACTTGTTCTTCTTTCTCATCCTTCTTTCATCTGCTTCTTCCATTGGTGGCTTCCTTGAAGATATTCTCTTTTTAGCCTAACAAACCATAGGATATAAAAGCATGATAATATTTAGGTTTATGTTTAGTCCCCCTTAGTCTTTTACCTTTGAGTCTCCTTGAGTCTCTCTTCTCATTTCTATAATCAGAGACTAAACTCTTAAAGTCTTAGGACTTTGGAATTAGGGTTATACTTGCATCCTTCTCTTAGGATGGAGTGTATAACTTAATCCTAAGTGTTAAACCTTTAATTTTTTTAAACCTCTTAATCAAATCATATTAATAATCACTAAGACTTTATCTTGTAACTTGGGCCTTACATTAGGATTCTAATTCTTCTTTATGGTTAAGAAGAACTAACCCTAATGTTTAATGGACAAGTCCCCCTCAAGTTGTCTTACAAACTTAAAATCCACTTCTTAATCTAGTCTTCTTAATTACACTGAGTTAGGGTTTTCAAAATTCCTATTTTTCAACCCTAACTTCAAAAATTCATATCTCTCAAACCAAGATGAGTTTGCATATGGTTCTTTTGGCATTCTTTCACAATTGACCTCTAGTTTCTAAATATATTTTTGTCTCATTTGTATCTTTCATTTTAAAATTAATTTTCCTTTTTCATTGAAAAGTGTCCAAAACCCTAGCCAATATTAGATAAACCATAACTTGAATTTGGTAAATCTTTAGACCTCCCCCTTTGGATGGTATTCTCATGAGTGCTTAGGGTTCCTTTGGATGCAATTTCAATTTCTTATCATGTGATTTGCTTGTGCTTTTGAGTTTGTACATATCTTGTTTATTAAACTAACCATTTCAGGTGCATTTGGTAAGTTGTATAGGATGTGGATGTGCATCCACATCCAACCACTCCTTATCTCTTTATTCTTATGAATCTTACTTGTGCTTGAAATGAATCTCATTCACTTATGTTCTCTCTTGTTTCTAGGTTACTTAACTTCTTCATGAAGTAAGTAACCTAATCCTTCTCTTTCTTTCTCTCTCTCTCTCTCTCTCTCTCTCTCTCTCTCTCTCTCTCTTTTCATCTACTTCTCTTCCTTGGTGGCCACATGAAGAATTCTCTTGATGCCTCACAAACTATAGGAACATCCAAGCATGATAACATTAGGGTTGTACATAGTCCCCCCTATTTTTTTACCTTTTGAGTCTCCTTGAGTCTCTCTCTCTCTCTCATCTCATAATCAAGGCTAAAACAGTTAAAGTTTTGGGACTCTGAATTAGGGTTATGTATGTATCCTTATCTTAGGATGGAGTGTATAACTTTGATTCTTAGTGCTAAACCTTTAAGTTGTTTTCACCTTCAATCAAAAACACCTAATAATCATTAAAGACTTAAGCTTTTAACTTGGGACTTATATAGGGTTACATCTCTGTCTGGTGGTTCAGAGGGACTAACCCTAGTGTTCAATGGACAAGTCCCCCTCATTCTAAAGTCTTGTAAACATAAAAAAACTTCTTCATCTCATCTTTAATTAAAATCCACTATATAAAGGCTTGGTATATAATGAATTTAATCCCTAACCATGGATTAAGTTGAGGTATCTTCCTCAGCTTAAGTGTGTTCATCTATTATCCTTCTATTAGGATGGTGTAATGAGTTCACAAATCTGTGATTAGAGATTAAACTCATTACTTAACACCAAACAAAAACCCAAAAAACATCTAAATAATCACAAGTAGGTTAATCATCTTAATCCTACATCATCATGGTAATTAAGTTGAGATGCTTATCTCATACTTAAATGGGCTCATTATCCCTAGTCAGGGAGGATATAATGAGTTTACAAGCCCTTGATTTAGGCTTAAGCTCATTAACTTATGCAAAACACCAAAAACAATAACAAAATGAAAACACAAAAAACAAACAATAGTCGTCTCCTTCGGGATTCTTTTCTCATCACACTCATTCATAAACGAGAACTTGCTTCTTCCGTCTAATGCAAGACAGTTAGAACTCGAGCCCGACGAGTCATACACTTGAGCATAGGCAAATAAGCAGTTCACTGTCAATTTATTTCCAGTCTCGTTGAGTCAAAATACGGTGTTCTGACGTCCTCATTGCACGAGAGGATACGTAGGCATAACTTAACTGTTATCGAACAAAAGTCTCTTTGTCTTCCCCCTCTTTCAGCATTCTTTCTAAAGCCTCAGTCCTGAGCATTTTACTTCTTTTGCACTGACATCTGTACATTCATTCCTTAGCTTTTTCACATAGATAACACATACACTACCCCTTTTAAACACAATCTTGTAAGCGTGGGTCTCGTCGAGTACGACGGACAATCTGGGTGCTAATACCTTCCCAAGTTGTACCCCTTTCTCAGTTTCTCTGGTTCGCAACCGTCTTATCCATCTCTTTCTAGGTTTATGCAGCATTACCTTTCCTTCGGGATAAAAATTCCTAGCCGGCGACTCTATTCTCTTCACCTTCATTTCTCTTTTCGCCGACCGTTCGCGTCTGCACCCTGGGACCCTGGTGTCTTTTCGGGGGAGCGACACTTATGTTTTAGGAAAAATACTTGTCTTGAACTCAAGAATTCTTGGAACAATCTTGGGGGTACCTTCATCCGATAGTCTCCTATATGATCCTGAAGATGAAAATTGGAATGACTATAAGAAGAGATCTTTTTATTACAAAATCGGTAGGATGACCAAAACTGAATTTTATGAACATAGAGTGAAGTCTCTAGGTGGTATTGAACCCTCTCGTAGTTCTTGATTGCCTAGAAATTTTTATATTTATGATCGTATGCTTCACTACTTCCTTGCCTATGTTGTGTTTCCGAAAAGTGGCAACTATTGTTCTGTTAATGATACAAAAATGCAGGCCCTCTATGCTATCAAGAACAATATTGAAGTTAATTGGGCTCAGATGATTCTACATCACATGTTGTCCCATACCGAGAGATCAAAAGTTATGCCCTATGCATGGTTCATCACCCAGATTTTGCAACATTTTGAGATTCAAGTTGATGGTTTTGAATGTCTTTTGATGGATACACCTTCTCACAAGATTTCTATTAGAAATTTGGATAGAAGGATGGGAGTCTACTATGATCTGGAATCCGATACTATCAATTATCTTGGTGGTGATGGTGGAGAACAAGAGGAAAATGAACAACAACAGCCCCTTAATGAAGAGGTTCCAACTTCTCATGGTGTAAATGATCCTTCTAACCAAGCTCTTTTAAATTTCATGACACAACAATTTTCAACCATGAACAACAACATCAATGACCGCTACAATGTTGTTAATGCATCCGTCAATACAAGGATTTCAAACTTTCAGCATGATGTCAACCAATAATTCTCATACATTGATTCCCATCTCTACATACCACTTTATGATCCAACCAACCTAGTTGTTCCACCACCTCTCAACCAACATTTTCCTAACCAAGACCCTTTTGACCCCAATATGGATCTATTTTAAAAATGTTTTCATGTTCTTTGTTTGAATGTTCTCTTTATGTAGTCTTTAATGCTTAATGGTTGTAATGTCTAAGTTATGTTTCTCTATGTTTCGTTATGTTTCTTTATGATGTAAAATTATGCACTTATGATATGTATGCACTTCAAGTTTTTAATCTATGATAAGTTATTTCTAGTTTCATTATTTCTTGTCTATGGCTTTCATTATGTTCACCCATCTTTCCCTTCTTTTTGATAATGTCAAAGGGGGAGAAAGGTGTTATGCTTGTATATTTCCTTATATTAAATTTTTAAAGGTACAAAGCTCCGCTTCACATATAAAGGGGGAGATATACATCTTAGGGGGAGAAGTATTCCGAAAATTTCAAAGCATCTAAGAAGATTGTTTGTCATCATCAAAAAGGGGGAGAATGTGAAGTCAAGCTTCTCCATGGTCAACATTTGTTTTGATGAAGACGAATCTCTTAGTAGCAATATGATAAGAAGTCAAAGATGAGTTTTCTAGATTAAAGCATCATGTTCAAGACTTATATTTCAAGAAGATGTTTCATGAAGATATATTAACAATAACTAACATCATTGCATAATTATTTATTAACCTTGGCATGATTTAAATTTGCATTTTTCAATTTTAAGAATGTGTAAATCGATTTACATTTATATGCAATCGATTTACATCTGTTGTTTCAAAGCATTTTTCACTTTTTCATTAGGTGCAATTGATTTACATCATGATGCAATCGATTGCATGCTGCAAAATTTTGAAAAATTGGTTACCGTTGGCATGTGCAATCAATTTGCATTATAGTGCAATCAATTGCTACCTATACAGATTTGAAAAATCATTATTTTTCATAATACCTCTTCATGTATCTTTTCATGGATCCTTTTCATGATGCATTGACATTTGTTCATGAAATTCTTAATGTTATTACATTGTTTCATAAGGGTGTTATGTGCATATAAATTCTAAAAAATTTTCAAATCATTTTCTCACCTCTTTCAATAAAATCTTCATATTCAAAAAATTCACAAAAACTCTTAAACTCTTATAACAAGAATTTTTTTGCATTACTTCATATCATATAATCAAAAAATTCATGAGCTTTCTAATACTTTATATGTGTGTGAATTATTGTTGGTGAAAGAGAAGATCAATTGTTATATTGATAAAGAATCAAAGCTTCAACTTTATACTCTTATAAAAATTCTGATTATTGTATTTCTTGTTATCCGGATTGTGGATACAAGAGGTCCTTTATTGAGAGGATTGTTCTCAATAGGACTTAGTGGAAAAATACAAGAGGATTGATCTTGGTAAAGTATAGTTTAGTGACTTGTATAGAAAGACTAGGAAGAGTCTTATATTGTCCAAAACTATAGTAAATTCTCTTTCGTGTTGAAAGGGGAGTGGAGTACTCTCGGATTGTGAGGGGAACCACTATATATCGCCGTGTCCATTTTACTTTTCCGCTTTACCGCTTTCTTAACTTAGAAAAATAATAATAAATTATTCAACCATCGATAAAACTCCGGAAAATATCTAAGAACCTAATTCACCTCCCTCATAGGCGCACTCGTATACTTACATGTTGTTGTTGAACATGTGGTTGGTCTGCTGGAGCAGCAATGGTAACTGGAGTTGCTTGATGATACATATTCTGATTCCCTCTTCTATCTTGAGTGTACATATCCCCCGTTTCTCCCTCTCGGCACTTCATAAATGGTTTCTTTACATTGGAGGTTGAAGCTCCGCTATTCTAGATTTTGCCTTGCTTCATCCAACTTTCTATTCTCTCACCTGTCAGGATAATGTCTGAATACCTACTAGATGAACAACCTGCTAATCTTTCCATGAAATTCCCTGGAAGGGTATCCATGAAAATATTCACCATTTCTCTCTCCAACAAAGGTGGTTATACTCTAGCGGCAACCTCACACCATCTTTCAGCATAGTCCTTGAAGCTTTCTGAATTCTTTTGAAATAAACTCTGGAGTTGAGTACGGCTAGGCGCCATATCAATGTTGTACTGATACTGCTTAAGGAAGGCCTCCCCAAGCTCTTTCCAGCTTCGGACAAAGTTCTTTTCTAGCTTCATATACCATTCCAGTGAGCCCCCAGAGAGGTTGTCCTGGAAATAGTACATCCAGAGTTTTTCGTCTCTAGTGTGCGCAACTATCTTTCGGTAAAAATCCTGTATATGTTTCTTATCAAAGCTCAGAGGTCTGAACTTAGGAGGAATGACCACTCCGGAAACCAAACCTATATCAGATACGTCAATTCCAAGAATTCCCCTGCATTCAAGGGCCTTAACCTTCTTAGCCAGCAACAGAAAATCTTGAAAATTTCCTCCCATGCCAAAACCCATATCATCATTAGTAGGAGGGAATTGATCCTCCTGACGGTCTTCCACATGGATAAAAGTAGGTATGCCAGTTTCTGGACATGGAGATCCATCTTCTCTGTTGTTGTTGGGTGGATTTCTCTGAGCATCTGGAGTAACCACTAGAGGGTCCGTTTGGGGAGGAGTAAGTCTCTGCATGACATTTCTCAAATCTTGCTTCCCTTGGGCCATGCCCTGCATCATAACCATAAACTCTCCCATTCAGGTGCGAAGTTCGTTGAGTTCTGTCTACACAGTGTCCATGAAGTTTCTTTGATTGTTGTGTGTAGCGTACCAGTGAGGAATGTTCTATCTGGGATGACGAGTCATGGCTGCTCTCGCAATCTTTACCTGAAAACGGATAAGTTAAGTCCCCTGAAGAAACCTGCAAAGAAAATGAAAATGATATACATGCAATGATGTGTTCCTTTTATCCTTGAGGGTTTTGTTTTACTTTCCCATTCTGATATTAAGAGAATAACGTTTGAAGGAAGACCTCGTGTGATATTCAGATGTGAAGAGGTAGCATTTATTATCCCGTGTCCGTGCAAAAGATAACAACTATAGATTTAAGGCAAATCAATGAAATCTGAAATACCAAAGTCCCCGTAGGGTTCCAGTTCATACATCAAAAGGCAAAATACATCAACAAGAGAGGAATCCCACAACAGGTCTGTGGGTAATCCAGATACGTGAATACAAGAATAAAGCCTAGGAAAATCTACATCCTGCAACCTCCAGCTAAGGCGCTTGACACCTCGAAGCAACTGGGCTATGTCCTGATGATCAGGTTCTTGTATGAGCTTCTAGATTAGGAGATTCCTGAGATCAAAAGAGGCATGCAACTCCTCAATTTGTTGTAGGAATACCTTCTCACTTTCTTTGCTTGTACTTGATTCAGTCTTGGTCTTCTTAACATCAGCCCAAAGCTTTAACTCTTCTATCTCTTTCTGAGCATCTTCCACTGTCTGTTGACTCTTTGCCATATCCTGAAGGTGGCTCCTTTCTTGGTGGTGGGACTTTTGGAGCAGCTCTCCTTGTTCAGCTAAGGAATCCTGAAGGGCTTTGATCTCTGGTTTGTATTTGGCCTCAGACTCTTTCTGCTTCTTCAGATTATCTTCCCATTTCTCATGCCATAAATTTATAGCTTCATTAGCTTCATTCAAGCTTTCTTATATTTTTGGCGCTGGCTCGCCTTGTGAGTTTCAGCTAACCCTCTTTTCTTGAAGTAGAGTTCTCTCTCCTGGAAGTTCTGCTGCTTGAGCCTGACCATCTCTTTAGCCTGGTGAGCTCTTTATTCCAACTTTTGATTCTGAATCTTTAACTTTTGGCATGAGTTGTTGGCCTCTTGATTCTCCATTCTAAGTTTCTTAACCAAGGCCTCCAACTTCTGGTAGTCTTTGAGGGGTACTAAATATAAGGGTAATTCCTCTTTAGGGTACAAAAGGAACTCCATAGAGAACGGGAGGAGTAAGACTTCTACACGATCTTTCAACCATGTAGCAAAATGATGATATGTTTTTGGGTCCACCTTCCCAAAATATTTTTTTCCTTTCTTTGTCCTGACATCCCAAGCTTGGGCTACATGTAAACACAACTCCATATTTCCTTCTGTTGAGAAATACAATGACTCAGCTACCTCCTCAGCTGATGGTGGAACTTTTAGAGGGTAACCAAATTATTTTCTTGACAATGTAGGATTATAGTTTATTCCCCCTTTTCTTCCCAGCAAGGGTACATTGGGGAAAGTGCCACAGCTAGCAATAATTTCTTTGCCTATCAAGTATTTATTGCATCCCCAAGATATGTTCCAAGCTTGTTTCAAGTCTTGGAAAGGTCCTGATTTTGGGAGTTTCCTTACAAACCAATCAGCAACTTAGAATGGTAGAAATCACCAAGTAATGTAGGCACTGGATTTTACTTGACAAAGATAGTGATAGCCTCCATGCTAATTAATCCTTTCTCTCCTGGTAATAAGCTTATCCCATATACCATCATAGCTAGCAATGCCCTGAATTCTTCCCACTTGTTTCCACATGCCATAACATGAGCTTCAGTGATGAGAAACTCCAAAGAAATCCCCTTACCTTGGCTGGCTTCTAGCCCCATCTTGAATCTGAGCATACTCAAGTGTCAAGCATCAGTTATGTCTTCATATGGAGGGATCCTCTCTGAAGCATAATAAGGCATACCTTTTCTGATGGGAACATTCAGGATACTGGAGACCTCTTCCAAGTTTGGTGCCAAAATGTAATCTGGGAACACAAAGACTCGTAATTGCGGATCATAAAATTACAACAAGGAATGCAGGTTATCCCTTTGATCAACTGTTGGTTTATTCACATATTCCAAGATATTTCCATACTCTCTCTTGAAGTCATCCATAACTTTGTCATTCATTAGGCTGATTAACTTCTGAATATCCTCTGTCTCTGGTTGCGGGAAAGTGTAGTGAACATTCTTCTTCCTTGGAATTTCAATCTTGAAACAGCAATGCGACCGAGAATTAGGAGTAATATGAACCCTTAGAATAAAAAGAACACATACGATTAATGATGTCATGATGCTTACGCAAGGCAAGGGATGTGATTAGTGACGTGTCTGTGTAGTGTCAATCATATAATCAAGTGTCTGTGCAGGGTCACAATATTGCCACATCAAAAATAATCATCTCTCTAATCAGAGGTGAAAAGAGAACAAATCACAATATTGAATCATACTACCACAATGGGTGTGTTGAAGGTCAAGGTTCCTGCAAACTTGTAAACCCCTCCCAATCTCACGGGTGTACTACCCAGGTCAACATCACGCTCTCAAAGCCAAATAACAATAATACGTTCACCATTTCCGAAAATGGCTCATGACCAAATTCGGGAATCGGTTTAGTATTATGTACTACTCAGGGAGGTCTCAGTTTAGTCCAAGGAAACAAGCATCCCTCATAAGTCCCCAGCTTCAAGCATTGAATCGAGAAACAATAGTACATTCAGCCCTTGGGATACAATACTATCGGCATACAAACAATTTGCTTTAACTAGATTCCTATGAAAGAACCAGGCCATCCTATGCGAGTTCCCAGTGGGCCCTTAGATGCGAGTGGGTTTGCCAACAAATGTTGTCTGCCACTATCATCATTGAAGAGGGATGTTTCAACAAAGATTCTCAATGATCGGTCCCCTGACTGCACATAACTATCAAGGTTGTGTATTGCCCCTGAAAGATTCCGATATTAATACATTTCCAAGAAGGTCACAAGTCTGGGTGTGGAACTCACTACTACCAACATAGCAAGATGCCATGAAGCCAAAGTGGAACCACTATAAGTCCTAAGGTGCACTCGAGCCCCGGTTACGAGATCATCTCACAGTAACCCGTCCCGTAGAAAAAAAGAAACCAATATATATGATGCTTGGAAAATAAATACTGAAAACAATAAATAAATGTTGTAAAGTAGAAACTGTAAATGAGAACAGTAAATAAACACACAATATCACACATATAAACACCCAAAGAAACAAAAACAAACAGGTGCTAGGATTGACTCTATGAGGGAAACCAGAGATTCTGGGTTCGATCCCCAGCAGAGTCGCCAGCTGTCGCTCCCAGGATTTTCATCCTAGTACAAACGCGAAAGTGGCGCAGAAAAGGTATAGTCGCCAGCCATGAATTTTTATCCCGAAAGAATGGGAAAGGTAATGATGCACAAACATGAGGAAGAAGGAAATGACAAGGTCCTGCGAACCAAAGATCTAGGTTCGGGAGTCGGTTACAACCTGGGAAGGTATTAGCACCCCATACCGTCTGTCGTACCCGACGGGATCCACGCTTGTTTGTTTGTTTCAAAGGGTGAGAAATGTGATGCTACTGAATGAAAATGCTAACTGGAATGGGAATGAAAATGAGAAAGGGAACTGAAAAAAGAGAACGAAAGGAAAGGGGAGAATTTAGGGAAAATAAAGAATGTGCTCGCACGGGCCCTACCCCGTTGTCTACGTACCTCATTGGGAAAATGAGGATCAGAGTCGACGTAGTTCGCCTAACTAAGGCGGGAACTATTTGTTTGTGTTTTTTATCACTGGAACTGCTTTTGTTTATGCTCAGGTGTGTAAACACCCCAAATTTTCCCTCACCCATTCACACCATGGCTTGTGGTCTTTTCATATGCATAAGTTCAATCATAGCATCTCATATTGCATTTTTGATTCATTGCACTGCTTCAAAGTCATCTGCATCTAGGGTTTGTGATCTGAGCAATCCAAGAGCTTCTTGAGCCACTCCAAAGGTCATCAATCACTTCAAAGGGGTCCATGTATGTTCAAGCATCATATTGTATCCCCACAAAGTCAATAAAGTCAAAGAATCACAAGAACTGAGATTGGCATGGAAGTAGAGCCAGGTTTAACTGCACAGATGACCTAGAATTAGGGTTTTGGTTTCAAAGGCCATAACTCCAAATTTTTTGGTCATTCTTGTTTCTATTGGTCTCTATATGGTATAGGGATCATGCATATCAATTTTCATGAAGAAATTCAATGGGGAAGGCATCTGATCAAGAGTTGACTTTTTGAGCAAGTCAGTGCAAAATCAGGGCATCTGAGGCCCCCAATGACCCAACCAAAGGGTGTTCTTCATCATTTTGATTGTGTATGATCTTTATTTGATCATGGAAGATGTTAGAAGTTCACAGAATTGAAGAATTCCAAGCCATTTGCAAAGTTGACTTTTTGGGAAAATGACTTGTAATGGAAACTTGCCATTTTGGGAAACTTTTTCAACCCTTGCTTTTTGATTCAAAAATGCTTCAAATGGGAAAACTTTGGTCATGAAAGTTGTAGAATGGATCATTCCGTTTTCAAAAAGTACAAGAACTTGTTCTAATTCATTTTGGATCAAAAGTTATGGTTTGTCAAAGTTGGGAAAAATCACATAATTTCAAGTTTTCTACCAAAGAGGCAAAGTTGCAAAATCCCTTGCCAAGGCAAATTGTGCTATCAAATGGACTTCTAATCTTCATACAAACATGAACCAATGCCTAAAAGTCAGTTTGGCCCAAAGAATTCTCCATTTCTATGCCTTGATTTTCACATAACCATAAGTCATTTTTCATGAAAGTGCAAAGAGGGATTTCTTGCAAATTGATTCTCAAAGGGTTTGTTTGATCTCTAGCTGGTTTCAATACATTGCCATGACTTCATGAGGAATCACACACCAAAATTCAGCAAAGTTTTCTCACATGTACATAGCCAAAAGTCATGAGAAGTAACAAGTTGTCAAGTTGCAAAAACCCTTCCAACTCATGATCCAAATGCAGCAGCCTCTAATGAACCATCCAAGGGCCATCCTTGACTCAAGCTGAGGCAGGACAAGCCTCTAGATTGCCTCTGACCCGAGCCATGCCTTAGGTACACCATATCTTGACTTTTTGCACAAAGGCCCATACCAATCCCACAGTGACACACCAACTCCACAGACCTATCCATGAGTGATAAGTGGACCAAAGGCAAGCCATAACACACAACAATTCATGCTGAAACACTCTCCAAGCCAGCATTCTCATTTTCCACCTCTTATGCAACTTCCTTCGAAACACACTCCACAAGCATCAAACATTCAAACAAACTTCACAAAACATCTCAGCACACTCCCCTGATCATTTCCATACCCTCATTCATCCCTGAAACCTCCTCAATCAGAAACACGATCCTCACCCCTCACTGAACAAAACTTCTGCAAACTCACAAATCAACCATTATAAACTCCAACCAAGCTTCATAACTTCATCAAGAGGACCATTGGGATCATTTTGAGGCAAAAAGGCAAGCAGAAAGCTCTTGGGTTGAAAGCTTCGATTCAGGTAGCCATGGAAATTCATTTTTCCAGAACTCTTATTTCTTGTTTCTAAAATGATCTACATGCTTCCCTGAATGCACTGAACCTTTTATTTTTGAAAATGATTGAGTTTTGAGGTTGTATGCTTGTTCTGAAACTTTGCCCGTGAAATGCTTTTTGTTTTGATTCTTGAGTTTGAGTGAAAATAAATGATTTTGATTGCTGGATTCTTGTTTAGAGTGGTCTAATGATTGATTCTGGAGAGATTTGTGAAGTTTCATGGCGTATTAAGAGATATTGAGTGAAGACCTTGCCGGAGAAGATGACCGGAACACTGTTCCGGTCATCTGAAAGTGTTTAGGGTTTCTGATTAGGGCTTAATCATAATTAAGAAAGTTTGAATTCAGGCCTTCCATTCGAGCGCCAAGTCAATTCCCGCGTGTCCCAGTTTGAACCATAGCCCTTAGATCTGCTGACTTTCTCATTTTTTCATTTTAAATTCATTTTATTTTCATTTGTTTTGATTTATTTTGTACGAATTATTAATAATAGCAAAAAATGTTTAAAAATTATGAAAATTTTTGTCATGGTTTTCATTATTTTTCAGAACACAAAAATATTTTTAATTTTATTTTTTGCATTAAAAATTATTTTTAAATCATTTAAAAGTTTATTTTTAATTAATTAATGAAAATTAATTAATTAAAAATACTTTTAGGTATTTAAAAATCACAAAAAAATTCATGTAACCTTTAAAAACATTTAGAAACATTTTCCAACTCTCAAACCAAATTTATTTTTTGTTCTTGATGCCTTTTGATAATTTTCTTTGGATTTAATTTCATTTCAAGGCATTATTTTGTTTCAAACTTCAAAAATTCATTTCTGCCTAACCATTGAGAGTTGGAAATTGATTATTTTTTCATTGCATCTTGCATAACATGTAGTTTATAAGATAAAATTGGCTTGAATTGATCTTGCATTTTCAATTTGTTTTGCATTTTTCTTGACAAGGTACCTTAAAACCCTAACAATCTTAGAAAATTCATAACTCTCACTAGGTTAAGAGTTGGATCCCCTCCTTTGGGCAGTGAGTTTGTATAGGTTTAGGGTTCCTTTGATTGCATTTTAAAATTTTTATCATGTCATTTGCTTCTGGTTTTGGTTTTTGCTTTGTGTGTTGACCATGAAACCCTAATTCATGCCTTCCTTTGCATCCATCTTCCATTTGTTTGCATATCATGACTTGCCATGACATTTTGTGCATCCATTTGATTCATAATACATCTTAAGACATATTAGAATCATGTGTGATCATTGCATCTTTCATTTGCCATGTTGTATGCCATTTGCATTTCATAACTTTTCATGTACATCCATGGTTCAAAGCATGCTTCTCTTGCATCCATGTGTTTGTATGATCATTCTAATGTTTTGCCTCATGTTTGCATCATCTCTTAGCATCATTAACATCATATTCATGCTTCTGGTTTTGGTTTGCATCATGAAATTTTATCTCATTTGTATTGCATTTCATTTCTTTTACTAACTTTTCAGGTGGTAAGTTGTTTGAGAAGTGAATTTGCCTTCACTTCTCACAATCTCTTTTCATTTCTCTTATGCATCATTGCTGCATTTTTGTATGTGTTTGGATTGAGCTTTCTCATTCATGTTCATCTTACTTTCTTTCTCCAAGTAACTTGTATTCTTAAGTGAAGCAAGTTGTTTTGCTTCTCTTTGCTCCTTTCATCTGCTTCTCTCCTTGGTGGTTCTTTGAAGAGATCTTTTGCAAGCCTCATAAACCGTAGGAATATCCAAGCATGATCACAATTAGGGTTTGATTACTCCCCCAATTAGTTTTACCTTTTTGTCATCTTTGAGTCTTCTCTTCTCATCTCATAATCAAGGACTAAACCCTGAAGGCTTTAAGGCTTTGTGATTAAGCTTATGCCTGCATCCTTCTATTAGGATGGAGTGTATAACTTTAATCCTAAGTGTTAACCCCTTAATGTGTTTAAATCCTTTAATCAATTCACTTAATAATCATCAAGACATCAAGCTTGTAACTTGGGCCTTGCATTAGGGTTCTAATTCTTCCTTAATTGGTTAAGAAGGACAAACCCTAGTGTTAATGGACAAGTCCTCCTCAAGTTGTCTTACAAACCATAAAAATCACTTCTTCATCTTACCATTAACTAAAATCCACTTTAATAAAGGCTTTGTTTTGTCATGAGGTTAATCCCTAATCATGGATTAAGCTGAGGAGTTTTTCTCAGTTTAAATGCTCTCATCTATTATCCTTCTATTAGGATGGTGTAATGAGTCTGTTTAATCCCTGATTATGGCTTAAGCTCATTAATCAACACTAAACAAAAACAACAAAAACATCTAAATAATCACAAATAGGTTAATGATCTTAATCCTACATCATGGTGATTAAGTGTGAGATACTGACTTCACACTTAAGGTATTCTCATTACCCCTAATCAGAGGGAGGATGTGATGAGTTTACTAACCCATTGGTTTAGGCTTAAGCTCATTAACTTATGACAAACTTCAAAAAGCAATAAAAGACTGAAAACACAAAAACAAACAATAATCGTCTCCTCCGGGATTCTTTTCTCATCTCATTCACTCACAAGCGAGAACTCGCTTCTTCCGTCTAATGCAAGACAGTTTGCACCTGAGATAGACAGGTCATACACTTGAGCATAGACATGTAAGCAGTTCACAAGTCAATTTATCTTTCAGTCTCTTTGAGTCGAACTACGGTGTTCTGACTTCCTCATTGCACGAGAGGATACGTAGGCATAACTTAACAGTTATCGAACAAAAGTCTCGGTATATTCCCCCTCTTTCCAGCATTATTCTTTAGCCTCATTATCTTGAGCATTTCATTCCTGTTCTTACACTGACACTTCTCTTATACACTTCACACTTCTTTTACACTGACACTTGCATTCTTTCCAGCTTTGATACACAGATTGCACTGACACTACCCCTTTAAAGCACAAATCTTTCAAGCGTGGATCCCGTCGAGTACGGCGGACAATCTGGGTGCTAATACCTTCCCAGGTTGTAACCAACCCCCTTTCTCAGACTCTCTGGTTCGCAACCGTCTTATCCATATCTTTTCCTAGGTTTATGCAGCATTACCTTTCCTTCGGGATAAAAATGCCTAGCTGGCGACTCTTGTCTTCTGAGTTTACCCTTGTGTGTTCTCTCCTCTTTCGCCGACCGTTCGCGTCTGTACCCCATTTGACCTAGCCTCATTTTGGTGGGAGCGACAGCTTGGCGACTTTGCTGGGGACCCTTATACTGCAACCATGGCTTCTCCCAGCAATGAAGAAGTGGCAAAGGCACTGTATTTGGAACCTATTTTGATTGAGCAAAACATGTCAACAAAGGCAGGAATTCCTGGCCTACACTTGGATTTCTTGACTTCTCAGGCCATCCTGAAGGCCTCCTTGGGAGAATGGAAGGCAGTTTGTGCATTGTTAGCCCTCAGTATATATGAGGTTATACTTTTTGCAGATGAGCCCAAGTTTATCAGCAAGAATGCCATTCATCTCTTCCTTCTGAGGAACCCAGTACCCACCTTGCTGGGAGACTTTTATTATTCTGTTCACCAAAGGAATGAGAAGCAGATGGGGAGGTTGGTGAGGTGTTGTGCTCCCCTGTTTCATACCTGGCTACTCAAACACTTACCCAAGACTGATGCCTTCCTAAATCCTCACCAACAGAAGAATTGGGCTAAAAGACTTATTGCTTTGACTCCAGATGACATCAGATGGTGTACCCAAAGCACCAAAGGTAGGGACATAATTACTAGCTGTGGACAGTTCCCCAATGTACCTCTGATAGGAGTGAAGGGTTGCATCAACTACAACCCTTTGTTGTTTAAGAGACAGTTAGGCTATGCTTTGGTCACCCTCCTAGAGTGCAAGACTTGGCTGAAACCCTGTATTGTGAGATAAAACCTAATCTAGCTGTTGTCAGACAAGCATCCTGGGCTTGGGACAACATCCAGACCAAAGGGATGGCCATCCTTGGGAGATGCAACAATGTGGCTTCAGCTCAGTACTATGAGTGGTCTCATGCAAGGGCTCAGCTTTCTGGGATGCCTTTCACCATTGAGGATGTATCTGGACCATCCACAATACCACTACCAGCCACTGTCAGCCTGGAAGAATTTGAGAAGCTGAAGGAAAGAAATGAGAATCTGTCTCAAGCTCTGAAGAAGACCCTCTGGGAGAGGAATGATGGTCGTCTAGAAATTGAGAGGATAGAAAAGCTTAAAGTGGAGCATCTAGCCAGGATTGAGAAAGCAGAGGACTACATCAAGAAATCAAGAGCTGGAGAGCAGATTTTGAAGAATGCTTGTAAAGAGGCCCAGTTTCAGAAGGCTAGGACTGATCTCTATCTGAAATAAAGTCAAGCTAGGTGGGTCAGGATCACTGAAGCTCGTACTCAGGAGGATAAGAGAACTCAAGACAGGATCGAGCAGTTAGAGGCCAATGCAAAGAAGCAACAGGAGGCTCTGCTAGCAGCCCAGAAGGAGATTTCAGAGTTGAAGCTTAGGGCTGGTGTGAAGAGGTCAAAGGACCAAGACAAGCACAAGAAGTTGACCACTGCTATTGCCACCAGAAACCTTCTTATCAGAAATATTACAGAGCATCCGGCTGGTCATGTAACTGAAGCACTTCTGAAGGAGGTTAAGGAGGATGAGTTTGGATTAGATGTTTGACTTCTTTGCTTGTTGTTATTTCCATTTCATGTACTTTTCCTTTTATGTTGTATTTTGACCCCTCAGGGGCATGTGTTGTAAAAACAAACTATGTATGATCCACCATTTGTAATGTATTTGTCAGTTTGTTTCATTGGAGTTTCTTTTCTCAAGCAACATCAAAGCATCTTCCCCCAGGGTCTGGAAAGGTCAAAACCAAAAGCCAAGCCTAATACCTTGGAAAATAAATAAGCATACTGCATTGCATACTAACTCTTGTTTTGTTTTGTAGGATTTTTTTTTTGTCTATTACTAACTCTGTTGTGGTTCAGGAATTATTGCTCGCCGTCGAGTGTTCCCTCTCAACCGTCCGCACAGATATCCTACTCGCAACAATCTTCCTGGTATCCAGATGGACCAAGTACAGCAAAATCTGACAGAGGTTAGAACCCAGATGGCTAATGAAAGGCTGGAGATGAGAAACCAAATGACCCAGTTCATGGAAGTAATGAATGGCTTGGCTCAAAGTCAAGAAAGGTTGAGGGCATTGGTAGAAAGACAAACCCCGGAAGAACCCCATCTGGGAACTGGAGGAACAAGTAACAATGAAAGGGGTCAGCCTCATGTTAACCCACCAGTATATGGGCCTCATCTGCATCCGGAAGTCAACATCCCGGGTAATGTGCAAGGAAATACTACCGGAGGAAGGATCTTATAGGAAGACCCCCAAGAAGAGCAGTTTACTGTGATGGGAGTTGGGGATGAAGTTTATGATAGGAGGTTTGATGAAATTGCTGAGAAGTTGAGGTCTCTGGAGTCTCAAAATTCCCTAGGTTTTGATGTCATGGATATGGGGTTAGTATACGGGGTAAGGATCCCCCACAAGTTTAAACCTCCGTGCTTCAAGAAGTACAACGGCACTTCCTGTCCACGAACTCACCTACAGTCTTTTCTGGGGAGACTTAAGGCATACACCATGGATGAAAAACTGTGGATGTTCTATTTTGAAGATAGTTTAACTGGGGCTTCAAGGGAATGGTACTCTCACTTGACCAGAGCTACTATCAGATGCTG
Organism: Lathyrus aphaca; assembly: GCA_963966055.1. Classification (NCBI taxonomy): domain Eukaryota; kingdom Viridiplantae; phylum Streptophyta; class Magnoliopsida; order Fabales; family Fabaceae; genus Lathyrus; species Lathyrus aphaca. The sequence goes on along the minus strand of OZ014520.1, from coordinate 457,865,826 downwards.
GAAGGACCTAGCTGAAGCTTTCATCAGGCAGTACCAATACAATCTGGACATGGCTCCTAACAGGACCCTCTTGATGGGAATGTCTCAATCCTCCAGAGAAAGCTTCAGGGAATATGCCCAGAGGTGGAGACAGCTTGTTGCTGCTGTCCAACCACCCATGTCGGAAAGAGAAATGGCCGACATGTTTATGAACACTCTGCAAGGAACATATATTGATAGGCTAGCTGCCTTTTCTTCCACCAGCTCCGCTGACGTAGTCATAGCTAGAGAAAGAATTGAAAGCCTTCTGAAGATGGGTAAAATTTCTGATAATGGTGCAAGTTCGTCAAGTAATCCCAGGAAGCCTTTTGTGGGACCTAGAAGAACCGGTGAGACTAATGCTATTCATGCCAACAGGGGAAGACCTCAGTATGTTCACAGATCAGTAGCAGCTGTCACAATTCCAGCTCCAATTCCTCAGCAACCAGCATATCAACCACAACAACAACCCCATTATCAACAGCAAGTTCAGTATCCGCCACAAAGGACCTACAACAACAATAACAACAATCAACAACAAAGACCTTTTCAGCAAAGACCATCACAGGCCAATAGGGTGATTGACCCTATCCCTATGCCTTATGCCGCTTTATTGCCACAACTCCTGAAGCTCAGCCTAGTTGAGTTAAGGACATTGGCACCACCAGATCCCTCCAATCTCCCAAGAAATTATGATGTCAACGCCAGATGTGCTTTCCACTCCAATGCACCTGGCCACAATACGGAAAAGTGCAGGGCTTTACAAATGAAGGTACAAGATCTGGTGGATTCTAAAGCCCTCAACTTTGCACCCCCGCCAAATGTCAACAAGAATCCCATGCCCAATCATGGAGGACCAAGAATTAATGCTATTGAGGAAGATAAGCCATCTTTCTTAATCACCAGTGTTGGACAGATTCGGACACCTCTGGTAGAAATTAAAGCTCAGCTTCTAGAGTGCCAGATGTTCCCCGGGTGTGAGCTTGGTTGTGGTTATTGCAACATTTCGGTCAACGGGTGTGATAACTTGAGAAGCGGCATAGATGGTCTTATCAAAAGTGGTATACTTCAGATCACAACATCGGTACCTGCAAATCCAGCAACCCCTTTGACAACAATTCCCGACTCTTTTACAACCGCAACAACAATCATTCCGACCAATTCATCAATATCATCAACAACGGCTCCGTCCATCACTTCAACAAATCAAATGTCAACAACCATTTCTTCTACAACATCAACATCCCTTCGTTCTGCAGAATCTTCTACAACATCAACATCCTTTTATCCAGCAAGATCTTCTACAACGCCAACATAAAATAGTGAAGATATCTCGGCAGTCACCATTTACTATGATCCGTCAGAGTCTCCTCCAAACAACAACTTTCAGCAACAAACAGTGGCACCTCCTGCCAGGTCACCGGTCACCATTTACTACGATCCGCACACCATCTCAGTACCCTCCTCTGCAGCAGTCAGTCCAGTTACCATCACGGTACCTGGACCAGTTCCATATGAAAGCAGCAATGCCATACCTTGGCATTATGGCTCTGACCTCTACTGCAATGGGGATAAAATCACTTTGGACTCTTCAACTTCTTCTCCACAGATTGATAATGTTGGGGGAGGCGGAGGCTTCACCAGAAGCGGACGCCTTTTTGCCTCACAATTGCAAAGACCTAATGCCGAAGCAGAGGCTGCTGCCAAGGCAAAGGGGAAGAGTGTGGTACTTGAAGAACCAATCATCAAAGAAACTCAGAAGACGTCTTTTGAGCAAGATGTAGATGAGTTTATGAGAATTATAAAAAGAAGTGATTACAAGGTGGTGGATCAGCTTCACCAAACTCCCTCAAAGATCTCCATATTATCCCTGCTAATGTGTTCTGAAGCTCACAGGAATGCATTATTGAAAGTCCTGCACGCAGCATACGTGCCAGAGGAGATCACTGTTAATCAGCTAGAAACTGTGGTAGCAAATGTCAACACCAGTCATGGACTGGGCTTTACCAATACTGACCTAACAAAAGAGGGGCGTAACCACAACAAGGCTTTACACATCACTCTAGAATGCAAGGGTGTTGTTCTATCACATGTACTGGTGGACACTGGGTCTTCACTCAATGTTTTGCCAAAGAAAGCCTTAGTGAAGCTGGAGTATGATGGCTTGGCATTGCGTCCAAGTAATTTGGTGGTGAGAGCATTTGATGGCTCTAAAAGATCAGTGCTTCGGGAGATTGATCTGCCTGTGATGATTGGCCTGCAAACCTTTAAAATTACCTTTTATGTGATGGACATTCAGCCGGCCTACAGCTGTTTGTTGGGTAGACCTTGGATCCATGTCGCCGGCGCTGTTACGTCTACCCTTCACCAGAAGCTGAAATTCGAGTGGGAAGGCCAGATCATCACCATCTGTGGTGAAGAAGATATTTTTGTTAGCCATCTGGCTACATACAAGTACATTGAGATGGATGGAGAAATCCATGAAACTATGAGCCAGGGATTTGAGGCCTTGAACATAAATGAAGCATCTGCTGTACTAGGGACCTCCATGACATCTTATCAGCAAGCCAGGAAGGTTGTTGAAGAGGGGACTGCCCAAGGCTGGGGCAAGCTGCTGCCCGTGGAGAAGAAGGAGGACAGATTTGGGTTAGGTTACAAACCAACTCAACAAGATCAATCAGAGGCTGCCAAGAAGCCCAGTTTTGTCAGTGGGGGAATGCTCACCCCGGATGCAGTGAACAACTTGGAAGACAAGGATGAAAGCGACCGCAACCTGGAGAGCTGGATACGTCCAAGGATCCCGGGGAGACAAGTCCTTAACTGGTCTTCCCAAGAAATTATAAGGGTTACTCCTGCAGAGTAATTATTATTTCCTGTATATTTTAAGCATGCATCAAGTCTTGCATCTTGCCCAAGATGACAAGACTCATTTTGTAACCGGGCCATCTTGTAAATTTTGTGCAAACAGATCAATCATTGAATATCAGACATCTTTTGCAAATGAGTCTTTTCTTTTCCGCTCACTGTTTTTCATTTTTTCTTTTTGTACAAAAATAAAAATGGCAATGTTTTCAAAATGATAAACTTCATTTCACTTTTTTCTAAACAAGATTAAAATCAATCACTAAAATGAACAATCTAAACCCTTGCAGAGAGTGCCTTTCAGATTGCACCGACAACAGCACAGCTATGGCTTCGTATGACTTGGACAATCCAATCAATCAAGCTGATGAAGGGGTTGAAGAAGAATATGAGCTTCCTGAAGAGCTAGCCAGGTTGTTAAGGCAAGAGGAGAAGGTTATCACTCCTCATCAGGAGGAGGTTGAAACGGTTAATCTTGGTATGGAAAAAGACGTGAAAGAGGTTAAGATCGGGGCCTGCCTACAAGACTCAGTGAAAGAACAACTGACTGATATGCTTCGGGAGTATGTGGATGTCTTTGCTTGGTCTTATCAGGATATGCCAGGGTTGGACACCGATATTGTCATGCACAAGCTGCCTTTAAAGGAAGACTGCCCGCCGGTAAAGCAGAAGCTACGCCGTACTCGCCCAGATATGGCAATGAAGATTAAGGAAGAGGTACAAAAGCAGTGGGACGCCGGGTTCCTTGCTGTGACTAGTTATCCGCCGTGGGTTGCTAATATTGTACCTGTGCCTAAGAAAGATGGCAAGGTGAGAATGTGTGTTGACTACCGGGATCTGAACAGAGCCAGCCCGAAAGATGATTTCCCTTTACCTCACATTGATGTATTGGTGGATAATACGGCTCAGTTCTCGGTATTCTCCTTCATGGACGGATTTTCAGGATATAATCAGATCAAGATGTCACCTGAAGACATGGAGAAGACAAATTTCATCACACCCTGGGGCACATTCTGTTATAAGGTGATGCCATTCGGACTGAAGAATGCTGGTGCAACCTATCAACGGGCTATGGTAACATTATTCCACGACATGATCCATAAAGAAATTGAATGTTATGTGGATGACATGATTGCCAAGTCCCTCACAGAAGAAGACCACCTGGTAAATCTGTTGAAGTTATTCAAGCGTCCGAGGAAGTACCAACTGAAGTTGAACCCTAACAAATGCACATTCGGGGTGCGATCCGGTAAGTTAATGGGATTTATTGTAAGTGAGAAAGGGATTGAGGTTGACCCTGATAAAGTCAAAGCCATTCAAGAAATGCCTGCACCGAAAACAGAAAAAGAAGTTCGGGGGTTCTTAGGTATATTGAACTACATTTCAAGGTTCATATCTCACCTTACAGCAACCTGTGAGCCTTTGTTCAAGTTATTAAGAAAGGAACAAACGGTCAGGTGGAATGAAGACTGCCAGAGGGCTTTTGACAAGATCAAGGAATACTTACAAGAGCCTCCAATCCTTATGCCCCCAGTTGAAGGAAGACCTCTAATCATGTACTTGACAGTATTAGAAGAGTCAATGGGGTGTGTGCTGGGCCAGCATGACGAGTCTGGTCGAAAAGAGTATGCAATTTACTACCTGAGCAAAAAGTTTACCGACTGTGAACAACGTTATTCACTGCTCGAGAAAACTTGTTGTGCTTTAGCGTGGGCTGCTCGCCGACTAAGGCAGTATATGTTGACCCACACCACTTTATTGATATCAAAGATGGACCCAGTTAAGTACATTTTTGAGAAGCCAACACTTACCGGACGGGTTGCGAGATGGCAAATGATCCTCACAAAATATGACATCCAGTACACATCTCAGAAAGCCATCAAGGGCAGTGTATTGTCTGATTATCTTGCTGAGCAACCCATTGATGATTACCAGCCTATGAGATTTGACTTCCCGGATGAAGACATCATGTTCATAAAAGCAAAAGATCACGAAGAGCCTGTTCATACTGAAGGGCCTGACCCAGAAGAAGAATGGACTATGATGTTTGACGGGGCTGTTAATATGAACGGTCGTGGTGTTGGTGCAGTACTCATTACACCTAAAGGAGTTCACATGCCTTTCTCGGCAAAGCTCAACTTTAACTGCACTAACAACGAAGCTGAATACGAAGCTTGTATTATGGGTCTTGAGGAAGCCATTGACCTCAGGATCAAGACTTTAACGGTATTCGGAGATTCAGTTCTGGTAATCAATCAAACCAATGGCAAATGGTACACCCACCAGGATCATCTGATACCTTACAGGGATTATACAAGGAGGTTATTGACTTTCTTTACAACGGTCAAGCTTGAGTATATCCCTCGAGACGAGAATCAATTTGCAGATGCTTTGGCTACCATTTCATCCATGATCAAAGTTCAAGCTGCCAACTTTGTACCTCGGATTTCAGTGTCCAGACTTGACAGACCAGCATATGTATTTGCAGCAGATGTTGCCAAAGATGACAAGCCTTGGTTCCATGACATTAAGTGCTTCTTGGAGGATCAGACATACCCACCTGGGGGATCTTCCAATGATAAGAAGACATTAAGAAGTCTAGCTGGTAGTTTCTTCCTAAATATTGATGGTTCCCTATACAAGAGAAACTTTGATATGGTACTGCTCAGATGCGTTGATAGAACAGAAGCAGACTTGTTGATGAACGAGGTGCATGAAGGATCCTTTGGTACCCATGCCGGAGGGCATGCAATGGCTAAGAAGTTGCTAAGATCAGGCTATTACTGGATCACAATGGATGCCGACTGTTGTGCCTATGCCAGAAAATGCCATAAATGCCAGATTTATGCGGATAAAGTGCACGTGCCTCCCAATCCTCTGAATGTGATGTCTTCACCCTGGCCCTTTGCCATGTGGGACATTGATATGATTGGCAAGATTGAACCGACTGCTTCGAACGGCCACAGACTCATCCTGGTCGCCATTGACTACTTCACCAAGTGGGTCGAAGCAGCTTCCTATGCAAATGTTACAAGGCAAGTGGTAGCCCGATTCCTGAAGAGAGACATCATCTGTCGGTATGGAGTTCCCGAACGAATCATTACTGACAATGGTTCCAACTTGAACAATAAAATGATGGCAGAACTGTGCCGGGACTTCAAGATCCAACACCATAATTCTTCTCCTTACAGGCCAAAGATGAATGGCGTTGTTGAGGCAGCTAATAAGAATATCAAGAAGATTGTGCAAAAGATGGTAGTCACTTACAAAGATTGGCATGAAATGCTACCGTTTGCCTTGCATGGGTACCGTACATCAATCAGAACGTCCACTGTAACAACACCATATCAACTTGTGTATGGTATGGAGGCAGTCCTACCTATTGAAGTTTAATTACCCTCCCTACGGGTACTGATGGATGTTAAGCTGAACGAAGCAGAATGGGTCTAATCCCGATACGAACAACTGAATCTGATCGAAGAAAAGAGATTAGCTGCAATCTGCCATGGGCAGCTGTATCAGAAAAGAATGAAGAAAGCTTTCGATCAGAAAGTCCGGCTCCGAGAGTACCAAGTAGGAGATCTTGTGCTGAAAAGACTTTTCCCTCCTCATACAGACCACAGGGGCAAGTGGACTCCGAACTATGAAGGACCATTCGTAGTAAAGAAAGTTTTCTCCGGTGGAGCACTGATGCTCAGCACTATGGATGGTGAAGACTTCCCGTCCCCTGTGAATTCAGATGCAGTTAAAAAATACTTCGCATAAAATGACCCGCTAGACACAAAAACAGAATGTAAGTCCAGGCAAAAATAGGGCATCCCGGCGAGTCAAAAACAGAATAAAAGACTCGGGCAAAAATAAGGGAAAATAAACAAAAAATGTACACCCGCTGAGTTGAAAAGCCGCATTGGACAGCTCAGGCAAAAAAGGGGTATCCCGATGGATTGAAAACCCGAAAAGGCGATCCATGCAAAACAAGGGAATAAGCGAACAATTGCATTCTGAATTCGTCTGTATCACTTACAACTTGGTAAGCCCCAAAAGGATCAAGCTTCGGTCAGAATCAACTCTCTCCAGAAAGCAAGACGAGAATAACGTCGAATGTCATACGAGTCATAGCCAAGGGAAGCTCCTTGAAGCGTCATCAGCATTGCCAACATCTTTTTTCTCAATTTGTAACAATCTCCTCATTTTAGGGGATCTATTTCTCTGACTGTATCTTGCCAATTCAGGGCACATGAATTAATAAAATCAGATTTTCAGTCATGTTTCGTTTTATACATTCTATGTTCGTTTGCAAAATGTCCGATGTTCTTAAGATGTTGATTGCATAAATACAGATGCTTCTCTAAAAAAATACGTGCTTGTAGGAAATATACTCACTCCCAGGAGTGCCTAAACTCCTATGATGGAATCCGGTAAGGGATACCTCGGGATTACTTGTGCGTTTCTATGTCTTTTCAGGATTGCAGGTGTTCAAAGCACAACATGGGGCATGAAAGCTTCACCCTAGCAAGCTGGCAAATCATAATCCACTCAGTCTAACACCGGAGGTGCCTTCTCCCCAGCTGAGTTGCCATTTATTCCTCCTCAACCAAGTGCAAATCCAGGGAATCATCTCCCCGCAGAGTTTCAGCCTCTATCCAGAAGAGCAACGCCTGAAGATCTCACAACAGAGTAATGGAAGCTTCTATAAACCCCAGTTGGGTCCCTCATTACCAAGATAGGTCTATCAATGACCCATATCCCCAAGCGGAGTCCCGTGTATCAGATCTACTAATGATCGCATCCCCAGCTGGGATGCCCAATTCAAATAGATTAGTCGGAGATCTTCACAGCAGTTGGGATCCGAATCTCGGGTCGTTATCTTTGCATAATCATAGCATTCGCATCATATTCTCCCCACAAAGCGTAGCATTCCGTCTAGAACGGAGCATTACGGCAAAAATCAAACATATTGCATAATCATAAGCCATGTACTGGATCAAAACACTTGTGAATATTGACAATCCATCAACAATATATAGAAAACTCCCCAGATTCCCCGGCAGAGAGCCAAAACATTGGCCTTACACTCACAAATACAAACACACACTCCTTTTGGACACCCGTCCGTGTCATCATTCCCCAGTAAAGTCGCCCGAGCTTTCTTTACAACCAAACCACTTATATTACAGATACTTCTTGACACCCGTCCGTGTCATATCCCCAGCAGAAAGCCAAAGCGTCCCCTTTGCACCCACTATACAGATACATATATACTTCTTCCGACACTCATCCGTGTCATACTCTCCCCAGCAAGTTAAGCACTCATCTGTACACGACTCATACTTATTACTCCTGTTTCACTCATACAGGTACTCGTCTGTATCTTGTATACACCACTTATACCCCCTCAGACTCGACACTCGTCTGTGTTCTTTGTTAACCAGTTGGTACTCGTCCGTATCATCATCTCAGAACATGCGTCAAGCGTTTGTTTCTACCTGATACTCGTCCGTATCGTAGTCTTAAGGATGCTCGTCCGCATCTTTAATCTATACACCGTGTCAAACACTTATGTCTTCTTGAATGTAGACACTCGTCTGTGTCTACTATTCCCCAAAAGAGTCCCCGCAGAATCAATACTCGTCTGTGTTCTTTATTAACCAGTTGATACTCGTCCGTATCATCATCTTGGAACATGTGTCGGTGTTTGTTTCTACCTGATACTCGTCCGTATCATGGTTTTAAGGATTCTCATCCGCATCTTTAATCTATACACAGTGCCCAAATACTTATACTTTTCATTTCTTGGATGTAAACACTCGTCCGTGTTTACTTTTCCCCAGCAAAGACCCCAGCAAAACTTCTTTCCTATCTGACATTCATCCTATGTCATGATACCTTTTCGGCAGCTGTACCCTGCCAGGTGATCGTCCTTCACCTTTGGATGACCGTCCCTCATCCTTTCCCCAGCGGAGTCTCTATTTATTAGAACTTCTTTTCTATCTGACATTCGTCCTATGTCATGATACCTTTTCGGCAGCCGTACCCTGCCAGGTGATCGTCCTTCACCTTTGGATGACCATCCCTCATCCTTTCCCCAGCGGAGTCTCTATTCATTAGAACCCCTTTTCTATCCGACATTCGTCCTATGTCGTGACTTTTAGCAGCCGTCCCCTGCTAGGTGATCGTCCTTCACTTCCTGATGATCGTCCTTCATCATTTTGTGTGATGGCCGTCCCCATCATTGATTTTGTTATCTGACATTCGTCCTATGTCATAAGCCCCTCTATTTATTAGAACTTCTTTTCTATCTGACATTCGTCCTATGTCATGATACCTTTTCGGCAGCCGTACCCTGCCAGGTGATCGTCCTTCACCTTTGGATGACCATCCCTCATCCTTTCCCCAACGGAGTCTCTATTCATTAGAACCCCTTTTCTCTCCGACATTCGTCCTATGTCGTGACTTTTAGCAGCCGTCCCCTGCTAGGTGATCGTCCTTCACCTCCTGATGATCGTCCCTCATCATTTTGTCTGATGGCCGTCCCCATCATTGATTTTGTTATCTGACATTCGTCCTATGTCATAAGCCCCGAGAGCAGCCGTACCCTGCTGGGTGATCGTCCTTCACCTCTTGATGACCGTCCTTCATCATGCTTATCCGATGGCCGTCCCCATCGTCGACTTTTTTATCCGACATTCGTCCTATGTCGCGATACTTTTGGCAGCCGTACCCTGCCCGGTGATCGTCCTTCACCATAGATGACCGTCCCTCATCTTGTCCCCAACAGAGCAGCCGTCCCCTGCTAAGTAATCGTCCTTCACCTTTGATGACCGTACCTCATCATTTATTTGATTTACCTATAATCCCCAAAGATGACAAGCCTTGGTTCCATGACATTAAGTGCTTCTTGGAGGATCAGACATACCCACCTGGGGCATCTTCCAATGATAAGAAGACATTAAGAAGGCTAGCTGGTAGTTTCTTCCTAAATACTGATGGTTCCCTATACAAGAGAAACTTTGATATGGTACTGCTCAGATGCGTTGATAGAACAGAAGCAGACTTGTTGATGCACGAGGTGCATGAAGGATCCTTTGGTACCCATGCCGGAGGGCATGCAATGGCTAAGAAGTTGCTAAGATCAGGCTATTACTGGATCACAATGGATGCCGACTGTTGTGCCTATGCCAGAAAATGCCATAAATGCCAGATTTATACGGATAAAGTGCACGTGCCTCCCAATCCTCTGAATGTGATGTCTTCACCCTGGCCCTTTGCCATGTGGGGCATTGATATGATTGGCAAGATTGAACCGACTGCTTCGAACGGCCACATATTCATCCTGGTCGCCATTGACTACTTCACCAAGTGGGTCGAAGCAGCTTCCTATGCAAATGTTACAAGGCAAGTGGTAGCCCGATTCCTGAAGAGAGACATCATCTGTCGGTATGGAGTTCCCGAACGAATCATTACTGACAATGGTTCCAACATGAACAATAAAATGATGGCAGAACTGTGCCGGGACTTCAAGATCCAACACCATAATTCTTCTCCTTACAGGCCAAAGATGAATGGCGTTGTTGAGGCAGCTAATAAGAATATCAAGAAGATTGTGCAAAAGATGGTAGTCACTTACAAAGATTGGCATGAAATGCTACCGTTTGCCTTGCATGGGTACCGTACATCAATCAGAACGTCCACTGTGGCAACACCGTATCAACTTGTGTATGGTATGGAGGCAGTCCTACCTATTGAAGTTGAATTACCCTCCCTACGGGTACTGATGGATGTTAAGCTGAGCGAAGCAGAATGGGTCTGATCCCGATACGAACAACTGAATCTGATCGAAGAAAAGAGATTAGCTGCAATCTGCCATGGGCAGCTGTATCAGAAAAGAATGAAGAAAGCTTTCGATCAGAAAGTCCGGCTCCGAGAGTACCAAGTAGGAGATCTTGTGCTGAAAAGACTTTTCCCTCCTCATACAGACCACAGGGGCAAGTGGACTCCGAACAATGAAGGACCATTCGTAGTAAAGAAAGTTTTCTCCGGTGGAGCACTGATGCTCAGCACTATGGATGGTGAAGACTTCCCGTCCCCTGTGAATTCAGATGCAGTTAAAAAATACTTCGCATAAAATGACCCGCTAGACACAAAAATAGAATGTAAGTCCAGGCAAAAATAGGGCATCCCGGCGAGTCAAAAACAGAATAAAAGACTCGGGCAAAAATAAGGGAAAATAAACAAAAAATGTACACCCGCTGAGTTGAAAAGCCGCATTGGACAGCTCAGGCAAAAAAGGGGTATCCCGATGGATTGAAAACCCGAAAGGGCGATCCATGCAAAACAAGGGAATAAGCGAACAATTGCATTCTGAATTCGTCTGTATCACTTACAACTTGGTAAGCCCCAAAAGGATCAAGCTTCGGTCAGAATCAACTCTCTCCAGAAAGCAAGACGAGAAGAACGTCGAATGTCATACGAGTCATAGCCAAGGGAAGCTCCTTGAAGCGTCATCAGCATTGCCAACATCTTTTTTCTCAATTTGTAACAATCTCCTCATTTTAGGGGATCTGTTTCTCTGACTGTATCTTGCCAATTCAGGGCACATGAATTAATAAAATCAGATTTTCAGTCATGTTTCGTTTTATACATTCTATGTTCGTTTGCAAAATGTCCGATGTTCTTAAGATGTTGATTGCATAAATACAGATGCTTCTCTAAAAAAATATGTGCTTGTAGGAAAAATACTCACTCCCAGGAGTGCCTAAACTCCTATGATGGAATCCGGTAAGGGATACCTCGGGATTACTTGTGCGTTTCTATGTCTTTTCAGGATTGCAGGTGTTCAAAGCACAACATGGGGCATGAAAGCTTCACCCCAGCAAGCTGGCAAATCATAATCCACTCAGTCTAACACCGAAGGTGCCTTCTCCCCAGCTGAGTTGCCATTTATTCCTCCTCAACCAAGTGCAAATCCAGGGAATCATCTCCCCGCAGAGTTTCAGCCTCTATCCAGAAGAGCAACGCCTGAAGATCTCACAACAGAGTAATGGAAGCTTCTATAAACCCCAGCTGGGTCCCTCATTACCAAGATAGGTCTATCAATGACCCATATCCCCAAGCGGAGTCCCGTGTATCAGATCTACTAATGATCGCATCCCCAGCTGGGATGCCCAATTCAAATAGATTAGTCGGAGATCTTCACAGCAGTTGGGATCCGAATCTCGGGTCGTTATCTTTGCATAATCATAGCATTCGCATCATATTCTCCCCACAAAGCATAGCATTCCGTCTAGAACGGAGCATTACGGCAAAAATCAAACATATTGCATAATCATAAGCCATGTACTGGATCAAAACACTTGTGAATATTGACAATCCATCAACAATATATAGAAAACTCCCCAGATTCCCCGGCAGAGAGCCAAAATATTGGCCTTACACTCACAAATACAAACACACACTCCTTTTGGACACCCGTCCGTGTCATCATTCCCCAGTAAAGTCGCCCGAGCTTTCTTTACAAACAAACCACTTATATTACAGATACTTCTTGACACCCGTCCGTGTCATATCCCCAGCAGAAAGCCAAAGCGTCCCCTTTGCACCCACTATACAGATACATATATACTTCTTCCGACACTCGTCCGTGTCATACTCTCCCCAGCAAGTTAAGCACTCATTTGTACACCACTCATACTTATTACTCCTGTTTCACTCATACAGGTACTCGTCCGTATCTTGTATACACCACTTATACCCCCTCAGACTCGACACTCGTCTATGTTCTTTGTTAACCAGTTGGTACTCGTCCGTATCATCATCTCAGAACATGCGTCAAGCGTTTGTTTCTACCTGATACTCGTCCGTATCGTAGTCTTAAGGATGCTCGTCCGCATCTTTAATCTATACACCGTGTCAAACACTTATGTCTTCTTGAATGTAGACACTCGTCTGTGTCTACTATTCCCCAAAAGAGTCCCCGCAGAATCAATACTCGTCTGTGTTCTTTATTAACCAGTTGATACTCGTCCGTATCATCATCTTGGAACATGTGTCGGTGTTTGTTTCTACCTGATACTCGTCCGTATCATGGTTTTAAGGATTCTCATCCGCATCTTTAATCTATACACAGTGCCCAAATACTTATACTTTTCATTTCTTGGATGTAAACACTCGTCCATGTTTACTTTTCCCCAGCAAAGACCCCAGAAAAACTTCTTTCCTATCTGACATTCATCCTATGTCATGATACCTTTTCGGCAGCCGTACCCTGCCAGGTGATCGTCCTTCACCTTTGGATGACCATCCCTCATCCTTTCCCCAGCGGAGTCTCTATTCATTAGAACCCCTTTTCTATCCGACATTCGTCCTATGTCGTGACTTTTAGCAGCCGTCCCCTGCTAGGTGATCGTCCTTCACTTCCTGATGATCGTCCTTCATCATTTTGTGTGATGGCCGTCCCCATCATTGATTTTGTTATCTGACATTCGTCCTATGTCATAAGCCCCTCTATTTATTAGAACTTCTTTTCTATCTGACATTCGTCCTATGTCATGATACCTTTTCGGCAGCCGTACCCTGCCAGGTGATCGTCCTTCACCTTTGGATGACCATCCCTCATCCTTTCCCCAGCGGAGTCTCTATTCATTAGAACCCCTTTTCTATCCGACATTCGTCCTATGTCGTGACTTTTAGCAGCCGTCCCCTGCTAGGTGATCGTCCTTCACCTCCTGATGATCGTCCTTCATCATTTTGTCTGATGGCCGTCCCCATCATTGATTTTGTTATCTGACATTCGTCCTATGTCATAAGCCCCGAGAGCAGCGTACCCTGCTGGGTGATCGTCCTTCACCTCTTGATGATCGTCCTTCATCATACTTATCCGATGGCCGTCCCCATCGTCGACTTTTTTATCCGACATTCGTCCTATGTCGCGATACTTTTGGCAGCCGTACCCTGCCCGGTGATTGTCCTTCACCATAGATGACCGTCCCTCATCTTGTCCCCAACAGAGCAGCCGTCCCCTGCTAAGTAATCGTCCTTCACCTTTGATGACCGTACCTCATCATTTATTTCATTTACCTATAATCCCCAGAGAGTCTTATAGCTTTACCCGATGGTCGTCCCCATCACAATTTCTCATATCCCCAGCATTGTCGGCCGTCCCCGTCATTGCTTTATTACACGCATCTTCCCCAACATGTCGGTCGTCCCCATCATCGCTTTCCCCAACAGTCGTCTTCTGCTCGACGGTCGTCTTCCGTCGCCCGCATTTTATAATATACTTTATTTTCTTTTACAATCTATATCCCTTTTCTTCTTCATTCTGTGAGTGCAAATTTTGGACTGTCTTTGGTATTCAACCACAAGTTATCTTGTTTGCCTGTTAAGCCGTTGCTTACATCCTGCACAGCTAACTCATGCTTGAATAGGGGCAGCTGTAAACACCCCAAATTTTCCCTCACCCATTCACACCATGGCTTGTGGTCTTTTCATATGCATAAGTTCAATCATAGCATCTCATATTGCATTTTTGATTCATTGCACTGCTTCAAAGTCATCTGCATCTAGGGTTTGTGATCTGAGCAATCCAAGAGCTTCTTGAGCCACTCCAAAGGTCATCAATCACTTCAAATGGGTCCATGTATGTTCAAGCATCATATTGTATCCCCACAAAGTTAAGAAAGTCAAAGAATCACAAGAACTGAGATTGGCATGGAAGCAGAGCCAGGTTTAACTACACAGATGACCTAGAATTAGGGTTTTGGTTTCAAAGGCCATAACTCCAAATTTTTTGGTCATTCTTGTTTCTATTGGTCTCTATATGGTATAGGGATCATGCATATCAATTTTCATGAAGAAATTCAATGGGGAAGGCATCTGATCAAGAGTTGACTTTTTGAGCAAGTCAGTGCAAAATCAGGGCATCTGAGGCCCCCAATGACCCAACCAAAGGGTGTTCTTCATCATTTTGATTGTGTATGATCTTTATTTGATCATGGAAGATCTTAGAAGTTCACAAAATTGAAGAATTCCAAGCCATTTGCAAAGTTGACTTTTTGGGAAAATGACTTGTAATGGAAACTTGCCATTTTGGGAAACTTTTTCAACCCTTGCTTTTTGATTCAAAAATGCTTCAAATGGGAAAACTTTGGTCATGAAAGTTGTAGAATGGATCATTCCGTTTTCAAAAAGTACAAGAACTTGTTTTAATTCATTTTGGATCAAAAGTTATGGTTTGTCAAAGTTGGGAAAAATCACATAATTTCAAGTTTTCTACCAAAGAGGCAAAGTTGCAAAATCCCTTGCCAAGGCAAATTGTGCTATCAAATGGACTTCTAATCTTCATACAAACATGAACCAATGCCTAAAAGTCAGTTTGACCCAAAGAATTCTCCATTTCTATGCCTTGATTTTCACATAACCATAAGTCATTTTTCATGAAAGTGCAAAGAGGGATTTCTTGCAAATTGATTCTCAAAGGGTTTGTTTGATCTCTAGCTGGTTTCAATACATTGCCATGACTTCATGAGGCATCACACACCAAAATTCAGCAAAGTTTTCTCACATGTACATAGCCAAAAGTCATGAGAAGTAACAAGTTGTCAAGTTGCAAAAACCCTTCCAACTCATGATCCAAATGCAGCAGCCTCTCATGAACCATCCAAGGGCCATCCTTGACTCAAGATGAGGCAGGACAAGCCTCTAGATTGCCTCTGACCCGAGCCATGCCTAAGGTACACCATATCTTGACTTTTTGCACAAAGGCCCATACCAATCCCACAGTGACACACCAACTCCACAGACCTATCCATGAGTGATAAGTGGACCAAAGGAAAGCCATAACACACAACAATTCATGCTGAAACACTCTCCAAGCCAGCATTCTCATTTTCCACCTCTTATGCAACTTCCTTCGAAACAAACTCCACAAGCATCAAACATTCAAACAAACTTCACAAAACATCTCAGCACACTCCCCTGATCATTTCCATACCCTCATTCATCCCTGAAACCTCCTCAATCAGAAACACGATCCTCACCCCTCACTGAACAGAACTTCTGCAAATTCACAAACCAACCATTATAAACTCCAACCAAGCTTCATAACTTCATCAAGAGGACCATTGGGATCATTTTGAGGCAAAAAGGCAAGCAGAAAGCTCTTGGGTTGAAAGCTTCGATTCAGGTAGCCATGGAAATTCATTTTTCCAGAACTCTTATTTCTTGTTTCTAAAATGATCTACATGCTTCCCTGAATGCACTGAACCTTTTATTTTTGAAAATGATTGAGTTTTGAGGTTGTATGCTTGTTCTGAAACTTTTCCCATGAAATGCTTTTTGTTTTGATTCTTGAGTTTGAGTGAAAATAAATGATTTTGATTGCTGGATTCTTGTTTAGAGTGGTCTAATGATTGATTCTGGAGAGATTTGTGAAGTTTCATGGCGTATTAAGAGAGATTGAGTGAGGACCTTGCCGGAGAAGATGACTGGAACACTGTTCCGGTCATCTGAAAGTGTTTAGGGTTTCTGATTAGGGCTTAATCATAATTAAGCAAGTTTGAATTCAGGCCGTCCATTCGCGCGCCAAGTCAATTCCCGCGTGTCCCAGTTTGAACCACAGCCCTTAGATCTGCTGACTTTCTCATTTTTTCATTTTAAATTCATTTTATTTTCATTTGTTTTGATTTATTTTGTACGAATTATTAAAAATAGCAAAAAATGTTTAAAAATTATGAAAATATTTGTCAAGGTTTTCATTATTTTTCAGAACACAAAAATATTTTTATTTTTATTTTTTGCATTAAAAATTATTTTTAAATCATTTAAAAGTTTTATTTTTAATTAATTAATGAAAATTAATTAATTAAAAATACTTTTAGGTATTTAAAAATCACAAAAAAAATTCATGTAACCTTTAAAAACATTTAGAAACATTGTTCAACTCTCAAACCAAATTTTTTTTTGTTCTTGATGCCTTTTGATAATTTTCTTTGGATTTAATTTCATTTCAAGGCATTATTTTGTTTCAAACTTCAAAAATTCATTTCTGCCTAACTATTGAGAGTTGGACAATGATTCTATTTGCATTGCATCTTGCATAACATGTAGTTTATAGGATAAAATTGGCTTGAATTGATCTTGCATTTTCAATTTGTTTTGCATTTTTCTTAACAAGGTACCTTAAAACCCTAGCAATCTTAGAAAATTCATAACTCTCACTAGGTTAAGAGTTGGATCCCCTCCTTTGGGCAGTGAGTTTGTATAGGTTTAGGGTTCCTTTGATTGCATTTTCAAATTTTTATCATGTCATTTGCTTCTGGTTTTGGTTTTTGCTTTGTGTGTTGACCATGAAACCCTAATTTATGCCTTCCTTTGCATCCATCTTCCATTTGTTTGCATATCATGACTCGCCATGAAATTTTGTGCATCCATTTGATTCATAATACATCTTAAGACATATTAGAATCATGTGTGATCATTGCATCTTTCATTTGCCATGTTGTATGCCATTTGCATTTCATAACTTTTCATGTACATCCATGGTTCAAAGCATGCTTCTCTTGCATCCATGTGTTTATATGATCATTCTAATGCTTTGCCTCATGTTTGCATCATCTCTTAGCATCATTAACATCATATTCATGCTTCTGGTTTTGGTTTGCATCATGACATTTTATCTCATTTGCATTGCATTTCATTTCTTTTACTAACTTTTCAGGTGGTAAGTTGTTTGAGAAGTGAATTTGCCTTCACTTCTCACAATCTCTTTTCATTTCTCTTATGCATAATTGCTGCATTTTTGTATGTGTTTGGATTGAGCTTGCTCATTCATGTTCATCTTACTTTCTTTCTCCAAGTAACTTGTCTTCTTAAGTGAAGCAAGTTGTTTTGCTTCTCTTTGCTCCTTTCATCTGCTTCTCTCCTTGGTGGTTCTTTGAAGAGATCTTTTGCAAGCCTCATAAACCCTAGGAATATCCAAGCATGATCACAATTAGGGTTTGATTAGTCCCCCACTTAGTTTTACCTTTGTGTTATCTTTGAGTCTTCTCTTCTCATCTCATAATCAAGGACTAAACCCTGAAGGCTTTAAGGCTTTGTGATTAAGCTTATGTCTGCATCCTTCTATTAGGATGGAGTGTATAACTTTAATCCTAAGTGTTAAACCCTTAATGTGTTTAAATCCTTTAATCAATTCACTTAATAATCATCAAGACATCAAGCTTGTAACTTGGGCCTTGCATTAGGGTTCTAATTCTTCCTTAATTGGTTAAGAAGGACTAACCCTGGTGTTAATGGACAAGTCCTCCTCAAGTTGTCTTACAAACCATAAAAATCACTTCTTCATCTTACCATTAACTAAAATCCACTTTAATAAAGGCTTTGTTTTGTCATGAGGTTAATCCCTAATCATGGATTAAGCTGAGGAGTTTTTCTCAGTTTAAATGCTCTCATCTATTATCCTTCTATTAGGATAGTGTAATGTGTCTGTTTAATCCCTGATTATGGCTTAAGCTCATTACTCAACACTAAAAAAAACAACAAAAACATCTAAATAATCACAAATAGGTTAATGATCTTAATCCTACATCATGGTGATTAAGTGTGAGATACTGACTTCACACTTAAGGTATCTCATTACCCCTAATCAGAGGGAGGATGTGATGAGTTTACTAACCCATTGGTTTAGGCTTAAGCTCATTAACTTATGACAAACTTCAAAAAGCAATAAAAGACTAAAAACACAAAAACAAACAATAATCGTCTCCTCCGGGATTCTTTTCTCATCTCATTCACTCACAAGCGAGAACTCGCTTCTTCCGTCTAATGCAAGACAGTTTGCACCTGAGCCAGACAGGTCATACACTTGAGCATAGACAAGTAAGCAGTTCACAAGTCAATTTATCTTTCAGTCTCTTTGAGTCGAACTACGGTGTTCTGACTTCCTCATTGCACGAGAGGATACGTAGGCATAACTTAACAGTTATCGAACAAAAGTCTCGGTATATTCCCCCTCTTTCCAGCATTATTCTTTAGCCTCATTATCTTGAGCATTTCATTCCTGTTCTTACACTGACACTTCTCTTATACACTTCACACTTCTTTTACACTGACACTTGCATTATTTCCAGCTTTGATACACAGATTGCACTGACACTACCCCTTTAAAGCACAAATCTTTCAAGCGTGGATCCCGTCGAGTACGGCGGACAATCTGGGTGCTAATACCTTCCCAGGTTGTAACCAACCCCCTTTCTCAGTCTCTCTGGTTCGCAACCGTCTTATCCATATCTTTTCCTAGGTTTATGCAGCATTACCTTTCCTTCGGGATAAAAATGCCTAGCTGTCGACTCTTGTCTTCTGAGTTCACCCTTGTGTGTTCTCTCCTCTTTCACCGACCGTTCGCGTCTGTACCCCATTTGACCTAGCCTCATTTTGGTGGGAGCGACAAGGTGTTGCAGGCTCGTCTGGTCCGAGTTCATTTACCGTCTTGCAAATGAGACAAGTTGTCGCAAGTTCGCGTTGAGAGTGAATGAGATAAGAAGAGAGTTCTCGCAGGAAAAGACGTTTATTGTTTGTTGTTTTGTCTTTTATGAGAAGTGTTTTGATTGTTTTTTTTTATGAAAGTAGCCTCATGATTAGACTTGTACATAATGCTAGAGAAGCCCATATTATTCCAAGATTGAATGAATATGAGTGCCTCATGGAATAAGTCTCTGCATCTAAGACTACTTCAACCTTTATTATAGTGTTTTTAGCTTTTCTTTATGAGATGAGAAAGAATGACTCAAGTTGCAAAAGGACAAACTAAGGGGGACTAAGATACAACCCTAAGTTGTTTATTTCATGGTTTGTCCTATGGTTAGTATGTTATTCTAATCCTAATGAAGAATGGAAAGAAGAAAAGAGAATTATAACTAAACTTACTTCCTAAGGAAGTTAAGTTGGTTCTAAAGAAAAAAAGGGAAACCTAAGATCCAAGCACAAAGTGCAAAGGCAAACACATTTAAAATGCATAAGAGATAAGAATGAAGTGATGTTTACCTCAATCTTCCCCCTACAAAACAAGAGGTAGCATGATGAAGAAATTTGAACACATAAGCAATGCAAAGCTCAAGGAAAGCTCAAACTAGCTAAAGGAAAAACATTAATGAACTTCTAAGGCTAAGACCTAGGCCTAAGGGATCCTACATGAGAACAAGCTTCTAAATTCAGTAGCTAACTCACACTTAAGTATCCTAGGGTTATAAGAATTAACAACTTCAAACTATGCCCTAAAATGAAGCTAAACCCTAATTGGAGTTAAAGTGAAGTTACATGAGGAACTTAAGTGATTAAGCATGCTAAACTTATATGAAGTCCAAGGTGAATGGAAAATCCATGAGATAAAACTTAATGAAAGTATCCTAAGATGTAAAACAAAGTGGGAGCAAAGAGATTTAAGTGAAAAATATTCAAACAATATGTGGAATGGGGTGAGAATAAGAAGAAATGAACATAGAACTTCAAAGGAAGAAAAAGACTTAGAATAAAGTCAAACATGATCAAAAGGTTTTGAATTCCCCATAAAAAAACCAGGGGCTTGATGAAATATTAGAATGGAGTTGGAACTCACAAATGGCTCACGAATAAGATGCTATGAAAGGCATTAGGGTTAAGGAACCAAAATGTTAAATTTGAAGTATTAAGAAGGCATATGACACTCAATGAAGCACAAGGACTCAAGACTTAAAATGAGTACATGAAAATCAGTATGAACACTTATTAGATGTATAACGATGACTTAACAAGTATGACATGGTCACAAAATTGGTTTTGAAGGGTTAACAAGGAAAAGAAGAAGAATTAGGGCAAAGGAAGACATATGTGACTTATGGCTCAAGTAATCAACACAAATAAAAACACAATGACCTAAAGTGGATACACAACATTCAATGACCTCTAATGGACTCTAGGAGACTCCAAATTAATACCTCAAATGAATGGCATAAATGCCTTATCAAAATGGAATAAGGAGAAGTGAGAAAAAGAACCAAAATATGACTTGTAGTACAAGATACTTGGAAAAAGATCAAATGTCATGGAAAAACTATGAAAATGGATATTTAAATATTTTAAAAATATAATTTTTATGCAAAAAATAAAATAAAAATCATTTTCTGATTAAAAAAAATATTTGAGACGAAAATGCAAATGGAAATATTTTTGGGATTTTTCTAAGTATTTTAAAATAAATATGCAAGAAAAATGAATAAAAATGAAATAAAAATGGATAAAATGGGAAGTCAACGCATCTGGTGGATGAGATTCAAAGGGAAAAGGGAGGGAATTGACTGCGTGCCAGATCCAAAGGCCCACATTCAAACTGGCCTAATTACTTAACTAAAAGATCTCTTAAAAAATCCTATTTTTTCCTATTCAAACAAGGGCTCAAAGTGGATTAGGGTTTATGGTGATTAAGGAAAATGGATGGAATCAAAAAGATACCAAACATGACCTAAAAAATAAACAAAAATTATTTTTGGGAGCTTAAATATGTCCTCTGGATAGGGCAAAAATAATGGGTTTCATATCAATTTTGGTTTGGGAGAACAAAAATGAACAAAACAATGTATTCATAAAGAAGAGAAAACAAGAAGAAATTAATTGGAGAATAAATTCTGGTTGAAAAATAAATGGAAAATGAAATAAAAAATTGTAGAAAATTAGGAAATATGCCAAAGATCAAGTATGAATTTAATTGGAATTTTTGGTGGACATTTTGTATTTTTATAAAAACAAAATGAAATAAGAAATAAAATGAAAATAAAAAGAAGAAAGAAATGAGCAGGGGTGCATTAAGTAAGAAACTTGAACTGAGATCATTTGGGCTGAATTGCAAGGGGGTGTGGATAGTGATCTGGGTCCAAGTCCAAGGCGTTGAATACACACAATTATGGTGTATCTCAGGTCAACAAGTTGACTCCCTCTAGACTCTCTGATTGATCACACGCTTCTCACTCATTCTCACAAAAATGGACAAACGAATGAAAGTATGGACACATGGAAATATCCCTAGGCACACACACAAATGATCACTCAGACCTCCCCTCAGATGGAACGTGAAACTCACACTCTCATTAATGTGTTGTCAGCTCATGAAGTGTTGGATGAAACTGATCGCACAGTTGTGACTTAAAATCAGATTAATCATAGGGTTCCTATTCATGTGATCGGAGCTAGTCTCCGGTCATCTTCTCTGATCACACTCCGGCTAGGGTTTGCTCAAAACATCATGAAAACAAAAATCAAGACCATCAATTTGTTCCTCATGCTTCATACATTCATAATCCATCTTTAGATTTCACTTCTCATGCAAGAATAAGCAAGATCGAAGGCAACAATATCCAACCTAAAAACTGAAACTATGCCTCTAAGAGGCCTATCAACTAGCCATAACAATCACTGCTTCTATTAAGCTCTAAAGCACACAAATCAATCAAAACAGAGGCAAAATATGCAAGTGGAATTTTAGAGAATACCTGAAGTGCAGTGATTCAAAATGTTGAGGAAAGATCAGAGAGGAGGTTCCAATGTCCTTGCAGCTTGATCTTGAATGTCTTCAGAGTTAAATAAACACTCTAATGTTGATGAATTTTAGTGTAGCTTAAAATAGAAGAGATGATATTGAACTCAATTCTTTCTATTTCAAACCAATTCCTCCATGGATCTCATGCTCCTGGTGAATATGAAGTTGACATGATGATGATTAATGTTGAACTGATGAAGATCACTGAGA
This sequence comes from Lathyrus aphaca, assembly GCA_963966055.1. Lineage (NCBI taxonomy): Eukaryota > Viridiplantae > Streptophyta > Magnoliopsida > Fabales > Fabaceae > Lathyrus > Lathyrus aphaca. The sequence goes on along the minus strand of OZ014520.1, from coordinate 457,843,172 downwards.
ACCTTGGCAGTTTGCAGATATATCCACTGGTGCAATTTAGAACCTACTGTAAACACCCCAAAATTTCCCTCACTCATATCACACCATGGCTTGTGATCTTTCATTTTTGCATAAGCATGAGCATACCACCTCATATTGCATATTTCTTTCATCTGCATAGTTCATGTTCATCTGCATCTAGGGTTTGTGATCTGAGCAGTCCAAGACCTCATCCGAGCCACTCCAAAGGCCTCAAAGCTTTCCAATAAGTTCCCTGTGTGTTCTATCATCATATTATGCCTCTCAAAGTTTAAGGAAGTCAAGAAATCACAAGAATTGGCAAGGCATGGAAGCAGAGCTAGGGTTTTCAATACACAGATGACCAAAATTAGGGTTTTGGTTTCAGAGGCCTCAACTCCAAAATTTTGGGCCATTCTTGTTTCTAATGTTCTTAAGATGTTATAAGGATCATATGTACCAAGTTTGATGAAGAAATTCATTATGGAAGTCATTTGTTCACTAGGTAACGTCTTGAGCAATTTAAGTCAAAATCAGGGCATCTGAGGCCCCCAACAATGGAACCAAAGGGGTATTATCATCAAATTGAAGCTCTATTATCTTTATTTGATCATTTAAGTGCTTGGAAGTTCACAAAATTGATGAAATTTGAGCTAAACCAAAAGTTGCCAAAAATGGAAATGACTTGTAATGGAAACTTTCCATTTTGGGAAAGTTCTTCAACCTCCTCTTTCTTAATCAAAAATGCTTCAAATGAAAAATTCTTGGTCATGAAAGTTGTAGATTAGGTCTTTCCCTTTTCAAAAAGTACAAGAACGTGTTCTAATTCATTATGGAACTCAAGTTATGATCCTTCAAAGTTGGCAAAAATCACATAATTTTCACATTCATGCCAAAGAGGGATTTTTGCAAATTCACTTGCCAAGCTTCTAAGTGACCTCTAATGCATCTCTGAACATCATACCATCATAGTGCAACTCATTTTGATCAGAATTGGCCCAAGAATTATGCATTTTCATGCCTTGAACTTCAAGAAATTTAAAAAAGGCCAAAACTTCTCAAATTTGCCAAATGGTATAGATCTTTCCATACACTTGTGCCAGCATGCCAAATCTGTTTCCATGGTCCTCCTTGAACTCAGCTGAGGCCAGAGACCCCTTGCAACCAGGCCTGCCATGACCCATACCTCAAGTACAACCAAACTTGACTTTTTGCATTTCACACCATACCAATCAGCATAGCCCACAACAACTCTTCTGATCTATCACAACTTCACATACATGCCCTAAGCATCACATTTCATAACATCTTGGAGCTTGAATCATCCCACACATTCAGATTGCCAAAATCCTAAAGAAACTTCATTTCTTCGAAACTCATAAACCAACCATCAAAACCTAAAACTTTCTTCACCATTCAACTCAGCATCACTCATAGAACATTTCCCACCCTCCACTATAGCTTGAAACCTCCCAAAACAAAAACACGATTTCACCCCCCCCCCTTGAACTGAAACTTCAAAACAGCCCAAATAAATTCCTTCCAAGCATCAAAGCATCCTCAGGAGGTCCATTGGAGTTGATTGGCACCAAAGAAAGGCCCAGATAGCTCAAACTGAGAAAGCTCAAGATCAGGTATCATCAAGAACAAATTTTCCAGAATTTGTATTTTTTGTTATAGAAATGTTCTTCATGTTTCACTGATCACACTGCACCTTTTACTTTTGAAAATGATTGAATATTGAGCCTGTATCGTGCTTCTGAAACTTTTGCAATTTTTATGTTTTGACTCGAATCTCATGTTTGATGCAATATAAATGTTGTTTGATGATTGAATCTTGTTTAGAATGATTAGGAGAGTTGATCTGGAGAGTTAGAGCTCCTAATTTGGCATAGGGAAGACGTTGGGATTTTGGTCTTGCCGGAGAAGATGACCGGAGCTTGTTCCGGTCACCTGAAAGTCATTAGGGTTTGTAATTAGGGTTTAGTTGCCCAGTTTGAATTCTGGCCGTAGGAGGGTGATAAGCGCGTAAATGTGTGGCCTGGATCATTTCAGTTAACCCTAATTTTCAATTAATTAAATTAATTAAGTAATTAGGCCAGTTTGAATGTGGGCCTTTGGATCTGGCGCGCAGTCAATTCCCTCCCTTTTCCCTTTGAATCTCATCCACCAGATGCATTGACTTCCCATTTTATCCATTTTTATTTCATTTTTATTCATTTTTCTTGTATATTTATTTTAAAATACTTAGAAAAATCCCAAAAATATTTCCATTTGCATTTTTGTCTCAAATATTTTTTTTAATCAGAAAATGATTTTTATTTTATTTTTTGCATAAAAATTGTATTTTTAAAATATTTTAATGTTTATTTTAATTAATTAATTGAATTTAATTAATTAAAATAGCATTTAAGTTTCTAAAAATCACCAAAAAAATCATATTGCATCTTAACAAATTTAGAAACATTTTCAAACCCTTCATACAAATTTCTTTTTGGTTTTGATCATCATTTGAATATTTTCTTTGAATTTAGGGTTCATAAAATCTTATTTTTAACCCTAACCTTTGAAAAATCTTGTCTGCCTAACCATGAAGGGTTTGAAGTTGGTTTAATTTTTTATAATGTCATTTCCTTCTTTCTTTGCCATTTGCATCTCATCCTTTCATGTAACCCTAATTTTGCATTCTTACTTGCATCTTACATTGCATTGCATGAACATATGAACTTGCCATGTCATTCTAAGCATTTGTATGCCATCTTAGACATCTTAAGATATTTCTTGAACATTTCTTGATCATTTATTCATACATTTGCTATGCTTTGCATCCATTACATGTCATGAACATCCATGTGTTCTCATGCCTCTTACATGCTTCATTTTCATTCATCCTCTTGTATGAACACACACATGCATCTTGTATGCCTTTTCATCATATCATAGCATCATTTACATCATTTTTATGCTTCTGGTCTTGGTCTTTGCCCTTGCATATGCATCATTTCATTTCATTCTTTTCATATTACATCTTGTACTAACTTTCCAGGTTAATGGTAAATTTGTTCAGGAGGTGGATTTGCCTTCACCTCCCACCACTTCTCATCTCTTCATATTGCATCTTTGCTGAATTTTACTTGTACTTGAGTGAGCTTGATAACTTGTGCTTCTCTTCCTTTCTTCCTTTAAGTTACCTATCTTCTTAGGAAGTAAGTAACTTATTCTTCTGCTTCCTTCTCTTTTCATCTTGCTTCTCCTTGGTGGCTTCCTTGAAGACTTCTTTTCTTAAGCCTCACAAACCATAGGAACATCGAAGCATGATAATAATAATGGTTGTGATTAGTCCCCCTTAATTTTTACCTTTGAGTCTCCTTGAGTCTCTCTTCTCATCTCCGTAATCAGAGACTAAACTCTTAAAGTTTAAGGACTTTGGAATTAGGGTTATGCATGTATCCTTCTATTAGGATTGAGTGTATAACTTTAATCCTAAGTGTTAAACCTTTAATTTGTTTAAACCTCTTAATCAAAACATCTTAATAATCACTAAGACTTCATCTTGTAACTTAGGCCTTACATTAGGGTTCTAATTCTTCCTTTATGGTTAAGAAGGACTAACCTTAGTGTTTAATGGACGAGTCCCCCACAAGTTGTCTTACAAACCATAAAATTCATTTCTTAATCTCATCCCTTAATTAAAATCCACTTAATAAAGGCTTTTTTATATAATGAATTTAATCCCTAACCATGGATTAAGTTGAGGTATCTTCCTCAACTTAAGTGTTCTCATCTATTATCCTTCTATTAGGATGGTGTAATGAGTTCACTAATCTGTGATTAGAGATTAAACTCATTACTTAACACTAAACAAAAACCCAAAAAACATCTAAATAATCACAAGTAGGTTAATGATCTTAATCCTACATCATCATGGTAACTAAGTTGAGATGTTTATCTCATGCTTAAGTATTCTCATTATCCCTAATCACAGGGAGGATATAATGAGTTTACAACCTTTGATTTAAGCTTAAGCTCATTAACTTATGCAAAAACACCAAGAACAATAACAAAATTGAAAACACAAAAACAAACAATAATCGTCTCCTTCGGAATTCTTTTCTCATCATACTCATTCATAAACGAGAACTTGCTTCTTCCATCTAATGCAAGACAATTAGCACTCGAGCCAGACGAGTCATACACTTGAGCATAGGTAAGCAAGCAGTTCACATTCAATTTATCTTTCAGTCTCTTTGAGTCAAACTACGGTGTTTTGACTTCCTCATTGCACGTGAGGATACGTAGGCATAACTTAACTGTTATCGAACAAAAGTCTCTGTGTCTTCCCCCTCCTCCAGCATTCTTTTCTAAGCCTCAGTTCCTGAGCATTCACCCTTTTGCACTGACACTTGTATATTGTTTTCCAGCTTTTGCACACAGATAGCACATACACTCCCCCTTTAAACACAATCTTTTAAGCGTGGATCCCGTCAAGTACGACGGACAATCAGGGTGCTAATACCTTCCCAGGTTGTAACCAACCCCCTTTCTCAGTTTCTCTGGTTCGCGACCGTCTTATCCATCTCTTTCCAATTTTATGCAACATTACCTTTCTTTCGGGATAAAAATGCCTAGTTGGCGACTATATTCACTTCATTTACTTTTCTCTTTTCACCGACCATTCGCGCTTGTACCGGGATGCAAATCTTCGGGAGCGACGCCTACCAACTGAATTCTTCCATGGATAGTGCTCACAAGTTGCAGAGGATGATGATTATATGAAGAATGGCTTGTGTTGAAGAATATAAAGAAGAATGAAGAGAAAATGCAGAAGAAATTTTCATTATACAGAGAGAAAAATCAGAGGATTTTGGAAGTGATTCGAGCAAAATGAAGGTGTGTCTACAATTCAGTTGGAGGAGAGGCTTATATACCCATGGTTATAAGCTAACTAACTCAGTTGTTTGTTAGAACCATGGTTAAATTTAACCTGAGGTGCTATGAGAAAAGTGAAGGTGTTTGGTGCAATGGGTTGCAATTCAGTTCATCTTGAGTTTGTTTGCTCGAATCTGATTCAATGTGGAGCTGAACATGTTAGTTATGACGAGCTTGATGATGCAAAGTGAAGCAGATCCTATGCTGCAGCTTGAATTCAGCATTATGCTTCTCATTTTGTTTGAATCTTCATGAGATGCATGGCAGCTATGGTGATCATGCAAACATGTGATAAATTGCACTCTAAATATGATGCATCATGATCACTACAAGTTGAATGAGGCAAAGAAGTTGAACTGAACTAATATCATTTCTTGATTCAATGACTTAACACACAAGAAATCAGAATGTAATGCATGACCTTCTATGTTTTGAAGCTTCATGATCAAGTCATCAAAACATGGAATTCTTATGCTCAATTTGAAGCAGATGTTTTATACAACAAGTTTGCAGTTCACTCCATGATGAGATAATGCCATTAGATACCTCAAATATGTCATGGAATTTCATGTCACAATGCTACATATTTGGATTGCTAGAACTTGGCTTGCCTTGGAACCATAGCCTATGTATTTCTAGATTGATCCTTACCTCTTTGACCCTCCATATGTCCTAGAAATATTGTTCAAATAAACATTTGTCAAACATGAAAGTTGTAGGAAACATGGCAAGGAACGATTTTCATGTTGGACAAATTTTCATTTGAGGTCATATTTTTGAAGAAAAATTCCCATACATTTTTCCCTCCACATGTTTGATTAAATGCCTGACAAGTCATGCGCGTAGGCCTTGCCTTGCCTAGCACATGACTTGGTTTTTGCCTTGATTTGTCCAATCTTTGCAAGATCATAACTCTCTCTATTTTAATGTTATGAATTTGTTCCACCCATAAATTTGATGCCCAAGATGCCCTCTTTCAAACATCCCAAGTGGAATTTTCATTTGGCTTTTAATTTGGGAGAAGGCCTCTCTTGAAGTGGCTACAAAAATGGCCAAAACTTGCCTTTTATGGAAACCCTAATTTTCCAAAAATGGTATGTTTTGATTTTCTTGATTCGTCATGATTCCTCCATCATCTCTTGATCAAATTTGGTCCATAGGTTCCTTGTAATCCTAATTTCATAAAATTGACCTCAAAAAGTCAGGAGTTGACTTTTTTCTCAACATGGTTGACTTTCCCCAATTTCTTGATTTTCAATCAATTGACCAATTAAACCTCTTCCAAAATGATTCAATTGATGGAATTTCAACCCTAGGTGCCCAATATCATGTATAAAACAATTAAATAAAGCTTGGATAAAAATTCCCTTGGGAAGCCCAATTAATCAGAAACCCTAATTTGGCCTTGTTTTGTCAGGAGATGTGGCACTGCTTGACTCCTCTGATCAATCGACTTCTTTCTAGGACTTGTGGCCTCCAATGAAGACTTGTGGGATGTTATGAACCCTTTGCACAATTTTGTGAAGTCATATTTCCCCTTTGATGGTCTTTGGATAATCATCAACTACTTCAGTCATTGATCGCAAGCCTATGCCTTTGCTATGGTGGTTATGATGAAATGTTTTGGGTCATGCTATGAGTTTGAGTATGCAAAGTGATATTCCAAATTCCATGAACATGGGAGGGAAAATTTTGAGGTATTACAGTAAGAAGATGTCGCTAACCTTTGTGAGTGAATCACTAGTTAAAATACGACATTGATTTTTGATAGAAGAAAACATGCATATGCAACACCAACCCAGATCTTTTAGCACTTCTCATAGGAGTCAGGAACGCGGTCTCGTGGTAGTACGCTCTCGAAATAACCCTGTTTCAGTTAGGACCTTTGAGGGTTGTATCATGGCCTAGTCCACGGTTATAAAAACAAAAGATATAGGCTCGAAGTTTATTTGTGCCCACACCTCTTCGTGATGTTCTTCGATCCTATGTTCAACTAGCTTTCACAAGTGCTCAACTCTCAAAAAGGATTTTGTGATGGTTAAGGAACCAATTACACTGACGGTTTAAGCACCAATCAGGTTGTTGTTTGGAGTCAGTCACCCCTACTTTGTTCTTGTTTAAGGATCTTTCTTGTGTAATCCTCTTTGTCTTTTGCCTTTCATTCTTTTGCTTATCCCTAACTTTTTCCTGGACTGATTCTTGTGAATCTCTGATTGTGAAGTCCAGCGGGATGCCCTAATTTTTTCCTAAGTCGCTTGTTTTCAAGTTTCAACTTAGTGGGCTTTTCCATTATTTTTTTTCTTTTTTTTGAACAAATCGTGTGACATATTTGTCTTGATTTCTTTGCGAGGGTCGTGATTGTCTCACTTTTCAGTTGATGAGGAATAACCATTGTGGTTTCCGGTCTTTGGCCCTCTGTATTTGGGTAACCATTGTGATTTTCGGGTCTTTGGACCTCTTGATTTGGTACAACGAAAGGTAATGGATCCTCAGATGGGCACTCCTTTTGAAATTTGAACACTCAGTCAAACTAACTAACGCCTACCCTGCCCCTGGGTTAAATGCAAGGATTTTTTCATGCGAAAAGAAACTCCTACTTCAAGGCTCAAATGGGTTGGAAGGGTCTATCTCCGTTATATCTCTGTTGTTTAGGATTTGAACCAATGCATGTACATCGTCAACATGGTCTTTCTCAAAATCACACAATTAGAGATTTTTGCGCTTTCATTTCGTCATTCTCCCTGATAGAGTTTAAGCGTAACAGTTGGTATTTCAATGCACATACACAAAATTATAAGTGAATACAAATGAATTACCTCAAGAAAAACATGTGAGTTTTATTATGATTAACATTCAAAAGTAAACAAATTTCATGCATGCATACAAATGTTGAAGCAAACAAGAAAAACTACAAATGAAACATAGTAAAGAAGCTGAACATTGCCATTGTTGAGGAGACTTGGCTCCTTCTGGACTAATCAGTCTTGAGCGCTTCCTGTTATCAATAGCTCTTCATGGAATTGTAGTATTCAAGTAAGTGGTTGCATGTATGACATGTCAATCATACCTCTTCTTCTAGTTATTGATCACACTAAAATTCACCGTATTTCTGACTCCGATTTCGCATGCATTCTTAGCTTTTATTGTTATTTTGTTATGTTATTACTTTGTTTTCTTTTGTTTTCAGGTTTTTATTGTAATCGGGGCTTGAATCGAGAAAAGGAGCGAAAAAGGAGTGGAAACGGACGAAAACCTAGAAATTCAGCATTTTGCACTTACGACACCCACCGTGGCGGGCGCCATGGGGTTAGCCATGATGTGGCCACGTCTCAAGACCACTCCACAACTGCCAAGACCCACGATCCCCACTCTTTCATTCTCCATTAGTACTATGGCGGACGCCATAGGCCTGTGGCGGGCGCCATAAGGCAAAATTCAGTTCCCTCCACTTTTTAGTGGAGGGGCGTCCTGGTCATTTCCCGCATTTAGTTTTCCTATAAATAGGACTTTAGTTTTTCGCTTTTCTTCATCTAAAGTTAGATTTCTTTAGGCATATATCAGTTTCAAAGCAGTTACCATTCCACATCGGGGTGTTTCTGCAATCGAGTGATCGAGTCTGTAACCTGTCTGTGTGATCGAAGTTTTGGAGCACTCTGGAGGAAGTTAATCCTGCCGCCATTTTAATTCCAGTTCGTATTTTACTTTTCCGCATTGCTTTACTTTTATTTATTTCTCGCACTGCTTTACTTTCTTTATTATCCGCACTCGCACTTTATTTCGTTTATTTCCCGCACTCGCTTTACTTTCGTTTATTACCCGCACTTGCACTAAATTCCTTTATTTCCCGCACTCGCACTAAATTACTTTATTTCTCGCACTCGCACTAAATTCATTTACTTTCCGTACTCTCACTAAATTACTTTTATGAAAAATTATAAAAAGAATCTTTACTTTATCATGTCTAACTAAATCCATAAAGGTTAGAATGTAAGGATCGTAATTGAACCAGTAATCCGTATAATTGTTCGTGGAAACACTTAAAGGGCTATTTTATCTTTCAATCTAATTGTTTTTAACTATTTCAAAAACAGCCAAAAGCGCTTTGTCTAGATCATTAGGAGTTTTTAGATTAAAAATAAAAGAGATTTTAAAACGATTTTCGGACGCGTTAGGAAGTTTAGAGTCTGGTTTGTAAGAACCTCTTTTTGCTAAGAAGTTCAGGTTAAAATACTTTTCAACTTTGTTAAGATACTACATTTCTTAAAAATAGGTTTACTACTCTAACGCAGTACGCACCTTTTTATCCGTGACAATAGGAGGGGTTGATTAGAGAGTACAACTCGGTTTTGAATACGCGAAAGCGACAGTTCCTGTCAAATTAGTTCTTTTCAAAGGAGAAAACATTGCCCATAAGTAGTTCCATTAACAAGTACTGGATTATCATTGATTACGTGAATTACATTCGAGCCTGTATTTTATTTATTATTTAAAATTATCATTTTATTTACCATTGCACCCTTCTTAAAACCCCTATATTTAGTTGCCTTAGATACACACCATAACAACAGGTACGATAGATTGACACTTGGTCTCTGTGGATTCGACAATCTTTTATATTACTCTGACGTGTTCGTACACTTGCGAAAAACACGCATCAAGTTTTTGGCGCCGTTGCCGGGGAACAATTTCGTCAAATTTCATACCCTGTAGTTATACCGTTTAGACTAAGGTTGTTACCCACCGGTCAATGCGAAAGACTCGCAGTGCCGGAAGTTTAGTAGACCCTCTAGCTGAACCTGAACGTTACGCTCGCGCACGTTTGTTTTTCCATAGGAATAGGAGAGCTATGGCCGAAGATCAAAACCGAAGACCTCTTAAGGACTTCGCCCAACCATCAAACGAGGAACCTAGTTCCAGTATAGTAAACCCCGCTATCCCAGCCAATAATTTTGAACTTAAACCATCCCTGCTGCAATTAGTGCAACAGAGCCAATTCGCAGGTCTCGCTACTGATAACCCGAACCAACATTTAAAAAACTTTCTTCAGTTAGCAGACACCTTTAAAACCAATGGAGCTTCTCCTGAGGCGATACTCTTAAGATTATTTCCCTTTTCCCTCAGAGATAAAGCTCTATCATGGTTAGATTCCCTTCCACCCAATTCAATAACAATTTGGGATGACCTTAGAAAAGTTTTCCTTGCTAGATATTTTCCCCCAAGTAAGACCTCTCTTCTTCGAAACCTAATAACTAGATTTACCCAACACCAAGGAGAGTCGTTGTTCGAAGTCTGGGAGAGATATAAAGAACTATTAAGAGCATGCCCACATCATGGCTTAGAGAATTGGCTAATCATCCAAACCTTCTATAATGGACTTCATTATAACACTAAGATGACCATTGACGCTGCCGCTGGTGGCGCACTGATGAACAAACCTTACCCTGAAGCTAGTGCCCTTATCGAGGATATGGCCCAAAACCATCAATCATGGGGAGTAGAACGAGCGACAGCGGAGAAGAAGGAAGCCCAAGGAGGAATACATGAGCTAAGCTCTATAGACATGATGCATGCTAAAATGGACGCGTTGGCCCTTAGAGTCGAACATATGTGTACAACTCTGAATACTGTAGCCGCAGTTTCGCCGAATTGTGAGATATGTGGAACGCAAGGACACCAATCCGCCGAATGCAATCTGTTGAACGAGACCAACACTGAGCAAGTGAACTATACCCAAGGGAACCCATTTTCAAATGCATATAACCCTGGATGGAGGAATCACCCAAACTTCTCCTACAAAAATAATAACCCTATTCAAAATACCGCACCTCCGAGACAACAAGGTTACCAAGCCCCAAGAACAAATCAACCTATGCAACCTGTACCACCAAGTCCGAGCTTCGATGAAGTTGTAAAAAACTTTATCACTGCTCAAGAAAAAAAAAACAAAGAGTTCATGAACCAAAACGTCCATGTTAACGAACTAATTACCCAGTTAGGAACCAAGGTTGATCAAATCATTACTCATAATAAGATGCTTGAAACCCAGATCTCTCAGGTAGCGTTAAACCAAGCCCCACAGACTATACCTAGAGGACAGTTCCCTGGACAACCTCAACAAAACCCGAAAGGGCAAGCCAATGCCATTACTCTACGAAGTGGAACCGCTTATAAAGAACCTTCAAACCCTAGATTGAGTGAGCCCGAAACTTCTGAGAGGAGTGAGGAGAAGGAACCAGAGGAGTCTGAAACCCCGGAAAGTCAAGAAAAAGGAAAAGAACCTAAAAATAAAACCTATGTACCACCACCGCCATACAAACCACCAATACCTTACCCTCAAAGATTAAAGAAAACCCAAATCGATAATCAATATCAAAGATTCGTTAAGGTTATAGAAAAACTTCACGTAGAAATCCCCTTTACAGAAGCCATCACCCAAATACCTTCTTATGCTAAGTTTCTCAAAGACATACTTACGAATAAACGTAGACTTGAAGATCCAAAACCCGTGGAATGTAATTCTATTTCCGAAAATAGGTTAGCAAAGAAAGATAAAGATCCCGGAAATTTTTCCATTCCTTGTATTTTGGGGAATCATGTCATCGAAAAAGCTTTTCTAGACTTAGGAGCTAGTGTGAGCTTAATGCCTTTAGCAGTTTGTGAGAGATTAAACTTAGGAGAATTACAACCTACTAAGATGTCACTTCAATTAGCCGATAGATCCGTTAAATACCCTATAGGCATACTTGAAGACGTCCCTGTTAGGATAGGTCAGCTGTTTATACCTACTGATTTTGTTGTCATGGACATTAAAGAAGATGACGACGTACCAATCCTCCTAGGTAGACCATTCTTATCAATTGCTGGAGCCGTGATAGATGTTAAAAAAGGAAAACTAACTTTTGAGGTAGGTGACGAGAAGATAGAATTTATACTTTCAAAATTTCTTATGGCACCTGTGATAGGAGATGCTTGTTATGCCTTAGATATCATCGAAGAATGCATTAGGGAATTAGAACAAGAAGAAGAAAATGAATCTATAAAATTGCCATCAACCCTTATTTTGGAAGATGACAATTATAAAAGACCCTACATTGATGATAACCTTCACGAATGTTTATCTCTTACCCCAGATCCTATGCCTTGCCCTATGAAACCGACCGTAAAACTTAAAGAACTGCCTAAAAACCTGAGATATGAATTTCTCGATGAAGATATGAACCGTCCAGTTATAGTCAGTTCTACCTTAAACCAAGAAGAAACCAATAAATTACTAGAAGTTTTACGTAGGTACCCCTCAGCCTTAGGATATAAGATCTCTGATCTAAAAGGAATAAGCCCATCCGTATGCATGCATCGGATTTTGCTTGAAGAAGATTCAAAACCTTCCAGAGAACACCAACGAAGAATAAATCCTATAATGAGTACTGTAGTTAAGACTGAAGTTCTTAAGTTACTAGAGGCAGGTATAATATATCAGATCTCGGACAGTAAATGGGTGAGTCCTGTGCATGTAGTACCTAAAAAGGGAGGCATCACAGTCATGCAAAACGAGAAGGGCGAACCTGTAGCAAAAAGAACCGATGGAGGTTGGCGTATGTGCATAGATTATAGAAAATTAAATAAAGCAACTAGGAAGGACCATTTCCCATTACCATTCATAGACCAAATGTTGGAGCGCCTAGCCAGACACTCTTACTTTTGCTATTTAGATGGATATTCAGGATTCTTCCAAATACCTATTCACCCCGAAGATCAAGAAAAAACTACCTTTACATGCCCAGTTGGAACCTTTGCCTATAGAAGAATGCCTTTTGGACTCTGTAATGCTCCTGCCACTTTCCAACGCTGCATGATGTCTATCTTTGCAGACTATTTAGATGGAATCATGGAAGTATTTATGGATGATTTCTCAGTTTGTGGATCAGATTTCAAAAATTGTCTTATCAACCTTGAGAAAATCCTGGAGAGATGTGTGGAGGTCAACCTTGTGCTAAATTGGGAAAAATGTCATTTCATGGTCACCGAAGGGATTGTTTTAGGACATATAGTTTCCGAAAAAGGTATAGAGGTAGATAAAGCAAAAATAGAAGTCATAGAGAATCTAAAACCGCCGAAGACTATCAGGGAGATAAGAAGTTTTCTTGGACATGCCGGATTTTACCGACGTTTTATCAAGGATTTCTCCAAAATAACAAAGCCCTTAACTGGTCTTTTGATGAAAGATGCTGAATTCATCTTCGATGAAAAATGTACTGAAGCATTTAATCTTCTGAAGCAAGCTCTGATTTCAGCACCTATAATGAAACCCCCTGATTGGTCAGAACCGTTTGAGATAATGTGTGACGCCAGTGATTATGCTGTTGGAGCCGTTATAGGTCAAAGAAAAGACAAAAAGTTACACGTAATTTATTATGCCAGTAGAACCCTAGACGCTGCACAGCTCAACTACGCAACAACCGAAAAAGAGCTCCTAGCTGTAGTTTTTGCCATAGACAAATTTAGATCTTATCTAGTAGGAGCCAAGATTATAGTTTATACCGACCATGCTGCCATTCGTTACTTACTAAGCAAAAAGGATGCCAAGCCTAGGTTACTTCGATGGATTCTATTACTGCAAGAGTTTGATTTGGATATCCGTGATAAGAAAGGCACTGATAACGTGGTAGCTGATCACCTATCTAGGCTAGAATACCTGAAACCTGACTCAGTACCCATAAATGATGATTTTGCCTATGATAGACTGATAGCCCAACTAGAAACTATTGAAGATGATAACCCAGACCCACATGAGTATTCTCCTAAATCCTTAGCTATAAGTAATGTACCTTGGTATGCAGACTTTGTTAATTACCTAGCCGCTGACATCATACCCCCTGATCTAAACTACCACCGGAAGAAGAAGTTCTACAGTGATGTAAGAAACTTCTATTGGGATGAACCGTTTCTTTTCAAGAGAGGTAAAGATGGCATTTTCCGCCGTTGTGTTCCAGAAGAAGAGGTAAATAATATAATTGAGCATTGTCACTCTGCACCCTATGGTGGACATGCGAGCACATCTAAGACCTACGCCAAGATTCTTCAAGCTGACCTATTTTGGCCTACTATGTGGCGTGATGTCCATGCTTTCATTGTCAATTGTGATAGATGCCAACGCACAGGAAATATTTCAAGACGTAATGAAATGCCGTTAAGAAATATCCAAGAAGTAGAACTCTTCGACGTATGGGGTATAGACTTTATGGGACCGTTGTAAACACCCCAAATTTGCCCTCACCCATTCACACCATGGCTTGTGATCATTTCATATGCATAAACTCAATCATAGCATCTCATACCACATTTTTGATTCACTGCATTGGTTCTAAGTCATCTGCATCTAGGGTTTGTGATCTGAGCAATCCAAGAGCTTCTTGAGCCACTCCAAAGGTCATCAATCACTTCAAAGAGGTCCATGTATGTCCAAGAATCATATTATATCCTCTCAAAGTCAAGAATGTCAAAGAATCACAAGAACTGAGAATGGCATGGAAGCAGAGCCAGGTTTGACTGCATAGATGACCTAGAATTAGGGTTTTGGTTTCAAAGGCCATAACTCCAAATTTTTTGGTCATTCTTGTTTCTATTGGTCTCTATATAGTATAGGGAGTATGCATATCAATTTTCATGAAGAAATTCCATGGGGAAGTCATCTGATCAAGAGTTGACTTTTCAAGCAAGTCAGTGCAAAATCAGGGCATCTGAGGCCCTCAATGACTCAACCAAGGGGTGTTCTTCATCATTTTGATTTAATATGATCTTTATTTGATCATGGAAGATGGTAGAAGTTCAAAAAATTGAAGAATTTCAAGTCTTTTGCAAAGTTGACCTTTTGGGAAAGTTTGACTTTTAATGAAATTGCCATTTTAGGCAACTTTTTCAACCTTTACTTTTTGATTCAAAAAAGCTTCAAATGGAAAAACTTTGGTCATGAAAGTTGTAGAATGGATCATTCTCTTTTCAAAAAGTACAAGAACATGACCTAATTCATCTTGGATCAAAAGTTATGGCTTGTCAAAGTTGGCTAAAATCACAAAATTTCAAAGTTTCCACCAAAGAGGCAAAGTTGCAAATTCACTTCTCAAAGCAAATTAAGTTATCAAATGCATTTCTAAACTTCACAACATGATCATACAAGACCTAAAAATCAGAATGGGCCAAGGGATCATTCATTTTTGTGGCCTATGGATCAAGATTTTTCATAAGAAGCAAAAGCAAGACAAGTTGCAAAACTCATCATAAGCTACCATCCACTTGCTTGCTGACTTGCTGAGCCATCCTAGGGTTCTCCCCACATCATGCTGCGTATGACACACCCTTTGTCCTTGGCTAGAAAGTAGCCCATACCTCTCTTACACAACTTTGACATTTTGGCAACTTGAGCCATACCAATCAATAAAGCACACATCACTTCATCTGACCAATCACAATTGTTTATACAAGCCAAAAGCAAGCCAAAGCAACAAGAACACAAGCCTGAAACACTCCATAGCACAACATTCTCATTTTCCACCCCATTTGCAAAAGCCTTCGAAACTCATCATACAAGCTACAAACTCACAAACAAACTTCACAGAACATATCACCACATCCTCCTGATCATTTCCCTGCCTTCATTCACCTTTGAAACCTCACATAAGCCAGATACGATTTCTGTCCCCTTTTGAACAGAACTCAAGCAAACTCTCAAACCAGCCATTGCAAACTTCAAACAAACCTTGCAAGCTTCTTAGGAGGATCAGTGGAGTAGATTTGAGCCAAAGAAACAGCCTGAAAGCTCTGGAATCGAAAGCTCCATATCAGGTATCATCCAAGAACATTTTTCCAGAACTTGTGTTTTGAGTTACAAACTGATTCTATGTGATGTGCTGATCATTTTAAGCTTTGAATCATTGAAAATGGTTGCGTATGTAGGATGTATTTGATCTCTGAAATTTTTGTGTTGTTTTCCGTTTTGATTCGTTCCTCATGTTTCAGTGGAAATGAATGGATTTTGGGGTGGGGTTTAGGTTTAGTGATGATTAATGATTGATTCTGGAGAGTTTGGCATGATTTCATGGCATATTGAGAGAGATTGAGAGTTGAGATGGCCGGAGAAGACGACCAGAACAGTGTTCCGGTCGCCTGAATGTGATTAGGGCAGGATTAGGGCTTAATCATTTAATTAGCGAATTTGAATCTCAGCCCTTGGATGTGGCGCCAAGTCTTCTCCCGCGCGTGTGAGTTCAAACCCTGGCCATTGATTATGTTGACTTTTCCTTTTTTCAGATTTAATTCATTTTATTTTTCATTTAAACTCATTTGTTTTCTCCATTTTATTTAAAATAGCAAAACAATTTTAAAAATTCTGAAAATTTTTATACACACTTTTATTAATTTTCAGAAACCAAAAACATTTTTATTTTTATTTTTTGCATTAAAAAATATTTTTAAATCATTTAAAAGTTTATTTTTAATTAATTAATGAGAATTAATTAATTAAAAATACTTTTAGGTATTTAAAAATCACCAAAAAATTCATGAAACATTTAAAACCATTTAGAAACATTGTCCAACCCTCAAACCAAATTTCTTTTTTGATCTTGATGCATTTTGACAATTTTCTATGGAATTAATTTCATTTTTAAGCATTATTTTGATCAAATGTTCAAAAAATCATTTCTGCCTAGTCTTTGAGAGTTGGACTTTGATTCCTTTTGCATTGTGTTTTGCATCTCATGTAGTTTGTAGGATTAAATTGGCATGATTTGATCTTTCATTTTCATTTTGTTTGACATTTTTCTTGTTAAGGTACCCTAAAACCCTAAAAATCTTAGGAAATTCATAACTTTTATTAGGTTAAGAGTTAGAACCCCTCCTTTGGGCAGTGAGTTTGTATAGGGTTAGGGTTCCTTTGAATGCATTTTTAATTTTTTATCTTGATGTTTGCTTCTGGTTTTGATTTTTGTTTGGTGTATGGATCATAAACCCTAATTTGGGCTTCCTTTTGCATCCATCTTGCATTTGCTTGCATACCATGACTTGCCATAGCATTTTGTGCATCCATTTGATTCATTAGACATCTTAAGACATATTGGAAGCATGTTTGATCATTACATCTTTCATTTACCACTTTGTATGCCATTTGCATTCCATAACTTTTCATGTATGTTCATGATCCTAAACTTGTTTCTCTTGCACCCACATGTTTGTATGATCATTCTCATGCCTTGATTCATGTTTGCATCATCTCAAAGCATCATTATCATCTCATATATGCTTCTGGTTTTGGTTTGCATCATGCCATTTCATTCCATTTTGCATTGCATTGCATTCCTTTCACTAACTTTTCAGGTGGTAAGTAACTTTGAGAAGTGAATTTGCCTTCACTTCTCACAATTTCCTTTCATCTCTCTTATGCATCATTGCTGCATTTTGTCTTGTGTTTGAGATTGAGCTTGATCTTTCTTCTTCATCTTACTTTCTTTCTTCAAGTGACTTGTCTTCTTAAATGAAGTAAGTTGCTTTGCTTCTCTTTGC
The DNA here is from genome assembly GCA_963966055.1 of Lathyrus aphaca. Taxonomy (NCBI): domain Eukaryota; kingdom Viridiplantae; phylum Streptophyta; class Magnoliopsida; order Fabales; family Fabaceae; genus Lathyrus; species Lathyrus aphaca. The sequence continues at coordinate 457,825,691 of OZ014520.1, read as the reverse complement.
TCCATTCATCTGCTTCCTGGTGGTTCCTCTGAAGATTGCTTTCTTAAACCTCACAAACCTTAGGAACAACTAAGCATGACAATGATTAGGGTTTTGATTAGTCTCCCCACTTAGTTTTATCTTTGTGTCTCATTGAGTCTTCTCTTCTCATCTCATAATCAGGGGCTAAACCCTAAAGGCTTTAAGGCTTTGTGATTAAGCTTATGCCTGCATCCTTCTATTAGGATGGAGTGTATAACTTTAATCCTAAGTGTTAAACCCTTAATGTGTTTAACTCCTTTAAATCAATTCATCTAATAATTATCAAGACATCAAGCTTGTAACTTGGGCCTTGCATTAGGGTTCTAATTCTTCCTTAATTGGTTAAGAAGGACTAACCCTAGTGTTAATGGACAAGTCCCCCTCAAGTTGTCTTACAAACCATAAAAAACCACTTCATCATCTTATCATTAACTAAAATCCACTTAATAAAGGTTTTGTTTTGTCATGAGTTTAATCCCTAATCATGGATTAAGTTGAGGAGCTTTCCTCAGCTTAAACATTCTCATCTATTATCCTTCTATTAGGATGGTGTAATGAGTCTGTTTAATCCCTGATTATGGCTTAACCTCATTACTTAATACTAAACAAAAACACCAAAAACATCTAAATAATCACAAGTAGGTTGATGATCTTAATCCTACACCAAAGGTGATTAAGTGTGAGAAGCTGACTTCACACTTAAGGTATTCTCATTACCCCTAATCAGAGGGAAGATGTGATGAGTTTACTAACCCATTGGTTTAGGCTTAAGCTCATTAACTTATGACAAACTTCCAAAAGCAATAAAAGACTGAAAACTCAAAAACAAACAATAATCGTCTCCTCCGGGATTCTTTTCGCATCTCATTCACTCACAAACGAGAACTTGCTTCTTCCGTCTAATGCAAGACAGTTTGCACCTGAGCCAGACAGGTCATACACTTGAGCATAGACAAGTAAGCAGTTCACAAGTCAATTCATCTTTCAGTCTCTTTGTGTCGAACTACAGTGTTCTGACTTCCTCATTGCACGAGAGGATACGTAGGCATAACTTAACAGTTATCGAACAAAAGTCTCTGTATATCTCCCCTCTTCCAGCTCATTTCTTTAAGCCTCATAATCTTGAGCAATTCATTCTCATTCTTACACTGACACATCATTTATACACTTTACACTTCCTTTATACTGACACCTGTACATTTTCTTCCAACCCTTTTATACACAGATTGCACTGACACTACCCCTTTAAAACACAAATCTCTTAAGCGTGGATCCCGTCGAGTACGACGGACAATCTGTGTGCTAATACCTTCCCAGGTTGTAACCAACCCCCTTTCTCAGTCTCTCTGGTTCGCAACCGTCTTATCCATATCTTTCTAGGCCCATGCAGCATTGCCTTTCCTCCGGGATAAAAATGCCTAGCTGGCGACTCTTTTCATTTCCTGTGAGTTCACTCCTGTGTGTTCTCACATCCTCCTCTCGCCGACCGTTCGCGTCTGTACCCCATTTGACCCGACTTCATTTAGTGGGAGCGACAGCTTGGCGACTCTGCTGGGGAATCTTACACTGTAACCAGGGCTTCTGGTTCTTTTTGTGGGTTCCTCCTAGCGCTTGTTTGATTTGTGTTTACTGGGGTGTTATGTGCTATTTGTGCTTGTTTTGTATTTATTTTTGCTTTATGTACAGTTGTTTTATTGCTTTCTTTATAGCTTTACATATATCATACTGTCATACTGTGCTGGCTGGATCTGTTTTGTTGCTTTGGTGGGTGGGTGTTCTGTTGAGAGTTGAGGTCCTATACCTGGGGCCTGAGTGACACCTAGGCTAGAGTGGTTCATGTTCTTTCCCATTCCATTTCGGTCTGGTGCGGGAATATGAAACACGGTTCAGATATGGGTTTCTTCTTGAGAACTCTGTGCTACAGATTTCCTGTAGTGCTAGGGCTATCTGGGAAGCCTGCTAAGTCTGGATGACCATTAGTATTGACCTTCAGAAACTGAGGTGAATTAGAGGAGGATCTTTTATGGTTATTGTAAACGCTGTACCTCCGGGTTAGAAGTGTTTACACTTCTCATAACTGATCCAAGTCTGAGGATCCTTGTTTTAGAACACCACCTGTGAGGGGGGTTGGGCTGTTTACAGGTTTGCAGGTACCCTTGACCTCAACATACCCTGTTACTTTGTTTTGATTAAGAGTACTCCATTTTGGAACAGTTCTTGTGATTTTTAACCCTGGACATGTGACACTTTATTTGAGTCCCCCCACCTTGGTTACTGGACTTATGAACCTCCATGTGGATTTCTTGAACATACATGGACTTATATCAGAGCACTTGATCAGATCCAGCTTGATCACAAACCCTTGCATATCATTTGCATACATCATCATTGCATCATTTTAACATTTGCTTATTTGTTTTTCAGGGTATCCATTACTATATTTTGGCTTGGTTTTGACCCCTTCACCTGCATAGACCTATCTTCACCAGTATCTGCTTCAGCTATTCCTCATCAGCTACCTGCTTCAGTCACCTGCATCACCAGTCTCAGCCTGTATGTGGCCCATCCTCTAGTATCAGTCATCATCATCAGCACCTGCTTCAGCTTTTCTTCAGCAACATGGCACCCAAAAAGAGCAATATCTCCTACCATTTCTTTGAACCTGAGTTAGCTAGCATTAGGAAGATCCAGGCCGTGATTACTCCAGACCATATACCACTATTCAGAGAACATTATGGAGGAATCCTTGATGTCGTTATGGATTTGGACCCTTCACAGAGGAGCTTGATTCATACTTGCCTGCAGTTCTATGATCCCCCTCTGAGGTGCTTCACCTTTCAGGATTTTCAGTTGGGGCCTTTGTTAGAGGAGTATTCATCATTGGTTGGTGTACCTATCAGGGGTGGAGTCCCCTTCAATCCTGAGATGGCTTTTCCAAGTAATGAAGAAATAGCAAAGGCACTATATCTGGAACCCTCTCTGATTGGACAGAACATGACTACCAAGGTTGGAATCTCTGGTCTACATTTGGATTTCTTGACCTCTTAGGCTATTCTGAATGCCTCCTTGGGGGAGTGGAAGGCAGTCTGTGCATTATTGGCCCTTAGCATATATGGGGTCATATTATTTGCAGACGAGCCTAAGTTTATTAGCAAGAATGCAATCCATCTTTTCATCCTGAGGAACCCAGTGCCCACCTTACTGGGAAATTTCTACTACTCTGTTCACCAAAGGAATGAAAAGCAAAGAGGAAGATTGGTGAGGTGCTGTGCTCCCCTATTCCATACCTGGCTGCTCAAACATTTGCCAAAGGCTGATGCATTCTTGAACCCTCACCAGCAAAGGAACTGGGCTAGGAGACTTGTTGCTTTAACCTCAGATGATATCAGGTGGTGTACTCAGGGCACTAAGGGCAGAGACATCATTACTAGTTGTGGGCAATTTCCCAATGTACCTCTGATAGGAGTGAAGGGTTGCATCAACTACAACCCTCTGCTATTCAAAAGACAACTGGGCTATGCATTGGTCCACCCTCCTAGAGTACAAGATCTAGCTGAGACCCTTTATTGTGAGATTAAGCCTAATCTGGCTATTCTCAGGCAAGCATCCTGGGCTTGGGACAATGTCCAGACTAAAGGAGTAACCATTCTTGGGAGGTGCAACAATGTGGCCTCAGCTCAGTACTATGAGTGGTCTCATGCCAGGGCACAAATTTCCGGGATGCCCTTCACTATTGAGGATGCACCTGGGCCATCCACAACACCACCTCCTGCCACTGTCAGCTTAGAGGAGTTTGAGAAGCTGAAAGAGAGAAATGAGAATCTGACTCAGGCTCTACAGAAGACCCTCTGGGAGAGGAGTGACGGTCGCTTGGACATTGAAAGGTTAGAAAAGCTAAAGGTGGAGCATCTAGCTAGGATCGAAAAGTCAGAGGACTACATTAAGAAGTCAAGGGCTGGAGAGCAGATCTTGAAGAATGCCTGCAAGGAGGCTCAGTTCCAGAAGGCCAGGACTGATTTGTATCTGAAAGAGAGTCATGCTAGGTGGGTCAGGATCACCGAAGCTCGTACTCATGAAGATAAGAGGACTCAGGACAAGATTGAGCAGTTGGAGGCTAGTGCAAAAGAGCAACAAGAAGCCCTGCTAGCAGCCCAGAGAGAAATCTCAGAGTTGAAGATTAGAGCTGGTGTGAAGAGGTCAAAGGACCAGAGTCAACACAAGAAGCTAACTGCTGCTGTCACCACCAGGAATCTCCTTATCAGAAACCTCACGGAGTGTCCGGCTGATCCTGTGACTGAAGCACTTCTAAAGGAAGTTCAGGAGGATGAGTTTGGTCTTGGTGTCTGACTTTTGCTTGTTGTTGCTTTCATTTCATTGTATTTTTTCTTTTCTTATGTTGTATTGTGACCCCTCAGAGGGCATGTATTGTAAAAAACAAACTATGTATCATTCACTTTTGTAATATATTCATTAGTTTGTTTTATCTGAGTTTTCTTTCAAGCAACATCACAAGCATCTTCCTCAAGGGTCTGGAAAGGTCAAAACCAAGCACCAAGCCGGATACCTTGGAAAGAAATAGGCATACTGCATTGCATACTAACTTTTGTTTTGTTTTGTAGGTTTTTGTTTTGTTGTTACTAACTCTATTGTGATCTCAGGAACTATTGCTCGACGTCGGGTGTTTCCACTCAACCGTCCACACAGATATCCAACCCGCAACAACCTTCCGGGTATACAGATGGACCAAGTACAGCAGGACCTTACAGAGGTCAGGACTCAAATGGCCAATGAGAGACTAGAAATGAGGAATCAGATGACTCAGTTTATGGAGGTGATGAATAATATGGCTCAAAGCCAAGAGAGATTAAGAGCACTGGTAGAGAGGCAGAATCAGGAAGACCCCCATCTAGGGACTGCTGGGACAAGCAACAATGAGAGGGTTCAGCCTCACATCAACCCACCTGTATTTGGACCCCACCTTCACCCAGAGATCAACATTCCTACTAATGTGCAAGGGAATGCTACTACAGGCAGAGTGCTGCAAGAAGACCCCCAGGAAGATCAGTTCACAGTGATGGGAGCTGGGGATGAAGCCTATGACAGAAGGCTAGATGAAATTGCTGAAAAATTAAGGTCCTTGGAGTCTCAAAACTCCTTGGGTTTTGATGTTATGGACATGGGCTTAGTGGACGGGGTCAGGATTCCCCATAAGTTTAAACCGCCGTGCTTTGAGAAGTACAACGGAACCTCCTGTCCACGGACCCACTTGCAATCCTTTCTGGGGAGGCTGAAGGCATATACCATGGACGAAAAGTTATGGATGTTTTATTTTGAGGATAGCTTGACGGGAGCTTCAAGGGAATGGTACTCTCATTTGACTAGAGCGACCATCAGGTGCTGGAAGGACCTGGCTGAGGCCTTCATTAGACAATACCAGTATAATTTGGATATGGCTCCCAACAGGACCCTCCTGATGGGAATGTCACAATCATCCAGGGAAAGCTTCCGGGAGTACGCCCAGAGGTGGAGACAGCTTGCTGTTGCTGTCCAGCCACCCATGTCAGAGAGGGAGATGGCTGATATGTTTATGAACACCCTCCAAGGGACGTACATTGATAGTCTAGCTGCCTTTTCTTCTACCAGCTTTGCAGATGTTGTCATAGGTGGAGAAAGAATTGAGAGCCTGTTAAAGATGGGCAAAATTTCTGACAACGGTGCTAGCTCATCCAGCAACCCAAGAAAGCCTTTTGTAGGCCCAAGAAGAACTGGTGAGACCAATGCTATCCATACCAACAGGAGCAGGCCCCAGTATGTTCATAGGTCAGTGGAAGCTGTCACCATCCCCGCTCCAATTCATCCACAACCAGCTTATCAACCACAGCAACAGAATTACCAGCAACAAGCTCAATATCCACCTCAGAGAAGTTACAACAACAACACCAGCAACAACAATCAGCAAAGACCGTTCCAACAGAGACCTTCTCAGGCCAATAGGGTGATTGATCCGATCCCTATGCCCTATGCCACATTATTTCCATAACTCCTAAAACTCAACCTGGTTGAGCTAAGGACGTTGGCACCTCCAGATCCTGCCAGTCTGCCCAGAAATTGTGACGCCAGCGCCAGATGTGCTTTTCACTCGAATGCACCTTGCCACAGTACAGAGAAGTGCAGGGCTTTGCACATGAAAGTACAGGATTTAGTGGATTCCAAAGCTCTAAACTTTGCACCACCACCAAATGTTAACAAAAACCCTATGCCAAACCACGGTGGACCCAGAATCAATGCTATTGAAGAAGATAAGCCGTCTTACTTGATAACCAGTGTGGGTCAGATTCGGACACCCTTGGTAGAGATTAAAGCTCAACTCCTTGAATGTCAAATGTTCCCGGGATGTGAGCTAGGGTGTGCTTATTGCAACATTTCAGTAAATGGGTGTGACAACTTGAGAGAAGGCATAAATGGTCTCATCCGGAGTGGCCTGCTTCAAATCACAACATCAATACCTACCAATCCAGCAATCTCCTTAACAACAGTTCCCGAGTCTTCTACAACTGCAACAACCATTGTTCCAAACAACTCTTCAGTTTCATCAACAAATGTTTCATCTGCTACTTCAACGGACCAAATATCAACAAACATCCCTTCTACAACTTCAGCACCTCTTCATTCAGAACCTCCTACAACAACAACACCCATCCGCTCAACAGTACCTCCTACAACATCAACAGCAAAGAATGAAAGTGTCTCAACGGTGACAATTTATTATGATCCTGCAAATGATTCTGCCTACAACTCACAAAATGCCACTCCTATCAGAGCACCAGTCACAATATACTATGATCCACAGACTATCATGGTCCCTTCTGTAGCTGCCACCAGTCCAGTCACTATCACAGTGCCTGGGCCAGTACCTTATGAAAGCGGTAATGCCATCCCTTGGCATTACGGCTCCGATCTATACTACGAAGGACAGAAAATCACTCTTGAATCATCAACTTCTTCACCACAAATAGACAATGTGGGGGGAGGCGGAGGCTTCACTCGAAGCGGACGTCTTTTCGCCCCACTAATTCCAAGACCCATTGCTGAAGCAGAAGCTGCTGCCAAAGCAAAAGGGAAGAGCTTGGTGCAAGAAGATCGAGTTGCTAAAGAAGCTTTGAAAACACCTTTTGATCAAGAGGTTGATGAATTCATGAGAATCATCAAGAAAAGTGATTACAAGATAGTGGACCAGCTTCACCAGACGCCTTCCAAGATCTCCATTCTATCATTGCTTATGTGCTCCGAGGCTCATCGGAACGCACTATTAAAAGTCTTGCACGCAGCTTATGTGCCAGAAGAGATTACCGTCAATCAGTTGGAGGCTGTAGTTGGAAATGTTAACGCTAGTCATGGACTAGGATTTACCAACACTGATTTGACTACGGAAGGCCGCAATCACAACAAGGCTTTGCACATTACCATGGAGTGTAAGGGTGCAGTTCTTTCCCATGTACTGGTAGACACAGGATCATCCCTCAATGTCTTACCTAAAAAAGCCCTTGTGAAGCTGGAGTATGAAGGATTGGCATTACGTCCCAGTAACTTGGTAGTGAGAGCCTTTGACGGTTCTAAGAGATCAGTTCTGGGAGAAATTGAGTTGCCTATAACGATTGGCCCACAGACTTTCAAAACGACCTTCTACGTGATGGACATTCAGCCGGCCTACAAATGTTTGTTGGGTAGACCATGGATTCATGCCGCTGGCGCAGTTACGTCTACCCTTCACCAGAAGTTAAAATTCGAGTGGGAGGGCCAAGTCGTTACTATTTGTGGAGAGGAAGATATTTTTGTTAGCCATCTGGCTACATACAAATACATTGAGATGGATGGGGAGATCCACGAAATGATGAGTCAAGGGTTTGAGGCCTTAAACATAAATGAAACGTCTGCTGTACCTGGAACCTCAATGACATCTTATCAACAAGCCCGGAAGGTTGTTGAAGAAGGGACCGCCCAAGGCTGGGGCAAGTTGTTGCCCGTAGAGAAGAAGGAGGATAGATTTGGGTTGGGTTACAAACCAACTCAACAAGATCAAGCAGAGGCTGCTAAAGAGCCCAATTTTGTCAGTGGGGGGATGCTCGCCTCCGATGCAGTAAACAATTTGGAAGATGAGTCGGAAGATGAGCGCAACCTGGAGAGCTAGATACGTCCAAGGATCCCGGGGAGCCGTATCTCAAACTGGTCTTCCCAAGAAATTATAAGAGTTACTCCCGCAGAGTAATTATTATTTCCTGTATATTTTAAGCATGCATCAAGTCTTGCATCTTGCCCAAGATGACAAGACTCATTTTGTAATCGGGCCATCTGTAATTTTGTGCAACAAGATTAATCAATGAAATATCAGACATCTTTTGCAAATGAGTCGTTTTTCTTTTCCGCTCACTGTTTTTCCATTTTTCTTTTTGTACAAAAATAAATGGCGATGTTTTCAAAATGATAACTTCATTTCACTCTTTTTAAACAAGATTAAAATCAATCACTAAAATGAACAAACTGAACCCTTGCAGAGAGTGCCTTCCAGACCGCACCGACAACAACACGGCTATGACTTCGTATGACTTTGACAATCCGATCAATCAAGCTGATGAAGGGGTTGAAGAAGATTACGAGCTACCAGAAGAGCTAGCTAGGTTGTTGAGACAAGAGGAAAAGGTTATCACTCCTCATCAGGAGGAGGTAGAAACGATCAATCTTGGTACAGGTGAAGATGTGAAAGAAGTTAAAATCGGGGCCTGCTTACAAGATTCAGTGAAGAAACAACTGATTGACCTGCTTGAAGAATATGTGGATGTGTTTGCCTGGTCTTATCAGGATATGCCAGGGTTGGACACCGATATTGTTATGCACAAGCTGCCTTTGAGAGAAGACTGCCCGCCAGTAAAGCAGAAACTGCGCCGTACTCGCCCAGACATGGCAATGAAAATCAAAGAAGAGGTACAAAAGCAGTGGGACGCCGGGTTCCTTGCTGTAACTAGTTATCCACCGTGGGTTGCTAACATAGTACCTGTGCCTAAGAAAGACGGCAAAGTGAGGATGTGTGTTGACTACCGGGATCTGAACAGAGCCAGCCCGAAAGATGACTTCCCATTACCTCACATTGATGTATTGGTTGATAATACGACTCAGTTCTCGGTATTCTCCTTCATGGATGGATTTTCAGGGTACAATCAGATCAAGATGTCACCTGAAGACATGGAGAAGACAACCTTCATCACACCCTGGGGCACGTTCTGTTACAAGGTGATGCCATTCGGACTGAAGAATGCTGGTGCAACGTATCAACGGGCAATGGTGACATTATTCCACGACATGATCCATAAAGAAATTGAATGTTATGTGGATGACATGATTGCCAAGTCCCTCACGGAAGAAGACCACCTGGTAAATCTGCTGAAGCTATTCAAGCGTCTGAGGAAGTACCAATTGAAGTTAAACCCCAACAAATGCACATTTGGGGTGCGATCTGGTAAGCTGTTGGGTTTTATCGTAAGTGAGAAAGGGATTGAAGTTGACCCTGATAAAGTCAAAGCCATTCAAGAAATGCCTGCACCGAAGTCAGAAAAAGAAGTTCGAGGGTTCTTAGGTCGATTGAACTACATTTCACGGTTCATATCTCACCTTACAGCAACCTGTGAACCCTTATTCAAACTGCTAAGAAAAGAACAGACGGTCAGGTGGAACGAAGACAGCCAGAAGGCTTTTGACAAGATCAAAGAATACTTGCAAGAACCACCAATCCTTGCCTCCAGTCGAAGGAAGACCTCTGATAATGTACTTAACAGTATTAGAAGAGTCAATGGGGTGTGTGCTGGGCCAGCATGACGAGTCTGGTCGAAAAGAGTATGCGATATACTACCTGAGCAAAAAGTTTACCGACTGTGAACAACGTTATTCACTGCTCGAGAAAACTTGATGTGCTTTAGCGTGGGCTGCTCGCCGACTGAGACAGTATATGCTGACCCACACTACTTTATTGATCTCCAAAATGGACCCAGTTAAGTACATTTTCGAGAAGCCAGCTCTTACCGGACGGGTTGCAAGATGGCAAATGATCCTCACAGAATATGACATCCAGTACACCTCTCAGAAAGCCATCAAGGGCAGTGTACTGTCTGAATATCTTGCTGAGCAACCTATTGATGATTACCAGCCTATGAGATTTGACTTCCCTGATGAAGACATCATGTTCATAAAAACAAAAGATCATGAAGAGCCTGTTCACACTGAAGGGCCTGACCTGGAAGAAGAATGGATTATGATGTTTGATGAGGCTGTTAATATGAATGGTCGTGGTGTTGGTGCAGTACTCATTACACCCAAGGGAGTTCACATGCCTTTCTCGGCAAAACTCACCTTCAACTGCACTAACAACGAAGCTGAATACGAAGCTTGCATTATGGGTCTTGAGGAAGCCATTGACCTCAGGATCAAGACATTGACTGTATTCGGAGATTCAGCTCTGGTAGTTAATCAAACCAATGGCAAATGGTACACACACCAGGATCATCTGATACCTTACAAGGATTATACGAGGAGGTTATTGACTTTCTTCACAACGGTCAAGCTTGAGTATATCCCTCGGGACGAGAATCAGTTTGCAGATGCTCTGGCTACCATTTCATCTATGATCAAAGTTCAAGCTGCCAACTTTGTACCGCAGATTTCAGTGTCCAGACTTGACAGACCAGCATATGTATTTGCAGCAGATATTGTCAAAGATGATAAGCCTTGGTTCCATGACATTAAGTGCTTCTTGGAGGATCAAACATACCCATCTGGGGCATCTTCCAATGATAAGAAGACTTTGAGAAGGCTTGCTGGTAGTTTCTTTCTGAACACTGATGGTTCCCTGTACAAGAGAAACTTTGATATGGTACTCCTCAGATGCGTTGATAGGGCAGAAGCAGACTTGTTAATGCATGAAGTGCACGAAGGATCCTTTGGTACCCATGCGGGAGGGCATGCCATGGCCAAGAAGTTGCTAAGATCAGGTTATTACTGGATCACAATGGATGCTGACTGTTGTGCCTATGCCAGGAAATGCCATAAATGTCAGATCTACGCGGATAAAGTGCATGTGCCTCCCAATCCTTTGAATATAATGTCTTCACCCTGGCCATTTGCCATGTGGGGCATTGATATGATTGGCAAAATTGAGCCAACTGCTTCGAATGGCCACAGATTCATCCTGGTTGCCATTGACTATTTCACCAAGTGGGTCAAAGCAGCTTCCTATGCAAATGTTACAAGGCAAGTGGTAGCCAGATTTCTGAAAAGAGATATCATCTGTCGATACGGAGTGCCCGAGCGAATCATTATTGATAATGGTTCCAACTTAAACAACAAAATGATGGCTAAGCTATGTCGGGACTTCAAGATCCAACACCACAATTCTTCTCCTTACAGGCCAAAGATGAATGGCGCTGTTGAGGCAGCTAATAAGAATATCAAGAAGATTGTGCAGAAGATGGTAGTTACGTACAAAGACTGGCATGAGATGCTACCGTTTGCCTTGCATGGGTACCGCACGTCGATCAGAACATCCACTGGGGCAACACCGTATCAACTTGTGTATGGTATGGAAGCAGTCCTACCGGTTGAAGTTGAATTACCCTCATTACGGGTATTAATGGATGTTAAACTGAGTGAAGCAGAATGGGTCCGATCCCGATATGAACAACTAAGTCTGATTGAAGAGAAAAGATTGGCTGCAATCTGTCACGGGCAGTTGTATCAGAAAAGAATGAAAAAAGCCTTCGATCAGAAAGTCAGGCACCGAGAGTACCAAGTAGGAGATCTTGTGCTGAAGAGAATCCTCCCTCCTCATACAGACCACAGGGGCAAATGGACTCCGAACTATGAAGTACCATTCGTAGTAAAGAAAGTTTTCTCTGGTGGAGCACTGATGCTCAGCACCATGGATGGTGAAGACTTCCCGTCCCCTGTGAATTCAGATGCAGTTAAAAAATACTTCGCATAAAAAATGACCCGCTGGACACAAAAACAGAATGTAAGTCCAGGCAAAAATAGGGCATCCCGGCAAGTCAAAAACAAAATAAAAGACTTGGGCAAAAATAAGGGAAATAAATAAAAAAAAATTTTACACCCGCTGAGTTGAAAAGCCGCATCGGACAACTCAGGCAAAAATGGGTATCCCGATGGATTGAAAACCCGAAAGGGCGATCCATGCAAAATAAGGGAATAAGCGAACAACTGCATTCTGAATTCGTCTGTAGCACTTGCAACTTGGTAAACCTCGAAAGGATCAAGCTTTACTCAGAATCAGCCTCCTTTAGAAAGCAAGACGAGAAGAACGTCAAATGTCATACGAGTCATAGCGAGAGGGAAGCTCCTTGAAGCGTCGTCAACATTGCCAGCATTTTTCTCAATTTGTAACAATCTCCTCATTTTAGGGGATTTGTTTCTATGATTGTATCTTGCCAATTTAGGGCACATGAATTAATAAAATCAGATTTTCAGTCATGTCTCGTCTCGTACATTTTTATTTTCATTTGCAAAATGTCTGATGTCTTAAAAAACTGGTTGCATAAATACAGATGTTTATCTTCAAAATAAAAACTACGTGCTTGCAGGAAATATACTTATTCCCGGGAGTGTCTAACTCCTATGACGGAATCCGGTAAGGGATACCTCGGGATTACTTGTGCGTTTCTCTGTCTTTGCAGGATTGCAGGTATTCAAAAGCGCAACATGGGGCATGTGAGTTTCATCCCAGCAAGCTGGCAAATCAACACTCACTCAGTCTTAGCACTCAAAGTGTTTTCTCCCCAGCTGAGTTGCCACTTGTTGCTTCTCCCAGCCGAGTTGCCAGTCATTCTTCCTCAGCCAAGTACAAAAGCCAGGGAACCACTTCCCCACAGAGTTTCAGCCTCTGTTCAGAAGAGCAACTCATGAAGGAATCACAACAGAGCGACGAAAGCTTCTACAAACCCCAGCTGGGTCCCTCATTACAAGGATATGTCTATCAGTGACCTTTATCCCCAAACAGAGTCCCACATGTCAGATTTACCAATGATCTCTCCCCAGCTGGGATGTTCACTTCAAGCAGATCAACCAGAGATCTTCGCAAGCAACGGGATCCAAATCCCGGTTTGGTATCTTTGCATAATCATGGCATTCACATCATATTCACCCTCAAAGCGTAGCATTCCGTCTAATACGGAGCATTACGGCAAAAGTCAAACATGTAGCATAATCATAAGCCATGATCCGAATCGAACGCTTGTGAATAATATGAATCCAACAATATACAGAAAGCTCCCCAGATTCCCCAACAGAGAGCTAAAGCAAAAGAAGTTGCCTCACATTCCCCCAAACACTAGTATATACTCCTTGTGGCACCCGTCCGTGTTATATCCCCAGCAGAAAGCCAAAGACATCCTCTTTGCACTCACACATACTTATATATATACATTTCCTTGACATCCGTCCATGTCATTTTCCCAGCACAGTAATGTAAACACTTTGTATATCAGATACTTGTTTATACTATACTCTTCTCCTTTCTACACTCGTCCGTGTCTCTCTCCCCAGCAGGTTAAACCCTCTCCTGTACACCATTCATACTCATACTTATACAGATACTCGTCTGTATCTTGTATACACCATTTATATCCCCGCAGATTCGACACTCGTCCGTGTTCTTTGTTAACCAGTTGGTACTCGTCCGTATCATCATCTCAGAACATGTATCAAGCGTTTGTTTCTACCCGATACTCGTTCGTATCGTAGTCTTAAGGGTGCTCGTCCGCATCTTTAATCCATACACCGTGTCAAACACTTTTGTCTTCTTGAATATAGACACTTGTCTGTGTCTACTATTCCCCAGAGGAGTCCCCTCAGATTCAACACTCATCCGTGTTCTCTGTTAACCAGTTGATACTCGTCCGTATCATCATCTCTGAACACATGTCAGTATTTGTTTCTACTCGATACTCGTCCGTATCGTAGTCTTAAGGATGCTCGTCCACATCTTTAACCTATACACAACGTCAAAACACTTATACCTTTTATTTCCTGGATATAAACACTCGTCCGTGTTTACTATTCCCCAGTAGATCACCAGCAAAGCAAATTTCTTTTTTATCTGACATTCGCCCTATGTCATGATAAACTTTGAGAGCAGCCGTACCCTGCTAGGTGGTCGTCCTCCACCTCTTGATGATCGTCCTTCATCATGCTCATCTGATGGCCGTCCCCATCGTTGACCTTTTATCCGACATTCGTCCTATGTCGTGATATTTAGCAGCCGTCCCCTGCTAGGTGATCGTCCTTCACCTTTTGATGATCGTCCTTCATCATTTTATCCAATGGCCGTCCCCATTGTTGATTTTGGTTATCTGACATTCGTCATATGTCATGACAAACCTTGAGAGCAGTCGTCCCCTGCTAGGTGGTCGTCCTCCACCTCTTGATGATCGTCCTTCGTCATGCTCGTCCGATGGATGTCCCCATTGTTGACCTTTTATCCGACATTCGTCCTATGTCGCGATATTTTCGGCAGCCGTACCCTGCCAGGTGGTCGTCCTCCACCTTAGATGACCGTCCCTCATCTTAACCCTTACAGAGCAGCCATCCCCTGCTAGGTGATCGTCCTTCACCTTTGATGACCGTACCTCATCATCTGTTTATTTCATTTATTCTTTAACCCGATGGCCGTCCCCGTCGTGGTCCCTTTTCGTTTTAGCCCGATGGCCGTCCCCATCGTTGGTTGCTTTACTTTATGAACTTGATGGCCGTCCCCATCATTTTTCATTAATCCCCAGAGAATCTTACAGCTTTACTTGATGGCCGTCCCCATCATAATTCTTTTTATTCCCAGCATGTTGGCCATCCCTGTCATTGCTTTATTTCGCACTTTCCCAGCATGTCGGCCGTCCCCGTCATTGCTCTTTACCCAGCAGTCGTCCTCTGCTTGACGGTCGTCCTCCGTCGCCCATACTTTACAATATACTTTATTTTCTTTTACAATCTATGTCCCTTTTCTTCTTCATTCTGTGAGTGCAAATTTTGGACTGTCTTTGGTATTCAACCACAAGTTATCTTGTTTGCCTGTTAAGCCGTTGCTTACATCCTGCACAGCTAACTCATGTTTGAATAGGGGCAGCTGTAAACACCCCAAATTTTCCCTCACCCATTCACACCATGGCTTGTGATCATTTCATATGCATAAACTCAATCATAGCATCTCATACCACATTTTTGATTCACTGCATTGGTTCTAAGTCATCTGCATCTAGGATTTGTGATCTGAGCAATCCAAGAGCTTCTTGAGCCACTCCAAAGGTCATAAATCACTTCAAAGAGGTCCATGTATGTCCAAGCATCATATTATATCCTCTCAAAGTCAAGAATGTCAAATAATCACAAGAACTGAGAATGGCATGGAAGCAGAGCCAGGTTTGACTGCACAGATGACCTAGAATTAGGGTTTTGGTTTCAAAGGCCATAACTCCAAATTTTTTGGTCATTCTTGTTTCTATTGGTCTCTATATGGTATAGGGAGTATGCATATCAATTTTCATGAAGAAATTCCATGGGGAAGTCATCTGATCAAGAGTTGACTTTTCAAGCAAGTCAGTGCAAAATCAGGGCATCTGAGGCCCTCAATGACTCAACCAAGGGGTGTTCTTCATCATTTTGATTGTATATGATCTTTATTTGATCATGGAAGATGGTAGAAGTTCACAAAATTGAAGAATTTCAAGTCTTTTGCAAAGTTGACCTTTTGGGAAAGTTTGACTTTTAATGAAATTGCCATTTTAGGCAACTTTTTCAACCTTTACTTTTTGATTCAAAAAAGCTTCAAATGGAAAAACTTTGTTCATGAAAGTTGTAGAATGGATCATTCCCTTTTCAAAAAGTACAAGAACATGACCTAATTCATCTTGGATCAAAAGTTATGGCTTGTTAAAGTTGGCTAAAATCACAAAATTTCAAAGTTTCCACCAAAGAGGCAAAGTTGCAAATTCACTTCTCAAAGAAAATTAAGTTATCAAATGCATTTCTAAACTTCACAACATGATCATACAAGACCTAAAAATCAGAATGGGCCAAGGGATCATTCATTTTTGTGGCCTATGGATCAAGATTTTTCATAAGAAGCAAAAGCAAGACAAGTTGCAAAACTCATCATAAGCTACCATCCACTTGCTTGCTGACTTGCTGAGCCATCCTAGGGTTCTCCCCACATCATGCTGCGTAGGACACACCCTTTGTCCTTGGCTAGAAAGTAGCCCATACCTCTCTTACACAACTTTGACATTTTGGCAACTTGAGCCATACCAATCAATAAAGCACACATCACTTCATCTGACCAATCACAATTGTTTATACAAGCCAAAAGCAAGCCAAAGCAACAAGAACACAAGCCTGAAACACTCCATAGCACAGCATTCTCATTTTCCACCCCATTTGCAAAAGCCTTCGAAATTCATCATACAAGCTACAAACTCACAAACAAACTTCACAGAACATATCACCACATCCTCCTGATCATTTCCCTGCCTTCATTCACCTTTGAAACCTCACATAAGCCAGATACGATTTCTGCCCCCCTTTGAACAGAACTCAAGCAAACTCTCAAACCAGCCATTGCAAACTTCAAACAAACCTTGCAAGCTTCTTAGGAGGATCAGTGGAGTAGATTTGAGCCAAAGAAACAGCCTGAAAGCTCTGGAATCGAAAGCTCCATCTCAGGTATCATCCAAGAACATTTTTCCAGAACTTGTGTTTTGAGTTACAAACTGATTCTATGTGATGTGCTGATCATTTTAAGCTTTGAATCATTGAAAATGGTTGCGTATGTAGGATGTATTTGATCTCTGAAATTTTTGTGTTGTTTTCCGTTTTGATTCGTTCCTCATGTTTCAGTGGAAATGAATGGATTTTGGGGTGGGGTTTAGGTTTAGTGATGATTAATGATTGATTCTGGAGAGTTTGGCATGATTTCATGGCATATTGAGAGAGATTGAGAGTTGAGATGGCCGGAGAAGACGACCGGAACAGTGTTCCGGTCGCCTGAATGTGATTAGGGCAGGATTAGGGCTTAATCATTTAATTAGCGAATTTGAATCTCAGCCCTTGGATGTGGCGCCAAGTCTTCTCCCGCGCGTGTGAGTTCAAACCCTGGCCATTGATTATGTTGACTTTTCCTTTTTTCAGATTTAATTCATTTTATTTTTTTCATTTAAACTCATTTGTTTTCTCCATTTTATTTAAAATAGCAAAACAATTTTAAAAATTCTGAAAATTTTTATACACACTTTTATTAATTTTCAGAAACCAAAAACATTTTTATTTTTATTTTTTGCATTAAAAAATATTTTTAAATCATTTAAAAGTTTATTTTTAATTAATTAATGAGAATTAATTAATTAAAAATACTTTTAGGTATTTAAAAATCACCAAAAAATTCATGAAACATTTAAAACCATTTAGAAACATTGTCCAACCCTCAAACCAAATTTCTTTTTTGATCTTGATGCATTTTGACAATTTTCCATGGAATTAATTTCATTTTTAAGCATTATTTTGATCAAATGTTCAAAAATCATTTCTGCCTAGTCTTTGAGAGTTGGACTTTGATTCCTTTTGCATTGTGTTTTGCATCTCATGTAGTTTGTAGGATTAAATTGGCATGATTTGATCTTTCATTTTCATTTTGTTTGACATTTTTCTTGTTAAGGTACCCTAAAACCCTAAAAATCTTAGGAAATTCATAACTTTTATTAGGTTAAGAGTTAGAACCCCTCCTTTGGGCAGTGAGTTTGTATAGGGTTAGGGTTCCTTTGAATGCATTTTCAATTTTTTATCTTGATGTTTGCTTCTGGTTTTGATTTTTGTTTGGTGTATGGATCATAAACCCTAATTTGGGCTTCCTTTTGCATCCATCTTGCATTTGCTTGCATACCATGACTTGCCATAGCATTTTGTGCATCCATTTGATTCATTAGACATCTTAAGACATATTGGAAGCATGTTTGATCATTACATCTTTCATTTACCACTTTGTATGCCATTTGCATTCCATAACTTTTCATGTATGTTCATGATCCTAAACTTGTTTCTCTTGCACCCACATGTTTGTATGATCATTATCATGCCTTGATTCATGTTTTCATCATCTCAAAGCATCATTATCATCTCATATATGCTTCTGGTTTTGGTTTGCATCATGCCATTTCATTCCATTTTGCATTGCATTGCATTCCTTTCACTAACTTTTCAGGTGGTAAGTAACTTTGAGAAGTGAATTTGCCTTCACTTCTCACAATTTCCTTTCATCTCTCTTATGCATCATTGCTGCATTTTGTCTTGTGTTTGAGATTGAGCTTGCTCTTTCTTCTTCATCTTACTTTCTTTCTTCAAGTTACTTGTCTTCTTAAATGAAGTAAGTTGCTTTGCTTCTCTTTGCTCCATTCATCTGCTTCCTGGTGGTTCCTCTGAAGATTGCTTTCTTAAACCTCACAAACCTTAGGAACAACTAAGCATGACAATGATTAGGGTTTTGATTAGTCTCCCCACTTCGTTTTATCTTTGTGTCTCATTGAGTCTTCTCTTCTCATCTCATAATCAGGGGCTAAACCCTAAAGGCTTTAAGGCTTTGTGATTAAGCTTATGACTGCATCCTTCTATTAGGATGGAGTGTATAACTTTAATCCTAAGTGTTAAACCCTTAATGTGTTTAACTCCTTTAAATCAATTCATCTAATAATTATCAAGACATCAAGCTTGTAACTTGGGTCTTGCATTAGGGTTCTAATTCTTCCTTAATTGGTTAAGAAGGACTAACCCTAGTGTTAATGGACAAGTCCCCCTCAAGTTGTCTTACAAACCATAAAAAACCACTTCATCATCTTATCATTAACTAAAATCCACTTAATAAAGGTTTTGTTTTGTCATGAGTTTAATCCCTAATCATGGATTAAGTTGAGGAGCTTTCCTCAGCTTAAACATTCTCATCTATTATCCTTCTATTAGGATGGTGTAATGAGTCTGTTTAATCCCTGATTATGGCTTAACCTCATTATTTAACACTAAACAAAAACACCAAAAACATCTAAATAATCACAAGTAGGTTGATGATCTTAATCCTACACCAAATGTGATTAAGTGTGAGAAGCTGACTTCACACTTAAGGTATTCTCATTACCCCTAATCAGAGGGAAGATGTGATGAGTTTACTAACCCATTGGTTTAGGCTTAAGCTCATTAACTTATGACAAACTTCCAAAAGCAATAAAAGACTGAAAACTCAAAAACAAACAATAATCGTCTCCTCCGGGATTCTTTTCGCATCTCATTCACTCACAAACGAGAACTTGCTTCTTCCGTCTAATGCAAGATAGTTTGCACCTGAGCCAGACAGGTCATACACTTGAGCATAGACATGTAAGCAGTTCACAAGTCAATTCATCTTTCAGTCTCTTTGTGTCGAACTACGGTGTTCTGACTTCCTCATTGCACGAGAGGATACGTAGGCATAACTTAACAGTTATCGAACAAAAGTCTCTGTATATCTCCCCTCTTCCAGCTCATTTCTTTGAGCCACATAATCTTGAGCAATTCATTCTCATTCTTACACTGACACATCATTTATACACTTTACACTTCCTTTACACTGACACCTGTACATTTTCTTCCAGCCCTTTTATACACAGATTGCACTGACACTACCCCTTTAAAACACAAATCTCTTAAGCGTGGATCCCGTCGAGTACGACGGACAATCTGGGTGCTAATACCTTCCCAGGTTGTAACCAACCCCCTTTCTCAGAGTCTCTGGTTCGCAACCGTCTTATCCATATCTTTCTAGGCCCATGCAGCATTGCCTTTCCTCCGGGATAAAAATGCCTAGCTGGCGACTCTTTTCATTTCCTGTGAGTTCACTCCTGTGTGTTCTCACATCCTCCTCTCGCCGACCGTTCGTGTCTGTACCCCATTTGACCCGGCTTCATTTAGTGGGAGCGACAACCGTTCCCACCATCTTTTGGAAATCAGTACATCTTAGTAGCCGTTGACTACGTGTCTAAATGGATTGAAGCTATAGCCGCACCCACTAATGACACCAGAGTAGTCATCAAATTATTCAAAAACTATATATTTCCCAGGTTTGGAACACCCCGTTTAGTCATAAGTGATGGAGGATCACACTTCATATCGAGAATATTTGATAAAATTTTAAGCAAGTATGGAGTTAAGCATAGAGTAGCAACACCATACCACCCACAGACCAATGGACAAGTGGAAGTATCTAATAGGGAGATCAAACAAATCCTCGAGAAAACTGTCTCTATATCTAGAAAGGATTGGTCACAGAAACTTCAAGAAGCATTATGGGCCTATAGAACCGCTTTCAAAACTCCTATAGGAACAACCCCTTATCAACTGGTCTATGGAAAATCATGTCACTTACCTTTTGAATTGGAGCATAAGGCCTATTGGGCCATCAAAACTTTGAATTTGGATTACTTGACTGCTGGTGAGAAACGTATCCTTGATATCCACAAATTAGAAGAGCTCAGACAATCTGCCTACGAAAATGCCATCATATACAAAGAAAGAACAAAAGCTTGGCATGACAAAAGAATCATAAGAAGAGACTTCAAAATAGGCGATCCTGTTCTCCTGTTCGATTCTAGGTTACGACTTTTTCCAGGAAAACTTCGTTCGAGATGAACTGGCCCTTTCGAAGTATCTAAGATCCTACGATCCGGTGCTATTGAAATCAAGAACCAAACATGTAAACCGTTCATCTTCAATGGACAGAGGTTGAAGCCCTACGAAGGAGGTGACATCCCAACAACATACACCTCCCATACTCTGAGTGATCCACCATATCCTTCCAATGATGTTTAAAAATCGGTCGTCGAGCTAATGACGT
Source organism: Lathyrus aphaca (assembly GCA_963966055.1). Taxonomy (NCBI): domain Eukaryota; kingdom Viridiplantae; phylum Streptophyta; class Magnoliopsida; order Fabales; family Fabaceae; genus Lathyrus; species Lathyrus aphaca. The sequence goes on along the minus strand of OZ014520.1, from coordinate 457,804,720 downwards.
TAAACAAGCGCTGCATGGGAGGCAACCCATGGTTTTCTTATTTATGTACTTTTTATTTATTTATTTTTACTTTATTTTACATTTGTTCATATTATTATTATTATGTCAGGACTAACGATTGAATGTTTTATAGCTGAGATTCGTGGATCAAGCCAGGAAAAGAAGCCTACCACATGACCCATTCTACACTGACAGCGCTACCCTAGTATTTAATTTCCTTTTATATGCTTTATTTTATTTATCGCATTTCCAGACATATATTATTTCTTTTGCATCTATTATATTTTCATGTACTTTGAATTCCTCCTATATATACATATTATGCACTAATGTTAATTTTTCTTTTTCTTTTTTGATTTTTGATTTTATTTTTGTCGTGCAAAGAAAAAAAAATATAAGACAAAAATATTTTCATTTTTGTCTTCACAAAAAAATATGCAAGCCTCATGCCTTGAAAAGAAGAAGAAAACGCTATCCAGACCCCCCCGAAGACCAAAGGTGCAAGGAAGGCCCAAAAAGGAGGATTTAAAAATCCAAGGCCCAGGAAATGGCCTTATGGCGGGCGCCATAGGCCCTGTGGCGGGCGCCACACCGTCCCACAACAAATACGGGGATGATTCCCCATTTCCACCATTTTCATCCCTTTCTTCACCAAAAACCCATTTTTGCAACTTTCCAAAACCTCCTTGAACCCCATTAAAGCTCCCCCATTTCCAAAATACCCTCCATCCATAAAACATATCCAACATCCATTTTCATTTTCATCCACCAAAAACCATTTTTCTACCATTTTCACTACCTAAGGAGCTATCAACAATGGAGTTCAATGGATTTCTTCTTCGTGATGGAAGGTCGGGTGATAGGCAACGGAAAATTATTCAGAGGCTTCAGAGTCGAGAAATTCTCTCGACTAGGTACGTCGACGATAACTGTCTGTATGCTTTGGGTATTTATCATAGTGTTTTTAATTTATTAGAATTTCTAGGCTTGCATAATATTTTCATTAATCAGGAACCTACCTATGAGAGGCTGACAATTGAGTTTTTGAGTTCTTTGATATACACTGTCAGTCCTAACACTGCTAGCACTGTCGGTACTGTTATTTTTAGACTGTTTGGAATTGAATTAGAATTCAGTACCAACAAGCTAGCAGGTTTGTTAGGAATCCCTCATAGGGAAGGTGCGATTTGTGAGGCACATTTGGATGTGGAATGGTCGGCCGAGGTATTTACCTTCTGGCAAAGGCTTTCAAGTACTTCAATTAATTCTTTTGAAGGGATACTTGCGTCGACCATTCACAACCCGGCCATAAGAGTTTTCAGACATCTTTTGGCATGTACTATTTTTGGCCGGGAAAGTCCAAACAAGGTAAATGCTAGAGAACTCCTATTTTTGCAAGGATGCCTCACTAGAACCCACATCAATCCGGTCCCGTTTATGCTTGCCCACATGACTTTATTTACTAATAAAACAGGACCGATTGTTTTTGGAGGGCTTCTTACGTCTATTGCTCGGGCTCTTGGCCTGAACAATGAGATAGCTACACTTGAACCACTACCTCCTCGCACAATTAATTTAAAATTTCTGAAAGACATGAAATTTTGCCGAACGAGGAGAGAAGGTGGTTATGAGTTGATGGTTCATGGGGTAGCTATCCCATCTGTTGCTTTACCATGCAGTAGACGTACTGATGTACGTATTGAAAGGAACTGGACCTATGATCTTAATGCTCCACGTGTTTTGGGTCCACTTCCTCCTAATATTCCCGATGGGGAGGCACATGACACTGATGAAGAGTATGATCGGAGAGAGCAGTCTCCCATCCCTCACATGTCCCCCCATCGTCCTTCACAGTCACACATCGCACCATCTTCCTATAACCCTGTTGCAGGTACTGCTCCTGGATTCTTTGTCACCGAGGAGATGTGGCGTGATATGACAGCTAGTGAGGAAAGGCGAGACGGCCTTCTCTCTACTATTTCACAACAGCTGACGGACAACATGAGCTTCATGCAACAATCGCGATTGGTTTCGGATCGTGCTTATAGCAACGTTTGTCGTACCTTGAACGATATCTCATTAGAGCAGAACCGTTAGAGAGAGTTCAACAGCCGACACTACCAGCTTGTAGAGGCCACTCAGGGTTCCATCTTAGGTAACCTTCGAGAGGTCCGGAGTGCTCAGGCTGCTTTATCAGCACGACTCGACCGGAGGGACCAGCATCGTAGTAGATCCCGTCGTTCCAGACCATCACAACAGGACGGCGAGGGCACCAGTGCTCCTCCTCAGTAGTCTTTTTCAGGTTACCCCCTTATCTTATTTCGAAACATTTGGGACAATGTTCGATTTAAGTGTGGGAGGGGATTTTATTGCTTTCTGTCATTTCCCTTTTTAGTTAATTATTTCCTTTCAGTTTTTTCCCTTTTCAGTAATTTATTTTTCTTAGATAATGCATGAGTCTGACGAGTCACCAGTATAGTGTATTTTTAGTTCATCTTCATTTTTTCCCATTTCCTTAGCCTTACCAGAAAAATTTTAAAAAGAAAATAATGTTGTTTCACATGTTTTTTTGGGCTTTGAGAGAGGTTTAGATTAGGATGTGGTGACTTAGGTCAACTTTTTGAAACATCAAAACCATTTTAGCACGATAGACCTCTTGAATATAGGAATCACTCTTAAACCCCACCACCATGGCCTTTATTATCATTTAAAAATTGTCCTAAGTAGTTTATTTTAGCAGTCAGCTCCGGCCTAAGCATGCTCTACGTAGGGGGCCGATGAACATAAGTGAATGATCCAGTGCTAATAAAAAAAAGAAAAAAGGCAAACTCTGGTATAGGTGACCCTCACAAAGTCATTTAAACCGAAAAAAAGAGAAGAAAAAAAAAATTGCCACAAAAAGAAAAAAAATTGCAAGTCACCTATTGTTAGTTGGTTCAGAGGTATCTGGCACTGAACTTGGTAGGGCGGATTACGATCCGATCCCCCGCAGCTGCATTTAGGTGAAATAAAAACAGGTTTACACATGCTTATGTGCCAGAAACCTTATGTTATGGATCAGAATCACTAACCGGTCACTCTACTATGAAGCATGTACAGATAATGGGCTTAATGTGATTGCGCCTGAATGAAAAGGACACAAAAAGATGAGAAGATAGGCCTGGGTATTGTGGGATGATATGGAGTGGTTAATATAGGATTGAAGTTTGTGTTTGTGTTACTATGGTACCCTTGGTTCACTTAGTTAGTATCTGTCACTGCATCCTGACTTGAACTTAGAAGCCCTTTAGCCCAGAGACACGTGTTGACACCATATTTTCTTGAGCTTTAATGTTTGCTTGAGGACAAGCAAAGGTTTAAGTGTGGGAGAATTTGATCACACTAAAATTCATCGTATTTCTGACTCCGATTTCGCATGCATTCTTAGCTTTTATTGTTATTTTGTTATGTTATTACTTTCTTTTCTTTTGTTTTCAGGTTTTTATTGTAATCGGGGCTTGAATCGAGAAAAGGAGCGAAAAAGGAGTGGAAACGGACGAAAACCTAGAAATTCAGCGTTTTGCACTTACGGCACCCACCGTGGCGGGCGCCATGGGGTTAGCCATGACGTGGCCACGTCTCAAGACCACTCCACAACTGCCAAGACCCACGATCCCCACTCTTTCATTCTCCATTAGTACTATGGCGGGCGCCATAGGCCTGTGGCGGGCGCCACAAGGCAAAATTCAGTTCCCTTCACTTTTTAGTGGAGGGGCGTCCTGGTCATTTCCCGCATTTAGTTTTCCTATAAATAGGACTTTAGTTTTTCGTTTTTCTTCATCCAAACTTAGATTTCTTTAGGCATATATCAGTTTCAAAGCAGTTACCATTCCACATCGGGGTGTTTCTGCAATCGAGTGATCGAGTCTATAACCTGTCTGTGTGATCGAAGTTTGGAGCACTCTGGAGGAAGTTAATCCTGCCGCCATTTTAATTCCAGTTCGTATTTTACTTTTCCGCATTGCTTTACTTTTATTTATTTCTCGCACTGCTTTACTTTCTTTATTATCCGCACTCGCACTTTATTTCGTTTATTTCCCGCACTCTCTTTACTTTCGTTTATTACCCGCACTTGCACTAAATTCCTTTATTTCCCGCACTCGCACTAAATTACTTTATTTCTCGCACTCGCACTAAATTCATTTACTTTCCGCACTCGCACTAAATTACTTTTATGAAAAATTATAAAAAGAATCTTTACTTTATCATGTCTAACTAAATCCATAAAGGTTAGAATGTAAGGATCGTAATTGAACCAGTAATCCGTATAATTGTTCGTGGAAACACTTAAAGGGCTATTTTATCTTTCAATCTAATTGTTTTTAACTATTTCAAAAACAGCCAAAAGCACTTTGTCTAGTTCATTAGGAGTTTTTAGATTAAAAAGAAAAGAGATTTTAAAAGAATTTTCGGACGCGTTAGGAAGTTTAGAGTCTGGTTCGTAAGAACCTCTTTTTGCTAAGAAGTTCAGGTTAAAATACTTTTCAACTTTGTTAAGATACTACATTTCTTAAAAATAGGTTTACTACTCTAACGCAGTACGCACCTTTTTATCCGTGACAATAGGAGGGGTTGATTAGAGAGTACAACTCGGTTCTGAATACGCGAAAGCGACAGTTCCTGTCAAATTAGTTCTTTTCAAAGGAGAAAACATTGCCCATAAGTAGTTCCATTAACAAGTACTGGATTATCATTGATTACGTGAATTACATTCGAGCCTGTCTTTTATTTATTATTTAAAATTATCATTTTATTTACCATTGCACCCTTCTTAAAACCCCTATATTTAGTTGCCTTAGATACACACCATAACAACAGGTACGATAGATTGACACTTAGTCTCTGTGGATTCGACAATCTTTTATATTACTCTGACGTGTTCGTACACTTGCGAAAAAAACGCATCAGTTATTCAAACTCTGACACGAGACATCTGAAAGAAGGAGTAAAGTTGGGGAATGAAGTTCCCCATAAGGTTGCTCGGAAAGATCTGACGATCTTCTGCCTACGTATCTCCATTGACCAATGAAGAGTCAGAGCAACGTAGTTCCCCTCAATAGGGATGAAAATGAACTGAAAAGACGCTAGAACACAATTGTCATCACTGAAAATATTTGAATAATTTTGTCTCTATTTACTTCCGCAGATATCCTTGGAAGTCGGGTGATTAATTTGATGATTTCATTTGAAGAATCGATCATCTGGTATACCAACCCTGGTACCTTCATTCACCAGGTTCATTCTGACTCCACCAATATTAGGCATTGGATTTTGGAGCACATTTGAATGAGGGTAGAAATTAATCGCCTTGGAGTCAATTAGGTCTTGTATCTCATTATGAAAATCCCAACATTTCTCAATACTATGCCCCTGGGCACCTGAATGGAATTTGCACCTGGCGTTTGCATCAAAATTGGGTGGTGGATTGTTAGGAGAAGGAGCTCTCATGGTGCGAAGCTCGAGCATGTTCAACTTAAGCAGCTTTGGTAGCAACATAGTATACGAAAACATGATGAGATCAATTTTACGGTCCCTCAATCTTGCTCTTTACTGGAATAGTCTTTGTGCCTGTTGTTGCTGACCCTGATGTTGTGGTTGAGCATTTTGTTGTTGATATTGCTTTGGGTGCCTAACATGTCCTTACACTTTATTACTCATAATCGACCGAGGAGCGACTGAAGGTTGTTGATGTGGTCTCTTTGAAGACTCACCCCAAAACTCCAGAAGAATAAACTTTGGCCACCTCTTCAACGTGCACACGTGCCTTAACTTGTGACACCTTAAGACCATTAAACCAAACACTAATTACCCTTTCGTCAACCAAATCTTGCACCTGATGCATGAATGCTCTGCAATCATTTATGTCATGTCCTTGAGCTCCGGAGTGAAAAACATAGTAGGCATATGGATTCCAACTTTGGGGACGTTCACCATGAGGATGGGATAGCTCGCGTCACTCAATCAATCCCTTTTCGAGCAACTATGGGCAAAGCTTAGCATAAGACATGGGTATAGGATCAATAACTCTTTCTTGTTTCTTTCGAGGAAGGATTGTTGCCACTGGAGGAGTTACACCTGACATCTGCTGAAATCCTTCTCCTAGGAACCAAGGCATAGCATCTGAAAGAGATCCTTGATAAGGAAAGAAAGTGCCCACTTCCTTAGGAATGATAGGTGTAGGATAATTTAACTCACTTGTATCAGGACATGCGGAAATTATTTCCGTCTTAGGCTCTTCCGGACTATCAAGATGTGGTTGCTGGTGAAAAGACTCAAACTGCAGAGGAAATCCACCGGACCGCTCTTGGTTCAATGGAAATCCCAAAGAGATGGGAAAAATGAGACCTTCTGGTGAAGAAACAGACGCTTGACCATTTTATTTCTTCAGTAAGGCATTCATGATCCCTGTAAGCAATCTTAATTGGATCTTCATCAAGTTGAATTCTTCTTTCAGCATTTTCTGATCCTGGGACAACACTCGAATGTCCACCATAAAATTCCCTAGCTGGGCCTTCATCTCCGTCACCTCCGCTCGGAGTTGTTCCATACCCATATCCTGACAATCGTGATGAGAATTGGCCATTCTGGAGAGAAACCAAATCAGGATGAGAATCTGTCCTCGGACACCTGTTATGTATGCAAATGTCATGTTCAGTAATTTCAGGGGAATCTATCTGCTTTGATTCAGGTTTTAATACAAATGAAATCCAACAGCAAAATTCAGATATGCGATCCCCGGAAATAACTGAACATGTGTGTAGAAATATTATGATGTTATATGTGCAACAGGCATGTGATGAAGGATCTGATGCTGGTGTTGGGCGGTGAACCAACTGTGGATAGTCAAAATAACTTTATCTCTCTATAGATACTTAAGAACTCAGAATCAATGTAACATAGAATCAGATCATAATACTGAACAATACTGGCAAAGTGGGCATGTTGGAAGTTTCAGGGTTCTTGCAAGCTTGTAAACCTCTCCCATATCACGGGTGTGCTACTCGGGTCAACATCATGGACTCTCAAAGCCGAATAGCAATAATACGTTCACCATTTCCAAGAAATGGATCGTGACCAAATCAGGGAATCAGTTTGGAATTATGTACCATTCAGGGAGGTCTCAGCTGAGTCCAAGGAAACAAGCATCCCTCATAAGTCCCCAATTTCAAGCACTGAATCGAGAAACAGTAGTACATTCAGCCCTTGGGATACAGTACTATTGTCATATGAACAATTTTGCTTTAACTGGATTCCTATGAAAGAACCAGGCCATCCTATGCGAGTTCCCAGTGGACCCTCGGATGCGAGTGGGTTTGCCAACAAATATGGTCTTCCACTGTCATCACTGGAGAGGGATGTTTCCACAAAGGTTCTCAATTAACGGTCCCCAGATGAACATAACTATCAAGGTCGTATATTTCCCCAGAAAGATTCTGGTATCAATATATTCCCAAGACGGTCGAAAGTCTGGGTGTGGAACTCACTACTACCAACATAGAAAAATGCCATGAAGCAAAAGTGGATCCACTCTAAGTCCTAAGGTGCACTCGAGCCCCGGTTACGAGCTCATCTCATAGTAACCCCATCCCACAGAAAAAAGGATACCAGCACAACTAGACAGTCCAGTATAATATGATGCAAGTGAAAATAAATACTGAAAGCAATAAATAAATGATGTAAGGTAAACTGTAAATGAAAACAACAAATAAACACACAGCGGCACACACATAAACACCCAAAGTAACAAAATCAAACATGTGCTAGGATTGACTCTACGAGGGAAATAAGAGATTCTGGGTTCGATCCCCAGCAGCGTCGCCAGGTGTCGCTCCCAGGATTTTCATCCTAGTACAAACACGAAAGTGGCGCGAAAAAGGTAGAGTGGCCAGCCAGAAATTTTTATCCCAAAGGAACAGGAAAGGTAATGTTGCACAAACCTAAGGAAGAAGGAAATGACAAGTTCCTGCGAACCAAAGATCTGGGTTCGGGAGTTGGTTACGACCTGGGAAGGTATTAGCACCCCAGACCGTCCGCCGTACCCGACGGGATCCACGCTTGTTAGTTTTGTTTCAAAGGGTGAGAAATAAGAAAAGAGAACTATAAAAGAGATCGAAAAGGAAGAATGGGGAAAATGTAGGGAAAATAAAGAATGTGCTCGAACGGGCCCTACCCCGCTGCCTACGTACCTCATCGGGAAAATGAGGATCAGAGTCGACTTTGTTCGCCTAACTAAGGCGGGAACTATTTGTTTGTGTTTTTTTTAGAGCTGAATTGCGTATGTCTATGCTCAGGTGTTAAAGGCTCTTCTGGTACGAGTGTGTTTACCGTCTTGCATGCGAGACAAGTCGTTGCAAGTTCGCGTTTAGAGTGAATGAGATGAGAAAAGAGTTACTGCAGAAAAGTCTCTTATTGTTTGTTGTTTTTTCTTTTATGAGGAGTATTTTAAATTTGTTTGTGAACATCCTCATACTAAGACTTATTCATCATGGTAGATAACCTACACCTTGCCCCGAAACAGGACGTGTATAAGTACTCCGTAACAAAGTCTCGTGTCTTACAAGAACATTCAACCTTTATTAGGAATTTTATTAGTTTCTTTAGGAGATGAGAAAGAATGACTCAAATTAAAAAATGACAAACTAAGGGGACTAAGACACAACCCTAAGTTATTTATTGTATGCAAAAGGTGATCCTAACGGTTCGTGAGGTTTTCTAATCCTAATAGAACAAAGGAAAAGAAAAGGAAATAAAATTCAACTTACTTCCTAAGGAAGTTAAATTGATTCTAGAGAAAGGGGAATCTACCAAACACACATATGGAAGGTAAGGAAAATTAACGCATACTAAATGCATAAAAATAAAAGGATAAGGTGTAAGGAACATACCTCAACCTCCCTACAAAACAAAGGTTAGTATTACATTTTATTGAAAATAATAATGAAAACTCACACCGCAATTCAATCCTAATGCTCTAGGACCTAAAACTAGACTCAATCCCAAGTCTAAAGGGTTAACAAGCATGCTAAATAAAACTTCAACACCTACTACAACTCTCATTATACAAACAACTATTAAAACACATGGTAAATCAAAAACAACTTTTTACAGCCAGCACACAACATGCAAAAATAGGTGTAAAAGACCACAAACAACATGAACATCATAACAAGCAGCATACATTTTACAGCTCCTATATGCAAAGACAAATAGAAATGTAAAATGCAGATTTGATTATTTTCATTTTTTATGCACAAACTCAACATGAAATGCTCACTTAACATGAACATGCAACATGAATATGGATCGAGCACATAATTGGATGAACATTTATTTTAATGATGGATTAATGCAAAGATACACCAAATGAATCACTTATGCAACAAGTATGCAAAGTATGACATATACACATGAACATGATCCTACACCAACATCAACATGAATCAACAAGTATAACATGTGACTTAATGCAAAATTCAGAATTGAAATCAATGTAGATGATGTGATCAACCATACCACAAAAATGAAACAAAATGCACATACACGTTTCATATGAAATGCAACATTAAGTATGTGATGCAATGATGCAAACGGATTAACGAAACATGCGAGAGATGCATAAACATAATACATTATGATTATTTACATTCCAAGTGATTCATAGACATAGCAACAATATGCAATAAGTCAATTCATGCACAAATGAACACATAAACACATAATACGCGAAATGAACGGAAACATGTCGAAACGACTCGAAACGGAGGAATGAGATGTCGAAGCTAATCTTGAAAATTACCTAAAACCAGTTGTAGCACCCCAAATTTTCCCTCAACTTTTTTATCATCATTCACATATCATGAGTATAACATAAGCATACCATATCCCAATATTTAGCATAAAAAAATGAAGCATGACACTCACATGTTCTAGCATAGGGCATATGATCAATCATCTGGAAATTTGAGGTTCTACAAGTCAAGACAAAGGCCAAGTGACAGTGAAAGAGTTCCACAATGTGTCCTCATATCCAATACAAGCACAAAGTCATCCACAAGGGCCAAGAAGGGTGAGAGATCATCATAAGATCAAGGAAGCAACAATCTCCTACACAGATGAATCCTGAATTAGGGTTTTGCATTTGGGAAAGGATTTCTTGTATCTTTGACCAATTATTGTGGTCAAAGTCTTTTATATGATGTTTAAAGATTATGTTTGAAATTTGGTAAGAAAACTCATTGAGGAAGTCAGGTATTTCATCAGTTGATTGCAGATGAAGAAATTGGTCAATTGTGTAATTGAAAAGTCAACTATGAGAATTCAAGGGGTCCAATCCCATTTTTCAAGCCAAGGGACATTCTTAAGGTCGAAGAAAAGCTTTGGTGGTGTAAAAGATCAAGAATCAAGAGGCTTTGAAAGAGTTTCCGTTTTTGGCAAGTGACTTGTAATGAGAGTTTCCATTTTTGGTAAGTTTTGCCCTAATATTCAAAGGCCTCTTTCATAATCAAGATGGCTCCAAATGGATTTTTTCCAAACATGAAAGTTGTAGGGCATGTTTTCCCATTTTCAAAAAGTACAAGAACATCACCATAGCCTTTATAGTTGAAAAGTTATGATCATTTGAATTTGGAATGTTTTTAGGGTTTTACATGAAATTCAATTTTACACCAAGTTGCAAAATGGTTTGTATTTCATTCTCAAGCTGATTTATGGACAAAAGGAAGTCACAATACCATAATTCATTGCCTAAAAGACATTTTTCCCAAGAGAACTCGTCAAATTCGTGCATGAGTGCATGGTATTCCATAAAGTGCAAAAAAAGCAAAAGCATGAGCAAAGCAAGAATCATGAATATTCAAGGGCTAAGATTGATCTAAGGGTGGAGAGTGATTCAAATAGGATCAAAAAATGCACATGAGAGAGGGATTCCACGCATTAGCAAAGCACTCACACCTTTCATGCAACTTTGCATTTTCCCTTGGATCACACTTCTCATGCCACCATTACCTCAGAAACCCTAAACAGGTGTAAAGATCAACCATATAAAAGCCAATCATGCATTGAACTCGTGCAGATTCTCTCATTTTTCAGATCCAACTTTTCTTGCTCCAAAGCAAACCCCTTCGAATTTCACTCTCCAAGCCTTCATTCTCTAATCTCTCTTCATATTCTTCATCTACAAGCTCCAAGGACTCCATTTCTCTCATCAATCAAAGCTAAAAGTGAAGAACCAAGAAGTTGCAGTTCAGAGTAAGATCCTTTGAGTTCTCCAATTCAGGCTCTCTCAAGCTTCTTCTTGCATTTATTTTGCAAGGGGAGATCAAAATGCACGGATCTGCATCATTTGAAGCACTATTATTGTGATTTTGAAGTGGTTCAACCATAGGTATGTCTTGAAATTCTTGGATCTATAACTTGTTTTTGTTGTGTGCATTATGATCTGTGAACTTTGCTGAGTACACTGCACTAATTATGTTTGAAAATGGTGGATTATTGAGTGAGAAATCTGGATTTGAAAGTTTGATGTCAAACTTCGATTGCTTCGATTTGCTTAATCCATGGATTGTTTGTGTATTTGAGTGCTTGATTCATGTTTAGGGTGAGTAGATGATCAGATCTAGAGATTTATAGCCTTGTTTATGGTGATTTGTTCTTGATTATGAATTTTCCGGCGCTGGAACTAGGGCTCCGGTCGCCGGATTCTGGAAGTGTGTTTGAATTTGAAATTGGGGAAGACGACTCCACAGCCATATGATATTTTATTTAGACGCTTCATGTTTTCCCAGCACATAAAAAGCCATTCTCCCTATCACGTGCTTCATTTTATGTTTTAGTTTCTGATAATGCCAAATGTTGCACACAACACCTTAGTTAACATGCACCCACACGCGTTGATGCTTGATCTTTGCCTTAGTTGTGATATTGACTAAATCATGTGCATTGCCTTGATCTGATGGCTCTTTCTATTTCCTGATTTTGTGAATATCCACCATAATAATGTGAATCACACGCTGAATCATTGGGCTTAGCTTGCTATGCGCACCTTCCTCTCTTATAAGCCCAATAGTGTGAACTGAAATGTATTTCTATTTGCACCTCTTGCAATGTGTTCTTATTTTTTTATTTCTTTTTATTAATTGTTTGATTTTCCATTTTTAAAAATAGTTGTGAGCATTTAAAAATCACCAAAAAAATCATGAATGTTAATTTGATTTTTCTCTAATATTTTCAATTTTTTTTTATTTTTTTTTATTTTCATATCTGAATTAATTATGTAGTTTAATTTCCTTATTTTTATTCTTTTAATTCACATGCTGACTTGTAGAATTTCTATCTTGAACATGGAATCAAGTTTGGATCTGATTCTTTTTGCTTTTGACTTCTAACATGATGAAGTTTATGCATGATTTATCTTATATTTTTTAGGGATTGTATGATTAGATTTTGTTAAGTTGCTTTGAGTGTAGGATTCAAAACCCTAATTGTCATGTATGCCTTCCATTACCATATTTTTCTTCTGTTTGTGGACCTCTCTTTTTGGCATGTTTATTTTATAGGCCCAAGGAACCTTTGTGCTTATTTGTAGAATTTTTGGATGCTTTTTCCGTTTGATATGAATTTTCTTGCTTGCTTGCTATAATTTGAATTCTTCCTTAGCATATGCTTGCTTATTAGGTTAGGATGGAAATTGTTCTGACTCCTATAGGTTGTTTGAGGTTCATTTAACATGTGTATATGCCCCTGATCTTGATATATGGATCACAAATTTGTTTTCTTTGAGTTGTTTGTGCTTTAGGGTACATATTTCTATGCATGCTCTACTTCACCTTTAGCTTCCTTATGCTTCTCCCACTTGACTTCTCATGTGTTTGCTTGCTTCAATTGATGTTTATACCTTCTTTTTAGGAATTTGTTAAACATGTTTAGGTTTTGGTTTTGGTTTTATATATTAATGTTTGCTTTGTTTGCCCATCTTAATATCATGTATTCATCTAATTTCTCCCACTTTTCTTTGCTAGTAGTTTATGACTTTTTGATCCACCTCTTATGTGATGTTGTATGCTTGGTCTTAGTACTTGGATATAAAGTTTGAATTTTGTCTGTGATAGTTTGGTATGACCATTTGCTTGTCTTTACTTCATTTGGTCTTATTTGCTTTCCTTTTATCATTTGTGAATTCTTCTAACCATTTCAGGGGCTTTGGTAAGTGAGAGGTGTGGATGAGATTCCCACATTTCCAATCCTTTTTTATTCTTCTTTTAATGATTTCTTAACTTGTGATTGAGATGTGTCTTATGCCATTGTTTGTTTAACTTCACCTATTCCCCCTTTAGAAACAACTTATTTCCTTTAGAGGAGTAAGTTGTATTCTAGCTCCCTCTTCTCCTCTTTCTCCTTTTCTTCTTTCCTTCTTCTTCATTAGGATAGAATTCAAACCAAACCAACCTAGGTCCATCCTTTCATGATAACTATAGGATTAGCCTTTCCCCCATTATACTTTTTACCTTTAATAAATGTAGCAGTGGTCTCTTGTGTATAGCCTTATTCCATGGGGCACTCATATTCATTCCATCTTGGAATAGTATGGGCTTGTCCAGCATGATGCACAAGTCGAAATTAGCAAGTACGTGAAAGAAAGGCGGAAATATATCCATTATTCAAGAAACGCTTTCTCGCCCTAGCATTGAAAAGCCTGATGTTACCATCGACATCAACATCATAGGTAACAACGGTTTCTTGATGACTCCTATATTCTAATACCTGACGATCGGCGGGTTTCCCAAAGATAAGAAGGAAGCTAGCGCCACCAAATGTTGAGAATCCTCATACATCCTTGTGGATGGAAAAATGTGGCGCCAAAGATTCTCAATCCCACTTCTTAAATGCGTCAAGGAGGAAAGCGTTTCTAACGTCCTACATGAGATACACGAAGGGATTAACGCCTAACATTTGGGCAGCAGGTCTTTGGCTCGAAAAACATTACGAGCAGGTTACTACTGACCGATAATGCAAAACGATGCCGGAGAACACGTCAAGAAGTGCGAAAAGGGCCAATGTCACGGAGATATGCACATCGCATCTCCCGATGTCCTGAAAACAATGTCATCGCCATGGCCGTTCACGCAGTGGGGCATGGACATCCTCGGGCCCTTCACGACGGGTTCTTTCCAAAACAAGTATCTGATCGTGGATGTCTACTAATTTACCAAATGGATAGAGGCCGAGGCACTATCTAGGATCACTACATTTAACATTCTACGATTTTATAAGAGAAACATCCTGGTCAGGTTTGGCATACCACAATCCATTATAACGGACAACATCACCCAGTTTATGGATAGGAATTTTCAAGACTTTGTTGCCAAGACAGGAACCAAACAACACTTCGTGTCCATTCTACGTTAACTGGTTAACCAAATTGTTAACCAGTTAACACTGAACAGAGTGTGAAAAAAGTTTAGAAATAAGTGCTTTTTGCCACAAACTTACTTCCAACGATCTCTAACACATACATGAACATGCTAACACTTATTTTACTCCTATATGCAACATTCTAACACCTAGTAGAACTTAAATTGAGCTACGGATCTAACTACCAACAATCAAAACATACAAAATGCAACGGAAGTGAAATCAATCGATACAACGTAAACACAATCAATAATCATGCGGAGAATGCCGTTTAAGGCGAGACGGAGAGAATAAGTTAAAGCAAGAATGGTTTTGGATCACCAACCTATGAAGCGGAGGAGTGCTTCGGTAAATGTTGCAAAGATCGGGGCTCAAACGAAGAGAAATCCAAGAATCCGCGAATGCAAAATAAATTTGATGCGTTCTTGATGCTTGAGACTTCTTGCACTTCCGATAAGATGAAATCTCACCAAAAACCAGTAGCTTCTTCTTCAATTCACAAATCAATGGAGGTTGGAGGCTAAGCTTCAAGATCTTCAAGTTTCAATGTGAAACTGGAAGAGCTTCTTTGAAAAATGGAAAATGGAAAATGGAGGAAAAGTGAGAGAGAAAAGTGATTTTGGAAGTGAGAATTGTGAAATTATGAGAGTGAACCCTTTAGCTTTGGGAGGACTTAGGTTTATATAATGCATAGGCTTGTCATGAGGTTTGGGAATGGAGTTAGTTTTAGCTTTAGAACTTGGGTTGTAGTTAGTTAGGGTTAGGGTTGGAGTAGAGAATATTCCTAGGAATATTCCTTGGAATACTCTAGAAGGTGGTAGAACATGGTAGAACAATCCAAGGTGATGAGGTGGCATGTAGTGGAAAGAATGCAAGGGAAAGAATAAATGGAAGTGTGGAGAGAAAGGAAGAACACCAACTAACTTTCAAACAATTCCAAATTTCTCCACCGTTAACCGGTTAACCAATCCGTTAACCGATTAACGACACCAATATCCCAATTCCTTTCTTTTTGAAAGACCTTTTGCCATGGAATAGTCTTGCATTATTTTTATAGTGTATTTTTTCGTCTTGAGCTCTGAATATTATCACTTGGCCTATCACATGCCTCATGCACATGCAAATGGTTTATGATCTATTATTTTTCTTTTTTATTATTTTTTGAATGCGATGAATGTTTGGATGATCATGCAAAATGACGAAGCAAAAAACCACTTGAGGTTGGCAATAAATTAAGAGAGCAAATTTTAGGGTATTACAAAGTGGATCATCTACATCGATGAAGCATCTGGACCTTCTGGAAGTGGGGTGGGGATCATCCTCGAAAGCAAAGAAGGCCTTGTGGTCGAAGTATCTCTAATACTCTCTTTCCCAACATCTAACAACCAGGCTGAATATGAAGCCTTCCTGCCAAGAATCCTCCTTGCAAGGGACATGGGTGCCCAAGAGATCAAGATTTTCATTGACTCACAATTGGTTGCATCACAAGTGAAAGGGGAATATCACAAGTGAAAGTTTCACTGAATACTTGGAACTGGTATGGCAGATGCTCGTGCATTTCAAATCCTGGGACGTCCTGCATATCCCACACGAGTGTAACTCACGAGCAAATTTCCATTCGAAATTAGCAAGTACGTGAAAGAAAGGCGGAAATATATCCATTATCCAGGAAAATTTTTCTCGCCCTAGCATTGAAAAGCCTAACGTTACCAACGACATCAACATCATAGGTAACAACGGTTTCTTGATGACTCCTATATTCTAATACCTGACGACCGGCGGGTTTCCCAAAGATAAGAAGGAAGCCAGCGCCA
Organism: Lathyrus aphaca; assembly: GCA_963966055.1. Taxonomy (NCBI): domain Eukaryota; kingdom Viridiplantae; phylum Streptophyta; class Magnoliopsida; order Fabales; family Fabaceae; genus Lathyrus; species Lathyrus aphaca. The sequence goes on along the minus strand of OZ014520.1, from coordinate 457,788,458 downwards.
CCAAATGTTGTGCATCCTCATACGTCCTTGTGGATGGAAAATGTGCCGCCGAAGATTCTCAATCCCACTTCTTAAATGCGTCGAGGAGGAAAGCGTTTCTAACATCCTACATGAGATACACGAAAGGATTAACGCCCAACATTTGGGCAGCAGGTCTTTGGCTCAAAAATCATTACGAGCAGGTTACTACTGGCCGACCATGCAAAACGATGCCAGAGAACATGTCAAAAGGTGCGAAAAGGGCCAATGTCACGGAGATATGCACATCTCACCTCCCGATGTCCTGAAAACAATGTCATCACCATGGTCGTTCATGCAATGGGGCATGGACATCCTCGTACCCTTCACGATGGCGCGGAAAAAGGTAGAGTCTTCAGCCAGGGTTTTTTACCCCAAAGGAATGGGAAAGGTAATGCTGCATAAACCGGAAGAAGAAAAGAAAGGAAAAAGGTCATGTAAGCCAAAGAAACTGGGTTCGGGTGTCAGTTACGACATGGGAAGATATTAGCACCCCAGATCGTCTGTCGTACCCAACGCGATCCACGCTTGCAAAGAAAATGTTTCAAAGGGTGAGGAAATGAAAGTTGCTGCAAAATTAAAGACTTGAACTAGATACGAAAAGAAAAGAAAGGGGGGAAATATAGGGAAAATAGAAGGGTTCTCGAACGGGTCCTACCCCGCTTCCTACATACCTCATCTGGACAGCAGGATCAGAGTCATTGTAGTTCCCCTAACTAAGGAGGAAAATGGCTTGTGTTTTAACAACTTGAACTACTTATGCCAATGCTCAGGTGTTGCAGGATCGTCTGGAACGAGTGTGTTACCGTCTTGCAAAGAGACAAGTAGGAGCATGTTATTACGTTGAGAGTAGAGGTGATGAGAAAAGAAGTCCTAAAGGAGAGGCGTGCATTCTTTGTTCAATGTTTTTTAGGAGTTTTTATTTGTGTTTGGCACAAGCAAGTGAACTTAAGTCCTTTTACATGGAATGTGTACTTATTACTACATCCCAAGATGGAGTGAGGAACAAGCACAACCAAGTAAGGAGAAGACCTCCAAGACTTAGTTCCAGAGATTAGGGCCTAAGCTCACTAATTCGTTGAATTTATTAAGTGTTTTTGTGATTTGAAATGAAGAAGTGTTTTTTATGATTGTCTTTATGAGGATGATCTTATGATTAGACTTGTACATCATGCTAGACAAGCTTGTACTATCCCAAGCTGGGATGAATACAAGTGCCCCATGGAATAAGTCCATGCACACAAGACTACCTCAACCATTATTAAGTGTCTTTTGGGTTTTTGTTTGAAGATGAGAAAGAGAGAGCACATAAAGGATCTCAAAGGTAAAAACTAAAGGGGGGAATAACAATCCTTAATGTTATCATACATAGGTGTCCTAGGTTAATATGGTTTGAAGTCTACTCTAATAAAGAGGAAAGAAAGAAAAAAAAAAGGAAGGACGAAGAAGAAAAAGATCAAAAGGATTCAACTTACTTCTTAAGAGAAGTTAAGTTGATCCTAAAGGGGGAAGAAGAGGAAGTTAGACATTGATGGCCTAAACACATCACAATCACAATTCAAGAAAGCATAAAAGAAGTTAAGGAAGAAATTGAGATGTGGAAGCATGAACCACACCTCTCAAACTTACCATAACCCCTGAAAAGGTTAGAAGTATTCACACATAGCAACAGAAGTTCAAACAAGTTCAAATTATGGAAGAACAAAGTTCTAAAAATCAAAGCACGCACAAGTCAAAACCTAATGATCCTAGAATATCTCTAATGTTAGTCATGCAAGCTCGCACAAAAAGAAAGGGGAGAAGTCCCACACCAACAAGCAAATCACTAAGGAAGAAGTAAGATGAAAGTAAGTGATTAAGTGAAGCATACAAGTCAAAATTCAACAAGTAAGGTCAAAGTCAGAACCTAAACATCTTAATCATGTGCCTAAAAAGAAGATTCAATCATCAAAGGAAGCATATAGGAACATACTAAGGAAAATGGAGAAGATAGGAGGAGATGTGAAGTGAAGTGAATCATGGTTCATGCTTGTGGAAAGATGTGACTTGGTGCACAAGGTAAGCATAGAACAAGCATATATTAGGTTCAAATATCACAATCAAAGATCATACAACATGTTATCAAATCTCAAACAAGTCCTTATATGGTGGCACAAGTGCTTCCCTAAACAAACAAGCAAATCATGATCCAAATGTTCACAAATTGGGAAATTCAAAGTTCAAGCCTCAAAGAAATAGTAAACATGCTTCAAATATTATGACATTAAACATCAAAACATCTCGAACATGTACAAACATCAAGACAAAATCACAAACCAAGAATCAGAACCAAGGGCACTCAGATAATGAGGAAAAGCAAAGTTAGGTTTACACTTACTAAAGCATGAAGCAACAACTCAAAAGGCAGCCAAACAAAGCCTAAAAATCAACACAAAAATACCTAAAATCCCTTAACATGTTAGTGACACAAGGAAAAAAGAACAAGGACCAAAACTATTCTAGAACTCAAGTTATAAAATCAAGAAGTTAAGATGTTCATGGTATGAAGCAACTAAAAGGAAAATAAAAGGAAAATTAATTTAGATAATAAAAATAAAATAAAACAGAAAAATAAAATTTGAAATTTTTTTATAAAATGTCAAAGAAACTTCATGATTTATTTTTGGGATTTTTGGAAACATTTTACTAATTTAAAAAAATTAAAATCTGAAATGGGAAGAAAAGAAAAAATAAAAATAAAATAAAAGGTCAGGGGGAGAAGGAAGCAACCCAAACACGTTCATAAAAGAAACAGGCCCAAAAATGGGGGTTCAGAAAATAAAAAATAGCCAAATACACACAAGTCTTAATCCATGGAAAAGTAAAGGTAATCCACATCCACGGTCCAGATTTAATTTCAAAAAGTATGACAATCCAAAGGTCCTCACGCAGGTCAACAAAATAAAGGTCAATGTAATCAACGATCAGGATTGGGTTAAGTGGACATAGTAACCAGATCCAGTGGCTCACAAAAAGTATCACAAGGTCATTAGATCAAATGCACCATAACAATAGTCAATCAAACAAGTCAAGCAATCAAATGGTCCAGATCTGAGGGTTCACGCAGTTAACATGGTCACTCAAACAAAATCCAATAAATGAAAATAAAACACCACATGTGCGACACATGACCTTTTAATGTGTTGTCAAGCTAATATCCTTCAGATCCACCCAAATTAACGGTCACGTTTAAACTAGATTATGGAATACTGTTGTAGGTCGGAGAAAAATATGGTCATCTTCTCCGGCCAAGCTCCAGTGAAGGCTCAACGAAAATTCCCAGAAATCAACAAATCATACACCAAATGAAAGATGAAACAAAGAGGATCACAAATATGCCATCCACTTTCACAAACAGTCAACACAAAGCAAATCGAAGGTCAGAAGTTTGGATCACAAAATTGAAAATCAAGACTCAAAGTATCTACAAGCTTCTTTCACTTCATACACATCATACCAGGTCAAAGAAACTCAAAACAAGCAGAAATAGATCAAATTCGAAGCAAATGTAGTTTGAATAAAAACCTGAAATGAAGCTTGCTTTGAGACTTTGAGAAAACCAGAGATGCTTGGATCCTCTTTGAGCTTCCTTTGAGCCAAATAAAGGCTTAAGTCTTGAAGATGAGTGGAGAAATGAAGAAACTGTGTGTGTTAATTTTCAAGTATTCAAGCGATGCTTCACCACTACACTCAGAAGGATGATAATAGTGATGTGTGTAACCTGATTCAAAGGTGTTGATGGAATGTGATGAAAAGTGTGATGAGAAAGAAACTCAGACTTTAGCCTCTTGTTGAGTGAAAATGCAGAGAGAATGAAGAAATGATTAGTGATTTTTGGGAGTGAAAAATGAGACCCTCTCTTGCCAATTTCGTGAATGAATCTTTTATACCATGCAGGTGTGTGTAACAAGCTGAAGGGTGTGGTACCAAAGTTGTTATTCATCACAAATCAGAGAAAAAACTCGTGTTTCTCATCTTTCCATTTTGTTTTCAAAATTGATCATGTGATGGTAGTTCATGAGAGTTATGGTGTGCCTTGGTATACTGTTAGCATAATATTTGATGATGAAAATAAGATGATGATCTGATGGTTGAGATTGGAATGAGTTGATTTGGTGCATGAAGTAAACCACATGTTAAACAACATGTATGAAGCCCTTTTTTCTTGTGTGCAAAAAGTGTGATGGTAGTGAATAAAGCATGACCTCAAGAGAGAGTGAGTGGGTGTGTTTCAACTTGTGTGTGTATTATGCTGAACTTTCTCACATGTGCGTCACTCTTGTACTATCACTTTTTCATAAAATATGCACTAAAATGAAACAAAGTGAAAATATTGTACAAATTGTCTTGGTCACGTGAATATGGGCCATGTACCATTGAAATAAGTGACATAAAATGTGAAACAACAGGAAAAAAAAAGATAGCAAAAATAAAGGACCAATGAGGAATTGACAAGTGTGCTCCCAAAACTCCTAAAAAGGAAATAAACTTCAAAACATTATAACTTGAGTTCTAAAACTGTTGTGAATGTGTTCTTGTACTTTTTGGAAAGGGAAAATCAAGATCTACAACTTTCATGTTCAAGGAAAATAATTTGGAGCTTTTTTGAACATGAAATAATGGGTTGAAGAATTAGGGCAAAGATTTCCAAGATCTACAACTTCTCCTTTGAAAAAATCCAAATTTTGAAACTTCTTGTAAACCCCTGATTATTGATAAATGAGATCATTCATGTTATTCCTTGACCAAATAAAGGTCCATGAAGTTTATAATCATGATTAAAACCCTAAAAATGCATTGTTTGACTTTTCTTCTACACAATTGACTTCTTTCTTCAACTGCAAGTAACCGAGTCATTGCCTTACTTCCTCAATGAACTTTTGCACCAAATTTTATCCGTAGGACTTTTATATCATATGAAATACTTTGACCACAAGAATTGGTCAACGATATTAGAATATCTTGCTTTGGGCCAAAACACTAATTAGGGTTTCCATGTGTATGAGGAAATTGCACTGATGAACTTCTGATGAACCACACCTCTTATAGTGCTTTGGGGATGAGTTTGAGCTTGTATGAGATATGAAGATCCCTTGTAGGCTTCTTGCAAGACCACTTGGCTTTTATCTTTGATTTGAAGGAACATAGCTTGATGGATGACTGATCACATGCCATATGCTTCTAACTATGGATGTTATGCTTCATCTTTCTATACACATATGCAATGGTATGTATATTATATGTTATTCTATATGATATGAAAATGAGAGGGAAAATTCTGGGGTGTTACGTCGAGGAACTCCACAACGTATGTTGGGCCTACCAGACCACCCCACACTCGACCAGGGGGGATACCCCATTCCGAATGACATACGGGACAGAACCAGTCATCCCCGTAGAAATCAGAGAACCTTCTCGTTGTATAGAGTCCCCATTGGGAGAAGAACTCAACGACAAAGCATTAAGAGAGGAACTTGACTTAGTCGAAGATTTCCGTTCAAGGGAAGCTCTCAGTAAAGAATCCCTAAAACAAAAAATCTCATTGCGCTACAATAACCGAATCGTCAAACAAGAATTCCTTGTAGGCAGCCTTGTCCTTTGCAGAAACCAAAAGGATTAACACGAAGGCATGCTCGCAGCCAACTAGGAAGGCCCATACTACGTTAAGTTAAAAATGGGTACCAGGGCGTACTACCTCGAAGAACTAAATGGAGAACCATTTGCTCGACCATGGAACGCTGAAAAGCTAAAACAATATTACACCAAAAAATATAGCCAAAGCGCGGAATAGCTATCGGCTAACAAACCCCATCAATAGGAGAAGAAGTGCCCGGTCACAGGGATGTATCGTGGTATAATTACAACCCTGAGTATAAACGTGTGCGGCCATTAGCCCATTATTCGGGCAATTGAATCGTCCAACAGAGACATCTCGAACGAGTTCCACCGTTGTCATACCAGCGTGGCAGACCCCCAGCTCGCAATGGGAAAGGTTTAAGCCTTAGGGGAAATAGGAAAAGACCGCGTCCTCGACCCCCTCTAGTGAGAATAGATCTCACCCCTTGTCAAGTTACATACACTGTCAAGTTTAATATTATCACTTCGAGCATTCACCCAATTAAAAGATTTCGAAGTTATAAAAGCATACATACGAGCAAGTAACAATGCATGAAGAAGGTAGACAATAATATATATTAAAATACGGAGCAAGAGGTCGGACGTTGTCTTAACATACACAAAAAAGGGACTAAGCCACATACAAAAAATCCATCAAAAAATGGCGCGTAGGCCAAGACTATAACGACACACATGCCAAATATTTGTTCTTCTTCGGGAGGGACCACCATGTCGTTTTCCATATGGTGCAAAGGACTGGTGCCTTCAACAACTAGATCCACACCATGGTTAGTTACTTTAAGTTGTTCTATCGCATTGTAGTAACCGAACGAGGCCATGCACAGGTTGTCTTGAGCCAGTAGGAAAATCCGAGCAATAAGGTTCGCCCTGGACATCATACCCTTTTCCTCCTCGGTCTCATCTTTTCCAAAAGCTAGCGCCTTCTCTTGTTCTTGGAACCTTTCTTTTAATTCCTCATTCTCCAAGATAGCAGCCTTCGCTTTTTCCTACTCAGCCCTTAGCATGATCAGCAGTTCCTTCTTCGCCTCTAAGTGCCCCTCGAGCTTAAGCATCTTGTTGTGCAGCTCTGCGCTCTCCTCTTCAAGGTTAGCTATCCTTTGTTGGGCTGTCAGCAGATCCTTCTTGGACACCAAGTCAGCATCGCTAAAGGAAAGAGCAGTCTCCAAAATCTGTATCATCCCTGCAACATCCTGACACAATTCGGATCTCAGGATTTTCAATCAGTTGAAAGGACGGTTGTGACATTAAGCTAGGGAACCCGAACAGATTCTCCTCCAATGAACAATGACCTCTGCGTCCCACATGGGGACAGATTAAACAAGCCCGAAGACGTCACGCCAGTTCTCGAAAAAGGGGGATCCTCGACCCTAAACCTTTTTCCTAGTGGAAAACCACCCAGCGAGGTACTCCCCGACGTCGAACTACCTGAAGCTATGAACCCGTCCAAGGTAGCTTGATCCTTGACGGATTCAACTATACTCTTGGGGCCTTTCTTGAAGTTACCCTTGTTTTCTTTCACCAGACGATCACACATCTCGGTCATTTGCACTACAAAAGAAAACAAAACAAGTCAATAAGCAGACAAATCCCTGGACAAAAATACGGAAAAGCTAAAAAACCACCTAAGAGTCGCATCATTGCTTTGTAATTCGGACAAATGAGCAACGAGTTTACGTTTATTAGTCTAGCCTGAGCGGTCGGCGTCCCATCAGGTAGAAGGAGGGTGTGCCCGTCTGAATCCACGAGTTCTGAAGGACGGAAGCTGGCAACGAAGTTAAACAATTTATTATAAGCAGTTGTGTCATCCGCACTCAGATCCTCGGGCTTAGCGATGTAATGCTCGCTCGGGTTACGGAAATGAACATCCACCCACTCTAATGGAAAGTGGGCCATCAGCCTCTCCTTCCCATCGACAACCTCCCTGTCGAACAGCGAGTCTTTGGCAGTTTGCGAGCATGGTTAGATTACGTAGAAACAATATTTAAAGTCCCGAACATAATCTAAGTAGGCCTTGAAAAGCCTGCTCGCCTGTTTTAACGACGCCCAGCTGTGTTGGGCATCCTGGGATTTCCTCTGAAGGGGGAATATCCTAAAGAACAAGTTAACTACCTTCCCTATTTCCAAGTAATGACACACTAACTCGAAAGCCCTTATGAAGGCCATATCTTTCGGGTGCAGTTTGGAGGGCGCAAGCTCGAGGTGGATAAAAACCGCCTAATGAAAATCAGTAAGGGGTAGGCAATACCCAGCCTCACGGAAGGCGAATTCGTACATTGGGAAATGGGGAGAAGGATAACACGAGCAAATCCTCTGAGTAGATTTCGGAGGTAACGCCCTCCAGGTTGCAGTTTCCCCCTTTTTACTCTTCTCGAGCCTGCCCCACGCATCTGAGGCATCCACTGCAAATTAGGATGTTGTCTCGAGTTGCTCATCCATAATCCATAAACAATCAGACGCGGGAACATCCGCGACATTTACAACATGGATTTCTTTGAATTCATGAGTGTCTTTTTTACTTCTTTCACCTGAAAAATAGAGGAAAAACAATGAATTAGACTATCGCAAATCCTTCCTTCCACCGCAAATCAATTTAAAGGGATTCGATAAGAACCGGGGACATACCCCAGATCAGCCCCTAAGTTAATAAAAATACTACGTGGATGAAGCCGACACACTGAGCTTAGCTTCACCATTCTCAAACAAACCTTCACCAGGGATAAGCCCCTACTCGACCTCATGCTCGATCGATCAACAATAAGTTATCACAACTATGATCTAGAATGGATCTACACTAACTTGCTTACACCTGGAAGCTAGCCCTAGAACTTCATGCACTCTCATACGCATCTGATGAACGTTCATCAATTATCCCCAGAACTTCATGAGAATCCCCAGAAACTATGAAGAACCTATGAATTTCATAGGAAATTGATGAATGTTCATCAAGCAAACTACAGAAATAGTGGTATAAGATGAAGATTTACCTTGATCCATGGATATTTCTAGGATTTGTACGGTGGCAACGATGAAAGTCAAGCGAAGAAGTTGCAGATAGAATTTCACGACGAGGGGAAGAGTTCGTGTGAAATGAACAAATGAATCTCTTCCTTCCCCTTTTTATAATGTCTTAAGCTCGTGTGGGGAATCACAAAAGCCAAATAATTATTACATAAGGCTAGCCCCCAAGTGACATAAATGTAGTACGATGTTCCTCTACACATGTCGTTAAAGCTTAAACGTTTCGTCTTCACAAAAAGAGAAACTTTTGCAGCCTATTTATCTTCTACATACGGTCATGTGCCCAACATAAAATTTAAAGGAACTTTGCAGTGACATCTACAAGAATGTCACGATGACCACGATCCTCAGCACCTTAAGTAACTATCCCCGTTCGAGCACAGCGACTTGGGGAGCTCCTATTCTGGACTGGCCTAGCATGTGCCCTACGCCAAATTGAGGCTCAATCCAATATTTAACTGGGCATATTCCCATTAAGAGATTAGAGAGGATATGACCATTACATAAAAAGATTTGTTGGCATATAGCCATTAGGGACCTCCCCCTTACGTGACATAACACCATCCATGCGGCCAACTGGCCTCCAGATTTATTGGAGGCAGTTATGCTCATTCAAAGGTTACGCGCCCGCAACCTTCAGGAATGTGCCCTTCTAAAAACCGTCTACCTTTAGAGGGTCAGGTATTCTATCCTAAGCCTCATTTTTCTCACGCTTTGGTTTGTTTCCCATTGAAACTTACTTGAGCGTTGGAGTACCTTGCAGGTACACCACCCCTTCTCCTCACAATCACAACTAAAGGCCACGAAGACCTGTCCGAATCTTTTTTGTACAAAAATAAAAATAAATAAAGCATACATCATAGGTTGATGCCAGCGCATCTGATCAAGGATTATTCAGTGGCAAAATCAATTATCAAGACTCAAGGTCAAAACATGATTAGAATGGACGGTACAAGTGCATTTTGGGGTTTCCCACCAAAAGGAGGAAAAAAACCAAATTTGGCTTGTGTTAACCGGTTAACGCGTGGGAACTTTGGCAAAAAAATTCAAATTCAACATGGGAGGGCTTCTCTCACTTTTCCACTTCACCTTGTATCACACTCTACCATTTTCTAATGGAACCTTCTAGAACGATCTACCATATTCCTAGGGAATATTCCAAGAATATTCTATAAGCATCCTAATTAACTCCTAAGCTAGCTCAAAACCTAACTCCTAAGCTAGTGTCCAAGCCTAGTTCCTAACTCAAGCCACCCTCCAAACCTAACATGTACATAAACACTTTTCCCTCCAAACCAAAGAAAATGATTCATTTTTTCACAATTTCTCTAATCACTCTCAATTTTCTCTAACTTTTTCTCCCATTTTACAAAACTCACACAAAGCTTCATCTTCCAAAATTCTTCAAGTTTTTCATTGAAACTTGAAGAATTTGAAGCCAAACCTCCATCATTGCATTGATTTCATGGATTATTGAAGAATTTTCTACTATTTTGGTGTTGATTCTCATCTTGGAAGTGATTTTTGACGAAGTTCATCAAATCGCATTTATTTTGCGTATTCTTGCGGAAGAGCTTCGGAACTACGATTTTCTCTTCTATAGCATGTTGATTCTTCATAGAAACGATTTCCAAAGCAAGCCTCCGCTTTGGAGGTTGGTGAACTTCATAATCGCTTCTGTTTTAAGTTATTTTGTGCTTTCTTGACATATACGTTCTTCACATTTTATTGATTTGCGATGTGTTGATTAATCGGATTGTTAGATTTCAATTTCTTTATGTGTTTGTGGTTCCGATTAGTGTTGTATCGATGCATTTATGTGTTAATTTTGTGCTCACTTGATAGGAACTGTATTAGGAACCTTTGGAATAAGCTGGTTGCTGGAAGTACTTTTTTCTGCATTATTTTTTATTCTGGTTTAGTGTTAATCGATTAACACATTCGTTAATCGGTTAACACAATGTGTTTTTGGTAAATCTGTAGAATTTAGCAGTGTTAACCGGTTAACACATCCGTTAACCGATTAACACTGGACTGTTTAGGTTTTTTGTGCATTTTCTTGCATATTTGCATGCCATTCCATCTATAATCATCATGGACTATTAGGTTATCATTCTAGGGAGTTTTTAGAAGTTTTTTTGATGCAGGTTCATGTAGCTTCGACATCTTTCGACAAGCATGTTGTTTACTTCTGATTTTTTGCATAATGGTGAATTTGTGCTCATGATGAATTATGAATGTTGTTACCATATTTTAACCTCATTGTTAGCATGCTAATAGTGATTCAAAGTTCTGTTTTGCATTGCATTTGTGATCGATGCATGTTTCGGATACTCATGTGCATAATTGAACATGTTCCATATTGCTTCGAAGGTGCATGATCCATACATGTTTGCACATTCTTGATTACACGATTGTTCCATGATTGTATTTCATTGTTAATGTTTGCTTCATATTAGAATGCATTGTGATGCATGTTCACTTTGTTGCTTGTTTGCATAAAATGTTCATCTTTTGGAAAATGCTCATATTTTAGTTTATGGAAAATACATTGATACAAAATAATTGTAATGTTTGCATTCACATGTTCATGTTCATATAAATCATGTTGCATTCCTTGATGTTATTATGTGATGCATTTTCATACATTTTTGGTCATATATTTGCATTTTAAAATGATGTAATTCTGCCATGCTTTTCACTACTGTATTTTTAAATAGAGGTTGTTAAATGTATGTTGCATTGCATTGTTTTTGCACTTTTTACACCAGTTGACATGTTATTAGGTAGATATAATAGGTTGTTTGCATACCATTTTCATGTGATAACTGATTGTGTGCTGCTGACTTTGGGTATTGTTTAGCTTTGAGGTACCCTTAAGTTTAGGGATGAGTCTAGTTTGAATCATAATCATTTCAGGAGATATTTTGCACTTAATTTCCTTCTTTTTTATCATTTTTTATTTCATAAATCATGGGTTTACTAACCTTTTCAGGGGCTAATGGTAAGTGAACAGTGTGTGTGTGCGCCTACATTCTACCTTCTCCCTTCCTCTTTTAAAAAATTTCTCTTGTGTGATTGCGACAAGCATGTTATGCTTCTTTGACATTTCACTTTCTCTTAATCCCTTCGAGTTCTACTCTCATCTTCAATCCTTAAAGTGAGTTAAAACTAGTTTTTCTTCCGTCTTTAGGATTAGAATACCAAACTAACCATCGAATCTCCATTGTACAATAACCTAGGGTGATTCCTAGTTTCCCTTAGTATTTTCCTTTTCTCAACTTGAGTCTTCTTCTCTCATCTCAAAACAAATCAAAACATCTTAATAAAGGTTGAGCTTTCTCATGTGCCAAGGGACTTTGCCATGGGATACTTGCACACATTCCATATGGGGATGAGGTGTAGGGTATCTATCATGATGAATAAGTCTTAGCATGAAGATGTTTCACAAACAACACCTAAAAAGCACTTCTTCATCAAAACTACAAAAAACACTTAATATAAAAAATTAGGGTAATGTGTTTATGCCTTAATATTTGGAACTAGGTTTGGAGATTTCTTCCATACCTAGGTGTACTTCTTATCCACCCCATCTCGGAGTGATGTAAGAAGTACACACTCCTTCGAATAAGACGTGAATACATTCTCCTATGACAAATTCAATAAAAACTTCTAAAAGCTACAAACCAACAATAAACGTCTTTCCTGCGGGAATTCTCTTCTCATCTCCTTCACTCTTGACCAAAGAACTTGATTCGACTTGTCTCTTTGCAAGACGGTAAACGCACTCGTTCAAGATGAGTCTGCAACACCTGAGCATAGGCATAAGCAGTTCAATTATAAAAAACACAAACAAACAAATTCCATCCCTAGTTAGGGAGACTACTACGAATCTGATTCTCATTTTCCATGAGATACATAAGCAGTGGGGTAGGGCCTACGAGCACATTTCTTTCTTTTCCCTACATTTTTCCCGTTATTTTTCTTTCCAGTTCTAGATCAGTAGCAAAATTATTCTTACCCCTTTGAAACAGTTCAAGCAAGCGTGGATCCTATTGGGTACGACAGACGATCTGGGGAGCTAATACCTTCCTAGTTCGTAACCGACTTCTAAACCCAGTCTCTTTGGTTCGTAAGACCTTGTACTTTCCCTTTCCTTTGGTTCGTGCAACATTACATTTTCCATTCATCAGGATAAAATGCCTAGCTGGCGACTCCGTTTCTTTTCCGCGCCACTTTCTTGTTTGTACTAGGATGAAAATCCCGAGAGCGACAGGGGAATGTTTCATAACCTAAATTTTGACCCTAAGATATGTACATCATCAGAATAAGTCCACTGGACAAAGGACCGTGCCAGACTAGTTTGAAAAATATCCCCGCAATGAATCAGGATTCCTGAGTCCCTTAGAGGATTCAGGAAAAGGAGCAATCATTAATACATAAGATTTTCAACCTTTAAATCACCAATCAAAGGGTTAATGAATCTCAAATGATAGAAAATATTTCAAGATTTGTACAAAATTTTCAATGATTTGGGCCCCAAGCCATCACAATCACCAATTAGGGTTTCAGTCATCTGAGCCCTCCAAATGAATTTTTTCATGGGAAAAAGGAGCCAGGGCCTCCACATATCATTAAGAATGTTGACATGACCATGACAATCCATTTATAAGTACAAAAGGTGTAGAGATCAAAGACTGCAAGATTAGGATTTCATAGTGCCCATATTAGGGTTTTTAACTAATCGAGGGACCAAAAGTCAAGATTTTTATCTGGACAAGAACCTATACCATAGGGAATGGTTTAAATAGCTCATATACTTTATAGAAGTACATTCATAAAGACAAAATACCTCAGAGGATGTCCAGTTGAGAAATCAGAAATCCAGGGGGTATCTAGTGTAATTTCCATCTGGACCAAAAAATCAAAGTTTGACTTTTTTACCCAAAATGATCCTCATGACCTATATTTCAAGAATATATGGTCTATGAATGCATTTTATCACAAAAATCAGAAATTTGAAGATAACTTGTAAAAGGGGCAACCGTTGAAACTTAGAAAATTTTCTAAGTTATGGGAAAAAGTGTTCAAGTACCCTACTTACAAGCATCATAATTTGTGATCCAAGAATCATATTTTGGTGAACCAAAGATCAAATGAAAGATCTTGCAACAAACTACAAATGATTCAACTAGGAGAAACTCCAATTCCTCATGGATTTAAATTTGGAGATGGATCAAAATAAAGAAAAATATTGATTTTCAACACTTAGAAAAAATCTACCTAAATGTAAAATCAGCAAAACATCAAAACTTGGAGGGATTTTACACCAAGTTCCAAGCTGATTCAGATCCTTCTTTAAACACCAATATTTTTTAAAATGTTGCCAACAATTCAAAGAACCAATTGACATGAAAAGATCTTGCTTGTACATGAATAAATCATGGATCAAGTGAGCATCAAAGGTTGTTTTGCAAAAAATAGATTTTTGACAACTTTGTGAAATCTGATTTTTTGAAGCAAAGTACATTATCAAGTGATTTTAAGCATCTTAACAATGATTACAAACCTGATCAAACCTGCAAATTCATGATTGCACCACGAAATTCACCAAAATGACATTCATAGAATTCAACATTATGCATTTTTATCCAAGGGCCACAAAGCTTCCAAAAGGCATATTATTAGATCTCTTGTTCAACAAGCAATAGGTGGATACAATCCAAGCTTCAAACTTTTGAGGAATGTGAATTTTGCTGCCGCATAACTGAGCTATTTCACAATTTCATCATTTCACTTGTAAGAGATATTTTCTCAAACCATGACCCACCATTGTGATATTTTCACTTCAAATCTTGGAGGCCAAGTTTGCTCAACATATTTGCCTATAAATAGAGACTCCATTCCATCATAAAAAATGACACCAAATCCTCTGATCTCCAAGCTTTTTCTTCTAAGACTCAAAACTAAATTTTTTGAGCAATCATATCTGGTTTTTTAAGTTTGAGCTAGAACAAGCTCAAACCAATTGTTTCAACACATCACATATGATGTTTATGAAGTGTTCAAACACTTAGATTACCTCTGAAACACCTCCAACCAAGAATCACACTTCAAAACCGCAAAAAGTCCTTATTTCTGCAACTTGAAGATCAGAAGTTGATCACCCCATTTGCAATCAAGTCCAAGTGTTCAAACTCCATATGGTGTAGGGAAGATATCCAGATCATTAAAACATCTTTGTAACACCTCCAACTCGAAATCACAACTCTAACTACTAGCTCCAAGTCAGGTAAGCCTCAAACTAGGCCAAATCATAATTCATGCATATTATCTTGCACTATGTTTTTGCCATATGTATGTAATCATATTCTAAGAGATTCCCCTTAATCAATTTCACAAAACAATCATAATGTAAAATTTTATAAGGCCTATGCCAAATTAGGGTTCTTTAGTGTTCATCACTGATTTCTCACTCCATACACAAAATAAAAGAAATTAAGTGGTACCATTGTGTTCGTGGGATCAAAAAGATAGATTTTGATGTTTAAATAATCTCAAATGGATGTTGGGCAGCTACTTCACACGTGTTCTTGCCCAAGTATTCTTGGCGCCTTTTTCAAATTTTTGAATTTTTGAATTTTCTATTATTTTGTTAATTGATTCAAAAATTAATTTCCCTCTGATTATTTTGAGTTTTCAAATGATTCTTTTTTCATTAATTCTCAAAAATGTTCAAATATTTCATTCCATGAAGAAATCTCCAAGAAATATATTTTAAATATATTTATTATTTTCTTAAATAATAAATTTTATTTTTTTCTAAACATTTTTAAGTTCAATTCTTTCACTTGATTTTTCAAACATAAATGATATTCAAGTTATCTCAGGGATAAAACATAATTTTTAAAACATTGATCCAAGGTTTTTACTTATTTTCCATTATTGTTTGAAATTTATCAAGTATTTTAATATTTTATTTCATAATAAATATTCAAAATATTCAAGCTTTTCAGCATCCAAGTCCTACTCTCTGTATGAAATTATCAGATAATTAATCAAAAAAACAAAATATATAAGCATCCTTATGTTTAAGCCCTATTATTGGCTTCTGAGCCATCTCTTCTCTTTCTAACTTCTCGTTGTTTTCTTAAACTGTTGTGATTTCTTAAAATAAATTTGTTTACCAAAATTATCTTTCTTCACCTCATACTAAAGAAAAGATAATAAAATACTTCTTAATGACAAAGAGAATACAATGTAAAACACATATGTGATCTTTCTCCCTTGGGATTTTGGGTATCTGCTTCCCAGTGTAACCCCCAACTTCATTCTGAATAAAACAACTTAAGAATACACAAACCATAGCAAAAACATACTAAAAGTTGTTAAACACATACACTGACACTTATATTTTTCTGGATGTATTTTTACTTTTTATATATGCATCTCTGCTAGAATTTAAGAAATCGGGTTACTGTCACCAGACCTAACCTCTGAATAACTAGAACCAAATTAGGGAAAAACATAGCCTCCTCTTGGGCTTCATTCAAGGACCCTAGGCCTCTTAAATGTATCTTCTCTTAGGCCTAGATGTTACTCATCCTTCCCCAACCTCCTTTTGGGCTTCATTCAAGGACCCATGGGCCTCAAACAAGTAACCTAGCCTCTTCTTGGTCTTAAACACAAGGACCCTTGCAGGCTCTAAAAGCATAGGAGCAAACCTTAGAATCAAACACCATACAACAGTCTTTGACTTTAACTAAGCTAACAACATCAATAGTCATAGTTTTGGACTTTAACTAAGCTCATTCTCAACAGTCATAGTCTTGGACTTTAACTAAGATAATTTCCCAAAATACAGTCATAGTCCTGGACTCTAACTAAGCTAAACATCCAAACTTTCTTGAGTTATGCAAATCAAGATAAACCAGTTAACATTCAACTTATGCCTTGAGCTATGCAATTCAATCAACCAATTAACCAGTTACAAACACTTATTTTTCAGCTTCACTCTCGGGCTTTGATCAAGAAACAAACAGACTTTTCAGCTTCAATCTTTGGCTTTAATCATGACACAAATACAAACTTTTGAGAATTAACATCTTGTGCTTTAACCAGGATACAAATCAACCCTTTCCTCCTATCTCTAGCATTTTAGGAGGAACTACGATGCTCTGATCCCTCAATTCTATTTTTGGGGATACGTAGGCAAAAGGTCGTAAGATCTTTTCGAGCACACCAAACAAAAAACAACAATTAGGTTTCTAAACCTAAGAAAAAAATCAGAAAATATGACGATACAGAAACACAAAAACATCCATATCACTTATCAATCAATACTCATCTCATACCCAAAACCATATCATATAAACCACCATCAATATCAAAAAGAACAAAATTTGCACTAATTTGGAGTTTGAAATAAGCTAATGAAGAACCCAAAACCATGTGGGCATATGTTAAATATTAGTATGCAAAGTGGGGTGAGTTTAAGATATCTTTTCCCTTCCATAACCAGCTTCACCAGGAAAAATTAAGAAATCAGAAAGTAGCAAAAATGCAATAGTGATTAAAGACCACAAAAATCGAGCTACACCGTGTTGATGTTGTACTGGTACTGTTTGAGAAAAGCCTCATCCAGATCCTTCTAGTTTCTTATAGAGGCTCTCTTTAACATCATATACCAACTTAAAGAAGATCTTGACAAAATGTCCTGGAAAAAAATGCATCTAGAGCTTTTCATCATCAGTATAGGCAGAAATACTCCCAAAATAAGCATGGATATGTGTCCTCAGACAAGAGATATCATTATATTTTTCAGAGGCTAGAGCTTTGAACTTTGGAGGAATCCTCACTCCCGACACCAATCCTAAATTAGTCACATCAATCCCCATGGAGTTTTGGCATTCCATGGCTCTTATCTTCTCAGCAAATTCCTCATACCTCCTGTCATTGGCATCATTCAGATATCCTATGTTAGCATCAATCAAAGTAAACTGGCCTTCTTGAGTATCCTCCAAAGTATAACCTACATTGTGAGCAGCAGTTCTGTTAGGAATTGGACGTGCGTTGCGAGCAGCTTTTCCATTCGGGTTTCCATTCAGAGTTCCTCCATTATCATCTTGGATCGTAGTTTCTGGCCGCTCGACCATTAATCTCATGCGCTCCTGATTTTGAGCCATCCATGTCATAAACTTCATGAACTGATCCATCCTGGTCCTCAACTCAGTAAGGTCAGCATGCACCTGATCCACCATTCTCACTTGATTTCGTCTTGACGGGTAATGGTGAATGCGTTGTTCAGCAATACTGCTTGATAAGAGGACACATGATGAGAAACTATATCTGGGGACCTGAAAAATGCAGAAAAAAACATGTGTTATATGCAAATGAAATGTTTTCCATTCTCAATGCCTTTTTGTGCCTGGATTCCTGTCTTCTGAGGGACATAAAAGTCCAGACAGCTTCTGGGATAAGGTAGTTGAAAAATAGCAATCACATATGGAATTAGGTAAGTTCATATCAGGTGTTAGTGAGTGAACAGTGATGTGAGAGATATTAGAACAACCCTTGCAGCAAAATCCAGACATATCATAACAAAAGAGCTCCAAAGGAACAAAGTTAAACAAAGAAACCGAATATTAACAAACATAATCCATAAATAACAACAAAATGGTTCCCACAACAATCCTGTGGGTAACTAACTACATCAAAGATGTCAGATACAACCGAATCTATGCTCTACAAAACATTTTTTCCATCAATCTGCAAATGCGTCTTCTAACTTCCTCAAACAAGGAAGCAACATCTGGATGTTCGGGCGTACAAATAAAATCCATGGATTAAGAGGTCTCGCAAATCAAAAGCCTGATGTAGTGAGTTGAGATGTTCAAAGAAAGTTTCTTCATCCATGTTACCATGGCCAGGTTATGATCTAGCCTTCTTCACTTCAACAAGGACTTTGAGTTCCGCTATCTCTTTCTGAACTTCCTCTAGCAACTTTTTGACTTTGGTCCATGTTTCCACGATACTCTTGGCGCTTAGAATGCGCTTCTTGAAGTTCTTCATGCAGAGTCTTCAATTTTTCTTTCAATTCTTCAATTTCTGCTCTGAACCCTTCTTCCACCTTTGTCTGGAACTCCAGGTTGTCAGCCCATTTCTGTTGCCACAAGGTGATAGCTTGATTAGCCTCAGATAAGGATTTCTTAAGGTTTCGGTGTACTTTGGAAGCATTCTTTTTAGTCAACCCCCGCTTCACTATGCCAAACAAGACTTTAGACATCACTTTGTTTGCCCTTAGACAACGCTTTAAAGCATTGTCTAAACCTGCGCTGCTAAAGGTTTAGACAACACTTGGTTAATCTCAAAAGCACTGTCTAAATGGGCTTTATACATCGATATTATTGTCAAAAGCGCTTTCTAAACGCCACCTTAGACAACGCTTTTTGCCTTTTTTTAATATACCTTAGACAACGCTTTTTTTATTTTATTTTAATGGTATACCATAGACAACGCTTTCACTAAAAGCACTTTCTAAACTTCACCTTAGAGAGTGCTTTTAGTGAAAGCGCTTTCTAAACCCCACCTTAGACAGCGTTCTTTGTTGAAAGCGCTGTCTAAGGTATACAAATATTTTAAAATATTTTCCTTTAAAAAGCGCTGTTTAATGTTGCCAAATTATAGGCACCTGTTTTGTATCCACTTTTTCACCTGGTTTTTAAACCAGAATTTGTACCTGTTTTCCAATCCAAAATTTGCACCAAATTATCCTATTGAAACCTACTAATTTAGGCACCGATTTATAGATACAAAACAATCGGATTTTCAAACCAATACCTATGAAATAATTCATACAATCGTACCAAATTTACGAACCAATTTAAATATACAACATAGTTTTTACAAATCATTTCATCCAACTATGCATTTTGTTTCAAATGAAATCTACATAAACAAAAATGTGATAATACTCCGAGCTATACATTTTCATCCAATTGCAATTATACTATAACCTGAAACAACACAAAAATATTGTAATTGATCAATTAAAACAAGTCATAATCAATATGTCTATAGTTACATACACATACTCAAAAATTTCATCAATTAAAATAAGAGTACAGTATACCTTATAACACTCCGAGCTCCATAATGAATTGACACCATTCCTCTTTAATTTCTTCCAAATGATCTTTTGAATAATATGCACACTTGAATTCATCAAAGTACGACATAATAATCTAACATAATTTGATTTAGTTTCAACTATTTAATTATATGAGAAATATGTGTTAAATATTAAAATAACTCATAAGTTAGAAATACATACATCAGATGGAATCTCTAATTGACCCAAAGAAAGAGTTTCTCTCATAAACCCCAACATGAAATATCTGCAATCTATACTATTACGTTGCAGAGGACACTACACATGAAAAGAAAATATGGATAAATCCTAAGTTTTATCAAGTATCATCACTAATATAATAAAAAATGTAATAATTAATTATATACCGCCACTTTTATCTATTTAATGGTGTTAGCTCTCCTCTTTGATACTTGGATATTTGTTAGCTCGAAAAGCTTGTATAATGCTAATAAAATATAAATGAATATTTAGAAAAATTCACATAAATAAATAAATACACACAAGAATATTTAGAATAATCTCACTTACGTTTCAATCATGTTCTTCATATTCGGGTATGTTATCCAATCATTTCCTAACGAGTCAAAATAATAAACAATTTCTCTGATAGGATTAATTGCGACCAACAACCAACGTCCACTGTAAGATTAAACAAATGTTAGATGGAAATTTTCTACACGACGTCAAAATACAAATAATTATAATAGATGAATTTATGATGAAAATATAACCTGGTATTAAACGGTAAAAAGAACAACTTTTCCGTATCTTTGTTGGCCATGAAGAGGTTTCGTACGTACACCATGACCTCATCTGGTTTACTTAAGATTAAAGCTAAGTTGACGGACACGGGGCTTAAGAATCCAAATCTTTCTTCCAATCCACTTGGGCTCATCACTTTGTCATAAAAAACCTTAAATAAAAACATCATTAACATTAGACTATTCATTTGAAACATAAAGTAAATAATTTGTTCAAGTAATATAACAAAGTAGACCGGATATACCTCACGTATGTATTGACAACATTGACGCCTATTTCTTCATCACGAAAAACTTGCACAAATTCTTCATTACCAACTGATTGTTCATATTCAAAGCCAAAAATACCTTCCTCCATATGTATAAGACGAATACCTCTGGTCGGAATGTCTGTCAATTCTATAAACGTCTGAAGGCATGACCTATACTTGGAGGTAGGTTTTTTTCTAGCCGCGGTCTTCTTAGCACCAACCTTTTGTTGCGTGGAGACGTTGCTAACCTCCTTATCATGAAGCTACATATCATATAAATAGTTAGATGAAGTATAAAATCAATAATTTAACATTTTCCATTCATAAATATCATATAATTGTAATGTAGCTTTTTTTTGAAACAACGGACTCGGTATGCCGCGAAATAGCCTTATATTTTGATTTGGATCTTGTTGGAGTCTAATTAACATAACCATGTAAAAATATGTACATAAAATGCGCGTAAAAACTTTGAATCTACACATTGAGGTTAACAAAGGTTCATAATGGTTTTAAGCATACCTCATATCCTACGCTAATGAGGCTTGTCGCCATGCAACAAACGAACCTATTGCTTGTTCCACCGTTGTTGCATCCGAAATATCGTTAGGATATGGTAATAATGCATTCGGCTCTATTGCAATATCAACCACGACTTTCAAACATCCAGTAGGGAGTGGTCTAGTGTGAAGTAATTCTCCTCTAGTGTTATGCACTTTTCCCTTGCCAACCATCCGATAATATGGTGACGATAAGTAGAGAGAACAAGGGGAAATGCCCTAAAACCAATAATAAATATGAAATTATTAATGTGTATATATGCCAATTACATAATTTTAGCTAATAATTCAATTTCATAAAAATATATATATAATTACCTCTGGAATGTTCGGTTGAAAGTTATAGTTGATACTATCTTTGTCTGAACCATCTTTAAAACATGTTGAAGCGCTAGCCTCTTTTTCTTTCCTTAATGCACAAACATCAATTTCCAGTGCTTCCAATTTTGCATTAAGTTCTTTATTACTAGGAGTTTTTCCTTTTTTAATATTCAAGGAGGTCGGAGTGATCCCAAATCCCTTACCCCTCACCCGACCCGAATACTCACGGACATCTAATGCCCGACTAAGTATGCTCCTTGTATCATCTAGAGATAAAGACAGAGATAGCGCCTCCTGAAAATCAGATGAATATCGAATACTTGTCAAATATTTGTTAATAAAGTTTTGATTTAATTAAAGAAGTAATTATCTACTTACACATTTCTCATATACTTGTATAACATCTTCTTTAGCAACTCCAGATTTGCTCACACGGGCTTCCTTCCACAAAACATGTGCAGGAAGAGATGTTTCAGAACTTTTCTCCTTCTACAACTACACATTAAGTCATATAATATGATCAAATAAAACTCATGATGAACAAATATATTATTGCAATTTATAGATACTTAGCATAGATTGTTCTAAGCGTCCAAATCCGACACGTCATTTTCTCTATGGATACGCGGGACTTGATGCTATTTCCCAATTTGTGTCACTTATTCTTTTAAATTATGGGTTTTTTCGTTTGGATTTAAACACTTCCCATTCTTCTGGTGAAATCAAACTTTCATATTTCTTTGGAAGCTCCGCATCAACATGATTACCATTTTCATCCCTAAGATATTTGGATGATAAAAATGTTCTAAACCCCCTTAGTAGCTTTCCGGCCAATTTAAGGCAAAAATCTCTTCTATCATCTTCGATGTTGAAACATCTCTAAGTAAAACATACACATTGTGTGTTAGTACAAGTAAATTAAAAGACATAATTAGTTTGCATAATTAAATACATAATTATTGTACCTTTATCTCAGTCCAAATTTTGTCTTTGGATTCTTTCAACTCTTTTTTTCTCCAATCATCACAAGTAATTAAAATTTCATTCCTTACTAGTGCACCAATGAAACTAGTCAAGGTATAACCGTTAGGTTCTATAAGTTACCCATGTGGGGTCCAATGCACATCTAAAATGATGCATCGGTCTCTACCATGGATCACTTTCCTCATCACTATTATACCTCTTCTAATCTTGTCTTCCGTAGATACCTTTTTATTACCTCCTTCATGCGTAGAATCATCATCATGTAGGTGACCATTGTTAGTGGCCGTATCTAACCTGTAATAAAGAAACCAATGATATCAAATATAAATTATAATCAAAGCAATTGAAAATGAAAAATAAAGAAATCAAGGATATAAAATATAAATTATAATGAAAGTAATTGAAAATGAAAAATAAAGAAACCAAGGATAGCAAATATAAATTATAATGAAAGCAATTGAAAATGAAAAATAAAGAAACCAAGGATATCAAATATAAATTATAATGAAAGCAATTGAAAATGAAAAATAAAGAAACCGTGGATATCAAATATAAATTATAATGAAAATAATTGAAAATAAAAAATAAATATACCAAGGATATCAAATATAAATTATAATGAAAGCAATTGAAAATGAAAATGACATAATATATAACATTTTATTATATTACCTCTTTCACTAACATCTCTTTCTTTTCTTTGTTGGAATATTAATTACTTGTTTCTTAGTAATGCGTACGGATGAATTGATCCAAATTCCCTCGGTATGTTCATTTCTGATAAATAACTCATCCGCTATAAGATCCTCATCTTGATCATTTCTATTCAACTCATTCCGTCTAATGCATGACTCATTATCAACATCAATATCATATTGATCAACACCGTTATCATCAACCACTTTGTTAGAGAAAAGCAGTATAGACCATTTTGTACTCGTCGGGTCATTCACATAGAACACTTGTTTAGCTTGAGATGCTAGAATTAAAGGCTCATCTTTGTATCTTACCTTAGTAAGATCAACTTGCAAAAATCTAGACTTATCCATATGTATGCCACTACTATTTACCCACTTGCAACCAAAGATGCGAATCTGAAACTTCTCGTAATCAAACACCCAAATGTGCTCAATAACTCCAAAATATGAAAATTTTGAATATTTGGGGTTTAAGTCCTTTATACTTGATATATGCATTGCTTCAGCTAGCACGGTGACACCACTATTTTGCATAGTACTCTTATCATCTTGTTTTTGGTATAAAATGTGTATCCATTAATTGTGTATGTGTTATGAGAAAACACATGCCAACTTGGACCATATGCTTAACATCTCAAACTTTCTATTACCGAAGTAGGATCTGAAGAGCGCTTCGAATAAATATGATCCTTTAATCATTTTATGAAACTTTGATTGTGCTCTCGTACTATCCAATTTTCATTTCTGTTCGGATTTAACCTTCAAAGTACATCCTTGTGCATTTCAACATATGGATCAACCTCATTATCATTGTGTAGAACATACAAATGCACTTGATCTCGTTCATCCCTTGATATTGTCACAATTTTATTTCCAATTAATTTTTTACCTTCCTTTTTTTCAAAAATCTGAGCTTTGGGGAGTCCAATCAATTAAACGTTGGACAAATATCCAGTACAAAACTAAACAGCTTCTTCAACAATGTATCGTTTAACAATACAACTCTCTGGTCGACTTTGGGTTTTCACGTACCCTTTTAATATTTTCATATACCATTCAGTAGGGTACATCCATCTCATATAAGCTGGTCCACACAACTATGTCTCTTTCACAAGATGAACAACTAGATGAACCATTATGTCAAAAAAAAAACGGAGGAAAATACATTTCAAGTTCACACAAGGTAATTACAATCTCTTTTTGTAGTGTTGGTAAGATCTCGGGATCGATCACCTTAATACAAATTAACCTAAAGAAAAAACACAATTTAGTTATGGCACTTCTTATTTTTTCTGGCAAAATAGAACATATACCTATTGGTAGAAAATGTTCCATTATAACATGGAAATCATGTGTATTCAAACACTTAAACTTGAGGTCTTTCATATACACAAGTCTTCTAATATCTGAAGAGTATCCTTCTGGAACCTTAACTTCACTCAGAAACTTACACAATTTTTTTCTCCTTTCTAGATAGAGTAAAAGCAGCAGGTGGTAGATATGTTTGTCTTCCTTTCTTCACAGGTGCTAATTCAGTTCTCATTCCCATTTTTAGCATGTCCTCCCTTGATTTAAGGCCATCCTTAGACTTTCCATTTATATTGAGTAATGTATCGATAACACTTTCAAATACATTTTTTGCAATATGCTTAATATCGAGAAAATGCTTCACGTACAAAGACTTCCAATATGGCAATTCAAAAAATATCGACCTCTTCTTCCACCCACCTTTGACAACCTTATGTGCAAAAGGCTTGCCAAACTCAATATGCACATGTTTCACCTTTTAAAAACTTGGTCACCTGACAATGCGGGTGGAGCTTTACGATGTTCGGTGTCTCCATTTAATGCTTTTCTCCACCCACGGCAGTGAAGTTTACAATATAAGAATCTACGATGACCGAGAAACACATTCTTTTGAAAAAGTTCTAATCGAATTGTATCAGTTCCATCTTCACAAACAGGACACACACGTTGACCTTTAATGCTATACCCAGATAGATTGTCGTATGCTGGAAAATCATTAATTTTGCCAAACAACATCGCCCTCAAATTGAAACTTTCTTTCCTATATCCATCATAAACCTCCACACTGTTCTCCCACAAAATCTTTAAATCTTCGATCAAAGGTGTCAAGTATACGTCTATGTCATTCCCTGGTTGTTTAGGCCCAGAGGTTAACATAGATAACATCATATACTTATGCTTCATACATAGCTATGGAGGTAGGTTATAAATCATAAGAATCACATGCCAAGTGGTATGTGAGAAACTTTGAAGACCATGCGGGTTCATTCCGTCAGTAGATAATTCCAAGCGAAGGTTTCTTGCTTCTTCTCCAAAGTCAAGATAATCATTATCAATTTTCAACCACTGCGATGAATTAACCGGATGTCGATACTTTCCATCAATAATTCTTTCATCTGCATGCCAAGTCATGTGTCTTGCATCAGTTTCACTATGAAACATGTGCTTAAATCTCGGAATTATAGGAAAATACCATAAGACTTTTGCTGGAGAGAATCTTTTCTTATATCGAGACAAATCGTATTTAGGGCACTCAGTTAACGATGCATATTCATTACGAAACAAAACACAATTGTTTGGACAAGCATGTATCTTATCATTGCTCATGCCAATAGAGCACAACATTTTTTGCCTCATAGGTTCGATTAGGAAGAACATTATCCTTCGATAGTATTTCTCTCATAAGGGCCAACAACTCTGTGAAACTTTTATCCGACCATCCATTGCCCGCCTTTAAGTTTTACAACTTTAATACCGCAAACAGTCTTAAGAATTTAGTGCAACCTTTATACAAAGGTTTCTCTGCATCGCTTACCAACCTCTCAAACATTTCAGGATAATTATGAAGATCTTCTTCAAGTGCTTCTACAATCTCTTCAACTCGATCACAATCGTATGTTTCAGTGTCTTTGTCGTCTGAAGCATAGGTCATATTACTTTTCCCACTCGGTTCAACATTCTCGTTAATTTTCTCACCATGAAATTTCCAACACTGATAACTTCGATCAATTCCATGCCTCAGTAAATCCGACTTCAATCCATCTGCGTCACCCTTACCAATATAACAACAACCCAAGCAAGGACATTTCATTTGATAAGGTTTTTAACGTGTTAAACAACAAACTTAACGAATTCCACAACCCCATTTTCGTACTCTTTGGACTATCGATCGACAAACATCCATTTTTTTATCCATGGTTTTCCTACGTATTAAGGTAAGCAATCAATATCAACTTCAATAACCTATACATAACCAATGTAAATCTAAACGAAAATAACCTATACATAACCAATGTAAATCCAAACGACAATAACCTATATATAACCAATGTAAATCCAAACGCCAATAACCTATACATAACCAAGGTAAATCTAGACGAAAATAAACTATACATTACCAAGGTAAATCTGGACGAAAATAACCTATACATAACCAATGTAAATCCAAACAAAAATAACTTATACATAACCAAAAATAATAAGAGATACATAACCAATACATATTTTCACTACATAACCTATACATATTTTCACTACATAACCTATACATAACCTGAATAAATCATAACGAAAATATAGATACATAATCTGATTTTTCACTATTCTTCACATAATCATAACAACATTGCCTATTTTCACTATTCTTCACAAAATCATATTTATCAAAAAAATGCATGACAATGACATGACCCTATTCTTCACAAAATCATATTTATCAAAGAAATACATAACAATGACATTGCCTTATTCTTCACAAAATCCTATTTTCACTATTCTTCACAAAATCAACATAACAACAACAATGTGATTTTTCACTATTCTTCACATAATCATAACAACAATATTGCATATTTTCACTATTCTTCACAAAATAATATTTATCAAAGAAATACATAACAATGACATTTCCATATTCTTCACAAAATCCTATTTTCACTATTCTTAACAAAATCAACATAACAACAACAATGTACCTTATGAGAACTCAGTAGAGGACGAACTTGAACGAACTCAGTC
This sequence comes from Lathyrus aphaca, assembly GCA_963966055.1. NCBI lineage: Eukaryota > Viridiplantae > Streptophyta > Magnoliopsida > Fabales > Fabaceae > Lathyrus > Lathyrus aphaca. The sequence goes on along the minus strand of OZ014520.1, from coordinate 457,760,975 downwards.
ATGAAAATGGACGAAATCGGTAGCTTCACGAACTCAATCAACAAGAACGAAGTAACGACAATGGAGAATTTTCGTTTAAAGTAATGGAGGTTTCAATAAGAACGAAGAACCCAGTCAACGTTTATGGAGGTTTATTCGTGTGTTAGGTTTCGCGTTCACAGGGGGGGAGAAGAAAGAGGAAACGAATGAAAATAGAAACTGACTTGTAATATTTTAATTTAATTAGACCTTAGACAGCGCTTTTGAGAAAAGCGCTGTCTAAGGGCGACCTTTAAAAGCGCTTTTGAAAAGCAATGTCTAAGGTTGACCTTAGACAATGCTTTTGATTTTATTTTATTTTTAAATTATAAGACCTTAGGCAGCGCATTATCAAAAGCGCTGTCTAAGATATACCCTTAAAATCACTTTTAGAAAGTGTTGTCTAAAGGGCACCTTAGATAGTGCTTTTTAATATATTTTGTGAACAGTTTCCGTGTTTTATTTTTTTTCCACTTATAGCAGCGCTTTTTTAATTAAATATTGTCTAAGGTGCGCTGTTAAATATCATTTTTGGCATGGTGCTTGTAGAAGTAGTTTGATTTGTCTTCAAAATCTTTATGCTTATCTTCTACAAGTTTTTCAGCAGATCGGACCCTTCCTTCTAACGTTTTATCGGCGTGCACCGATTTTTGATAAAGATTGCTGACCTCTGAGTTATCCATCTAGAGCTCATGAACCAAGGCCTCCATCTTGCGATAATCTTCAATTGGCATAATGGTCATGGGTTCCACCACCTTTGGATACAAAGGAGGCTCTACTGAGAATGGTAGTTTGGTAATGACCACCATGCGCTTTAACCACTCGGCATAAGACGGATATGTCTTGGGATCTAGCTTCCCGGATTCTATCCTTCCTTTCTTGACTTGGGCATTCCAAGCTTCAAAAATAATTAAGGATAATTCTTCATCATCTTTGGCATTGAAATACAAAGACTCTACCAAGTCGCTCTCCAACAGAGGTTCTTTCAATGGATAGCTGAATTGCTTGATTACGAGAGCAAGGTTGTAGTTTATACCTCCTCTTCTTCCCAGTAATGGAAAATTTGGGAATGTTCCGCAGCTACTGAGAATAGGAATTCCAACCATGTCCCGGATATACCACCAAGAGATATCTTCAGAAGTCAAACCCATCAACCTTTTGGACCACTTGAGAGTCCCCTTTATATCAAAAAAAGCTACAGATTTCGAATGTTACGAGAAAACCAAGCATGGAACAATGGTGCACAACAGACCACCAGTCTTCCTCTCTCCTTCTCATTTTTGTAGGAAACTGAATGGAACAGGTCACCCAACAAATTTGGAACCAGATTCTTCTTGATAAAGATACTTACAACATCCATATAAACAAAATCCGCTACGTTGGGGAACAGACAGATCTCATATACACATAAAGCCTAGATAGCACTGAAAGAAGTCCTCTCTTTCTTAGCAGCACACTTCTTTTCCTCTTCTACAAGGAAACCAAGATGAAAACCCTTACAACCTCCTTTCTCATCAACATGAGCTTCAATCTTTGAATTGCCCAGATGTATTGCTATGGCAATAACATCATTCTGCGGAGTCCATTTGGATCTATAAAAGGGTGGTGTCTCCTTGATAGAGGCCCTCAGTGGATTTGAGAATTATTCTAGAGTGGGAACCAGAATGCAGTCGTTGAAGGTGAAACATCGAAGCGGCGAATCATAAAACTGAAGAAGAGTGTGCAAAGCATCATGCTGATCTATGTTGATGTTGTCCACGAAACTCAAAATCAACCCAAACCTCTTCTGGAACTTATCAAACACATCACTGTCTATCAACTCAATCAGCTCATTAATCAATTTTACTTTAGGCTCATGAAACCAATATGTTAAATTATTATTTCGGGGATCTTCCATCATGAATCAGAATATCGACCAGAATTAAAGGTAATACAAAGAACCCTGAGAATAAAAAAAACATAAATGTTAATGATGAATGATGTAATACAACTAGGCAGGTGATTAGAGCCAAAGTTTATTGTGTCGGTGTAGGAATGTGAGCCAAGTGTTTGTGCAAAACCATATCAAGATCATTGTTCATAGTAATACCACACAAACATGTATGTAGTAGGTCACGATTACCTGCAAACTTGTAAACAAACCCCCATCTCATATGTGATGCTAAGGATCAACTTCTCTGACTCTCAAGTCGAGAAGCAATAATACGGTCACCGTTTCCGGTTTTGAATTATTACCAATCTAAGAGGTCTCCACTAATTACCTCTCAACAAGGTCATCCTATACAAGCTCACGGTAGGCCCTCGGGTGCGAGTGGGTTTGCCATTAAATATGGTCTACCACTGTTACCATTGGAGAGGGGTGTTTCCACTAATTTCCTCAATGATCGGTCACAAGATGCACGTAACTCTCAAGGTCATATCCTGAATGAGGATGAACCTCACAACAATATATTTCTAAGAAAGTCACAATCTGGTTGTGGAACTCGCAACTACTTCCATGGAAAAATACCATGAAAGAAAAACGATTGTCAACTCTAAAGTCTAAAGACGCACTCGAGCCTGGGTAATGGGCTCATATCTCAGTACAATATATACATTGATGCATGCTATAAAGTAAATGAAATTCGATAAATGGAAGCAATAAACTAAACTAAAGTACACCGAAACACCCAATAAACTAAACACACAAGCACTAGGAGAGACTCGCATAGGGGAGGGACCAACAAGAGGTCAACTTCCCCCAGCAGAGTCGTCATTTGTCGCTCCCAGGATTTTCATCCAAGTACAAACGCGAAAGTAGCGTGGAAAAAGAAGAAGAGTCGCCAACCATGCACTTTTATCCCAAGGAAAGGGAAAGGTAATGTTGCACAAACCTAGGGGAAAGGAAAGAACAAGGTCTTGCGAAGCAGAGAGAATGGGTAAGGGAGTCAGTTACATGAAAGGAAGGTGTTAGCACCCCTTCACGTCTGTCTTACTCAACGGGATCCATGATTTCTTGCAATGCTCAAAGGGTATAAACATCTGCTTCATCTGCTGTTGATTGGAAAGAAAGAGAATGAGAAATAATGTAGGGAAAATAAAGAGTTACGCTCGAATGGGCCCTACCCCACTGCCTACGTATCTCATCAGGAATGAGAATCAAAACGACATAGTTCACCTAACCTAAGGAGACAACTTTTATGTTTAATTTTTTTAAAGGAATGGTCAATGCTCTAACTCAGTTGTTGCAGGCTCGCTGAGTTGAGTTTGTTTATTGTCTTGCAATAGAACATGAAGAAGTGCGTTCTTACAATGAGAATGAGTGTGATGAGAAAATAATTCCCAAAGGAAAGATGTGTTTGTCTGTTTTGATTTGTTTTAAGATTTTTGAAAATTGAGATGTTTGTGTAAGCGAGTGTATTAGTGTCTATGACAAAGGAGCATGTACTTCACACACCGCCCCAAGACGCTATGATAATGAAGCACACTAAGTAAGTTGAGGAAGATCCTCGAGCTCACTTATTTCCAATATACTCAAGGCTTGTAGCACACTTGAATTACTTCCTTTATTAAGTTTTTTTGGTTGTTTTAAATGAAGAAGTGTTTTGAATTTTCTTTGTTATACACTTTCATATTAAAGACTTGTTACATGATGGGTGACTTACAATAAACCCCAAGATGGAGTGTATGTAAGTACCCCATGCCTTAAGGATCGTGGCACATGAAAGCATATGGCCTTTATTAGATGTTGTAGTCTTTTTTAGATGAAAAGAGACAAGACCCAAAGGAAAGAAAGGTAAAAGTCTAATAGGGAGACTATCAAACCTAAGTGTTGTCATACATGGATGTTCCTACGGTTAAGTGAGGTATAGAAAGCCTAAACCTAAAATAAGAAGAAGGAGAGAAAGAGGTAAGTTGAGTTATGAGGTAGCATTACTCACTTCTAAGAGGGACGTTGAGTTATGAACCCAATGGAGGATATGGAGTTAATGTCAAAGAAGCATTCTTATGTTTATCACAAACACATATGAGAAAGCTTAAAAGAAAAGAGAGAGGAGGTATGAGTATGGATATGCATCCACATACTCAAGGCTTACCATAGCCCTTACATCAAATGTTAGTACCAAAATAATTTTCATATTGAAGTACAACTAAAAAGAAGTAAGCAAAACAAGTAGTAAACACCTTAAGAAAAGATTATAATCAACAAACAAGATTGAAACCAAAAGAGAAGGTTCCTAAGGGTTGAGGACTCCACAAATTCAGTATCTAAGGTTCCTAATGTCCTACTAGGGTTAAGTTATCAAACAAAATCAAACTAGGTCAAAAAATGTACCAAAAGTTCACACAAATGCAAGTTGTGTATCACATATGAAAGATTAATGTTTATGAAAGGAAAACATGTAGGAATGCATGAACATAGGTCAAATTCAGAAGTGAATGACATTTATAAATTCGTATGAATGTCATTATATGATCATACAAATCATGGATTAAATTATTCAAGAAGAAGAAGTAAAAAGAGATGCACAAACATTGTTCAAGTTTCCCAAAAGGCATACTTGTAATGCAAGTTACAAATGAAGAATGAAAGATGAACATGAATGAAAATGAATGTATGTCAGTAACATATGACATATATGATGATGTTAAAATTCAATAATGATCATGCAAAGATTCCCACAAATCATGTTGAAGCATGTTGAAGAAGGATGGGCAAAATTAGGTCAAAACTAGTTCACACAAGTTTAGAGCACTTATGAACCTAAACATGAAAACAAATGACTTATAATGTGAGATAGATTATCTATAATGTGTCTAATAAATGGTGTCAAAATGTATCAACAATTAACACAAAGTAACAAGTTCAAATAGAAGTAAACCATAGTTCAAGTTAACTAAAGAATCAAACATGCATTGATGAACCAAATGTGAACCAAAATCTCATTAAAATGATGAGGAAAAAATGCAAGATGTAAGACATTTGAAGTGTAACCAGCAAGAAAACATTTCATAAAAGGATGGGCAAAGAATCACCAAGTTTCATGTTCAACTAGCGTTCACAATCTCATACAAGTTCATACACAAAGATTCACAAACATGACCTTAAATCCCTAATCTAACATGCTTCTAAAAATAATAATAATAAATGTGAATTAAATGCATCAAGATGTCATAGAACCATATACCAAATCTAAGGCAAAAAATAAGATCATAATTATGTCAATTAAATTGGAAAAGATGTAAACATCATGAAGAATGATCCTTAAAAAGAAAATAAAAGGATATTATGAAAATAATAACAAAATATGTCAAAATTAAATTCAGAAATACACCAAAATTATTTAAATGCTTGAGGATGAACATTGAATTAATTTGAAATTTTCTCATGTTCAAATGTATTTTTAATAATTAAAATTAAAAGAGTATCAAAAGAAAATAAATAAATAAACAAAAGAAATATAAAAGGGGGTGCCACGAAAGCAAAACTGAAATTCAAACACCCTAGGGCCCAAAATGTGGTGTTGTGAAAAGCAACTATGATCCCAATCCAAATGCGCGTGTTCTATGAAACTTAACATGGATGTTAGTGTCTCTCCCGAAGATTTGCATCCCGGTACAAGCGCGAACGGTCGACAAAGAGAGAAAATGAAAATGAAGTGAATAGAGTCGCTAGCTAGGCATTTTTATCCCGAAGGAAAGGTAATGCTGCATAAACCTAGAAAGAGATGGATAAGATGGTTGCGAACCAGAGAAACTGAGAAAGGGGGTTGATTACAACCTGGGAAGGTATTAGCACCCAGATTGTCCGTCGTACTCGACGGGATCCATGCTTAAAAGATTGTGTTTAAAGGGGTAGTGTATGTGTTATCTGTGTGCAAAAGCTGGAAAATAAATATACAAGTGTCAGTGCAAAAGGGTGAATGCTCAGGAACTGAGGCTTAAAAAAGAATGCTGAAGGAGGGGGATGACAAAGAGACTTTTGTTCGATAACAGTTAAGTTATGCCTACGTATCCTCTCGTGCAATGAGGAAGTCAGAACACCGTAGTTCGACTCAAAGAGACTGAAAGATAAATTTGACTGTGAACTACTTACTTGCCTATGCTCAAGTGTATGACTCGTCTGGCTCGAGTGCTAACTGTCTTGCATTAGACGGAAGAAGCAAGTTCTCGTTTGTGAATGAAAGTGATGAGAAAAAAATCCCGGAGGAGACGATTATCGTCTAGTCGTCGAAGTCATACAAGGTCATAGCAGTGCTGTTGTCGGTGCAATCTGGAGGATTATTTCTGCAAGGGTGGAGATTTGTTCTTTTTAGTGATAAATTTTAATCTTGTTCAGAAAAAACTATTTGCAAAAAACTATTTATTTTGAAAACATTGCCATTTTATTGTTTTGTGCGAAAAATAACAAAAATGAAAAGACAGTGAGTGAAAGAGAAAACTATTTGCAAAAAATGTCTGATATTCATTGATATTCTATTTGCACAAAATTACAAATATGGCCCTATTACAAAATGAGTCCTGACTCCTTGGGCAAGATGCAGGACTTGATGCATGCTGAAAAAGGCAGGAAATAATAATTACTCTGTAGGAGTAACCCTTATAATTTTATGGGAAGACCAGTTAAGGACTTGGGGACCCGGGATCCTTGGACGAATCCAACTCTCCAGGTTACGGTCGCTTTCCTCCTCGTCTTCCAGATTGACATCATCTGGGGTGAGCATCCCCCCACTTACGAACTTGGGCTCCTTAGCAGCCTCTGCTTGATCTTGTCGGAATGGTTTGTAACCCAAACCGAATATGTCCTCCTTCTTCTCCACCGGTAGCAGCTTGCCCCAGCCTCGGGCGTTTCCATTTTAAATAACCTTCCGAGCTTGTTGAAAGGAGACAATTGAAGTACCCATCCTATCTTCTTGGGATGCAGCAAATACTTCATTTGTCGCCTCATTGACATAAAGCTCTACGAAACCTTGACTCATGGTCTCGTAGATTTCACCATCCATCTCAATATATTTGTAGGTGGCCAGATGGCTAACAAAAATATCCTCTTCCCCACAGATTGTGATAATCTTCCCATCCCACTCATATTTCAATTTCTGGTGAAGGGTTGATGTGACTGCGCCAACGGCGTGAATCCATGGTCGACCCAACAAACAGGTGTAGGCCGGCTGAATGTGCATCACATAGAAAGTAGTTTGAAAGACATGTGGGCCAATTATCATAGGGAGATCCACCTCTCCAAGAACAAACCTCTTGGAACCATCAAAAGCTCTAACCACTAGATTGCTTGGTCGGAGAGCGATACCATCATATTCAAGCTTGACAAGGGCTTTCTTTGGAAAGACATTGATTGAAGACCCAGTGTCAACTAGAACATGTGAAAGCACATCCCCTTTACACTCCAGAGTGATGTGTAAAGCTTTGTTGTGGTGACGACCTTCCGTTGTCAAATCAACGTTGGTGAAGCCTAGCCCATGGCAAGTATTAACATTAGACACCACTGTCTCAAGCTAATTTAACGTGATCTCCTCCGGCACGTAGGCTGCGTGCAGAACTTTAAGTAACACATCTCGATGAGCTTCGAAACACAATAGCAAGGATAAGATGGAGATCTTGGAAGGAGTCTAGTGGAGCTGATCCACAACCTTGTAGTCGCTTCTTTTGATTATCCTCATAAATTCATCCACATCTTGATCAAAGGATGTTTTATGGGCTTCTTTCAAAGTTAGCTCTTCCTGCACCACACGTTTTCCTTTGGCTTTGGCAGCAACCTCTGCCTCAGTATTAGCTCTTGGAACTTGTGACGCGAAGAGGCGTCCGCTTCGGGTGAAGCCTCTGCCTCCCCCGACATTATCCACTTGTGGTGTATGAATTGAAGAATCAAGAAGAACTCTCTCTCCGTTGCAGTAAAGGTCTGAACCATAGTGCCATGGTATAACATTATCTTTTTCGTATGGAATGGGCCCCGACACTGTGATGGTGACTGGACTGACTGCGGCAGAGGTAGGAACCGTTATTATTTGTGGATCATAAAATATGGTAAAAGGACTCGTGATTGATGGTGGTGGTGATTGAATGAAGCTGGGTTGTTGCTGAAATTTTTGTTGAGATTGTTGCTGGAAATTGTTGGGATCAGGGACCATTGCAGGGTCGTAGTATATGGTGACCATGGAGACGTCGTTGTTAATGGTTGTTGTAGTTGTAGAAGCGGATGCGGTTGAACTAGTGTTTGTTGAAGTGATGGAAGAGGTGGTTGCTGATTTTGTAGACGAGTCTTTCGAAATAATTGTCTTTGCAGTCATAGGAGGAGTGTTAGTTGTTGCTGTAGTAGGAATTGCTGACGTTGTAGAAACCGTTGATGTTATTTGCAGGATACCTTCTCTGATCAGGAAATTGATGCCAGTTCTGAAGCTTGCACACCCATTGACAAAAACTTTGCAAGATTCACAGCAGGCCTCACAACCTGGGAACACCTGGCATTTTAAAAATTGAGCTTTAACCTCTGCCAGAGGTGTTTGAATGCTTGCAGTATCTTCTATTAAATTCATGGTTTGACCCTCCTCAATTGTATTTATCCTGGGGCCACCATGGCTGGGCATAGGATTCTTCGTGACATTAGGAGGGGGTGCAAAATTTAGGGCCTTTGAATCAACCAGATCCTGGACCTTCATGTGCAGAGCTCTGCACTTTTCTGTGGTGTGACCAGGTGCATTAGAATGAAAGGCACATCTAGCATTGACTTTGTAATTTCTCAGAAGGTTCTGAGGATCTGGTGAAGCCAAAGTCCGTAACTCAACAAGATTAAGCTTCAGGAGTTGTGGCAACAAGATGGCATATGGTATTAGTATAGGGTTAATTACCATGTTGACTTGATATGGCCTTTGCTGGAAAGGGCACTGCTGTTGGTTGTTGTTGTTGTTATAGGACCTTTGTTGAGGAAACTGTTGTTGTTGAGGAAAATGTTGTGGTTGTTGAGTGTATTGAGGAGGTGGAGTAGGAATAGTGACAACGGCAATTGATCTTGGTAGATACTGGGGTCTTCCTCTGCCTATGTGTACATAATTTGTTTCACCGGATCTGCGAGGCCTTGAAAATGGTTTCCTTGCATTTCTTGAACTTGCTCCGTTATCATAAATCTTTCCCATTTTCAATAAGCTCTAAATCCTTTCCCTAGCTATCACTACGTCTGCAAAGCTAGTGGAAGAGAAAGCAGCTAACCTATCAATGTACGTCCCCTGGAGGGTGTTCATAAACATATATGCAATTTCCCTTTCTGATATTGGGGGTTGAACGGAAGCAGCTAATTGCTTCCATCTTTGAGCATACTCTCTAAAGCTTTCCCTGGAAGACTGTGACATTCCCATTGGCGAATGAAAGCCTCGGCCAAATCTTTCCAATTCCTTACTGTGGCCCTAGTCAAATGAGAGTACCACTCACGGGATACCCCTGTCAAGCTATCCTCAAAATAGAACATCCATAGCTTTTCATCCATGGTGTAGTCTTTTAATCTTCCCAGGAAAGATTGGAGATGGGTGCGAGGGCAGGATGTACCATTGTATCTTTTAAAGCAGGGAGGTTTGAATTTGTGAGGAATTCTAACCCCATCCACTAGTCCCATATCAATGACATCAAAACCTAAAGAGTTTTGAGACTCCAGAAACCTCAGCTTTTCTGTTATCTCGTCCAGCCGACGATCATAGACTTCATCTCCTGCCCCAACTACAGTAAATTGTTATTCCTAAGGGTCCTCCTGCAAGGCACGCCCTCCAGTGTTACCATGGGTATTCCTTATAGCATTAATGTCTGGGTTCAGATGAGGTCCAAACTCTGGGGGATCAGTACGAGGCTGTACATGATCATTGTTGCTGGTACCCCCTGTACCTGGGTGGTTTTCTTCAGGAGTTTTCCGCTCGACCAACTCTCTCAGTCTCTCTTGGCTTTGGGCCAATCCAGTCATCACTGCCATGAACTGGTTCATCTGGGCCCTCATCTCAATCCTTTCATTGGCCATCTGGGTTCTCACGTCAGTCAGATCTTGTTGAACCTGGTCCATTTGTAAGCCCGGAAGGTTGTTTCTTGTCGGATACCGGTGAACTCTGTTGACGGGGAAGACTCTTCTACGAGCAATGTTTCCTGAAACCACATCAAAGTGAGAAAACAACAAACAAAAACCTACAAAACAAAGAAATGAGGTTAGCATGCAATGCAGGATGTCTATTTGTCTTCCAAGGGTATCCGGTTTGGTTCTTTGGTTTTGACCTTCCAGACCTCGAGGAAAGATGATGTTGAAGAGAGATGAAGCCCACAAAATAACACAAACCATATATTACAAAATGTAAAGATACAAAGTTTGATTACAACAATCTCCCCACGATGGGTCAAAATACAAAAAAATAAAAAGTACAAACAAAATGAAGTACAAGTACAATGAAATCAAACATCCAATCCATAATCATCCTCTATGACTTCTTTCAGGAGAGCCTCAGTCACTGGGCCAACTGGATGCTCTGTGATGGTCCTGATAAGAAGGTTCCTGGTGGCGATGGCACTTGTCAACTTCTTATGCTTGTCTTGGTCCTTTGATCTCTTCAACCCCGCCCGGAGCTTTAACTCGGAGATTTCTTTCTGTGATGGTAACAAGGCCTCCTGATTCTTCTTCTCAATAGCTTCCAACTGCTCTATCCTAGCCTGGGTTCTCTAGTCTTACTGTGAACGAGCCTCAGTGATCCTGATCCACCTAGCCTGACTCTCTTCTAAGTATTGGTCAGCTCTGGACTTCTGAATCTTGGCTTCCTTGCAAGCATTCTTCAATACCAACTCCCCTGCTCTAGCCCTTCTGATGTAATCATTCGTCTTCTCAATCTTGGTCATGTACTCGATTCGGAGCTTCTCTAACCTCTCATTGTCCAGACGACTATCATTCCTCTCCCAGAGGGTCTTCTTCAGAGCTTCAGAAAGCTAAGTATTCCTTTCCTTCAACTTCTCAAACTCCTCTAAATTGACTGTAGCTGCAGGATCTACTACTGGTGGTCCAGGCACATCCTCTAGGGTGAATGGCATGCGGGTGATCTGTCCCCTGATACATAACCAATCAAGATACTGAGCTGAAGCTATGTAGTTGTACTTGCCAAGAATAGCAGTCCCTTTTGTCTTAATGTTGTCCCAAGCCCAGGCTGCTTGTCTGGCAATGGCAAGGTTGTGTTGAATGTCACAGTAAAGGGTTTCTTACAAGTTTTACCCCCTTGAAGGATGTACCAAGGCATACCCTAATTGCCTTTTGAACAGCAAAGGATTGTAGTTGATGCAACCCTTCACTCCAATCAGGGGTACATTGGGATACTGTCCACAGCTAGTGATGATATCTCTGCCCTTGGTGCTCTGAGTGCACCATCTGATGTCTTTTGAAGTAAGGGCAATCATTCTCTTAGCCCGGTTTTTTGAATGATGAGGATTCAAAAAAGCTTCTGACTTTGGCAAGTGCCTCAGTAGCCAACAGTAGAAGAGAGGTGCACAACATCTGACTAATCTTCCCCTCTGCTTCTCATTCCTTTGATGCACTGAGTAGTAAAAGTCTCCAAGCAAGGTAGGGACTGGATTCTTCAACAAGAAAAGGTGGATAGCACTCTTGCTTACAAACTTAGGCTCGTCTGTAAACAAGATGATACCATATATGCTAAGGGCTAGAAGAGCACAAACAGTGTCCCACTTCCCTGCTGCAGCATGAATGGTGGCCTGAGTAACCAAAAAGTCCAAATTAAGGCTTGGGATTCCAGCCTTGGTGGTCATATTCTGGTCAATGAGGGTGGACTCTAAGTACAGAGCCTTGGCTACATCTTCATTCCTAGGAGCAGTCTGTTGCTCCCAAAGATTTGCATCCCGGTACTAGCGCGAACGGTCAGCGAAAGGAGGAAATGAAAATGATGTGAAAAGAGTCGCCAACTAGGAATTTTTTGTCCCGAAGGAAAGGTAATGCTGCATAAACCTAGAAAGATATGGATAAGACGGTCGCGAACCAGAGAAACTAAGAAAGGGGGTTGGTTACAACCTAGGAAGGTATTAGCACCCAGATTGTCCGTCGTACTCGACGGGATCCACGCTTGAAAGTTGTACTTAAAGGGGTAGGTGTCAGTGTTATCTGTTTGCAAAAGCTGGAAGAGAATGTACAGGTGTCAGTGCTGGAAAATGAAGTGAAGAAAAGGAGTGTCAGTGTAAGAAAAGAGTGCAATGCTCAATATAATGAGGCTTAAAAGAATAATGCTGGAAGAAGGGGGATATTCAGAGACTTTTGTTCGATAACAGTTAAGTTATGCCTACGTATCCTCTCATGCAATGAGGAAGTCAGAACACCGTAGTTCTACCTAAAGAGACTGAAACATAAATTGACTGATGAACTACTTGCTTGTCTATGCTCAAGTGTATGACCTGTCTGGCTCAGGTGCTAACTGTCTTGCATTAGACGGAAGAAGCGAGTTCTCGTTTGTGAGTGAAGATGATGAGAAAAGAATCCCGAAGGAGACGATTATTGTTTGTTTTTGTGTTTTCATTCTTTTATTGGTTTTTTGTATTTGTCATAAGTTAATGAGCTTATGCCTAAACCAAGGGGTAGCAAACTCATCATATCCTCCCGTTGATTAGGGATAATGAGAATGCCTTAAATATGAGATAAACACCTCAAACTTAATTACCATGATGTAGGATTAAGATCATTAATCTACTTGTGATTATTTAGATGTTTTTGGGTTTTTTTTAGTGTTAAGTAATGAGTTTAAGCCATAATCAAGGATTTAATGGACTCATTACACCATCCTAATAGAAGGATAATAAATGAGAACATTTAAGCTGAGGAAGATACCTCAACTTAATCCATGATTAGGGATTAACCTCATGACAAAACAAACCTTTATTAAAGTGGATTTTAGTTAACGATAAGATTAAGAAGTGAATTTTATGGTTTGTAAGACAACGTGAGGGGGACTTGTCCATTAACACTAGGGTTAGTCCTTCTTAACCAATCAAGGAAGAATTAGAACCCTAATGCAAGGCCCAAGTTACAAGCTTATTGTCTTAGTGATTATTAGATGGATTGATTAAGAGATTTAAACACATCAAGGGTTTAACACTTAGGATTAAAGTTATACACTCCATCCTAAGAGAAGGATGCAGACATAATCTTAATCACAAAGCCTTAAAACCTTGAAGGTTTAGTCCCTGATTATGAGATGAGAGGAGAGACACAAAAGATGACACAAAGGTAAAACTAATGGGGGACTAATCAAACCCTAATTTTTATCATGCTTGGGTGTTCCTAGGGTTTATGAGGCTTGCAAGAGATATTCAAGGAAAGCCACCAAGGAAGAAGCAGATGAAAGGAGGAGAAGAAGAAGAAACAATCTAACTTACTTCACTTAAGAAGATAAGTTACTTGAAGAAAGAAAGTGAATAGAGAACATGAATTAGCAAGCTCACTCTAAGACACATACAAAATGCAGCAAGGATGCATAAGAGATATGAGAAGAGAAGTGAGAAGTGAAGGCAAATTCACTCCTCAAAGTACTTGCCACCTGAAAAGTTAGCATAAAGAAATGAAATGAAATGAAAATGAAATGAATGCAAGGATGCAAACCAAAACCAGAAGCATGATCATGATGTAAATGATGCTAAGAGATGATGCAAATGTATGTCAAGATTTGTGAATGATCATACAAGTGATGAGAATGCTAATGAAGCATGAAAGAAGCATGAATGTTCATGAATGCCCATGGAATGTAATGAATGCATAACATGTCAAATGGATGAGGAAATGATCAAGAATGAGTCTAATGTGTCCTAAGATGTCTTAGAAGTCATGTGAATGCACAAAAGGTCATGGCAAGTTCTTATGTGAATGCTTATGCAAGATGTATGCAAAGGAAGATGAGAAATTAGGGTTTTTATGCAACATGAGATGCAAAACTCAAAAACAGAAGCAAATGACAAGATAAAAAATTGAAAATGCAATCAAAAGAACCCTAACCCCATATGACATCACACCCCAAAGGAGAAGACCTAACTCTTAACCTAATGAAAGTTATGATTTTTCCAAGTTATCTAGGGTTTTAAGGTACCTAAATGGAAAAAAGGAAAATCAATTCAAAAAGGCAGAAGAAATTTGTGACAAAATTATGCTAGAAACTACATGTTAAATGAAGATCAATGCAAAAAGAATCATTGTCATACCATTCTTGGTTAGGCAGAAAATAATTCTTGAAGTTAGGGTACTAAAATAGGAATTTTATGAACCCTAAATTCAAGAAAATTATCAAAGATGGTTCAAAACCAAAAAGAAATTTGTGTGGATGGTATAACAATGTCTCTAAATGTTTAAAGATGCAATATGAATTTTTTGGGATTTTTTAGAAACCTAAATGATATTTTAATTAATTAATTTTCATTAATTAATTAAAATAAACATTTAAATGTTTTAAAAATTATTTTTTAATGTGAAAAATAAAAATAAAAATATTTTTGGGTTAAGAAAATTATTTGAAATAAAAATATAGAATAAAAATATTTTTGGAATTTTCTTGCTATTTTAAATAAAATGTATCAAATAAATGAGAAATATTGAAATAAAAATTAAATAAAACAGAAGTAATCTAATCCAAGGGATGTCATTGATTCTGGGGAATTTTAGGTTGACCACGCGCCAAATCCTATGGTCCACATTCAAATCCACTTAAGCCTAATTAATTAAATATTTAATCCTAAAAGTTAATGAACTGATCCTAGTCATTCACCACACGCGGGAAATGAAAATCCAAGGGTTCAAATTTAAACAGACCCCTAACCCTAATTATCTCATTAATTACTTTCAGGTCACCGGAGAAGAGCTCCGGTCGTCTTCTCCGGTGACACTCTCACCTGAAAATTCCTATCTCTCTCCCTAGGTTATTTCTGGAGCTCTAAAGCTCCATATTAACTCCTCTCACCTCCCTGAATCTAAATCCACACTCAAATCTAATTTATAATGGCTGAACAACATGATTCTAAGAGAAACATAAAAATGGCAAAAATTTCAGAGATTCAGTACATACTCATTTCTACACCATTTTCGAAAATTCAAAGCTCAATGTGATTAGTGAAGCATGCTTTATCATATTGTAACATAAAAAGAGAGTTCTGGAAAAATGAATTCAGATGGCTACCTGAGATGGAGCTTTCCAAACTTGAACTTTCTGGCCACTTCCTTTGCGCAAAAAGACTCCCTTTGACCTCCTGAGGCTAATGGAATGCTTCAAAGGTTTTGAGAATGGCTGGTTTGTGTTGTAGCAACTGAACTAGCTGAGAATCGTGTTTTGTATATGGTGTGTTCTTGGCTGATTTGAGGGTTGCTTTGGGGTCAGTGAGTGATTTAGAGATGAATGGTGGAATTTGTTTTGAGTTTCAGTAAGTGAGTTGGGAGATTCGAAGGAAAATGCAAGAGGGAGAGATTTTGGGAACTTGATCAATCTTAGGTTTCAGCTTGCAAACTTGTGTGTTATGTTCAGCATTTGGTCCACATATCAAGTTGTGATAGGTCAGAGAAGTGGTTGTAGCCTATGGTGATTGGTATTGCCTTCTTGCAAAAAGTCACCAACTTGTGTACTTGAGGTATGGGCAAGGATGCAGCTGGGTTTTTGGCATGTCCATGTGCAGCTGAGTTCAAGGATGTCCACAAAATCAATCTTGAGGCAATTCAGCAAGTTGAAACAAAGTTATGGGACCTTTTGCAAATATGTGAAGTTTTGGCCCTTTTGAGAAATCTTGATGTTCAAGGCATGTAATCTTGCAATTCTTTGGGCAATTCTGATCTAGAGGCAATGCACTATGATGTTATGATACATTGAAGTGTGTTTGAAGTCATAAAAAGCCTTGGCAAATGGTTTTGCAAAGAATCCCTTTTGTTGCATTCTTGAAATTTATGGGATTTTTGCCAACTTTGACAAGCCATATCTTGAGTTCTAAAATGAATTAGATCTTGTTCTTGTACTTTTTGAAAAGGGAATGATCCAATCTACAAATTTCATGACCAACAATTTTTCATTTGAAGCATTTTTGGTTGAGAAAGAGGAGGTTGAAAAACTTTCCCAAAATGGAAAGTTTACATTACAAGTCATTTACATTTTTGGCAACTTTTGGTTTAGCTCACTTTTCTTCAAT
The DNA here is from genome assembly GCA_963966055.1 of Lathyrus aphaca. NCBI lineage: Eukaryota > Viridiplantae > Streptophyta > Magnoliopsida > Fabales > Fabaceae > Lathyrus > Lathyrus aphaca. Next base: position 457,744,799 of record OZ014520.1, on the reverse strand, counting down.
TTTGTGAACTTATAAACACTTCAATGATCAAATAAAGATCATATAACTTCAATTTGATGAAAAATACACTTTGGTTCCATGTTGAGGGGCCTCAGATGCCCTGATTTTGCTCTGACTTGCTCAAGAAGTTACCCAATGATCAGATGACTTCCATAATGAATTTCTCCATTAAACATGGTATGCATGATCCTTATAACATATTGAGACCAATAGAAACAAGAATGACCAAAATATTTGGAGTTATGGCCTCTGAAACCAAAACCCTAATTTCAGGTCATCTGTGCAGTTAAACCCTAGCTCTGCTTCCATGCTTTGCCAGTTCTTGTGATTCTTTGACTTCCTTGATATTTGGAGGATAAAATATGATGATTGAACATACATGGACCCTCTTGAGATGATTGAAGATCTTTGGAGTAGCTCAGATGAATCTTGGATGGCTCAGATCACAAACCCTAGATGCAGATGAACTTGAACTAATGCAGTGAAACAAGAATGCAATATGTGATGATATGCTTAAGCTAATGCAAATATGAAAAATCACAAGCCATGGTGTGAAGTTAGTGAGGGAAAATTTGGGGTGTTTACACAGTCATCTCAGGGTTGAAAGGAATCCCCCTCCTGACGGGGACACCCAACAACATGGAAAATTCTTCTAACATAGGACCCAAATGAAAGTCTGGGAAAGTAAAGCATCTGAGAGGAGGGTCATAGAACTGAAGGAAATTGTGAATCATGCTTCTCTGTGATGCATCCATGTCCATGATCATGTCCATGATACCACCATAGTGTTCCCTGAATAAAGGGACATGATCAGGAGTGATGAGTGTTTGAATCTGTCTGATGCCTGCCAGAGTGGGATCAAAGAAATGATAGGTGATGTTGCTCTTCCTGGATGGGTCCATGCTGCCAATGGATGCTGAAGGAAACAACTGAGGAGAACTGCTGATGAAGACAACTGATGTAAACTGATGAAGATAGCTGGAGAAGATACTGAAGAAGAGTCTCTGATGATGATAACTGATGAAGAAGGTTGGAAAGAATCTCTGATGAAGATGGCTGATGGAGGTACTGATGCAGATAGCTGAAGGAATCTGAGCAGTAGAACAGGTCAAAACCTAACCAAAGATAAAATGTGGATACCCTGTAAAACAAATAGACAAATGTTAGAATGATGCAAAATGATGTATGCAGAATGATATGCAAGGGTTTGTGACCAAGTGTTGGATCTGTTATTTGCCTTGATAAGGTCCATGTGTGTTCATAAGTCCGGATGGAGGTTTAGAAAACCAGTAACCATGTGGGGGACTCAAATAAAGAGTCACAATTCCAAGGTTTCACAAGAACAGTCCAAAATGATGTGGCCAAGGGTTCTTGCAAACCTGTAAACATCCCAATCCCCTCACATGTATTGTTCTAGAACAAGGATCCTCAGACTTGGATCAGTTATGAGAAGTGTAAACACTTCTAACCCGGAGGTACAGTGTTTACAGTAATCATAAAGGATCCTCCTCTAATTCACCTCAGATGCTGAAGGTCATAAAAAGGTCATCCAGACTTAGCAGGCTTCCCAGATAGCCCTAGTACTACAGGAAATTTGTAGCACAGAGTTCTCAAGAAGAAACCCATTGTCGCTCCCACCAAATGACACCTGGTCAAATGGGGTACATACGCGAACGGTCGGCGAAAAGAGAAATGAATAGAGTCGCCAGCTAGGCATTTTTATCCCGGAGGAAAGGCAATGCTGCATAGGCCTAGAAAGATATGGACAAGACGATTGCGAACCAGAGAGACTGAGAAAGGGGGTTGGTTACAATCTGGGAAGGTATTAGCACCCAGATTGTCCGTCGTATTCGACGGGATCCACGCTTAAAAGATTCGTGTTTTAAAGGGGTAGTGTCAGTGAAATTTGTGTATAAAAGAGCTGGAAAAGGATGTACAGGTGTCAGTGTAAAAGAAGTGTAGTGTATATAAGTGAAGTGTGAGTGTAAGAACAAAGATGAAATTCTCAAGATAATGAGGCTAAAAGAATAAGGCTGGAAAGAGGGGGAATATACAGAGACTTTTGTTCGATAACTGTTAAGTTATGCCTACGTATCCTCTCGTGCAATGAGGAAGTCGTAAAACCGTAGTTCGACCCAAAGAGACTGAAAAATGAATTGACTTGTGAACTGCTTACTTGTCCATGCTCAAGTGTATGACCTGTCTGGCTCAGGTGCAAACTGTCTTGCATTAGACGGAAGAAGCAAGTTCTCATTTGTGAGTGAAGGTGATGAGTAAAGAATCCCGGAGGAGACGATTATTGTTTGTTTTTTGAGTTTTCAGTCTTTTATTGCTTTTGAAAGTTTGTCATAAGTTAATGAGCTTAATCCTAAACCAATGGGTTAGTAAACTCATCACATCTTCCCTCTGATTAGGGGTAATGAGAATACCTTAAGTGTGAAGTCAGCATCTCACACTTAATCACCTTTTGATGTAGGATTAAGATCATTAACCTACTTGTGATTATTTAGATGTTTTTGTTGTTTTTGTTTAGTGTTAAGTAATGAGATTAAGCCATAATCATGGATTAAACAGACTCATTACACCATCCCAATAGAAGGATAATAGATGAGAATGTTTAAGCTGAGGAAAACTCCTCAACTTAATCCATGATTAGGGATTAACCTCATGGCAAAACAAAGCCTTTATTAGATGGATTTTAGTTAATGATAAGATGAAGAAATGATTTTTATGGTTTGTAAGACAACTTGAGGGGGACTTGTCCATTAACACTAGGGTTAGTCCTTCTTAACCAATTAAGGAAGAATTAGAACCCTAATGCAAGGCCCAAGTTACAAGCTTGATGTCTTGATGATTGTTAGATGGATTGATTAAAGGATTTAAACACATTAAGGGTTTAACACTTAGGATTAAAGTTATACACTCCATCCTAATAGAAGGATGCAGGCATAAGCTTAATCACAAAGCCTTAAAGCCTTTAGGGTTTAGTCCTTGATTATGAGATGAGAAGAGAAGACTCAAAGAGACACAAAGGTGAAAGCTAAGTGGGGGGGACTAATCAAAACCCTAATTATTGTCATGCTTGGTTGTTCCTATGGTTTATGAGGTTTGCAAGAAAGATCTTCAGAGAAACCACCAGGAAGCAGATGAAAGGAGAAAAGAGAAGCAAAGTAACTTGCTTCAATTAAGAAGACAAGTCACTTGAAGAAAGAAAGTGAGATGAACAAGAATGAGCAAGCTCAATCCAATACACAATACAAAATGCAGCAAGGGATACTGTAAACACCCCAAATTTGCCCTCACCCATTCACACCATGGCTTGTGATCATTTCATATGCATAAACACAATCATATCACCTCATATCTCATTTTTGATTCACTGCATAGTTTCTAAGTCATCTGCATCTAGGGTTTGTGATCTGAGCAATCCAAGAGCCTCTTGAGCCACTCCAAAGGCCATCAATCACTTAAAAGGGGTCCATGTGTGTTCTTATATCATATTACATCCTCTCAAAGTCAAGAATGCAAAAGAATCACAAGAACTGGGATTGGTATGGATGCAGAGCCAAGTTTGACTGCACAGTTGACCTAAAATTAGGGTTTTGGTTTCAGAGGCCATAACTCCAAATTTTTTGGTCATTCTTGTTTCCATTGGTCTCTATATGGTGTAGGGAGTATGCATATCAATTTTCATGAAGAAATTCCATGGGGAAGTCATCTGATCAAGAGTTGACTTTCTAGACAAGTCAGTGTAAAATCAGGGCATCTGAGGCCCCCAATGACCCAACCAAGGGGTGATCTTCATCATTTTGAGTGTATTTGGTCTTTATTTGATCATGGAAGAAGTTAGAAGTTCACAAAATTCAAGAATTTGAAGATTTTGCAAAGTTGACTTTTTAGGGCATGGTTGACTTTTAAGGAATATGTCATTTTAGGTCATTTTTCAAGCCTTGATTTTTGATCCAAAAAAGCTTCAAATGGAAAAACTTTGGTCATGAAAGTTGTAGAATACATTTTTCCCTTTTCAAAAAGTACAAGAACATGACCTAATTCATTTTGGATCAAAAGTTATGGTGTGACAAAGTTGCCAAAAATCACTTATTTTCAAGATGTGCACCAAATGAGAAATTTGCAAGACCATGAACCAAGGCTGTTTGTAACTTCTAGTTGACATCAAACCAATGTACAAACATCACATAAGTCCTAAAAGTCAGAATTGAACCAAAAATTCTCATGCTTCATGGCTTATGGAATGAGAAAATCACATGTGAACCAAAGTTGAAACAACATGCAAAATCATCATCACACTTTCCCCCACTTGTTACATTGGATGCTGAACCATGCTAGCCTCCCATACACACCATGCTGCGCCAGCCCTAGCTATTGTACCAAGCTAGAACTCAAGCCATACTTCTCTTACAAAAAAGTTGACTTTTGGCAAAAGCAAACATCCCAATCACAGCAGGCCATGTCACATCCTCTGGCCACTTGGAATTGTTTATACTATCCTTTGGCAAGCCAAACATGAGAAGAAGCAAAGCTGAAACATACCAGAACATCACATACACAAAAACACTCCATTTTGCATTTTCCTTCGAATCTGTCCCCACAGGCCTCAAACACTAAAACAAATCCCACTACTCATCTCACCATGTATTATTGATCACAAACCAACAAAGCATAAGCCTGAAACCAGCATGAACTGAGCTTCACCATTTCTCATCTTCAAAACCAGAACTCTTCGAATCCCATTATCTAGCCATCAAACACACCATTTTTCTTCACCAACAAGTCAAGCACACCTAAAGGAGCAAGAATCCACCATTGGAGTGGCCTGAAACCTCCCTATTCCTGACTGTGCCATCTGCTACACCAGAACCATTCCTCTCAAATCAGCCATCCACAAGAGCTTTGAGGAATCCCATTGAGATCAGGAGAGTCAAGGAGGTTCATTTGCACACAAAGAAGGCCCTGGAAGCTCAGTTTTGAAGCTTTCCAACTCAGGTATGATCATGAACATTTTCTCCCAAAGCTTGCATTTTAAGTTATAAACTGGTTGCTTTTGTCTTGCTGATCATGGGGATGGTTTTAGAATTGGAAATAAGTGAGAGATGATCATTTTATGCTTCTCTGAAATTTCACCCGTGGATTTTGTTTTCTTCGATTTGCATGATTCTTGAGGTTTAAATGATGTTTGAGGGTGGATTCGTGTCCTAGGATGTTAGAGGATCCTTTAGGTGTGTTTAATTTGTTGAGTGGTTGCCTGAATCATGTTTTAGGGTTTTGGGGTCGCCGGGGAAGATGACCGGAGCTTCTCTCCGGTCACCTGAATGTGTTTAGCCCTAATCTCAGGCCATTAGTGCCATTTGAATGTGAGGCGTAGGATTGCTTTGACCCATTGACCTGCCGCGCGAATGAATGGCCCAGATCCTCTTGCTTTGCCCTAATCCACTTAGTTAGTTTAATTAATCCATAATTAAATTAATTAACTCAGATGCAATCCCAGCCGTCCAGATGCGCGCTGGTCAACATATTCAAATCCAGAGTGAATCTCAGCCCCTCCTTCTGTTTACTTCTCCATTTATTTGTTTTTTATTTCATTTCTTTTCATTTTATTTGCATAATTTATTAAAAATAGTAAAAATTGTCTAAAAATTATGAAACTTTTTCTCAAGAGTTTCATTAATTTTTATGACACAAAAATATTTTCATTTTTATTTTTAGCATTAAAAAAAGTATTTTTAAATATTTAAAAGTTTATTCTTAATTGATTAATGGAAATTAATTTATTAAAAATACCTTTAAGTATTTAAAAATCACCAAAAAATTCATGAAATGTTCTAAGACATTTAGAAACATTGTCCAACCTTCAAACCAAATTTATTTTTTGATCTTGATGCATTTTGAGAATTTTTCATTGAATTAAAATCATTTTTTGTGCATTAATTTGATCCATAGTTCAAAAAATCATTTCTGCCTATTCATGAGGAGTTGGACATTGATTCTTCTTGCATTGCATTGTGTTTAGCATGTAGTTTTTGAGATAAAAAGGCCATGATTTGATCTTCCATTTTCAATTTGTTTGGTAATTTTCTTGTTAGGGAACCCTAAAACCCTAGCAAACTTGTAAAAATCATAACTTGAGATTGGTTAAGAGTTGAGACCTCTCCTTTGGGCATTGGTTTAGTATGGGATTAGGGATCCTTTGTGTGGCATTTTCAATTTTTTATCTTAGGGTTTGCTTCTGATTTTGATTTTTGTTTGATGTCTGGTTCATAAACCCTAATTTAGGCTTTCATATGCATCCATCTTGCATTCTCTTGCATAACATGACTTGCCATGACATTTCAAGCATCCATTTGATTCATTTGACATCATAAGACATATTGAAAGCATGTTTGATCATTGCATCATGTATTTGCCATGTTGTATGCCATGTGCACTTCATAACTTCTCATGTATGTTCATGGTTCCTAACCTGCTTCATTTGCATTCATGAACTTGTATGATCATTTCCATGTGTTGCCTCATGTTTGTAGCATCTCATAGCATCATTAGCATCATGTACATGCTTCTGGTTTTGTTTCTCATCATGTCATCTCATCCCATTTTGCATTGCATTGCATTCCTTTTCTAACCTTTCAGGTGGTAAGTAACTTTGAGAAGTGAATTTGCCTTCACTTCTCATAACTTTTCTTTTCATCCCTATTGCATCCATGCTGCATTTTTGTTTGTGTTTGAGTTTGAGCTTGCTCATTCTTCTTCCTCCCTCTTTCTTTCTTCAAGTGACTCGACTTCTTGAATGAAGCAGGTCACTTTGCTTCTCTTGATCCTTTCATCTGCTTCCTGGTGGTTCCATTGAAGACTTCTCTTGAAAGCCTCACAAACCTTAGGAACAACCAAGCATGACAATGATTAGGGTTTTGATTAGTTCCCCTTCTTAGTTTTACCTTTGTGTCTCTTTTGAGTCTTCTCTTCTCATCTCATAATCAGGGACTAAACCCTAAAGGCTTTAATGCTTTGTGATTAAGCTTATGCCTGCATCCTTCTCTTAGGATGGAGTGTATAACTTTAATCCTAAGTGTTAAACCCTTAATGTGTTTAAATCTCTTAATCAATTCACTTAATAAGTATCAAGACATCACACTTGTAACTTGGGCCTTGCATTAGGGTTCTAATTCTTCCTTAATTGGTTAAGAAGGACTAACCCTAGTGTTAATGGACAAGTCCCCCTCAAGTTGTCTTACAAACCCTAAAACTCACTTCATCATCATATCATTAAATAAAATCCACTTAACAAAAGGTTTGTTTTGTCATGAGCTTAATCCCTAATCATGGATTAAGTTGAGGAGCTTTCCTCAGCTTAAACATTCTCATCTATTATCCTTCTATTAGGATGGTGTAATGAGTCTGTTAAATCCCTGATTATGGCTTAATCTCATTACTTAACACTAAACAAAAACAACAAAAACATATAATTAATCACAAGTAGGTTAATGATCTTAATCCTACATCAAAGGTGATTAAGTGTGAGAATCTGACTTCACACTTAAGGTATTCTCATTACCCCTAATCAGAGGGAAGATGTGATGAGTTTACTAACCCATTGGTTCAGGCTTAAGCTCATTAATTTATGACAAACTTTCAAAAGCAATAAAAGACTGAAAACTCAAAAACAAACAATAATCGTCTCCTTCGGGATTCTTTTCTCATCTCATTTACTCACAACCGAGAACTAGCTTCTTCCGTCTAATGCAAGACAGTTAGCACCTGAGCCAGACAGGTCATACACTTGAGCATAGACAAGTAAGCAGTTCACAAGTCAATTCATCTTTCAGTCTCTTTGGGTCGAACTACGGTGTTCTGACTTCCTCATTGCACGAGAGGATACGTAGGCATAACTTAACAGTTATCGAACAAAAGTCTCTGTATATTCCCCCTCTTTCTAGCCTCATTCTTTTAGCCTCATGATCTTGAGCATTTCACTCCTGTTCTTACACTGACACTTCACTTATATACTTCACATTCTTTTACACTGACACCTGTACATCCTTTTCCAGCTCTTTTATACACAAATTGCACTGACACTACCCCTTTAAAACACAAGTCTTTTGAGCGTGGATCCCGTCGAGTACGGCGGACAATCTGGGTGCTAATACCTTCCCAGGTTGTAACCAACCCCCTTTCTCAGTCTCTCTGGTTCGCAAACCGTCTTATCCGTATCTTTCTAGGTCTATGCAGCATTACCTTTCCTCCGGGATAAAAATGCCTAGCTGGCGACTCTATTCATCTCCAGTGAGTTCACGGCTGTGTGTTCTCATTGTCCCTTTCGCCGACCGTTCGCGTCTGTACCTTTATCTGGGCCTGTCCCACCTATCGGGAGCGACAGCTTTGCGACTCTGCTGGGGACCCTTATATTGAAACCAGGGCTTCTGGTTCTTTTTGTGGGTTCCTCCTAGCGCTTGATTGATTTGTGTTTACCGGGGTGTTATGTGCTTATTTGTGCCTGTATATTTGTATTTATTTTTGCTTTATGTACAGTTTTGTTTATTGCTTTCTTTATAGCTTTATGCATATATTATCATGTTGTCATACTGTGCTGCTGGCTGGATCTGTTGTTTGCTTTGGTGGGTGGGAGTTCCATTGAGAGTTAAGGTCCTATACCTGGGACCTGAGTGACACCTAGGCTAGAGTGAATCATATTCTTTCCCATTCCATCTCGGTCTGGTGCGGGAATATGAAACACGGTTCAGATATGGGTTTCTTCTTGAGAACTCTGTGTTGCAGATTTCCTGCAATGCTAGAGCTATCTGGGAAGCCTGCTAAGTCCGGATGACCTTTAGTATTGACCTTCTGAAACTGAGGTGAATTAGAGGAGGAACTTTTATGGTTATTGTAAACACTGTACCTCCGGGTTAGAAGTGTTTACACTTCTCATAACTGATCCAAGTCTGAGGATCCTTGTTTTAGAACACCACCTGTGAGGGGTTTGGGCTGTTTACAGGTTTGCAGGTACCTTGACCTCAGAATACCCTGTTACTTTGACTTGATTAAGAATACTTCATGTTGGAACAGTTCTTGTGATTCTAAAACCTTGGATATGTGACTCTTTATTTGAGTACCCCACCTTGGTTACTGGATTTATAGGCCTCCATCTGGTATTCTTGAATATGTCTTGGACCTATATCAGAGCTTTTGATCAGATCCAGCTCAGTCACAAACCCTTGCATATCATTTGCATACATACTCATTGCATCATATTGACATTTGCTTATTTGTGTTTCAGGGTATCCACTTTCATCTTTGGTTTTGGTTTTGACCCCATCTTCAGTATTGACCTATCTTCATCAGCATCTGCTTCAGTTATCAGCTATCTGTTCTAGTCACCTGCACCAGCCATTCAGTGGCCAGTTCTTCAGTGTTATCATCAGCACCTATCTCTACTCATCTTCAGCATCATGGCTCCTAAAAAGAGCAACATCACCTATCACTTCTTCCAGCCAGAGCTATCTGACATCAGGAGGATTCAGACCCTGATCACTCCAGATCACATACCATTGTTCAGGGAACACTATGGGGATATACTTGATATGGTTATGGATCTGGACCCTTCACAGAGAAGCCTGATCCACACTTGCATTCAGTTCTATGATCCCCCACTAAGATGCTTCACTTTTCAGGACTTTCAGCTAGGCCCTCTATTGGAAGAATACTCATCATTGGTTGGTATGCCTATCAGGGGTGGAATCCCTTTCAACCCTGAGATGGTCTTTCCTGGTAATGGAGAAGTAGCAAAGGCTTTGCATCTGGAACCTGTTCTGATTGAGCAGCATATGACTTCCAAAGCTGGAATCCCTGGTTTTCATCTGGACTTCTTGATCTCTCAAGCTACCCTGAAAGCTTCTTTAGGAGAGTGGAAAGCTGTCTGTGCTTTACTGGCCTTGAGTATATATGGAATTGTGTTGTTTGCAGATGAGCCTCGATTCATTAGCAAGAATGCAATCCATCTTTTCATCTTGAAAAACCTAGTGCCCACTTTGTTGGGGGACCTCTACTACTCAGTACATCAGAGGAATGAAAAGCAGAGGGGAAGGTTAGTAAGGTGTTGTGCTCCATTATTCCATACTTGGCTTCTCAGGCATCTACCCAGGACAGATGCATTTTTGAATCCCCATCAGCAGAGAAACTGGGCAAGGAGACTCACTGCTCTAACTTCAGCCGATATCAGATGGTGCACTCAAAGCACCAAGGGCAGGGATATCATCACCAGCTGTGGGCATTTTCCCAATGTGCCCCTAATAGGAGTTAAGGGAAGTATTAATTACAACCCTCTGCTGTTTAGAAGACAACTGGGCTATGCACTGGTCCACACTCCTAAGGCACAGGACTTGGTTGAGACTCTTTATTGTGAGAACAAGATTAATCTGGCTATTGTTAGGCAGGCAGCCTGGGCCTGGGATAATGTTCAAACCAAGGGAGTAACCATTTTGGGGAAGTGCAGCAGTGTGGCATCAACACAATATTATGAGTGGTCTCGTGCCAGGGCTCAATTCTCTGGAATGCCCTTTACCATAGAAGATATGCCTGAATCATCTTCAGCACCACCCCCTGCCACTATCAGTCTAGAGGAGTTTGAGAGCTTGAAGGAAAGAAATGAGAAGTTAACTCAGGCTTTGCAGAAGACCCTCCGGGAGAGGAGTGATGGTAGGATGGAGATTGAGAGGTTGGAGAAGCAGAGAGTGGAGCATTTGGTTAAGATTGAGAAGTCTGGGGATTATATCAAGAAATCCAAAGCTGGAGAACAAATTCTGAAGAATGCTTGCAAGGAAGCCCAATTCCAGAGAGCAAGGACAGACTTGTATTTGAAGGAGAGCCAAGCCCGGTGGGTCAGGATCACCGAGGCTCGTACCCTGGAGGACAAGAGAGTTCAAGACAAGATGGAGCAACTGGAAGCTAGTGCAAAAGAGCAGCAAGAAGCCCTGGCAGCAACCCAGAGGGAGATATCAGAGCTGAAGATCAAAGCAGGAGTGAAGAGGTCAAAGGACCAAGGTCAACACAAGAAGCTAACAGCAGCTGTTACGACCCGGAACCTCCTCATCAGGAATCTCACGGAGCGTCCGGCTGATCCTGTGACCGAAGCACTTCTCAAGGAAGTTCGTGAGGATGAGTTTGGTCTTGGTGTTTGACCATTTGTTTGTTGTTGCTTTCATGCCGTGTATTTTTCATTTTTCTTGTAATGTATTTTGACCCATCAGAGGGCTTGTATTTGTAAACAAACTATGTACCATTTTGTCTTTTGTAATATATGTATTAGTTTGTTCCATCCGAGTTTCACTTCAAAAGCAACATCAACAGCATCTTCAAGGGTCTGGAAGGGTCAAAACTGAATGCCAAACCGGATACCTTGAGAGCAAATAAGCATAACTGCATTGCATGCTAACCCCTTTTGTTTGTTTTGTAGGTTTTTGTTTTATTGCCACTAACTCTGTTGTGATGTTCAGGAATTATTGCTCGGCGCCGGGTATTTCCCCTCAACCGTCCGCACCGTTATCCGACCCGTAACAACCTTCCGGGCATTCAAATGGATCAGATGCAGCAGGACCTTACTGAGGTCAGAAATCAAATGGCAAACGAAAGGCTAGAAATGAGGAATCAAATGACGCAGTTTATGGAAGTAATGAACAACATGGCTCAGAGCCAGGAAAGATTGAGGGCCATGGTGGAAAGGCAGAATCAAGAAGATCCACATATAGGGACTGCCGGCACCAGCAACAATGAAAGGGTCCAACCTCATGTTAACCCCCCTGTATTTGGCCCCCATCTTCATCCAGAGGCCAATATTCCTGCAAATGTTCAAGGAACTGCCACTGCAGCCAGGGTACTTCAAGAAGACCCCCAGGAGGATCAATTCACAGTAATGGGTGCTGGGGAAGAAGCCTATGATAGGAGGCTGGAGGAGATAGCTGAGAAGTTAAGGTCCTTAGAGTCTCAAAACTCTTTGGGTTTCGACGTCATGGACATGGGCTTGGTAGACGGGGTCAGGATCCCCCATAAGTTTAAGCCTCCTTGTTTTGAAAAATACAACGGGACTTCATGCCCCCGGACTCATTTACAATCATTTCTGGGGAGGCTGAAGGCCTATACTATGGATGAGAAGCTCTGGATGTTCTATTTCGAAGACAGCTTGACTGGAGCGTCAAGAGAATGGTACTCTCACTTGACAAGGGCAACTATTAGATGCTGGAAGGACCTGGCAGAGGCCTTCATCAGACAGTATCAGTATAACTTAGACATGGCACCCAACAGGACTCTCCTAATGGGAATGTCACAGTCGTCAAGGGAAAGTTTCTGAGAATATGCCCAGAGATGGAGGCAACTGGCTGCTGCTGTTCAGCCACCTATGTCTGAAAGGGAAATGGCAGACATGTTTATGAACACCCTTCAGGGAACATATATTGACAGGCTGGCTGCTTTCTCTTCCACTAGCTTTGCTGATGTAGTCATAGCCGGGGAGAGAATTGAGAGCCTGTTAAAAATGGGTAAGATATCTGACAATGGTGCAAGCTCGTCCAGTAGTACAAGAAAGCCTTTTGCAGGCCCGAGAAGAACTGGCGAGACCAATGCCATCCACACCAACAGGGGCAGGCCCCAATATGTTCACAGATCAGTGGCAGCAGTCACCATTCCCGCTCCAGCTCATCCTCAACCAGTTTATCAACCTCCGCAACAAAACTATCAGCCACAACCTCAGTACCATCAACAAAATCAGTATCCTCCGAGAAATTACAACAACAGCAACACCAATAACAATAATCAGCAAAGGCCATTCCAACAGAGGCCTTCTCAAGCCAACAGGGTAATCGATCCGATCCCTATGCCATATGCTACATTGCTGCCACAACTCCTGAAACTCAACCTAGTTGAGCTAAGGACGTTGGCACCTCCAGATCCCAACAGTCTACCCAGGAATTATGATTCCAACGCCAGATGTGCCTTCCATTCAAATGCACCTGGCCACAGTACGGAAAAGTGCAGAGCTCTGCATATGAAGGTACAAGACCTGGTAGACTCAAAAGCTCTGAATTTCGCACCACCACCCAATGTCAATAAGAACCCGATGCCAAACCACGGTGGTCCCAGAATTAACGCTATTGAAGAAGACAAGCCGTCTTATTTGATAACCAGTGTGGGTTAGATCAGGACACCGTTGGTAGAAATCAAGGCTCAACTCCTCGAATGTCAAATGTTCCCGGAGTGTGAGTTGGGGTGTGCTTACTGCAATATCTCGGTAAATGGGTGCGATAACCTGAGGAATGGCATAGATGGTCTTATTCAGAGTGGCCAACTTCAAATCACCACATCATTCCCAGCAAATATAGCAATTTCAACAGCAGCAGTTCCAGCAACTCCTACAACTGCAACGACCATTGTTCCTGACAATTCTTCGGTTTCATCAACAAGTACTTCATCTATTATCTCAACTGATCAGTTATCAACAAATTTTTCTTCTACAACTCCAGCACCACTCCATTTTGAAACTCCTACAACAACAACATCCATTCTTCCAGCAATGTCTCCTACAACACCAGCAACAAATCACGAAGATGTCTCAACTGTCACAATATTTTATGATCCTGAAAACAACTCTGTCTACAACTCAGAAGGTGCCGCTCCCATCAGAGCACCGGTCACAATCTATTATGATCCGCAAACTATCACAATTCCTGCCGCAGCTGCAGTCAGTCCAGTCACTATCACGGTGCCTGGACCAGTACCTTATGAAAGTAGTAATGCCATCCCCTGGCATTACGGCTCTGACCTGTACTGTGAAGGACAAAGAATCACTTTTGAATCATCAACCCCTGCACCACAAATTGACAATGTGGGAGGAGGCGGAGGCTTCACTCGAAGCGGACGTCTTTTCGCTCTACAAATTCAGAGACCCACTGCCGAAGCAGAAGCTGCTGCTAAAGCAAAAGGAAAAAGCTTGGTGCAAGATGAGCAAGTTGTTAAAGAAGCCTTGAAAACACCCTTCGATCAAGAGGTTGATGAGTTCATGCGGATCATCAAGAAGAGTGATTATAAAATAGTGGATCAGCTTCATCAGACGCCTTCCAAGATCTCAATCCTATCATTGCTTATGTGCTCCGAGGCCCATCGGAATGCACTACTCAAAGTCTTGCACGCAGCTTACGTGCCTGAAGAGATCACTGTCAATCAGCTGGAAGCTGTAGTTGGAAATGTTAATGCTAGTCATGGACTAGGGTTCACCAACACTGATATGACTACGGAAGGCCGCAACCATAACAAAGCCTTGCACATAACCATGGAATGTAAAGGTGCTGTCCTTTCCCATGTGCTGGTAGACACGGGGTCATCCCTCAATGTCTTACCTAAAAAGGCCCTGGTGAAGCTAGAATATGACGGATTGGCGTTGAGACCCAGCAACCTGGTGGTAAGAGCCTTTGATGGCTCAAAGAGATCGGTTCTGGGAGAGATCGAGTTGCCCATAACGATTGGCCCGCAGACCTTCAAAACGACCTTCTACGTGATGGATATACAGCCTGCCTACAGCTGTCTATTGGGTAGGCCATGGATTCACGCCGCTGGCGCCGTGACCTCTACCCTTCACCAGAAGTTAAAATATGAGTGGGAGGGTCAAATCGTTACAATCTGTGGAGAAGAGGATATTTTCGTCAGCCACCTGGCTACCTATAAGTATATTGAGATGGATGGGGAGATCCATGAAACAATGAGCCAGGGGTTCGAAGCTTTGAATGTCAATGAAACATCTGCTGTGCCTGGTACTTCAATATCATCATACCAACAAGCCCGGAAGGTTGTTGAGGGAGGAAACGCCCAAGGCTGGGGCAAACTGTTATCGGTGGCGAAGAAAGAGGACAGATTTGGGTTGGGTTACAAACCAACTCAACAAGATCAAGCAGAGGCTGCGAAGGAGCCCAACTTTGTGAGTAGGGGGATGCTCACCCCTGATGCTATCAACTGTCTGGAAGACGAGCTGGAAGAAGAACGCAACCTGGAAAGCTGGATTCGTCCAAAGATCCCGGGGAGCAGTATCTCAAACTGGTCTTCCCAGGAAATTATAAGAGTTACTCATGCAGAGTAATTATTATTTCCTATATTTTTTATAGCATGCATCAAAGTCTTGCATCTTGCCCAAGATGACAAGACTCATTTTGTAATCGGGCCATCTGTACTTTTTGTGCAACAAGATTAATCAATGAAATATCAGACATCTTTTTGCAAATGAGTCCTTTTCTTTTCCGCTCGCTGTTTTTCCATTTTTCTTTTTGTACAAAAAATAAATGGCAGTGTTTTCAAAATGAAAATTTCATTTCACTTTTCTAAAGCAAGATTAAAATCAAATCACTAAAATGAACAAACTGAACCCTTGCAGAGAGTGCCTTCCAGACAGCACCGACAACAACACGGCTATGACTTCGTATGACTTTGACAATCCAATCAATCAAGCTGATGAAGGGGTTGAAGAAGAGTATGAGCTTCCTGAGGAGCTAGCCAGGTTGTTAAGACAAGAGGAAAAGGTTATTACTCCTCACCAGGAGGAGGTTGAAGTGATTAATCTTGGTACAGATGAAGACGTGAAAGAAGTTAAAATCGGGGCCTGCCTGCAAGCTCAGTGAAGAGACAACTGATTGACCTGCTGCAAGAGTATGTGGACGTGTTTGCTTGGTCTTATCAAGATATGCCAGGTTTGGATACCGATATTGTCGTGCACAAGCTGCCTTTGAGAGAAGAGTGCCCGCCGGTCAAACAGAAACTGCGCCGAACTCGTCCCGACATGGCTATGAAAATCAAGGAGGAGGTACAAAAGCAATGGGACGCCGGGTTCCTTGCTGTGACTAGCTATCCGCCGTGGGTTGCTAACATAGTACCTGTGCCTAAGAAAGACGGCAAAGTAAGAATGTGTGTTGACTACCGGGATCTGAACAGAGCCAGCCCGAAAGATGACTTCCCTTTACCTCACATTGATGTATTGGTGGATAATACGGCTCAGTTCTCGGTATTCTCCTTCATGGACGGATTTTCAGGATACAATCAGATTAAAATGTCACCTGAAGACATGGAGAAGACAACCTTCATCACACCCTGGGGCACGTTCTGTTACAAGGTGATGCCATTCGGACTCAAGAATGCCGGTGCAACATATCAACGGGCTATGGTAACATTATTCCACGATATGATTCATAAAGAGATAGAATGTTATGTGGATGACATGATTGCCAAGTCCCTTACAGAGGAAGATCACCTGGTGAATCTACTGAAGTTATTCAAGCGTCTGAGGAAATACCAACTAAAGCTGAACCCCAACAAATGCACATTCGGGGTGCGATCCGGTAAGCTGCTGGGCTTTATTGTAAGCGAGAAAGTGATTGAAGTGGACCCTGATAAAGTCAAAGCCATCCAAGAGATGCCTGCACCGAAGACAGAGAAGGAGGTTCGAGGTTTCTTAGGTCGATTGAACTACATCTCACGGTTCATATCTCACCTTACTGCAACCTGTGAACCTTTGTTCAAGCTGCTAAGAAAAGAACAGACGGTCAGGTGGAATGAAGACTGCCAGAAGGCTTTTGACAAGATCAAAGAATACTTACAAGAACCTCCAATCCTCATGCCGCCAGTTGAAGGAAGACCTCTGATAATGTACTTGACAGTATTAGAAGAGTCGATGGGGTGTGTGCTGGGCCAGCATGACGAGTCTGGTCGAAAAGAGTATGCAATATACTACCTGAGAAAAAAGTTTACCGACTGTGAACAACGTTATTCACTGCTCGAGAAAACTTGTTGTGCTTTAGCGTGGGCTGCTCGCCGACTGAGACAGTATATGTTGACCCACACTACTTTGTTGATCTCAAAGATGGACCCAGTTAAGTACATATTTGAGAAGCCAGCTCTTACTGGACGGGTTGCAAGATGGCAGATGATTCTCACAGAATATGACATCCAGTACACCTCTCAGAAAGCCATCAAGGGCAGTGTACTATCCGAATATCTTGCTGAGCAACCCATTGATGATTACCAGCCTATGAGGTTTGACTTCCCTGATGAAGACATCATGTTCATAAAAGCGAAAGATCATGAAGAGCCTGTTCACACTGAAGGGCCTGACCCAGAAGAAGAATGGACTATGATGTTTGATGGGGCTGTTAATATGAATGGTCGTGGTGTTGGTGCAGTACTCATTACACCCAAAGGAGTTCACATGCCTTTCTCGGCAAAACTCACTTTCAACTGCACTAACAACGAAGCTGAATACGAAGCTTGCATTATGGGTCTTGAGGAAGCCATTGACCTCAGGATCAAGACATTGACTGTATTCGGAGATTCAGCTCTGGTAATCAATCAGACCAACGGCAAATGGTACACCCACCAGGACCATCTGATACCTTACAGGGATTATACAAGAAGGTTATTGACTTTCTTCACAACAGTCAAGCTCGAGTATATCCCTCGGGACGAGAATCAGTTTGCAGATGCTCTTGCTACCATTTCATCCATGATCAAAGTTCAGACTGCCAACTTTGTACCTCAGATTTCAGTGTCCAAGCTTGATAGACCAGCATATGTGTTCGCAGCAGATATTGTTAAAGATGATAAGCCTTGGTTCCATGACATTAAGTGCTTCTTGGAGGATCAAACATACCCACCTGGGGCATCTTCCAATGATAAGAAGACTTTGAGAAGGCTTGCTGGAAGTTTCTTTCTGAACACTGATGGGTCTTTATACAAAACGAACTATGATATGGTACTCCTCAGATGTGTTGATAAGACAGAAGCAGACTTGTTGATGCATGAAGTGCACGAAGGATCTTTTGGTACCCATGCTGGAGGGCATGCCATGGCTAAAAAGTTGCTAAGATCAGGCTATTACTGGATCACAATGGATGTCGACTGTTGTGCATATGCCAGAAAATGCCATAAATGCTAGATTTATGCGGATAAGGTGCATGTGCCTCCCAATGCTTTGAATGTGATGTCTTCACCCTGGCCCTTTGCTATGTGGGGCATTGACATGATTGGCAAGATTGAGCCGACTGCTTCGAATGGCCACAGATTCATCCTGGTTGCCATTGACTATTTCACCAAGTGGGTCGAAGCAGCTTCCTATGCAAATGTTACGAGGCAAGTGGTAGCCAGATTTCTGAAGAAAGATATCATCTGTCGGTATGGAGTGCCCGAGCGAATCATTACTGATAATGGTTCCAATTTAAACAACAAAATGATGGCAGAGCTATACCGGGACTTCAAGATTCAGCATCACAATTCTTCTCCTTACAGGCCAAAGATGAACGGCGCTGTTGAGGCAGCAAACAAAAATATCAAGAAGATTGTGCAGAAGATGGTAGTCACTTACAAATACTGGCACGAAATGCTACCATTTGCCTTGCATGGGTACCGCACGTCAATCAGAACATCCACTGGGGCAACACCGTATCAACTTGTGTATGGTATGGAAGCGGTCCTACCTATCGAAGTTGAATTACCCTCCCTACGGGTACTAATGGATGTTAAGCTGAATGAAGCAGAGTGGGTCAGGGCCCGATACGAACAACTGAGCCTGATTGAAGAGAAGAGATTGGCGGCAATCTGTCATGGGCAGTTATATCAGAAAAGAATGAAGAAAGCCTTCGATCAGAAAGTCAGGCACCGAGGGTACCAAGTAGGAGATCTTGTGCTGAAGAGAATCCTCCCTCCTCATACAGACCACAGGGGCAAATGGACTCCAAACTATGAAGGACCATTCGTAGTAAAGAAAGTTTTCTCTGGTGGAGCGCTGATGCTCAGCACCATGGATGGTGAAGATTTCCCGTCCCCTGTAAATTCAGATGCAGTTAAAAAATACTTCGCATAAGAATGACCCGCTGGACACAAAAACAGAATGTAAGTCCAGGCAAAAATAGGGCATCCCGGCGAGTCAAAAACAGAATAAAAGACTCGGGCAAAAATAAGGGAAATAAGCAAAAAAATGTACACCCGCTGAGTTGAAAAGCCGCATTGGACAACTCAGGCAAAAATGGGTATCCCGATGGATTGAAAACCCGAAAGGGCGATCCATGCAAAATGAGGGAATAAGCGAACAACTGCATTCTGAATTCGTCTGTATCATCTGCAATTCGGTAAGCTTCAACAAGATCAAGCTTCAATCAAAATCAACATTCTTCAAAAGGCAAGATGAGAAGAACGTCAAGAGTCATACGGGTCATAGTGAAGAGGAAGCTCCTCAAAGCGTCATCAACACTGCCAACATTTTGTTTCTCAATTTGTAACAATCTCCTCATTCCATGGGATATGTTCCTTTGACTGTATCTCGCCAATTCAGGGCACATGAATTAATAAAATCAGATTTTCAGTCATGTCTCGTTTTGTACATTTTTATTTGCAAAAAATGTCCGATGTCTTAAAAGAAAAAACTGATTGCATAAGAATACAGATGCTTATCTCCAAATAAAAACGTGCTTGCAGGAAATATACTTACTTTCAGAAGTGCTTAACTCCTATGACGGAATCCAGTAAGGGATGCCTCGGGATTATCTTGTGCGTTTCTCTATCTTTTTCAGGATTGCAGGTATCCAGAATGCAACTTGGGGCATGAAAACTTTATCCCAGCAAGCTGGCAAACCAACACTCAATTTTAGCACCCGAAGTGCTCTCTCCCCAGCTGAGTTGCCTCCCATGACTTCCCCCAGCTGAGTTGCCATTTGTTGCTTATCCCCATCAGAGTTGCCAGGCATCACAGAAGGCACCTATATCCCCGGCTGAGTCAGGGATCCTCTTCAATAGAATCCTTAGGGAGGTCTTTCAGTGATTCCTCTCTTTCTCCCCAGCCGAGCTGCCATCTCGCCCTCGGCCGAGCACAAAAGTCAAAAAGCTATCTCCCCACAGAGTTCCAACCTCTATCCAGAAGAGCAGCGCACGAAGAAATCACAACAGAGTAAAGAAAGCTTCTACAAACCCCAGCTGGGTCCCTCATTTATTGGAATAGGTCTCTCATTGACCCGAATCCCCAAGCAGATACATCTCCTCAGATCTACCAATGATCTCATCCCCAGCTGGGGTGTTTACTACAAACGGATTGATTGAAGATCTTCGCAGCAACGGGACCCGGATCCCGGTTTGGTACCTTTGCACAATCATAGCATTTGCATCATATTCACCCACAAAGCGTAGCATTCCGTCTAACACGGAGCATTACGGCAAAAATCCAACACATAGCATAATCATAAGCCATGGTATGAATCAAACACTTGTGAATGATGACAGTTCATCAATGTACAGAAAAATCCCCACCGGAGTCCCCAGCAAAAGCAGCTGCCTCACAATCCACAGACACCAGTATATACTCATTTTGACACCCGACCGTGCCATCTTTCCCCAGTAAAGTCGCCTAAACACTCCTTACAAACAAAATCACCCATATTACAGATACTTCCTGACACCCGTCCGTGTCAAATCACCAGCAGAAAGCCAAAGACATCCTCTTTGCACTCACATATACTTATATACACTTTCTTGGCACCCGTCCGTGTCATATCCCCAGCAGATAAACACTCATCTATACAATACTCATACTCGTTACTCATGATACACTCATACAGATACTCGTCCGTATCTTGTATATACCATTCATATCCCCACAGATTCGACTCTAGTCCGTGTTCTTTGTTAACCCGTTGGTACTCGTCCGTACCATCATCTCTGAACAGGCGTCCAGCGTTTGTTTCTACATGATACTCGTCCGTATCATAGTCTTAAGGATGCTCGTCCGCATCTTTAATCCATACACCGTGTCAAACACTCTTGTCTTCTTGAATGTAGATACTCGTCTGTGTCTAACTGTTCCCTAGAAGAATCCTCTCAGATTCAACATTGGTCCATGTTCTCTGTTAACCAGATGGTACTCGTCCGTATCATCATCTTTGAACACGTGTCAGTATTTGTTTCTACCCGATACTCGTCCGTATCGTAGTCTTAAGGATGCTCGTCCGCATCTTTAATCTATACACAAATACCAAACACTTATACCTTTTGTTTCTTGGATATAAACGCTCGTCCGTGTTTACTACTCCCCAGTAGATCGCCAACTAACAAATTTCTTTTTATCTAACACTCGCCCTGTGTTATGATAAAACCTGAGAGCAGCCGTACCCTGCTAGGTGGTCGTCCTCCACCTCTTGATGGTCGTCCTCCATCATGCTCATCCGATGGCCGTCCCCATCGTTGATATTTAGCAGCCGTACCCTGCTAGGTGGTCGTCCTCCACCTTTTGATGATCGTCCTTCATCATTTTATCCAATGGCCGTCCCCATTGTTGATTTTTGGTTATCTAGCATTCGTCTTATGTCATGATAAACCCTGAGAGCAGCCGTCCCCTGCTAGGTGGTCGTCCTCCACCTCTTGATGGTCGTCTTCCATCATGCTCATCCGATGGCCGTCCCCATCGTTGATATTTTCGGCAGCCGTACCCTGCCAGGTGGTCGTCCTCCACCTTTGATGGTCGTCCCCATCATAATTCCTTTACTCCCCAACAGAGCAGCCGTCCCCTGCTAGGTGATCGTCCTTCACCTTTGATGGCCGTACCCCAACATCTGTTTATTTCATTTATTCTTTAACCCGATGGCCGTCCCCGTCGTGGTCCCTTTCCTTTTTAGCCAGATGGCCGTCCCTATCGTTGATTGTTTTACTTTGTGAACTTGATGGCCGTCCCCGTCATGTTTCATCAATCCCCAGAGAATTTTACAACTTTACCTTGATGGCCGTCCCCATCATAATTTCTTATTTTTCCCAGCTAGTCGGCCGTCCCCGTCTTGGCTTTACCTGTTATCCCCAGCATGTCGGCCGTCCCCGTCATTGCTTTACTTCACACACCTTTCCCAGCATGTCGGTCGTCCCCGTCATCGCTCTTTACCCAGCAGTCATCCTCTGCTCGACGGTCGTCCTCCGTCGCCCACACCTTACAATATACTTTATTTTCCTTTACAATCTATATCCCTTTTCTTCTTCATTCTGTGAGTGCAAATTTTGGTCTGTCTTTGGTATTCAACCACAAGTTATCTTGTTTGCCTGTTAAGCCTTTGCTTACAACCTGCACAGCTAACTCATGTTTGAATAGGGGCAGCTGTAAACACCCAAAATTTGCCCTCACCCATTCACACCATGGCTTGTGATCATTTCATATGCATAAACACAATCATATCACCTCATATCTCATTTTTGATTCACTGCATAGTTTCTAAGTCATCTGCATCTAGGGTTTGTGATCTGAGCAATCCAAGAGCCTCTTGAGCCACTCCAAAGGCCATCAATCACTTCAAAGGGGTCCATGTGTGTTCTTATATCATATTACATCCTCTCAAAGTCAAGAATGCAAAAGAATCACAAGAGCTGGGATTGGTATGGATGCAGAGCCAAGTTTGACTGCACAGTTGACCTAAAATTAGGGTTTTGGTTTCAGAGGCCATAACTCCAAATTTTTTGGTCATTCTTGTTTCCATTGGTCTCTATATGGTGTAGGGAGTATGCATATCAATTTTCATGAAGAAATTCCATGGGGAAGTCATCTGATCAAGAGTTGACTTTCTAGACAAGTCAGTGTAGAATCAGGGCATCTGAGGCCCCCAATGACCCAACCAAGGGGTGATCTTCTTCATTTTGAGTGTATTTGGCCTTTATTTGATCATGGAAGAAGTTAGAAGTTCACAAAATTCAAGAATTTGAAGATTTTGCAAAGTTGACTTTTTAGGGCATGGTTGACTTTTAAGGAATATGTCATTTTAGGTCATTTTTCAAGCCTTGATTTTTGATCCAAAAAAGCTTCAAATGGAAAAACTTTGGTCATGAAAGTTGTAGAATACATTTTTCCCTTTTCAAAAAGTACAAGAACATGACCTAATTCATTTTGGATCAAAAGTTATGGTGTGACAAAGTTGCCAAAAATCACTTATTTTCAAGATGTGCACCAAATGAGAAATTTGCAAGACCATGAACCAAGGCTGTTTGTAACTTCTAGTTGACATCAAACCAATGTACAAACATCACATAAGTCCTAAAAGTCAGAATTGAACCAAAAATTCTCATGCTTCATGGCTTATGGAATGAGAAAATCACATGTGAACCAAAGATGAAACAACTTGCAAAATCATCATCACACTTTCCCCCACTTGTTACATTGGATGCTGAACCATGCTAGCCTCCCATACACACCATGCTGCGCCAGCCCTAGCCATTGTACCAAGCTAGAACTCAAGCCATACTTCTCTTACAAAAAAGTTGACTTTTGGCAAAAGCAAACATCCCAATCACAGCAGGCCATGTCACATCCTCTGGCCACTTGGAATTGTTTATACTATCCTTTGGCAAGCCAAACATGAGAAGAAGCCAAGCTGAAACATACCAGAACATCACATACACAAAAACACTCCATTTTTCATTTTCCTTCGAATCTGTCCCCACAGGCCTCAAACACTAAAACAAATCCCACTACTCATCTCACCATGTATTATTGATCACAAACCAACAAAGCATAAGCCTGAAACCAGCATGAACTGAGCTTCACCATTTCTCATCTTCAAAACCAGAACTCTTCGAATCCCATTATCTAGCCATCAAACACACCATTTTTCTTCACCAACAAGTCAAGCACACCTAAAGGAGCAAGAATCCACCATTGGAGTGGCCTGAAACCTCCCTATTCCTGACTGTGCCATCTGCTACACCAGAACCATTCCTCTCAAATCAGCCATCCACAAGAGCTTTGAGGTATCCCATTGAGATCAGGAGAGTCAAGGAGGTTCATTTGCACACAAAGAAGGCCCTGGAAGCTCAGTTTTGAAGCTTTCCAACTCAGGTATGATCATGAACATTTTTTCCCAAAGCTTGCATTTTAAGTTATAAACTGGTTGCTTTTGTCTTGCTGATCATGGGGATGGTTTTAGAATTGGAAATAAGTGAGAGATGATCATTTTATGCTTCTCTGAAATTTCACCCGTGGATTTTGTTTTCTTCGATTTGCATGATTCTTGAGGTTTAAATGATGTTTGAGGGTGGATTCGTGTCCTAGGATGTTAGAGGATCCTTTAGGTGTGTTTAATTTGTTGAGTGGTTGCCTGAATCATGTTTTAGGGTTTTGGGGTCGCCGGGGAAGATGATCGGAGCTTCTCTCCGGTCACCTGAATGTGTTTAGCCCTAATCTCAGGCCATTAGTGCCATTTGAATGTGAGGCGTAGGATTGCTTTGACCCATTGACCTGCCGCGCGAATGAATGGCCCAGATCCTCTTGCTTTGCCCTAATCCACTTAGTTAGTTTAATTAATCCATAATTAAATTAATTAACTCAGATGCAATCCCAGCCGTCCAGATGCGCGCTGGTCAACATATTCAAATCCAGAGTGAATCTCAGCCTCTCCTTCTGTTTACTTCTCCATTTATTTGTTTTTTATTTCATTTCTTTTCATTTTATTTGCATAATTTATTAAAAATAGTAAAAATTGTCTAAAAATTATGAAACTTTTTCTCAAGAGTTTCATTAATTTTTATGACACAAAAATATTTTCATTTTTATTTTTAGCATTAAAAAAAGTATTTTTAAATATTTAAAAGTTTATTTTTAATTGATTAATGGAAATTAATTTATTAAAAATACCTTTAAGTATTTAAAAATCACCAAAAAATTCATGAAATGTTCTACGACATTTAGAAACATTGTCCAACCTTCAAACCAAATTTATTTTTTGATCTTGATGCATTTTGAGAATTTTTCATTGAATTAAAATCATTTTTTGTGCATTAATTTGATCCATAGTTCAAAAAATCATTTCTGCCTATTCATGAGGAGTTGGACATTGATTCTTCTTGCATTGCATTGTGTTTAGCATGTAGTTTTTGAGATAAAAAGGCCATGATTTGATCTTCCATTTTCAATTTTTTTGGTAATTTTCTTGTTAAGGAACCCTAAAACCCTAGCAAACTTGTAAAAATCATAACTTGAGATTGGTTAAGAGTTGAGACCTCTCCTTTGGGCATTGGTTTAGTATGGGATTAGGGATCATTTGTGTGGTATTTTCAATTTTTTATCTTAGGGTTTGCTTCTGATTTTGATTTTTGTTTGATGTCTGGTTCATAAACCCTAATTTAGGCTTTCATATGCATCCATCTTGCATTCTCTTGCATAACATGACTTGCCATGACATTTCAAGCATCCATTTGATTCATTTGACATCATAAGACATATTGAAAGCATGTTTGATCATTGCATCATGTATTTGCCATGTTGTATGCCATGTGCACTTCATAACTTCTCATGTATGTTCATGGTTCCTAACCTGCTTCATTTGCATTCATGAACTTGTATGATCATTTACATGTGTTGCCTCATGTTTGTAGCATCTCATAGCATCATTAGCATCATGTACATGCTTCTGGTTTTGTTTCTCATCATGTCATCTCATCCCATTTTGCATTGCATTGCATTCCTTTTCTAACCTTTCAGGTGGTAAGTAACTTTGAGAAGTGAATTTGCCTTCACTTCTCATAACTTTTCTTTTCATCCCTCTTGCATCCATGCTGCATTTTTGTTTGTGTTTGAGTTTGAGCTTGCTCATTCTTCTTCCTCCCTCTTTCTTTCTTCAAGTGACTCGACTTCTTGAATGAAGCAGGTCACTTTGCTTCTCTTGATCCTTTCATCTGCTTCCTGGTGGTTCCATTGAAGACTTCTCTTGAAAGCCTCACAAAACTTAGGAACAACCAAGCATGACAATGATTAGGGTTTTGATTAGTTCCCCTTCTTAGTTTTACCTTTGTGTCTCTTTTGAGTCTTCTCTTCTCATCTCATAATCAGGGACTAAACCCTAAAGGCTTTAAGGCTTTGTGATTAAGCTTAT
The DNA here is from genome assembly GCA_963966055.1 of Lathyrus aphaca. NCBI lineage: Eukaryota > Viridiplantae > Streptophyta > Magnoliopsida > Fabales > Fabaceae > Lathyrus > Lathyrus aphaca. The sequence continues at coordinate 457,718,883 of OZ014520.1, read as the reverse complement.
GCCTGCATCCTTCTCTTAGGATGGAGTGTATAACTTTAATCCTAAGTGTTAAACCCTTAATGTGTTTAAATCTCTTAATCAATTCACTTAATAAGTATCAAGACATCACACTTGTAACTTGGGCCTTGCATTAGGGTTCTAATTCTTCCTTAATTGGTTAAGAAGGACTAACCCTAGTGTTAATGGACAAGTCCCCATCAAGTTGTCTTACAAACCCTAAAACTCACTTCATCATCATATCATTAAATAAAATCCACTTAACAAAAGGTTTGTTTTGTCATGAGCTTAATCCCTAATCATGGATTAAGTTGAGGAGCTTTCCTCAGCTTAAACATTCTCATCTATTATCCTTCTATTAGGATGGTGTAATGAGTCTGTTAAATCCCTGATTATGGCTTAATCTCATTACTTAACACTAAACAAAAACAACAAAAACATCTAATTAATCACAAGTAGGTTAATGATCTTAATCCTACATCAAAGGTGATTAAGTGTGAGAATCTGACTTCACACTTAAGGTATTCTCATTACCCCTAATCAGAGGGAAGATGTGATGAGTTTACTAACCCATTAGTTCAGGCTTAAGCTCATTAATTTATGACAAACTTTCAAAAGCAATAAAAGACTGAAAACTCAAAAACAAACAATAATCGTCTCCTTCGGGATTCTTTTCTCATCTCATTCACTCACAACCGAGAACTAGCTTCTACCGTCTAATGCAAGACAGTTAGCACCTGAGCCAGACAGGTCATACACTTGAGCATAGACAAGTAAGCAGTTCACAAGTCAATTCATCTTTCAGTCTCTTTGGGTCGAACTACGGTGTTCTGACTTCCTCATTGCACGAGAGGATACGTAGGCATAACTTAACAGTTATCGAACAAAAGTCTCTGTATATTCCCCTTCTTTCTAGCCTCATTCTTTTAGCCTCATGATCTTGAGCATTTCACTCATGTTCTTACACTGACACTTCACTTATATACTTCACATTCTTTTACACTGACACTTGTACATCCTTTTCCAACTCTTTTATACACAAATTGCACTGACACTACCCCTTTAAAACACAAGTCTTTTGAGCGTGGATCCCGTCGAGTACGGCGGACAATCTGGGTGCTAATACCTTCCTAGGTTGTAACCAACCCCCTTTCTCATTCTCTCTGGTTCGCAAACCGTCTTATCCGTATCTTTCTAGGTCTATGCAGCATTACCTTTCCTCCGGGATAAAAATGCCTAGCTGGCGACTCTATTCATCTCCAGTGAGTTCACGGCTGTGTGTTCTCATTGTCCCTTTCGCCGACCGTTCGCGTCTGTACCTTTATCTGGGCCTGTCCCACCTATCGGGAGCGACAGATACATAAGAGAGATGAAAGGAGATTGTGAGAAGTGAAGGCAAATTCACTTCTCAAAACAAACTTACCAGCTGAAAAGTTAGTAAAGGAATGAAATGCAATGCAAATGAGATGAAATGGCATGATGCAAACCAAAATCAGAAGCATAAGTATGATGTTAATGATTCTAAGGGATGATGCAAACATGAGGCAAGACATGAGGATGATCATACAAACATATGGATGCAAGAGAAGCATGCTTAGAACCATGAACATACATGAAAAGTTATGAAATGCAAATGACATACAACATGGCAAATGAAGGATGAAATGCTCAAACATGATTCTAATATGTCCTAAGATGTGTTACGAATCAAATGAATGCATAAAATATCATGGCAAGTCATGGTATGCAAGCAAATGTAAGATGAATGCAAAAGAAAGCCCAAATTAGGGTTCATGATCAATGCACAAAGAAAAATTCAAAACCAGAAGCAAACATCATGATAAAAATTTGAAAATGCACTTAAAGGAAACCTAAGCCTATACAAACTCACTGCCCAAAGGAGGGGTTCTAATTCTTAACCTAGTGAGGGTTATGAATTTTCTAAGTTGGCTAGGGTTCTAAGGTACCTTGTCAAGAAAAATGTCAAACAAGTTGAAAAAAACAAGATCAATTCATGCCAATTTAATCCTATAAACTACATGATATGCAAGATGCAATGCAAAAAGAATCATTGTCCAACTCTTAAAGGCTAGGCAGAAATGAATTTTTGAAGATTGAATCAAAATAATGCCTTGAAATGAAATTAATTCCATTGAAAATTGTCAAAAGGGATCAAGATCAAAAAAGAAATTTGGTTTGAGAGTTGGACAATGTTTCTAAATGATTTTAAATGTTTCATGAATTTTTTTGGGATTTTTAAATACCTAAAAGTATTTTTAATTAATTAATTCTCATTAATCAATTAAAAATAAACTTTTAAATGATTTAAAAATAATTTTCAATGTAAAAAAATAAAAATAAAAATATTTTTGGTTTCTGAAAATTAATAAAAGGTTTGATAAAAATTTTCAAAATTTTTTGATGATTTTTACTATTTTTAATAAAATGTACAAAAGAAATGAAATTAAATGGAAATAAAATTGAATTTAAACTGAAAATGAGAAAGTATGCAAATCCAAGGGGCAGAATTCAAATTTGGACACGCGCGAATTGACTTGGCGCGCATCTGGACGGCCAGCATTCAAACTTCCGTAATTAAGACTAAACCCTAATTAACTAACCCTAATCACTTTCAGATGACCGGAACAGTGTTCCGGTCATCTTCTCCGGCCAACCCCCTCCCCTGAATCCCTCAAAACGCCATGAAACTTCACCAAAATCTCCAGAAACAATCAATGATCAACAACAAAACATAATCCAGCAACAAATCCCATTGATTTCAACTCAAAATCAAGATACGAATCAAACATCAAAAACTGCAAAAATTTCAGAAACACAATACAAGCTCGTTTCTCAACCATTTTCAAAAGTAAAAGGTTCTGGAAAAATGAATTTCCATGGCTACCTGAATCGAAGCTTTGATTTCTGGAACTTTCTAGCTGGCCCTTTGATCCAAAACACCTCTAATGGACCTCCTGAGAAGCTTGCAATCCTTGTTTGGAGTTTAAAATGGCTGGTTTGAAAGATTGCTGAAGTTCTGTTCAAAGAGGGGCAGAAATCGTGTTTTGATTTCAGTGAGTTTCAGGCTATGGTGATGGGTGGTTTGTGATCAGTGAGGCATGTTGAGATTGTTTGTGAAGTTTGTTTGTGTGTTTGATGCTTGTGGAGAGTGTTTCGAATGGTTTTGCAAAATGGAGCAATTTTGATAACTATGGCTTGGAGTGTGTTTCAGCATGAAGTGTGTGGTGTGTTATGCTGGCTTTGGTCCATGTATCAAATGGTGATAGGTCAGAGAGTTGTTGGTGGCCTATGGTGATTGGTATGGGCAAGTTGCCAAAATGTCAAACTTTGTGTAAGAGAGGTATGGGCAATGGTACAACTTGCTTTTTGGCTTGCTTTGGCTCAGCTTGAATCAAGGAAAGCTATGGAAAAGGTCTAGAGGCAATGCAGCAAGTGGTTTGTGTTTGTGATAGGTTTTGCACTTTTCACAAAGTTTGGTTCCTTTGGAATTTCTTGAGGTTCAAGGCATGAAATGAGATGATTCTTGGGCCAATTCTGATTTTTAGGAGTCATATGATCATGTTGTGAAGAGTTTGTACACTTTTGAAGCCTTTAGAACACTTGATCATACCATTTTGCAAAATGCCTCTTTGGTAGAAAACCTCAAATTATGTGATTTTTCCCAACTTTGACAAGCCATAACTTTTGATCAAAAATGAATTAGGTCATGTTCTTGTACTTTTTGAAAAGGGAATGATCCACTCTACAACTTTCATGACCAAAGTTTTTCCATTTGAAGCATTTTTGAATCAAAAAGCAAGGGTTGAAAAAGTTTCCCAAAATGGCAATTTTCATTATAAGTCAACTTTCCCAAAAAGTCAACTTTGCAAAAGGCTTGAAATTCTTCAATTTTGTGAACTTACAACATCTTCTATGATCAAATAAATATCATACACAATCAAAATGATGAAGAACACCCCTTGTTTGGGTCATTGGGGGCCTCAGATACCCTGATTTTGCACTGACTTGCTCAAAAAGTCAACTCTTGATCAGATGACTTCCCCATTGAATTTCTTCATGAAAATTGATATGCATGATCCCTATACCATATAGAGACCAATAGAAACAATAATGACCAAAAAATTTGGAGTTATGGCCTCTGAAACCAAAACCCTAATTCTAGGTCATCTGTGCAGTCAAACCTGGCTCTGCATCCATGCCATTCTCAGTTCTTGTGATTTTTTACATTCTTGACTTTGAGGGAATATAATATGATGCTTGAACATACATGGACCCCTTTGAAGTGATTGATGACCTTTGGAGTGGCTCAAGAAGCTCTTGGATTGCTCAGATCACAAACCCTAGATGCAAATGACTTTGAACCAATGCAATGAATCAAAAATGCAATATGAGATGATATGATTGAACTTATGCATATGAGGAGATCACAAGCCATGGTGTGAATAGGTGAGGGAAAATTTGGGGTGTTTACAGCTGCCCCTATTCAAACATGAGTTAGCTGTGCAGGATGTAAGCAACGGCTTAACAGGCAAACAAAATAACTTGTGGTTGAATACCAAAGACAGTCCAAAATTTGCACTCACAGAATGAAGAAGAAAAGGGATATAGATTGTAAAAGAAAATAAAGTATATTATAAAGTGCGGGCGACGGAGGACGACCATCGAGCAGGGGACGACTGCCGGGGAAAGAGCAATGACGGGGACGGCAGACACGCTGGGAAAAGTGCGGGAAATAAAGCAATGACGGGGACGGCCGACAAGCTGGGGATAAAAGGGATTATGATGGGGACGGACATCAAGTAAAACTATACGACTCTCTGGGGATTAATGAAAAATGATGGGGACGGCCATCAGGTTCATAAAGTAATGTAAACAACGATGGGGACGGCCATCGGGCTAAACTGATGAAGGACGATCATCAGGAAAAGGAAAAGGGACCACGACGGGGACGGCCATCGGGTTAAAGAATAAATGAAATAATGATGAGGGACGGTCATCAAAGGTGAAGGACGATCACCTAGCAGGGGACGGCTGCTCTGAAAGGGGTAAGATGAGGGACGGTCATCTAAGGTGAAGGACGATCACCTGGCAGGGTACGGCTACCGAAAATATCGCGACATAGGACGAATGTCGGATAAAAGGTCAACGACGGGGAAGGCCATCGGATGAGCATGATGAAGGACGATCATCAAGAGGTGAAGGACGATCACCTAGCAGGGGACGGCTGCTCTCAAGGTTTATCATGACATATGACGTATGTCAGATAACAATATCAACGATGGGGACGGCCATCGGATAAAATGATGAAGGACGATCATCAAAAAGGTGAAGGACGATCACCTAGCAGGGTACGGCTGCTAAAAATATCACGACATAGGACGAATGCCGGATAAAAGGTCAATGATGGGGACGGCCATCGGATGAGCATGATGAAGGACGATCATCAAGAGGTGAAGGACGATCACCTAGCAGGGGACGGCTGCTCTCAGGGTTTATCATGACATAGGACGTATGTCAGATAGAAAAGAAATTTTGCGTTGCTGGCGATCTACTGGGGAATAGTAAACACTGACGAGTGTTTATATCCAAGAAATAAAGGTATAAGTGTTTTGACGCTGTGTATAAATTAAAGATGCGGACGAGCATCCCTAAGACTACGATACGGACGAGTATCGGGTAGAAACAAATACTGACACGTGTTCAGAGATGATGATACGGACGAGTACCGACTGGTTAACAAAGAACACGGACGAGTGCTGAATCTGAGGGGACTCTTCTGGGGAATATTAGACACAGACGAGTGTCTAAATTCAAGAAGACATGAGTGTTTGACACGTGTATGGATTAAAGATGCGGACGAGCATCCTTAAGACTACGATACGGACGAGTATCGGGTAGAAACAAATACTTGATGCATGTCCTGAGATGATGGTACGGACGAGTACCAACTGGTTAACAAAGAACATGGACTAGTGTCGAATCTGAGATGATATAAGTGGTGTATACAAGATACAGACGAGTATCTGTATAAGCGAGATAAGAGTAATAAGTATGAGTGGTGTATAGACGGGTATTTAACCTGCTGGGGAGAGTGACACAGACAGATGTCAAGAAAATTATATATATAAGCATCTGTGAGTGCAAAGAGGACGCTTTGGTTTTCTGCTGGGGATATGACACGGACGGGTGCCACAAGGAGGTATTTGTTTTTGTGAGAGAAATGTTTGGGTTCTCTGCCGGGGAATCTGGGGAGCGTTCTGTATATTGTTGATGGATTGTCATTATTCACAAGTGTTTGATTCAGAACATGGCTTATGATTATGCAATATGTTTGATTTTTGCTGTAATGCTCCGTTTTAGATGGAATGTTACGCTTTGTGGGGGCGAATATGATGCGAATGCTATGATTATGCAAAGATAACGATCCGGGATTCGGATCCCGTTGCTGTGAAGATTTCTGGTCGATCTGTTTGAAGTGGACATCCCAGCTGGGGATGAGATCATTGGTAGACCTGATGAGATGTATCTGCTTGGGGGATCAGGTCACTGATAGACCTATCCTTGGTAATGAGGAACCCAGCTGGGGTTTGTAGAAGCCTTCGTCACTCTGTTGTGATTCCCTCGTGTATTGCTCTTTTCAGGCAGAGGTTGACACTCTGTGGGGTGATGGTTCCCTGGCTTTTATACCTGCCTGCGGAGGAATAGTAGATAGCAATTCGGCTGGGGAGAAATAACAAGTGGCAACTCAGCTGGGGAGAACACTTCGGGTGCTAAGACTGAGTGAGTGTTGATTTGCCAGCTTGCTGGGATGAAGCTTACATGCTCCATGTTGCGCTTTTGAATACCTGCAATCCTGCAAAGATAGAGGGACGCACAAGTAATCCCGAGGTATCCTTTACTGAATCCCATCATGAGAGTTCAGACACTCCCGGGAATAAGTATATTTCCGGCAAGCACGTAGTTTCAGAAAGACGCATCTGTATTTATGCAATCGATATATTAATGACATCAGACATTTTTGCAAATAAAAGAGTACGAGACAACGTGTGACTAAAAATCTGATTTTATTGATTCATGTGCCCTGAATTGGCAAGAAACAGTCAAAGAAACATATCCTCTAAAATGAGGAGATTGTTACAAATTGAGAAACAAAATGCTGGCAATGTTGACGACGCTTCAAGGAGCTTCCCTTTTGCTATGACTCGTATGACATTTGACGTTCTTCTCGTCTTGCTTTCTGAAGAAGGCTGATTCTGAAAGAAGCTTAATCCTTTCGAGGTTTACCAATTTGTCGGTGATACAGACGAATTCAGAATACAGTTGTTCGCTTATTCCCTTATTTTGCATGGACCGCCCTTTCGGGTTTTCGATCCATCGGGATACCCATTTTTGCCTGAGTTGTCCAATACGGCTTTTCAACTCAGCGGGTGTACACATTTTTTTGTTTATTTTCCCTTATTTTTGCCCGAGTTTATTATTCTGTTTTTGACTCGCCGGGATGCCCTATTTTTGCCTGGACTTACATTCTGTTTTTATGTCCAGCGGGTCATTTTATGCGAAGTATTTTTTAACTGCATTTGAATTCACAGGGGACGGGAAGTCTTCACCATCCATAGTGCTGAGCATCAGTGCTCCACCAGAGAAAACTTTCTTTACCACGAATGGTCCTTCATAGTTCGGAGTCCATTTGCCCCTGTGGTCTGTATGAGGAGGGAGGATTCTTTTCAGCACAAGATCTCCTACTTGGTACTCTCGGTGCCTGACTTTCTGATCGAAGGCTTTCTTCATTCTTCTCTGATACAACTGCCCATGACAGATTGCAGCCAATCTCTTCTCTTCAATCAGACTCAGTTGTTCGTATCGGGATCGGACCCATTCTGCTTCGTTCAGCTTAACATCCATCAGTACCCGTAGGGAGGGTAATTCAACTTCAACAGGTAGGACTGCCTCCATACCATACACAAGCTGATACGGTGTTGCCCCCGTGGATGTTCTGATTGACGTGCGGTACCCATGCAAGGAAAACGGTAGCATTTCATGCCAGTCTTTATAAGTGACTACCATTTTCTACACAATCTTCTTGATATTCTTATTAGCTGCCTCAACAGCGCCGTTCATCTTTGGCCTGTAAGGAGAAGAATTGTGGTGTTGGATCCTGAAGTCCCGGCACAGCTCTGCCATCATTTTGTTGTTTAAGTTGGAACCATTATCAGTAATGATTCGCTCGGGGACTCCGTACCGATAGATGATATCTCTCTTCAGAAATCTGGCTACCACTTGCCTGGTAACATTTGCATATGAAGCTGCTTCGACCCACTTGGTGAAATAGTCAATGGCAACCAAGATGAATCTGTGGCCATTCGAAGCAGTTGGCTCAATCTTGCCAATCATGTCAATGCCCCACATAGCAAAAGGCCAGGATGAAGACATCACATTCAAAGCATTGGGAGGCACATGCACCTTATCCGCATAAATCTGGCATTTATGGCATTTTCTGGCATAGGCACAACAGTCAGCATCCATTGTGATCCAGTAATAACCTGATCTTAGCAACTTCTTGGCCATTGTATGTCCTCCAGCATTTGGTACCAAAGGATCCTTCGTGCACCTCGTGCATCAACAAGTCTGCCTTTGTTCTATCAACGCATCTGAGGAGTACCATATCAAAGTTTCTCTTGTACAGGGAACCGTCAGTGTTCAGAAAGAAACTACCCGCAAGCCTTCTTAAAGTCTTCTTATCATTGGAAGATGCCCCAGGTGGGTATGTTTGATCCTCCAAGAAGCACTTAATGTCATGGAACCAAGGCTTATCATCCTTAACAACATCTGCTGCGAACATATATGCTGGTCTGTCAAGTCTGGTCACTGAAATTTGAGGTACAAAGTTGGCAGCTTGAACTTTGATCATGGATGAAATGGTAGCCAGAGCATCTGCAAACTTATTCTCGTCTCGGGGAATATACTTAAGCTTGACCGTTGTGAAGAAAGTCAATAACCTTCTTGTATAATCCCTGTAAGGTATCAGATGATCCTGGTGTGTGTACCATTTGCCGTTGGTTTGATTAACTACCAGAGCTGAATCTCCGAATACAGTCAATGTCTTGATCCTGAGGTCAATGGCTTCCTCAAGACCCATAATGCAAGCTTCGTATTCAGCTTCGTTGTTAGTGCAGTTGAAAGTGAGTTTCGCTGAGAAAGGCATTTGAACTCCTTTAGGTGTAATGAGTACTGCACCAACACCACGACCATTCATATTAACAGCCCCATCAAACATCATAGTCCATCCTTCTTCCGGGTCAGGCCCTTCAGTGTGAACAGGCTCTTCATGATCTTTTGCTTTTATGAACATGATGTCTTCATCAGGGAAGTCAAATCTCATAGGCTGGTAATCATCAATAGGTTGCTCAGCAAGATATTCAGACAATACACTGCCTTTGATGGCTTTCTGAGATGTGTACTGAATGTCATATTCCGTGAGGATCATTTGCCATCTTGCAACCCGTCCGGTAAGTGCTGGCTTCTCAAAAATGTACTTGACTGGGTCCATCTTTGATATCAATAAAGTAGTGTGGGTCAACATATACTGCCTTAGTCGGCGAGCAGCCCACGCTAAAGCACAGCAAGTTTTCTCGAGCAGTGAATAACGTTGTTCACAGTCGGTAAACTTTTTGCTTAGGTAGTAAATTGCGCACTCTTTTCGACCAGACTCGTCATGCTGGCCCAGCACACACCCCATCGACTCTTCTAATACTGTCAAGTACATTATTAGAGGTCTTCCTTCAACTGGAGGCATAAGGATTGAAGGCTCTTGCAAGTATTCCTTGATTTTGTCAAAAGCCCTTTGGCAGTCTTCGTTCCACCTGACCGTCTATTCTTTTCTCAATAGCTTGAACAAAGGTTCACAGGTTGCTGTAAGGTGAGATATGAACCTTGAAATGTAGTTCAATCTACCTAGAAAACCTCGAACCTATTTCTCAGTTTTCGGTGCAGGCATTTCATGAATGGCTTTGACTTTATCAGGGTCAACTTCAATCCCTTTCTCGCTTACAATAAATCCCAGCAGCTTACCGGATCGCACCCCGAATGTACACTTGTTGGGGTTCAACTTCAGTTGGTACTTCCTCAGACGCTTGAATAACTTCAACAGATTTACCAGGTGGTCTTTTTCCGTGAGGGATTTGGCAATCATGTCATCCACATAACACTCGATTTCTTTATGGACCATGTCATGGAATAATGTTACCATAGCCCGTTGATATGTTGCACCAGCATTCTTCAGTCCGAATGGCATCACCTTGTAACAGAACGTGCCCCAGGGTGTGATGAAAGTTGTCTTCTCCATGTCTTCAGGTGACACTTTGATCTGATTGTATCCTGAAAATCCGTCCATGAAGGAGAACACCGAGAACTGAGCCGTATTATCCACCAATACATCAATGTGAGGTAAAGGGAAATCATCTTTCGGACTTGCTCTGTTCAGATCCCGGTAGTCAACACACATCCTCACCTTGCCATATTTCTTAGGCACATGTACAATATTAGCAACCCACGGCGGATAACTAGTCACAGCAAGGAACCCGGCGTCCCACTGCTTTTGCACCTCTTCCTTTATCTTCATTGCCATATCTGGGCGAGTACGGCGTAGCTTTTGTTTAACCGGCGGACAATCTTCTCTTAAAGGCAGCTTGTGCATAACAATATCGGTGTCCAACCCTGCCATATCTTGATACGACCAAGCAAACACATCCACATATTCACGAAGCAGGTTAATCAGTTGCTCTTTCACTGAGTCTTGTAAGCAGGCCCCGATCTTAACCTCTTTCACATCTTCATTCGTACCAAGATTAATCGTTTCGACCTCCTCCTGATGAGGAGTAATAACCTTCTGCTCTTGCCTCAACAACCTGGCTAGCTCTTCAGGAAGCTCATAATCTTCTTCAACCCCTTCGTCAGCTTGATTGATTGGATTGTCAAAGTCATACGAAGCCATAGCTGTGCTGTTGTCGGTGCAGTCTGAAAGGCACTCTCTGCAAGGGTTTAGATTGTTCATTTTAGTGATTGATTTTAATCTTGTTTAGAAAGAGTGAAATAAAGTTATCATTTTGGAAAACATTGCCATTTTATTTTTGTACAAAAAGAAAAAATGAAAAAGACAGTGAGCGAAAAAGAAAAAGACTCATTTGCAAAAGACGTCCGATATTCATTGATTGATCTGTTTGCACAAAATTACAGATGGCCCGATTACAAAATGAGTCTTGTCATCTTGGGCAAGATGCAAGACTTGATGCATGCTTAAAAATACAGGAAATAATAATTACTCTGCAGGAGTAACCCTTATAATTTCCTGGGAAGACCAGTTTGAGATACGGCTCCCCGGGATCCTTGGACGTATCCAGCTTTCCAGGTTGCGCTCATCTTCCGACTCATCTTCCAAGTTGTTTACTACATCAGGGGTGAGCATCCCCCCACTGACAAAACTGGGCTTCTTAGCAGCCTCTGATTAATCTTGTTGAGTTGGTTTGTAACCCAACCCAAATCTGTCCTCTTTCTTTTCCACGGGCAACAGCTTGCCCCAGCCTTGGGCAGTCCCTTCCTCAACAACCTTCCTGGCTTGCTGATAAGATGTCATGGAGGTTCCAAGTACAGCAGATGCTTCATTTATGTTCAGGGCTTCAAATCCCTGGCTCATGGTCTCATGGATCTCTCCATCCATCTCAATATATTTGTATGTAGCCAGATGGCTAACAAAAATATCTTCTTCACCACAAATGGTGATGATCTGGCCCTCCCACTCGAATTTCAGCTTCTGGTGAAGGGTAGACGTAACTGCACCAGCGGCATGGATCCAAGGTCTACCCAACAAACAGCTGTAGACCTGCTGAATGTCCATCACGTAGAAGGTAATTTTAAAAGTCTGCGGGCCAATCATCACAGGCAGATCAATCTCACCTAGCACTGATCTCTTAGAGCCATCAAATGCTCTTACCACCAAATTACTTGGACGTAATGCCAAGCCATCATATTCCAGCTTCACCAGGGCTTTCTTTGGTAAAACATTGAGTGAAGACCCAGTGTCTACCAGTACATGTGATAGGACAGCACCCTTGCATTCCAGGGTGATGTGTAAAGCCTTGTTGTGGTTACAACCCTCAGTCGTTAAATCAGCATTGGTAAAGCCCAACCCATGGCTGGTATTGACATTCGCTACCACGGTCTCCAGCTGATTAACGGTGATCTCCTCTGGCACATATGCTGCGTGCAAGACTTTTAGTAATGCATTCCGGTGAGCTTCGAAACACATCAGCAGGGATAGAATGGAGATTTTTGAGGGAGTTTGGTGAAGCTGATCCACCACCTTGTAATCACTCCTCTTGATGATTCTCATAAACTCATCTACATCTTGTTCAAAAGATGTCTTCTGTGTTTCTTTGAGAATGGGTTCTTCAGCTATTACACTCTTTCCCTTTGCTTTGGCAGCAGCTTCTGCTTCGGCATTAGGTCTTTGTGATTGCGAGGCAAAAAGGCGTCCGCTTCTGGTGAAGCCTCCTCCTCCCCCGACATTATCAATCTGTGGAGAAGAGGTTGAAGAGTCAAGAGTGATTTTCTCCCCATTGCAGTACAGGTCAGAGCCATAATGCCAAGGGATGGCATTAGTGCTTTCATATGGAACGGGCCCAGGTACTGTGATGGTAACCGTGCTGACTGCAGCAGAGGAGGGTGTTGAAATAGTGCGTGGATCGTAGTAGATGGTAACTGGTGACCTGGCAGGAGATGCCACTATTTGTTGTTGAAAATTGTTGTTAGGAGGAACATACGACGGATCATAATAAATGGTGACAGCTGAGATGTCTGTTGGTGTTGTAGAAGATTCCGTTGATTGGATGGGTGTTGCTGTTGTAGAAGATCCTGAATAAAGGGGTGCTGATGTTGTAGAAGAGATGTTTGTTGATATTTGGTTTGCTGAAGTGATAGGTGAAGCATTTGTTGATGAGAATGAAGAATGGTTTGGAATAATTGTTGTTGCAGTTATAGGAGACTCGGGAATTGTTGTCAAAGAATTTGCTGGATTTGGAGGTGTTGATGTTGTGATTTGAAGTAGGCCACTCTGGATAAGACCATCTATGTCGCTTCTCAAGTTATCACACCCATTTACCGAAATGTTGCAATAACCGCACCCGAGCTCACACCCCGGGAACATCTGGCATTCAAGGAGTTGAGCTTTAATCTCTACCAGGGGTGTCCGAATCTGCCCCACACTGGTTATTAAGAAAGACGGCTTATCTTCCTCAATAGCATTAATTCTGGGTCCTCCGTGGTTGGGCATGGGGTTCTTGTTGACATTTGGCGGGGGTGCAAAATTGAGGGCTTTGGAATCCACTAGGTCCTGTACCTTCATTTGTAGGGCTCTGCACTTCTCTGTATTGTGGCCAGGTGCATTGGAGTGAAAAGCACATCTGGCGTTGGCGTCGTAATTTCTTGGCAGACTGGAAGGATCTGGTGGTGCCAAGGTCCTCAACTCAACCAAGTTGAGCTTCAGGAGCTGTGGCAATAAAGCGGCATAAGGCATAGGGATTGGATCAATCACCCTATTGGCCTGAGATGGTCTCTGTTGAAATGGTCTTTGTTGATTGTTGCTGGTGTTGTTGTTATAGTTTCTCTGAGGTGGATATTGAACTTGTTGTTGATAGTGGGGTTATTGCTGTTGTTGATATGCTGGTTGCTGAGGAATTGGAGCGGGAATAGTAACAACTGCCACTGACCTATGAACATACTGTGTTCTGCCCCTGTTAGCCTGAATAGCATTAGTCTCACCGGTTCTTCTTGGGCCCACAAAAGGCTTTCTTGGGTTGCTGGACGAGCTCGCACCGTTGTCAGAAATTTTGCCCATCTTCAATAGGCTTTCAATTCTTTCCCAAGCTATGACTACGTCAGCGAAGCTGGTGGAAGAAAAGGCAGCTAGCCTGTCAATGTATGTCCCTTGAAGGGTGTTCATAAACATGTCGGCCATTTCCCTTTCCGACATGGGTGGCTGGACAGCAGCAGCAAGCTGTCTCCACCTCTGGGCGTATTCCCAGAAGCTTTCCCTGGATGATTGAGACATTCCCATCAGGAGGGTCCTGTTAGGAGCCATATCCAAGTTGTACTGGTACTGTCTGATGAAGGCCTCAGCTAGGTCCTTCTAGCATCTGATGGTTGCTCTGGTTAAATGAGAGTACCATTCCCTTAAAGCTCCTGTTAAACTGTCTTCGAAATAAAACATCCACAGTTTTTCATCCATGGTGTATGCCTTCAGCCTCCCCAGAAAGGATTGCAAGTGGGTCCGTGGACAGGAGGTTCCGTTATACTTCTCAAAGCACGGAGGTTTAAACTTGTGGGGAATCCTTACCCCGTCCACTAATCCCATGTCCATGACATCAAAGCCCAGGGAATTTTGAGACTCCAGGGATCTCAATTTTTCAGCAATTTCATCTAGCCTTCTGTCATAGGCTTCATCCCCAGCTCCCATCACAGTGAATTGATCTTCTTGGGGGTCTTCTTGTAATACTATGCCTGCAGTGGCATTCCCTTGTACATTAGCAGGGATGTTGATCTCTGGATGAAGGTGGGGTCCATACACAGGTGGATTAACATGAGGCTGAACTCTCTCATTGTTGCTCGTTCCTCCAGTCCCTAGATGGAGTTCCTCCTGGGTCTGCCTTTCTACCAATGCCCTTAATCTCTCTTGGCTTTGAGCCAAACCGTTCATCACCTCCATGAACTGGGTCATCTGGTTTCTCATCTCTAACCTCTCATTGGCCATTTGAGCCCTGACCTCTGTAAGGTCCTGCTGTACTTGGTCCATTTGTATACCCGGAAGGTTGTTGCGGGTAGGATATCTGTGCGGACGGTTGAGTGGGAACACCCGACGTCGAGCAATAGTTCCTGAACCACAACAGAGTTAGTAACAAAAACAAAACAAAACCTACAAAACAAGACAAAAGTTAGTATGCAATGCAGTATGCTTATTTGTTTCCAAGGTATCCGGCTTGGCATTTGGTTTTGACCTTTCCAGACCCTTGAGGAAGGTGCTTTGATGTTGCTTTGAAAGAACTCAGATGAAACAAACTAATGAATATATTACAAATGATGAATCATACATAGTTTGTTTTTTACAAAACATGCCCCTGAGGGGTCAAAATACAACATAAGAAAAAGAAAAGTACATGAAATGAAAGCAACAACAAACAAAAGTCAGACACCAAGACTAAACTCATCCTCCTGAACTTCCTTCAGAAGTGCTTCAGTTACAGGGTCAGCTGGATGCTCTGTGAGGTTCCTGATAAGAAGATTCCTGGTGGTGATAGCAGTGTTTAGCTTCTTGTGTCTGCCCTGGTCCTTTGACCTCTTCACACCAGCCCTAAGCTTCAATTCTGAGATCTCCCTCTGGGCTGCTAGCAGAGCTTCCTGTTGCTCCTTTGCATTAGCCTCCAACTGCTCAATCTTGTCCTGAGTTCTCTTATCTTCCTAAGTGCGAGCTTCAGTGATCCTGACCCACCTAGCTTGACTTTCTTTCAGATAGAGATCAGTCCTAGCCTTCTGGAACTGGGCCTCTTTACAGGCATTCTTCAAGATCTGCTCCCCAGCCCTTGACTTCTTGATGTAGTCCTCTGACTTCTCAATCTTGGCTAGATGCTCCACCTTAAGCTTTTCCAACCTTTCAACGTTCAGACGACCATCACTCCTCTCCCAGAGGGTCTTCTGCAGAGCTTGAGTCAGATTCTCATTCCTCTCTTTTAGTTTTTCAAACTCTTCCAGGCTGACAGTGGCTGGAGGAGGTGATGTGGATGGTCCAGGTGCATCCTCAATGGTGAAGAGCATCCCAAAAATTTGAGCCCTGGCATGAGACCACTCATAGTACTGAGCTGAGGCCACATTGTTGCATCTCCCAAGAATGGCCATCCCTTTGGTCTGGACATTGTCCCAAGCCCAGGATGCTTGCCTGACAACAGCTAGATTAGGCTTAATCTCACAATAAAGGGTTTCAGCCGAGTCCTGTGCTCTAGGATGGTGGACCAATGCATAGCCCAATTGTCTTTTGAATAGTAGAGGGTTGTAGTTGATGCAACCCTTCACTCCTATCAGAGGTACATTGGGGAACTGCTCACAACTAGTAATGATGTCCCTGCCTTTGGTGCTCTGGGTGCACCACCTGATGTCATCTGAGGTCAAAGCAATAAGTCTTCTAGCTCAATTCTTCTGTTGGTGAGGATTCAAGAAGGCATCAGTCTTGGGCAAGTGTTTGAGCAGCCAGGTATGGAACAGGGGAGCACAACATCTCACCAATCTTCCTCTTTGCTTTTCATTCCTTTGATGAATAGAGTAGTAGAAATCTCCCAGTAAGGTGGGCACCGGGTTCCTCAGAATGAAAAGGTGAATGGCATTCTTACTAATAAACTTAGGCTCATCTGCAAAAAGTATAACCCCATATATGCTGAGGGCTAACAGTGCACAAACTGCCTTCCATTCTCCCAAGGAGGCCTTCAGGATAGCCTGAGAAGTCAAGAAATCCAAATGTAGACCAGAGATTCCAGCCTTGGTTGTCATGTTCTGCTCAATCAGAAAAGGTTCCAGATACAGTGCCTTTGCCACTTCTTCATTGCTGGGAAAAACCATTTCTGGGTTGAAGGGGATACCACCCCTGACAGGTACTCCAACCAGTGATGAATACTCCTCTAATAAAGGCCCCAACTGAAAATCCTGGAAAGTAAAACACCTCAAAGGAGGATCATAGAACTGTAGGCAAGTGTGAATCAAGCTCCTCTGAGAAGGGTCCAAATCCATAACCACATCAAGAATGCCTCCAAAATGTTCTCTGAATAGTGGTATATGGTCTGGAGTGATAAGGGCCTGGATCTTCCTGATGCCAGTCAGCTCAGGCTCAAAGAAATGGTATGAGATATTGCTCTTCTTGGGTGCCATGTCTGCTGATGAAGAGCTGAGACAGATGCTGATGATGATGACTGATACTAGAAGATGGGCCACTGATAGGCTGATGCTGGTGATGCAGGTGACTGAAGCAGGTAGCTGATGAATGTAGCTGAAGAAGGTAGCTGAAGTAGATAACTGGTGAACAAGGGCCTATGCAGATGAAGGGGTCAAAACCAAGCCAAAATATAATATGGATACCCTGAAAAACAAATAAGCAAATGTTAAATGATGCAATGATGATGTATGCAAATGATATGCAAGGGTTTGTGATCAGGCTGGATCTGATTAATTGCCTTGATATAAGTCCATGTATGTCTAAGAAGTCCAAATGGAGGTTCATAAGTCCAGTAACCAAGGTGGGGGACTCAAATAAAGAGTCACATGTCCAGGGTTAAAATCACAAGAACTGTCCCAAAATGGAGTACTCTTAATCAAAACAAAGTAACAGGGTATGCTGAGGTCAAAGGTACCTGCAAACCTGTAAACAGCCCAACCCCCTCACAGGTGGTGTTCTAAAACAAGGATCCTCAGACTTGGATCAGTTATGAGAAGTGTAAACACTTCTAACCCGGAGGTACAGTGTTTACAATAACCATAAAAGATCCTCCTCTAATTCACCTCAGTTTCTGAAGGTCAATACTAAGGGTCATCCAGACTTAGCAGGCTTCCCAGATAGCCCTAGCACTACAGGAGATCTGTAGCACAGAGTTCTCAAGAAGAAACCCATTCTGAACCGTGTTTCATATTCCCGCACCAGACCGAAATGGAATGGGAAAGAACATGAACCACTCTAGCCTAGGTGTCACTCAGGTCCCAGGTATAGGACCTTAACTCTCAGTAGAACCCCACCCACCAAGACAAAACCTGATCCAGCCAAACACAGTATGACAGTATAATGTATATGAAGCTATATAAGAAAGCAATAAAACAAATGTACATAAAGCAATAAACAAAATAAATATACAAACACAGATAGCACATAACACCCCAGTAAACACAAATCAAACAAGCGCTAGGAGGAACCCACAAAAAGAACCAGAAGCCCTGGTTACAGTATAAGGGTCCCCAGCAGAGTCGCCAAGCTGTCGCTCCCGAAAGATGAGACTGGCTCAAATAAGGTACAGACACGAACGGTCGGTGAAAGGATGAAATGAAAAGAGTTGCCAGCTAGGCATTTTTATCCCGAAGGAAAGGTAATGCTGCATAGACCTAGAAAGATATGGATAAGACGGTTGCGAACCAGAGAGACTGAGAAAGGGGGTTGGTTACAACCTGGGAAGGTATTAGCACCCAGATTTTCCGTCGTACTCGACGGGATCCACACTTAAAAGATTTGTGTTTTAAAGGGGTAGTGTCAGTGTAATTTGTGTATAAAGAGCTGGAAGAAAGATGTACAAGTGTCAGTGTGAAAGAAATAAAGTGTATAAATGTACAGTGTCAGTGTAGGAATGAGATGCCCAAGATCATGAGGCTAAAAGAATAATGCTGGAAGGAGGGGGGATATACAGAGACTTTTGTTCGATAACTGTTAAGTTATGCCTACGTATCCTCTCGTGCAATGAGGAAGTCAGAACACCGTAGTTCGACCCAAAGAGACTGAAAGATAAATTGACTGATGAACTGCTTACTTGCCTATGCTCAAGTGTATGACCTGTCTGGCTCAGGTGCTAACTGTCTTGCATTAGACGGAAGAAGTGAGTTCTCGTTTGTGAGTGAATGAGATGAGAAAAGAATCCCGGAGGAGACGATTATTGTTTGTTTTTTAGTTTTCAGTCTTTTATTGCTTTTGAAAGTGTGTCATAAGTTAATGAGCTTAAGCCTAAACCAATGGGTTAGTAAACTCATCACATCCTCCCTCTGATTAGGGGTAATGAGAATACCTTAAGTGTGAAGTCAGCATCTCACACTTAATCACCTTTGATGCAGGATTAAGATCATTAACCTACTTGTGATTATTTAGATGTTTTTGGTGTTTTTGTTTAGTGTTAAGTAATGAGTTTAAGCCATAATCAAGGATTAAACGGACTCATTACACCATCCTAATAGAAGGATAATAGATGAGAATGTTTAAGCTGAGGAAAGCTCCTCAACTTAATCCATGATTAGGGATTAACGTCATGACAAAACAAAGCCTTTATTAGATGGATTTTAGTTAATGGTAAGATTAAGAAGTGGATTTTATGATTTGTAAGACAGCTTGAGGGGGACTTGTCCATTAACACTAGGGTTAGTCCTTCTTAACCAATTAAGGAATAATTAGAACCCTAATGCAAGGCCCAAGTTACAAGCTTGATGTCTTAATGATTATTAAATGGATTGATTAAAGGATTTAAACACATTAAGGGTTTAACACTTAGGATTAAAGTTATACACTCCATCCTAATAGAAGGATGCAGGCATAAGCTTAATCACAAAGCCTCAAAACCTTTAGGGTTTAGTCCCTGATTATGAGATGAGAAAAGTAGACTCAATGAGACACAAAGGTAAAACTAAGTGGGGAGAACTAATCAAAACCCTAATCATTGTCATGCTTGGTTGTCCCTAAGGTTTGTGAGGTTTACAAGAGAAATCTTCAGAGAAACCACCAGGAAGCAGATGAAAGGAGCAAAGAGAAGCAAAGTAACTTGCTTCATTTAAGAAGACAAGTCACTTGAAGAAAGAAAGTAAGAAGAGAAAGAATGAGCAAGCTCAATCTCAAGCACACGACAAAATGCAGCAATGATGCATAAGAGGAGATGAAAATAAAATGTGAGAAGTGAAGGCAAATTCACTTCTCAAAGTGACTTACCACCTGAAAGATTAGTGGAAGAAATGCAATGCAATACAAAATGAGATGAAATGACATGATACAAAGCAAAACCAGAAGCATGAGTGTGATGATGATGATGCTATGAGATGATGCAAACATGAAACAAGGCATGAGGATGATCATACAAACATGTGGATGCAAGAGAAGCATGCTTAGAATCATGGACATACATGAAAAGTTATGAAATGCAAATGACATAAAACATGGCAAATGAAAGATGCAATGATCAAACATGATTCTAATATGTCCTAAGATGTATTATGAATCAAAAGGATGCACAAAATGTCATGGCAAGTCATGGTATGCAAGCAAATGGAAGATGGATGCAGATGAAAGCCCAAATTAGGGTTCATGATCAATGCACAAAACAAAAATCAAAACCAGAAGCAAACATCATGATAAAAAATTGAAAATGCATTCAAAGGAACCCTAAACCTATACAAACTCACTGCCCAAAGGAGGGGTTCTAACTCTTAACCTAATGAGGGTTATGAATTTCTCAAGATTGTTAGGGTTCTAAGGTACCTTGTCAAGAAAAATGCCAAACAAATAGGAAATGCAAGATCAATTCATGCCAATTTAATCCTATAAACTACATGCTATACAAGATGCAATGCAAAAAGAATCAAAGTCCAACTCTTAAAGGCTAGGCAGAAATGAATTTTTGAAGATTGGATCAAAATAATGCCTTGAAATGAAATTAATTCCATGGTAAATTGTCAAAAGACATCAAGATCAAAAAATAAATTTGGTTTGAGAGTTGGACAATGTTTCTAAATGATTTTAAATGTTTCATGAATTTTTTTATGATTTTTAAATACCTAAAAGTATTTTCAATTAATTAATTCTCATTAATTAATTAAAAATAATCTTTTAAATGATTTAAAAATATTTTTTAATGCAAAAAATAAAAATAAAAATGTTTTTGGTTTCTGAAAATTGATAAAAACTTTGACAAAAAATTTCAGAATTTTTAAAGATGTTTTGCTATTTTAAATAAAATGAACAAAACAAATGGATTTAAATGAAAATAAAATTGAATTTAATGGGAAGTAAGCAAGATCAAGGGTCAGCATTCAAACTGGATGCGCAGGAGTTGACTGCGCGCGTCATCCAGTGGCTGAGATTCAAACCAACCTAATTAAACTAATCTGAATTAATTAATTTAATTAAATATGATTAGGGTTTTAATGTGAGATCCTGTCCACTCAAATGCGCGCGGGTCAGCCCTAGTCAACCCATCCAACGTACCAAATTCAAACTTCATTTAATTACACAGATTAGCCCTAAACACTTTCAGGTGGCCGGAGAAGACTTTCGGTCGTCTTCTCTGGCGAGACTCTCACCTGAAAGTTGCTAACTTTCTCCCCAGGTCTCTAAAACATCATCTCTCTGCCCAGAATCCACCCCCAAACATCATAGGACAAGAATCAACAACCAAAGTTCATTTATTTTTCATATTAAGACTGAATCGAAACCAAATGCATTTAGGTCAGAAAAATTTCAGAACACGAATACATGCTTATTTCTCAACCATTTCAAAAAGTAAAAACATCAGAGTGATCAGCAAAGCATGAGGAACAATCTAGGAACTTAAAAACTCATTTCTGAAAAAAAAAGTTCTTGAGGTACCTGAGCTTGAGCTTTCTCAGTTTGCAACTTTCTGACCTCCTTTCTTTGTGCAAACCACTCCTCTTGAGCTCCTGATGAAGTCTTGATACTTGGAAGAAGTTTGTGATGGCTGGTTTGGAAGATTACAGAAGTTCTGTTCAAGGGTGGGTGGAATTCGTATTTTGATTTCAGTGAGTTTCAGGCTATGGTGATGGGTGGTTTTTGATCAGTGAAGCATGTTGAGTTTGTTTGTGAAGTTTGTTTGTGTGTTTGCAGCTTGTGGAGAGTGTTTCGAATGAAAATGCAAGTTGGAGAGATTTTGATAACTATGACTTATGGGCAAGATCATAATGAGTTGTGTGTTGTGTTAGGCTGGCTTTGGTCCATGTATCAAAGAGTGATAGGTCAGAGAGTTGTTGGTGGCCTATGGTGATTGGTATGGGTCTTTGGCCAAAATGTCAACTTGATTTGTACTTGAGGTATGGGCAATGGTACAACTTACTTTTTTGCTTGCTTTGGCTCAGCTTGAATCAAGGAATGCTATGAAAAAGGTCTAGAGGCAATGCAGCAAGTGGTTTGTAATTTGTGATAGGTTTTGCAAGTTGGTTCATGTTTGTCCCTTTTGACATTTCTTGAGTTTCAAGGCATCAAAGTGCAAGGTTCTTTGGCACATTCTGATTTTTAGAGGCCATGTGATCATGTTGTGAAGAAATTGTACACATTTGAGGCTTTTAGAACACTTTATCAAAGCATTTTGCAAAATGCCTCTTTGGTAGAAAACCTCAAATTTTGTGATTTTAGCCAACTTTGACAAGCCATAACTTTTGATCCAAAATGAATTAGGTCATGTTCTTGTACTTTTTGAAAAGGGAATGATCCATTCTACAACTTTCATGACCAAAGTTTTTCCATTTGAAGCATTTTTGAATCAAAAAGCAAGGGTTGAAAAAGTTTCCCAAAATGGCAATTTTCATTATAAGTCAACTTTCCCAAAAAGTCAACTTTGCAAATGACTTGAGATTCTTCAATTTTGTGAACTTCCAACATCTTATATGATCAAATAAGGATCATAAACAATCAAAATGATGAAGAACACCCCTTGGTTGGGTCATTGGGGGCCTCAGATGCCCTGATTTTACATTGACTTGCTCAAAAAGTCAACTCTTGATCAGATGACTTCCCCATGGAATTTCTTCATGAAAATTGATATGCATGCTCCCTATACCATATAGAGACCAATAGAAACAAGAATGACCAAAAAATTTGGAGTTATGGCCTCTGAAACCAAAACCCTAATTCTAGGTCATCTGTGCAGTCAAACCTGGCTCTGCATCCATGCCATTCTCAGTTCTTGTGATTTTTGACATTCTTGACTTTGAGGGAATATAATATGATGCTTGAACATACATGGACCCCTTTGAAGTGATTGATGACCTTTGGAGTGGCTCAAGAAGCTCTTGGATTGCTTAGATCACAAACCCTAGATGCAAATGACTTTGAACCAATGCAATGAATCAAAAATGCAATATGAGATGATATGATTGAACTTATGCATATGAGGAGATCACAAGCCATGGTGTGAATAGGTGAGGGCAAATTTGGGGTGTTTACAGATCGGTTGGATCGTCAATTGCTTCCACTCTTGATCAATCCTTCTTCTCCTTCTATCGTCAAATCCAAAATCCCCCAAATCAAAAGTTAATTATCTAAGTCTTAATCATCTAATATATCATTCTTCAAAACACTCCGTGAAATGTCCATAATGCCCTCCAAAAATATCTCAGCATCATACAAATAACAGTATTTTTTTTGTTTCTGGTTGCCACGACACGGGCCGTGTTGTGCAACACGGGCACCCGTGTTGTGCCACTGATTCTTCTCAAATGCTCATTTCCTTCAGAGGCCATGACACGGGCCGTGTTGTACAACACGGGCACCCGTGTCATACTTCTGGTTTTATCCTTTTCATCCCTAGAGCTCCTCTTCAAAAGCCTTCACAACACGGTCCGTGTTATGTAACACGGGCACCCGTGTTGTGCTTCTGATATCTCTATTTTGTTGGTTTTTTAAACACTCAGATCATCTTTGCGAAGGCTTCGAACAATCGACTAGATGCAGACCTGAAAACACATCAACAAAACAACCAAATAACACATACCAAAGATAAAAATTGATAAAAAGACCAAAACTAGACTTGCATGCTAAATTAAGAAAACTACGACAAAAATGTGAAAGAAACACTTTAAACAACCGAAAGCATACAACAAGAACAACGAAAACGGCTTGAAAACTACGACTAAAGATCACTGATCAAACTCCCCCGAACTTGAACTTTTTCTTGACCTCAAGCAAAGATCTTGCATTCACACACTCAAACATTGTCAACTCATTCAACACTAACGAGATGAATTACTATACTCATACGTGGATTTTCATTCCAAGTCACCCAACAAGTTATTTTGGTACTTCTCTCTCTGCGAAGGTATCACACAAACACTAAACCGCAGTAAACCCCAGACGTGAATCTCCTTTTCGGTAACCTCTACGACTATGCTTCGGGCTTAGGTCTTCTATTTCGATTTTCCACCCTTTTCATTCGGACAATCCTTTTTAAGGCTTCTTATGATTTTCACCGTGTGTACAAAATTGATCCTTTTTTTTCTCTTTTATTGGCACCGTTATCTCTTTATCCCTTAAGGGAAACATTTTTGTTCAACTTCTATTAGGTTGAATAACCGGGTGAGGGCTACCCAACTTAGAAGGATCGATCGTTCTAATGTTCTTATACTTTTTTTTTCCGGTGCCTTCATGCCTTTTTTCTCTTTTTGATCAACTCTACACACACAATTATTATAGATCAAGCCAGATATGTCAATAGAAACTACTTAGGGTTTACTTCTCAGATCAAAGTACCATGGCACGAATCTACACGTCGGACTCGTTCTTAATTTAGAAGACTCAGTGTGTTCGTGTTGTACCTAAACATCAAAATTTTCCATTTTCCTTATCGGGTTTCTTTTCACAGGTCAATTCAGGGGTGTTTTTCAAACAACTTATAACCATAATTTTCAAGCCGCCTACCTAAATCACTACTAGAAATAAAAAACAGATCAAAACAAAACAAAACAAAAACATGAAAACTAAATCCCCCCCACACTTGAACTCAACAGTGTCCACGCTATTGAAGAACCAATGTCGGAGGGAACTCACAGATATCACTGAGGCGGGGGAAAGCCATGCAGCCTCATCTGCTGCATCCATTCATGAAACTCATCAATGAGGTCCCCTTGACGGGACTGCTCTCTTATCATCTCATCCTATTCTCCTTTGGTCAGGCTCCACCGACGGTCTCCTGATTTGATGAGCCGCCGACAGTTTGTACAGGGACCTCCTCAGCTTGGTACCCCTCATCATCCTCACCTGAAAAGAATTCATCATACTGCTTGTTGTCGCCCTGCAGAGGGTTCTTATACAACCAATTAGCTTTATTATTAATGGTAATCAAATTGGGAGCAGGCAAAGATATCAAATGCCGGTTACGGGTAAGCACAGAGTAGTAATTATGAAAACTCTTAATCATATCTTGGTTAGTGAGGGTGTCTAAATCAATTTTATTCTTACCTACCACTGAAGGTACCTCAAGCAACCTCGGACCATAACCAAGTTTGTCAACTATCTGCGTTATCATTCCTCCTATATAGATCTCACCGGAAGCGGCATTGGCTACCCTCTTGAGGTGATCTGCTGTGAAGGCCACTACATTGATCAGTTCATTATTAGCCATACCATAGAGAAAGTACAACTCTCTTTGTGTAGCTACTCCTGCGCTGTCACCTCGGCAGAAAAGTGTATAAGCCAACCCCTTCTGAGCATACCTAAAACACGGGTTATGGATCCCCGAAGCCTTCGCCGCAGATGCGACATAGTCAGTACTTCCAGTAATGTCCCTCCAAAATTCTCCTGCAACAAACGTGCTGGGAGGTGCTCCAGGCCTATAGATTGGAAGATCTAAAATCTTTCCCAATTCCGCAACCGATAACACGTGATCAGTGTCAAAAATACGAAACTTCAAAGTACCGTAGTAGTCTGTATCCGACCCAGTCCACCTGTGCTTTAGCTGAAATTGTAAAGAACTCAAAAAATCTAATGTTATGCGCTCGAAAGTCGGCGCTTCATATAGCATAAAATTCAACATACCAATATTGTGAAACATCCTATGTACCTCAAATTTCAGCCCTAGGTTTTCGAGAGTCTCATTACACATATATCTAGCCGGTATTAACTTACGCCTTACCAACTTAGAGTATTTGACCTGGTGCTCCGGATTCTCGAATAAAATGCCGTGGGCATTAGGCATGCGGTGCGCTTGCTTTCGGGGGCGAGATAACTCAGCCACATTCTTTTCAGTATCTCTGCGAGGAGGCATTCTGATTACCTACACAAATACACACAAAATTCGACAAAGGGATTAGTGAAATCAGTCACCGTAGAAGTGACAAAGGAGACGAGGGGAACACTTTTTGTGAAGGGAGTAGGGTGATTTAGTGAGTGGGTGTTGGAGAAATGGAAGCTTTTGTGTAGAAGAGTAATAGAGGTTAAGGGTTTCTAAAGAGTGAGGGTTTGAAGAAGATGGATGATTAAGTAAAATATGTGGTAATGAGGCTAGTAATGATAAGTTAAGAGAATTAATTTGTGGGCCCCATTTCATTAAAATTGTGAGGAATATGAAAAACTTTTGAAAAAACTGCCCGCACTCCTGACACGGGCCGTGTTGTGCAACACGGGCACCCGTGTCAGGCCCCTTCATTGCCACAAAAAAAAATAACAGGTGATGCTCAGGCTTTGCAACACGGGCCGTGTTGCACAACACGGGCCGTGTTGCACAACACGGGCCGTGTTGCACAACACGGGCCGTGTTGTACAACACGGGCAACCGTGTTGCACCCCTGTATTCCTCAAAACCACTTAAAAATCAGGGTATGTTCAGTCTTTGCAACACGGGCCGTGTTGCACAACATGGGCACCCGTGTTACTCCCCTGTATTCCTCAATATCCCAGTCAAACTCCATCTTCCTGACACGGGTCGTGTCATGGGACACGGGCACCCGTGTCAGGGCCCTGATTTTCCACTTTTTCAGTATTTTTCTTGATTTGGCTGGCTTGACTCTCCAACTTCTCTTTTTCCTTAGCAGAATCAGTGATTTACAAAAACACACAACCTACATAAACTGAAACAAACAAAAGTAAGAATGAGAAAAATCGTGGGTTGCCTCCCACGTAGCGATGCGTTTAACGTCGCATGGCTCGTCGGTCCGTCGTCCTAATGAGTAAGACGAATGACATTTACATCACCTGTCGTTTGGCCTCTGAAGTAGGGCTTTAATCTCTTCCCATTCACCTTGAAAATATCTCCATTGGTCTGATTTTTAAATTCGACTGCTCCATGAGGAAATACCTTGTGAACTACAAACGGTCCCGACCATTTAGACCGTAATTTTCCTGGAAATAGCTTCAACCTTGAATTGTACAAGAGGACTAGTTGTCCTTCCCAAAACTCTTTTCTTTGAATCCTCTTGTCATGCCATTTTTTGTTTGCTCTTTGTAAACCTTAGCATTCTCGTACGCCCGATTCCTGAATTCTTCTAACTCATGAAGTTGAAGAATTCGAGAACTCCAGCTTTTGACAAATCCATATTAAGATACTTAGACGCCCAGAAAGCCTTGTGTTCAAGTTCCAATGGTAGGTGACATGCCTTTCTGTACACCAGCTGATATGGTGACATACCGATAGGCGTTTTGAAAGGTGTTCGATACGCCCATAGAGCATCATCCAACTTAATCGACCAATCCTTTCGAGATGAATTCATTTTTTTCCAGAATTTGTTTTAGTTGTCTATTCGACACCTCTACTTGGCCACTTGTTTGAGGGTGGTATGGAGTAGCTATCCGGTGTTTCACATTATACTTTTGCAGAAGCTTCTCCATGAGGTGATTCAGGAAATGCGTTCCTTCATCACTGATCAATGCTCTCGGAACACCAAACCTTGCAAAAATATTCTCTTTCAGGAATCTCACCACAACCCTCGCATCGTTGGTAGGCAATGCAACAGCCTCTACCCATTTGGAAACATAGTCCACCGCAACCAAAATATAGTTCTTACCGAATGACGGTGGAAACGGCCCCATGAAGTCTATCCCCCATACATCGAATAACTCAACTTCTAGCATAGAGTTCTGGGGCATCTGATTTCTCTTTGATATATTCCCAGTCCTCTGACATCTGTCACACTCCTTCACTAACTCTTGAGCATCCTTAAATAAAGATGGCCAGTATAGCCCGAATTGAAGGACTTTAGTGATTGTCCTATCACCACTGAAGTGTCCACCGTACTCGGAATCGTGACATGCTTTCAGCACATCTTTCTTCTCTTCGTCGGGTACACACCTTCTGACCAGGCCATCCACTCCTTTTTTGTAGAGAAACGGATCGTCCCATAAGTAAAACCTGCAGTCATGAACAAACTTTTTCCTTTTGTTAGAATCGAAATCGTCAGGTATAATACCGCCAACAAGGTAGTTCGCATAATCGGCAAACCAAGGCACTCCAATAACAGCTAGGATGTGTTCGTCAACAAACTCATCCTTTATTGGGTGCCGCTCTTCAGTCTCCTCAATTGCTGACATCCGAGAAAGATGATCTGCAACAGTGTTCTCACACCCTTTCTTGTCGCGGATCTCGACATCGAACTCCTGGAGAAGCAAAATCCACCTCAAGAGCCTGGGCTTCGAATCCTGCTTAGCAAAAAGATATTTCAAAGCAGCATGGTCAGTGTAAACAATCACTTTTGAACCCAACCGATATTTCCTGAATTTATCGAAGGCATACACAACAGCTAGCAACTCCTTCTCGGTAGTTGCATAATTTATTTGTGCAGGGTTCAAAACGTGACTAGCATAATAAATCACATGAAGCAATTTTCCTCTTCGTTGTCCAAGAACAGCCCCCACCGCAATATCACTAGCATCACACATAATTTCAAAGGGTAGGGACCAATCGGGAGCGATAACAATAGGTGCCGACACTAATTCTTTTTAAGTGTCTCAAAAGCATCGATGCACTTCTTATCAAACACAAAAGCCTTATCTTTAACCAACAGAGTAGTTAAAGGTTTAGCTATCTTCGAGAAGTCTCTTATGAACCTGCGGTAAAAACCCGCATGTCCTAAGAAGCTTCTTATACCTTTATCGTTAATCGGTGGTGGTAGCTTCGAGATTACTTCCACTTTTGCTTGATCAACTTCGATCCCTTTTTGTGAGATCTTGTGACCAAGAACAATTCCTTCTCGCACCATGAAATGACATTTTTCCCAGTTCAAGATTAAATTACTTTCTTGACATCGCTGCAAAACAAGTGAAAGGTTAGATAAATAGTGATCAAATGAGGATCCGAACACGGAGAAATCATCCATGAACACTTCCATGTGCTTTTCTAACATGTCAGCAAAAATGGATGTCATGCATCTTTGGAATGTAGCGGGGGCATTACATAGCCCAAATGGCATCCTTCTATAAGCAAAAATGCCATAGGGACATGTAAACGCCGTCTTCTCTTGGTCTTCCGGTGCAACAACAATTTGATTGTATCCGGAGTAACCATCTAAAAAACAATAGTAATCATGTCCCGCTAGTCTCTCCAACATTTGGTTAATGAATGGCAACGGAAAATGGTCTTTTCTCGTAGCCAAGTTCAATCTTCTATAATCAATGCAAACTCTCCATCCAGTAACAGTTCTAGTAGGAATCAACTCATTTTTTTCATTAGTTATTACTGTTGTTCCTCCCTTTTTAGGTACCACATGGACCGGACTCACCCAGGCACTATTGGATATAGGATAGATCAATCCCGCATCCAATAGCTTAACAACTTCCTTTCGCACTACCTCCTTCATCACCGGGTTCAATCTCCTTTGGGGCTGCACAACCGGTTTGTGATCTTCTTCCATGAGTATTTTGTGCATGCACACCGTAGGACTTATACCTTTAAGGTCTTCAATTTTCCACCCAATTGCTCCCTTAAATTTCTTGAGAACTCCAATTAACTTATCCTCTTGCTCACTTTTCAAATTAGCGCTAATAATAGCGGGACATTTTGCTTCAGTGTCGAGAAAGACATATTTGAGATTCTCGGGTAGTTGTTTCAATTCTGATATCTTTGGCTTGTCTTCGCCTTCATCAACCATTATAGGTTATCTTAACTCTTCCCACCGATGCATTCTAACTCTTTTTAGGATAGGTTGAGTTTCAAGCATAGCTACCACTTCCATATCACTACTTTCGACTTCCTTATCATATTCAAAAATAGACATACTAAGTACCCTTTCTAGAGACAATTGGGATACACTCTCTAAATGTTCACTAGCTTCCACTTGTTCTAACACTTGTATGTTACTACTAGTGCCCACATCATCTTTATACTTCAAAGTGTTCCTAACATCAATTTTCAACTCTTCATCGTACACTTTCAAAGTGAGTGTTCCCCCTTCCATATCTATCATGACTCTCCCGGTTTCTAAGAATGGTCTTCCCAAAATTAAAGGAATTTCTTCATCTTCAGGCATTTCAAGGATCACAAAGTCAACCGGAAACACAAACTTGTCCACTCTAACCAGGACATCATGGACTACTCCGTATGGCCGCCTCACAAAATGGTCTGAAAACTGGAGAGTCGTCCGAGTATCTTGAACAACACCAATACCCAACTTTTTGTAGATGGATAGACCGGTCACCGATGGTGCATGGAATGGTGACAAATCCTCTATCTTTTTACTTCACCAGAATCTTTAGTCCCTGCGAAATAGCACTATAAGTTTCAGTTAGAATAATAGGTTCAGCTCCCATGGTCCTCTTTTTAGCAATGATATCTTTCATGAATTTGGCATAGGTAGGCATTTGCTCAAGTGCTTCAAGTAATGGAATATTCAGCTCCAGCTTCTTGAACAACTCTAGGAATTTCTTAAAATTCTTTTCTTGCTGCCCTTTCTTTTTGTTTCTTGTTGGATAAAGAAGTTTGATCACCGGTTTCGGTTCTACCGTTTTTTCTTTGATTTCTGGTGCTAGGGTTACTTCTTCCTCTACTTCAACAACTTCATTCTCTTTTATTTCCAGTTCCACTTCAATTATTTGATTTTCACTCTCAGAATTTTCTTTCACCTCTCGAGTTGCTTTACCTCTTCGTGTTGTGACTGCATTGACTTTGTGATTATCTCTTGGATTTGTTACAGTAGCACTTGGAAGAGTCCCTGGAGTTTGGGGAATGGCGAGGTGTTGGAAAATTTGGCTCATTTGCACTTCAAGGTTCTTGATAGAGGCTCTAGTATTCTTGAAGTTACTCCTTGTTTCTTCTTGGAATTGAGAATTGTGAGCTGCCATCTTTTCAATGGCAATTTCCCAATCAGCTTTTCTTGGAACTGGTGACTGATATTGTTGTTGTTGGGGCTGATATTGTTGTTGCTGAGGCTGATATTGTTGCTGGCCTTGAACCGATTTTTGGATGTTCCCTTGTTGATCTTTCCAAGAGAAATTGGGGTAGTTTTTCCACCCTGGATTATACGTGTTGGCATACGGATTGTTCTGCCTCAATATATTAATCTGTTCAACCTGTTCTTGAGTTGCCAAACAGTGCATGGCGAAGTGTGGTCCACAACAAATCTCACAAATCACAGCTTGAACAGGTTCCACCTGAGCTACTGTCTGTGTGCCAAGATTCATCTTCTTTAGCCTTCTTTCAACTTCTGCAGCAAAGTGATCTTCCATTTTCACAACCTACTCTGTCAGCTTTAAATCAATTTTACCATCTGGTTGACTCACTGTGCGATCATATAATTCAAGGTGTTCATTGGCAGCAATAGCTTCTATGATTCTTTTGATACCAGTGGCTGTTGAGAAGTTTGTTGAGCCACCTGCAACGGTATCAATAAGCTGTTTTGTCTTGAGTCGCAACCCATTCACAAAGTTTTGCATCTGCTCGGTCGCGTCCATATTATGAGTAGGACCCGCGGTCAAACACCTTTTGAATCTTTTATATGCATCTCCAAGTGATTCACCCTCTTTTTGTTTAAAATTGACAATATCATCTCTCTCCCGGATGAACACTGAAGCAGGAAAATATTCATTAAGGAATGAAGTTTCCATCTCTTGCCATGTTGTGATACTCGCCGCTGGAAGAGAGTAGAACCACTCTTCTGCATCATCGGTAAGTGTGAATGGAAACATCACAAGTCTTTTTGCCTCCTCTGAATGACCTTCGATCTTCAAAGAAGTGGTGGTGGTAAGGAATCTCTGAAGATGCTTATTTGCATCCTAATTGATCCTTCCGGAGAAAGGCTTGCTCTCTAACGGGCGAATAATGGATGGATGCAACTGAAAGTGTGTTACATTCACCGGTTGATTAACAATAGTCATCCTGTTGGGTTGAGCATTTGCCCCTCCATAGTCCCCTAAGAGTCTCTCTGCAACCGGCTGATTCCATGCCATGTTATCAAATCCTGGATCAGTCTCTTTGTCTGAGTCAGAGTCACTATGCTCAGAGTGCACAGATATGTCGTCCTCCGTTTCCTGATTCGGGACACTTTAACCAGTATCAGCCAGTCTATCAACTCTTGCCTTGCGGCGTCTCTCGTGCAAAGCTCTTTCTGGTTCTGTGTCAAAAGAAAATTTAGCTGAGGCCTGACCTCGCATAAACAATTAGACACGAGTTAGATAACAAAATTTCAATAACACTAAAATAATAAACATAGAAACAATAAAATTTTAGTCGCAAAGCAACAAAATTTCAATTGAAATAATACAAGTAAACTTATATCTTTGGCAGTCCCCGGCAACGGGGCCAAAAACTTGATCGGAAAATTAGCAAGTGTATTATTTTTACCGATGTAGTAATAAAAGGGAGTTATCCCGAATATCGATCTCGAGGACTGCGTAGCGAGATAAGTTTTTCTGAATAGATTTCAATTGAACAAAAGTTTTGGTTGATAATTTGTTTTTAGATAAAATAGAAATAAAATTACTAAAATATAAACAACAAAATAGAGGTTGCAAGAATATGAGAATAATGCCAGGGACGGTGTATAATTTGCAAGGCAATTACTTAATAATTTCTTGACTCTAAAGAGACATGCTTCAAACTTTATCTTTCCTATGTTCAAGATTGTTTTTCCAAAATTCCTTTAAAGAAAAACCTTTGGTATTCTTCCTCGACCTTAATTCCTCAATGGCCAAGTAAGAACATCAAGCAATAATTCTGACATAAAAATGGTTTTCACAGGGTATTCCAATTCCTCGGTAATATCTACCGTGATAAAAATTACGCAACAAAGTTAGGATGGTTGGTCAGACCAAATCCTAACTACGATCAATTATCAAATTTTCCAATAAGATAAAGCAATATGTACGTTGCATAAAATAAATAAACTGGTTTAAATGCATAATCTCATAGATTAAGAATTCAAAAAGTCATTACAATAAGCAAATCAGGGACACCCCCTGGCATTAGGGGGTTTAGCCACTCATGTTCATAACAAAAATAAAAACTGAATAATAATATAGAGACATTACAATCAACGTTGGATCGGTTGGATCGTCAATTGCTTCCGCTCTTGATCAATCCTTCTTCTCCTTCTATCGTCAAATCCAAAATCCCCAAATCAAAAGTTAATTATCTAAGTCTTAATCATCTAATATATCAGTCTTCAAAACACTCCGTGAAATGTCCATAATGCCCTCCGAAAATATCTCAGCATCATACAAATAACAGGATTTTTTTGTTTCTGGTTGCCACGACACGGGCCGTGTTGTGCAACACGGGCACCCGTGTTGTGCCATTTATTCTTCTCAAATGCTCATTTCCTTCAGAGGCCATGACACGGGCCGTGTTGTACAACACGGGCACTCGTGTCATACTTCTGGTTTGATCATTTTCATCCCTAGAGCTCCTCTTCAAAAGCCTTCACAACACAGGCCGTGTTGTGTAACACGGGCACCCGTGTTGTGCTTCTGATATCTTTATTTTGCTGGTTTTTTCAACACTTGGATCATCTTTGCGAAGGCTTCGAACAACCGACTAGATGCAGACCTGAAAACACATCAACAAAACAACCAAATAACACATACCAAAGATAAAAATTAATAAAAAGACCAAAACTAGACTTGCATGCTAAATTAAGAAAACTACGACGAAAACGTGAAAGAAACACTTTAAACAACTGAAAGCATACAACAAGAACAACGAAAACGGCTTGAAAACTACGACTAAAGATCACTGATCAATAAACATCTCAACTTAATTACCATGATGATGTAGGATTAAGATCATTAACCTACTTGTGATTAATTAGATGTTTTCTTGATTTTTTTTTAGTGTTAAGTAATGAGTTTAATCTCTAGTCACAGATTAGTGGACTCATTACACCATCCTAATAGAAGGATAATAGATGAGCACACTTAAGCCGAGGAAGATACCTCAACCTAATCCATGGTTAGGGATAAAATTCATTATATAACAAGCCTTTATTAAATGGATTTTAATTAAAGGATGAGATTAAGAAGTGGATTTTATGGTTTGTAAGACAACTTGAGGAGGACTTGTCCATTAAACACTAGGGTTGGTCCCTCTTAATCGTAAGGAAGAGTTAGAACCCTAATGTAAGGCCCAAGTTACAAGATAAAGTCTTGGTGATTATTAATGTGATTTGACTAAGAGGTTTAAACAAATTAAAGGTTTAACACTTAGGATTAAAGTTATACACTCCATCCTAAGAGAAGGATGCAGGAATAACCCTAATTCCAAAGTCCTAAAACTTTAAGAGTTTAGTCTCTGATTATTGAGATGAGAAGAGAGACTCAAGGAGACTCAAAGGTAAAAAGCTAAGGGGTACTAATCACAACCCTAATTATTATCATGCTTGGATATCCTATGGTTTGTGAGGCTTAGAGAAAGATCTTCAAGGAAGCCACCAATGGAAGAAGCAGATGAAAGGAGGAAGAGGCAGAAGGATAAGTTACTTACTTCCTAAGAAGATAAGTAACTTAAAGGAAGAAAGTGAGAAGAATGGAACACAAGTGAATCAAATTCACTTCAAATACAAGTTAAAATGCACATGAAAGAGATAAGAAGAAGTGAGAGGTGAAGGCAAATCCACCTCCCAAAATAACTCACCAAAAGTTCCTGAAAAGTTAGCATGGATGCATAAGACATAAAGCATGAAGAAATGAATTGAAATGAGATGAAATGAGATGCAAAGACCAAAGTCAGAAGTACTTATGCTATGAAAATTTCATGTAAGATGATGCAATGTCACACAAGATGCACATGAATGATCATACAAGAATGAGATGTTATGAAAGCATGCTTTGAAGTTTGAAAACACATGAAAGTTTATGAAACGAAATGAATGCAAAACATAGAAAATGAATGAAGAAATGGTCAAGCAAGGTTCTAACATGTCTTAAGATGTCTAAGATGACATATGAATGCATGAAATGTCATGGCAAGTTCATGTAATGATGAATATGCAAGGTGAATGCAAATGAACATGAGAAATTAGGGTTTTATGGACATGTGAGATGCAAATGACTAAAACAGAAGCAAACAACATGATAAAAATTTGAAATCAAGCTCAAACAAACCCTAATCCCATATTAGGTCACACCCCAAAGGAGAAGGTCAGAAGCCTAACCTATCAAAAGTTATGATTTTCCTAAGTTTTCTAGGGTTTTTTGGGTGATTCAAAAGGAAAAATGCAAATCAAATTGAAAATGCAAGATACATTCATGAGGAAAATGACCTATAAACTACATGCAATATGTAACACAATGCAAAAAGAATCAAATTCAAACTCTTCTTGGTTGGCAGAAATGATTTTTCAAAGTTAGGGTTTAAAAATGTGACTTTAATGGCCCTTAATTCAAAGAAAATTTTGAAATTATGACCAAACCTAAAAAGAAATTTGTGTGAAGAGTTTGAAAATGTTTCTAAATGTATTGGAACGGTTCATGATTTTTTTTGTGATTTTTAGAAACCTAAATGCATTTTTAATTAATTAAAAATAACATTTAAATATTTTAAAAATACTTTTTTAATGAAAAAAATAAAATAAAAATTATTTTTGGATTGAGAAAAATATTTAAAGTCAGAATGCAAAAGAAAATATTTTTTGAAGTTTTTTAGCTATTTTTAATAATTTTTTGAAATAAAATGCAAAGAAAAATAAAATAAAAACAAAAGTATGCAAGATGAAAGGTTGTGATTGGAAGTTGAGGGATCCAGTGGTCAGGATGGAAATTCCACGTGACTTGTGGTAATCTGATCCTAGGGCCATGATTTAATCTTATTAATTAAATGAGATCCAATGGTCACGTTTTAATCTGACTTAAATTAAATAATTAATTAGGTTTAGGGTTTTAATGATCAATCCTGGCCATCCGAAACGCACGACAAACACACATCCAAGGGTCTACATTTAAACTCACCTAATTAAATGAAATTAGCCCTAATCACTTTTAGACGACCGAAACAGTGTTCTGGTCGTCTTCTCTGGCAAGGTCTCTACCCTATCTCTCTCCACAGGCCATAAAAACCTCCCCAACTCTCCAGAATCACTCCCCAAGCATCAATAAGCAAGAATCAACCATCAAAAATAATTTATTTCACACATACATGATGAATCGAAGCAAGAACAAATTCACGGGCAAAGTTTCAGAAGAACAATACATGCTCATTTCTCAATCATTTTCGAAAATAAACATATCACAATGATCAGCTAAAAATGTAGAATCATTTAGAAACTTAAAACAAGAGTTCTGGAAAAAATGTTCATCATGGCTACTTGAGTTGAAGGTTTGCAAACTGGAGCTTTCTGACCTCTTCCTTTGTGCAAAATGCTTCCAATGATCCCTCTGATGCTTCTGGAAAGCTTGGATGGAGTTTAAATGGCCTCCTTTATGAGTTTCAGTTCTGAGGGGTGACAAATCGTGTTTGTTGTGTGATGTGTTTCAGGCTATTCTAATGGTTGGGATTTGTTCCTTAGGTGATGCTGAGTTGAATGGTGAATAAAATTTGAAGTTTGAGTGGTTGTGCTATGAAATTCGAAGAGGTGAAGGTATGAGGTGATTTTTGGCAATCTGAGTGTTGAGAGGTTTTCAGGCTTGTGTGTTGTGATGTTTGAGGTCCATGAGGTTCACATAAGACATGTTGATTGGTTCAGAGAGTTGGTGTGGCATAGTTTGATTGGTATGGGCCAAAATGCAAAAAGTCAAGATTATGTGTACTTGAAGCATGGCACGGGTCAGAGGTGTTTTCATGGGTTGTCTGGCCTTAGATTGCATCAAGGATGGCCATGGGATTGAATTTGATTAGTTGGAAGGCTTGGATCATGAGATGGCATAGATTTTTCAACTTTCCCTCTTTGGTGTTTCTTGGATCACAAGCCATGAAAACCCTAGATTAAAAGTCTAATTCTGATCTTTTGAAGCTTCTTTGACATGTTATAACATATCTGTGCACATTAGAGGTCATTAGAATGCTTGGCAAGTGAAATTGCAAAATTCCCTCTTTGGCATGAACTTGAAAATTATGTGATTTTTGCCAACTTTGAAAGGCTATATCTTGAGTTCTAGGATGAATCAAGACATGTTCTTGTACTTTTTGAAAAGGGAAATACCTAATGTACAACTTTCATGCCCAAGAATTTCTCATTTGAAGCATTTTTGATCATGAAAGAGGAGGTTGAAAATCTTTCCCAAAATGGAAAGTTTGCATTTCAAGTCATTTCCAAAAATGACAAGTTTGCAATTGGCTCAAAATTCTTCAATATTGTGAACATCAAACCACTTCTAAGATCAAATAAAGATCATTGAACTTATATTTGATGAAAATACCCCTTTGGTTCCATTGTTGGGGGCCTCAGATGCCCTGATTTTGACTTAACTTGCTCAGGAAGTTACCCGGTAAACAGATGACTTCCACAATGAGTTTCTTCATCAAACTTGGTACACATGATGCTTATAACATATTGAGAACATTAGAAACAAGAATGACCCAAAAATTTGGAGTTAAGGCCTCGGAAACCAAAACCCTAATTTTGAGCATCTGTGTAGTTAAAACCCTAGCTCTGCTTTCATGCCTTTGCCAGTTCTTGTGATCTCTTGACTTTCATGAACTTTGAGGAGCATAATATGCTGATAGAACACACATGAACCCTATTGGAATGCTTTAAGACCTTTGGGATGGCTCAGATGGATCTTGGATTGCTCAGATCACAAACCCTAGATGCAGATGAACTTGGACTATGCAGTGAAGCAAATATGCAATATGAGGTAGTATGCTTATGTTAATGAAAACATGAAAGATCACAAGCCATAGTTTGATAAAGAGTGAGGGAAAATTTGGGGTGTTTAGAGTTAGTCAACAAGGTTGACTCATCCATGGCTTTAGGATTAAGTCAGGAAAAGATTATCACACAAGTGTCACTCCCGGGATTTTCATCCTAGTACAAGCGCGAAAGTGGCGCGGAAAAGGTAGAGTCGTCAGCCAGACATTTTTATCCCGAATGAATGGCAAAGTTAATGATGTACAAACCTAAGAGAAAAGGAAAGGACAAGGTCCTGCGAATCAAAG
The DNA here is from genome assembly GCA_963966055.1 of Lathyrus aphaca. Lineage (NCBI taxonomy): Eukaryota > Viridiplantae > Streptophyta > Magnoliopsida > Fabales > Fabaceae > Lathyrus > Lathyrus aphaca. Next base: position 457,680,805 of record OZ014520.1, on the reverse strand, counting down.
ATCTGGGTTCGGGAGTCGGTTACGATCTGGGAAGGTATTAACACCCCAGACTATACGCCGTACCTGACGGGATCCACGCTTGTTTGTTTGTTTGTTTCAAAGGGTGAGAAATAAGATGTTGTTGAAAAAAAGAACTGCTAAATGGAACTGGAATGAGGAAGAGAAATGGAAAGAAGATAAGGGGGAAAATGTAGGGAAAATAAAGAATGTGCTCGAACGGGCCCTACCCCGCTGCCTACGTACGTCATCGGGAATATGAGGATCAGAGTCAACGTAGTTTTCCTAACTAAAGCGGGAACTTTGTTTGTGTTTTTTTATGACTGGAACTGCTTATCTCTATGCTCAGGTGTTGCAGGCTCTCCTTGAACGAGTGCATTTACCGTCTTACAAATGAGACAACTCGTCGCAAGTTCGCGTTGTGAGAGAATGAGGTGAGAAAAGAATTCCCGCAGGAAAAGACGTTTCATCTTTGTGGTTTTGTCTTTTAGAGAAGTGTTTTCTGTTTATTGTTCGTGAACTTTCTCATACTAAGACTTGTTCATCGTGGTAGATGACTTACACCTTGCCCCGAAATATGACGTATATAAGTAACCCACGGCAAAGTCTCGTATCGTACGAGAAGACCAACCTTTATTAGGTGTTTTTTACTTTTCTTTGTGAGATGAAAAAGAGAAAGCAAAGTGAACCAAATGAAAAAAGTCTAAGGGGAAGACTAATATCCTAGTGTTATCATACATGGATAAACCTAGGTTAGTTCATTTTCTAATCCTAATGCGAAAAGGAAAAGAAAAAGAGAATTATAATACAACTTACCTCCTAGCGAAGTTAAGATGATTCCAAATGGGAATTAGCATGAAGTTGTGAAGAAATTAAACACAAAAATGCTAAATCAAATACACTTTGAAAGCATAAAGGATATGAAAGATGCTTAAAGAAATAAAAAGAATAAGTTGTGAGGACCTTACCTTTACCTCCCTACAAAACAAGGGTTAGCATGACAAACACGAATAAGAAATGAGGTAAACAGCTACCGATCAATTCCTAAGGGTTCTAGGACTTAAACTAGACTCAATCCTAAGTTTAAGGACCTAAAAAATAATGCAAAGCAAAAATTCAGCAGCCTATTATAGCTCCTAAATGCACAAACAACAATGAAATACAATGGAATGTACAACCATCTTTTTACAGCCAACAAACAGTATGCAAAACAGGTGTAAAAAGTGTGAAAATGCAACAATCAACATATATTTTACAGCTACTGCATAAAAAACAGCTATGAAATGCTAGGAAGATTTTATTAGTTTTCAATTATGCACAACAATGGATGACACAAGTGCACAATTAACATTTATAAATGCAACATTGACATCAACATTAACATGGACTAATGCAACATTAACATGCTTATTTATAAGGGCTTGTTCATGAAAGAATACATAAAACACTAAATATGCAACAAGTACGCACTTAAGGTATTTGCACATAAACACATGGATATGGATTATGAACATGTATCAAAAATCAACACAATGAATCATGCAACTTGATGCAAAAATCAAAATTGGCATTAACATGAAAGTATGATCAAAATGCAAACCAAATGCAAGCATATACATATTTATGATTATGTATTTTCAAGCATGCAACATGCAAATATGCAATGCAATGATCATGCAAGATGCATCAAAACAAAATGTGAAAAAAATCATTTACATGCTAAATGATGCATTGAACATGGCAACAAGATGCTCATAGAACTTTATAGGCTAATGATCAAATAAGCATACAATATGCAAAAGGTAACTAAAACATGTCGAAACGACTCGAAACAATGGAATGAAGTACCACAAGTAGTCTTAAAAATTCCCGAAATTCATCCTCTATCACTACATGAAGTTTTAAGACACAATGCAAGGCAAACATATAATGAAAATAAAGCATTTTTTTACTTTCAAAGCAGCATTGACTGGTTAATGCTATAGGTTAACCGATTACTGCCCAAAAAAATTCAAATGCAGGGGCGTTTTTCAACGTGTTAACCGGTTAACCAAATGCGTTAACCGGTTAACACTGAACAGAATGGTGAAAAAAATGTAGAAATAAGCACTTATGGTCATGAACCTACTTATAAAAACCCCTAACACATACATGAACATGTTAACTTGAATTTTCTACTTAAATGAGGTTTTCTAACACCTATTAGGACCTAGATTAAGCTACAAATCTAGCTTCTAACAACCAAAATACGCAAATTGTAATCAAAACGTAATTGAACGGTAAAATGCAAACACAATCAATGAACATGCAAAGAATGCCGGTACGACGAGATGAAGAGAATAAGTTAAAGCGAAAAGCGGTTTTAGATTACGAACCTACGAAGTGGAGGATTGCTTCGGTGATTGTTGCGGTGTAGATCAATATGCAAGCGAAGAAGAAAACCGAAGAATTCTGCGAATGCAAAATAAATGCGGTTCGATCTTGATGAATACTTGCGCAACCACTTCCAATGAACTTAAAACCACTCCAAAAATAGAATTACTTCTTCAAATAAGCTCTCAAAGTTCTTGATTGATGAAGGTTTAGCTTCAAGTTCTTCAAATTCCAATGAAAAATTTGAAGAACTTCTATGAAGAAGCTTTGAGAAATTTGGTGAAAACGTGGGAGAATTGAGAGAGAAATGAGAGATTGAAGATGAAAATGGTGAGAATAAGGTTGGGACCCTTTGCTTTGGAATGATTTAGGTTTATATTGAGGGTAGGTGAGGAGCTAGGTTTGGGTATGGACTTTGCTTGGGTATTAGGTTAGGTTTGGAGTTAGGATTGAAGTTAGTTAAAGTTGGTTAGAGCTTAGGGAATATTCCTTTGAAGAGTATGGAAGGGTCTAAAAGGTGGTAGAAAACTCTAAGGTAAAATGAAATGTGAAAATAAGGTGAAAACGTGAAGAGAAAAGGAAATGGTGGGAAATGGAAACAAACTGATTTTTTGAAATTTCTTTCCCATTTTCGCGCCTGTTAACCGGCTAACCATATGCATTAACCAGTTAGAAATGTATTGGATTATTTTTGTGCATCATATTTCTTCTCTTGAGCTCTAATATTTGACAAGCCTTGCTCGATCACATGCCTCATGTACATGAAAATGATAATGGTTTATTTTATTTTTATTATTTTTTAAATGCAATGCGGTGCTCGGACGATCATGCAAAATGATGAAGCATAAACCACTTGTGGTTGGCAATAAATTAAGAGGAAAAATTTTATGGTATTATAGTTGCTCGTATTAAATCATATGTAGACCTGAATGGATGATAGCAATAGTTTTCAGACCTTCATGGTATGAAGTGGATGATAACTCAAACAAACGAGACCGATCGTGGCGGAATCGGCCATAATTTATCCCGTATGGGAGATAAAACCCTAAAAAATAGACTATCATAACGTGGATGTTAACTCAAACAAACAAGACAAATCGTGGCGGAATCGACTAGAATTTATCCCACGTGGGAGATAAAGCCCTGAAAAAAAGACTATCATATCGTGGATGATAGCTCAGCTGAGGATAACAAGCACTAACTTGTAAAAATAATAGTGAGAAAGAATGAACGTGGCATTCTCTGTGGGGATATTTCAATCTGATTGAAGAAAAGATGTTTCTGGCTTTTGTGTGAGGTACCCAAACATGGTTTATGCTCCGTATGCATATGTTTGAATTTCCAAGACGTAATGCTCCATAGTGATGGAAATGCTACGCTCTTAGAGGATGCAAATGTAATGATGATTACTAAATGAAAATGCAAAGAGATCTCTTGATAAGGAGAAAACAGGCATCTCTAGTAGCTTCACTACGGAAGAAGCAAATGATACATTGATTACGATGAGTCCCTATGGGGAAACAACTCTGCAAGGAGATAGTGGTAATGATCCACCGGCTCTGAACTGACGCCATTGCCAAAAATAAATGGGACTTTGAGATTGGATAGCCAAGACCCTGTTGAGGATGAACTTGATCTGCTGAGAGGTACGCTACTCGCCAAACTCCGTTGGGGAAGTGATATCCTTTTGACCCGGTTCGGGAAAACATGCGCCTGTACTTTGCTGAGGAGGAAATTTGTTGGGGAATCCCTCAGATACACAATCTTCTGCTTGGGGAAATCATCAGTCTTCTACTACTCCATCGGAGAAGGTTTGAATTCTGACTCTACTAGGGATAACACCACTGGGAGTACTTCCTGTTGGATACAACAGTTTTGAACACCTCTCACTGGGATGATAGTGTCTCATGTTGGGGATGAGATTAGACGTCTCATGCTGCTTTGCTGGGGAAAACTTCCATTTCCAATCCTGCTGGGGATGAGAAGATTCTGATGGAGATATTCCTTCGCGAAAGAGAAAAAAATCTCTGCTTGGGGAGATCATCGAAGGAAATGTTCCTGAGGAATCTGCTAAAGGAGACTTCCTGAAACTCTGTGTGGGTGATGGCTTTGCTGGAAACACATGTACCTACATTAACATAATTGATAGTGCCTGCATAAAATGGAGAGTTAGTTCGGCCTTCATGCCCCGGGTCATGGTCTGAATTGCCATCCCAGTCACTCAACACATTAGATATGTTCCAAATGTTTTTAATCTCCTGCATGAGTTATAAGGAATTCATGTACGCATAATGCAATATTTATCACAATTCGTTGGACGTTTTCGCAATCAATCAATGGTAGATGAAAAAACAAAAACTTGTGGAAACAAATTTGAATAAAATTGCATTTTATTGATGAAAGGAAGGCCATGAATAGGCATTACATCAGGAAGTTATCCCTAGAACGAGGAAATTGCACAAAAGGAAAATAATCCATCCTAATGGCAATGTGAAAAAGTCAAGTCTCATCAAGCTCCGACCCGGCTATGACTTGTATGTCCTCAAGACTTCTCCGCTTGATTTGCTTTGAGGAAAATGAATGAATTTATCTTCAAACCTTGGATCGCCTTTGGTTGCAAATGACGAATCACAGATCTTGAAGATCGCAGTCGTTCGTTTTAGTCCCTCTTTTGCATGGTCCTCCCTTTTAGGTTTTCAATCCGCTGGGATACCCTTTTTTGTCTGAGTTGTCCAATTCGGCTTTTCAACTCAGCGGGTGTACATCTTTTCAGATATTTCCCTAACTTTTGCCCGAGCCTTTTATTCTGTTTTTGGTTTGTCTGGATGCCCTTTTTATCCTGGACCTTTATTCTGTTTTTGTCCAGCGAGTCCTTTTACATGAAGTATTTTCTCACTGCGTCTGCGTTGACTAGGGATTGGAAATCTTCGCCATCCATGGTCGTTAACATCAAGGCTCCACCTGAGAAGACCTTTTTAACCATAAATGGACCTTCATAGTTGGGTGTCCACTTGCCCCTGTGATCATTTAGAGGAGGAAGAATCCTTTTCAGCACCAAGTCATCGGGTATATACCGTTGAGGCCGTACTTTCCCGTTGAAAGCCTATTTCATTCGTCGTTGATACAATTGTCCATGGAATACATCTGCAAGGCGTTTTTATTCAATGAGGCTCAACTGGTTGTACCTAGCTTGGAGCTATTCAGCTTCGTCAAACTTGACCTCCATCATTAATCTCAGTGAGTGAATCTCGACCTCGACTGGTAGGACTACCTCCACACTGTATACAAGTGAGAATGGGGTTGCCCCAGTTGAAGTATGCACAGACGTCTGGTACCCATTGTAAACACCCCAAATTTGCCCTCACTCATTCACACCATGGCTTGTTATCTTTTCATATGCATAAGTTCAATCATAGCATCTCATACCACTTTTGATTCACTGCATTTGTTTCTAAGTCATCTGCATCTAGGGTTTGTGATCTGAGCCATCCCTGTGCCATTTGAGCCACTTCAAAGGTCTACAATCACTTCAAAGGGGTCCATGTATGTTCAAGCATCATATTATATCCTCACAAGACCAAGAAAGTCAAAGAATCATAAGAACTGAGAAAGGCATGGAAGCAGAGCCAGGTTTAACTGCACAGATGACCTAAAATTAGGGTTTTGGTTTCAGAGGCCATAACTCCAAATTTTTTGGTCATTCTTGTTTCTATTGGTCTCTATAGGGTATAGGGATCATGTATATCAATTTTCATGAAGAAATTCCATGGGGAAGGCATCTGATCAAGAGTTGACTTCTTGAGCAAGTCAGTGCAAAATCAGGGCATCTGAGGCCCCCAATGACCCAACCAAAGGGTGTTCTTCATCATTTTGAATATGTGTGATCTTTATTTGATCATGGAAGATGTTAGAAGTTCACAAAATTGAAGAATTTCAAGCCATTTGCAAAATTGCCTTTTTGGGAAAGTGACTTGTAATGTAAACTTGCCATTTTGGGAAAGTTTTTCAACCTCCTCAAATTGATTCAAAAATGCTTCAAATGAGAAAACTTTGGTCATGAAAGTTGTAGAATGGATCTTTCCCTTTTCAAAAAGTACAAGAACTCATTCTAATTCATTTTGGATCAAAAGTTATGGCTTGTCAAAGTTGGGAAAAATCACATAATTTCAAGTTTTACACCAAGAGGCAAAGTTGCAAAACCTTATGCCAAGCCTTTATGTGACTTAAAATTGACTTCTAACCTTTGCACAAACATAAACCAATGCCTAAAAATCATAATGCACCAAAGATTTGTCCATTTTCATGACTTATGCTTCAAGTAATTTCAAAAGGGGCAAAGTTGTGCTAATTTGCAAAATGGATCAAAGCTTCTCATCCACTTGCCGCAGTTCACAAAATCTGATCCACAAGAACTCCATGATCTCAGCTGAGCCAAGCCATGCCCCTATCACAGCCTCCCACTTGCCCATACCTCAAGTACACCTAACATTGACTTTATGCAAAATGGCCCATACTAATCAGCATAGGCCACACCAACTCCACAGACCTATCACAGTGTGATAAGTGGACAAAAAGCAACTCAAAGCAACACACACACAAGCCTGAAACATCTCATGAGCCATAATTTCAAGATTTCACCTCTTATGCACTTTCCTTCTAAACTCATCATACAAGACACAAACATCAAAACAAACTTCATAGAATCACTCAACATGTTCCCCTGATCATTTCCCAACCCTCATTTGTCCCCGAAAGTCCTCAAACAGAAACACAATTTCTCACTTCCCTTGAATAGAACTTCATCAAACTCTTAAACCAGCCACTTTAAACTCCAACCAAGCTTCAAAGCTTCATCAAGAGGATCATTGGAGCCATTTTGAAGCAAAGAAGCAGGCAGAAAGCTCCTGGATTGAAAGTTCCATTTCAGGTGAGCTCAAGAACTTTTTTTCCAGAAATTTGTTTTTAAGTTCCTAAATGAATCTATGTGATGTGCTGATCATGCTGGTATGTTTAGTTTTGCAAATGGTTAAGTATTGAGTATGTATGAAGCTTCTGAAATTTTTTGACCTAAAAACATTTTGATTCGATTCAGCTTTGATACGAAAAATAAATGTGTTTTGATTGTTGATTCTTGTTGTATGATGTATGGGGTTGGATTCTGGGCAGAGAGATTGAGTTTTAGAAGCCTAGGGAAGAAGTTAGCAATTTCTCAGGGGAGGTGTGGCCGGAGAAGATGACCGGAGGTCATTTTCGGCCACCTGAATGTCATTAGGGAATTAATCACGTTTAGGGTTCAGTTTGAATCTGGACCATGGATCTGGTTGACCTACGTTGACTCCCGCGTGTTTGAAGGGCTCAGATCACCCCATTAGGCCCTAATCCACGTCATTAGTTTAATTAATTAGGGTTTTATGTTAATTGAGTCAGTTTGAACCTAGGCCGTTGGATGACGCGCGCAGTCTTCCCTCCATCTCCCAGTTTGAATTTGAACCTCAGGATTTGCATACTTTTCATTTTATTTAATTTTTATTTCATTTATTTTATAATTAACTTGCACGAATTATTAAAAATAGTAAAATACATTTAAAAATTCTGAAAATTTTTATCAAATCTTTTATCAATCTTTAAAACCCAAAAATATTTTTATTTTTATTTTTTGCATTAAAAATCATTTTTAAATTATTTAAATGCTTATTTTTAATTAGTTAATGGAAATTAATTAATTAAAAATACATTTAGGTATTTAAAAATCACCAAAAAATTCACATTGCATTCCAAAACATTTAGACACATTATCAAACTCTCAAACCAAATTTATTTTTTGTTCTTGATGCCTTTTGATCATTTTCATTGGAATTAAATTCATTTTAAGGCAATATTTTTGTGCAAACTTTGAAAAAATCCATTCTGCCTAACCATTGAGAGTTTGATGATGGTTCTTCTTGCATTGCATCCTTCATGGCATGTAGTTTATAGGATAAAATTGGTTTGAATTGATCTTCCATTTTCAATTTGTTTTGCATTTTTCATGATAAGGTACCTTAAAACCCTAATTGACTTGAGAAAGTCATAACTTGCACTAGGTTAAGAGTTAGGTCCCCTCCTTTGGGAAGTCAACTTGTGTAGGGTTAGGGTTCCTTTGATCCCATTTTCAATTTTTTGTCATGTCATTTGCTTCTGGTTTTGAATTTTTGCATTGTATGTTGTGTGTAAACCCTAATTTGTGCCTTCCCTTGCATCCATTTCTCATTTGCTTGCATCCAATGACTTGCCATGACATTTTGTGCATCCACATGATTCATAATACATCTTAGGACATATTAGAATCATGTTTGACCATTGCATCTTTCATTTGCCATGTTATGCATTCATATCATTTCATAAACATTCTAGAATCTTATGGTTCAAATCATGCTTCATTTGCATCTTTATGCTTGTTTGATCATTCTCATCTCTTGTCATGTGTTTGCATCATCCCTTAGCATCATTAACATCATGTTTATGCTTCTGGTTTTGGTTTGCATCATGGCATTTCATCCCATTCTCATTGCATCTCATTTTTTTGTGCTAACTTTTCAGGTGGTAAGTTGTTTTGAGAAGTGAATTTGCCTTCACTTCTCACAATCTCTTCTCATCTCTCTTGCATATTTGCTGCATTTTATCTTGTGTATTGGATTGAGCTTGCTCATTAATTTTCATCTCTTACTTTCTTTCTTCAAGCAACTTGCCTTCTTAAGTGAAGCAAGTTGTTCTGCTTCTCTTTGCTTCTTGCTCCTTTCATCTGCTTCCTTCCTGGTGGTTTCTCTGAAGATCTTCTTGCAAACCTCATTAACCCTAGGAATAACCAAGCATGATAATAATTAGGGTTTGATTAGTCCCCCATTTAGCTTTTACCTTTGTGTCATCTTTGAGTCTTCTCTTCTCATCTCATAATCCAGGACTAAACCCTAAAGGTTTTAAGGCTTTGTGTTTAAGCTTATGCCTGCATCCTTCTATTAGGATGGAGTGTATAACTTTAATCCTAAGTGTTAAACCCTTAATGTGTTTAAATCCTTTAATCAATCCATCTAATAAACACTAAGACATCAAGCTTGTAACTTGGGCCTTGCATTAGGGTTCTAATTCTTCCTTAATTGGTTAAGAAGGACTAACCCTAGTGTTAATGGACAAGTCCCCCTCAAGTTGTCTTACAAACCATAAAGATTCACTTCTTAATCCTACCATTAACTAAAATTCACTTTAATAAAGGTTTTGTTTTATCATGAGGTTAATCCCTAATCATGGATTAAGTTGAGGAGTCTTTCTCAGCTCAAATGTTCTCATCTATTATCCTTCTATTAGGATGGTGTAATGAGTCCATTAAATCTTTGATTATGGCTTAATCTCATTACTTAACACTAAACAAAATATCAAAAACATCTAAATAAATACAAGTAGGTTAATGATCTTAATCCTACATCATGGTGGTTAAGTGTGAGGTGCTTACTTCACACTTAAGGTATTCTCATTACCCCTAATCAGAGAGAGGATGTGATGAGTTTACTAACCCTTGGTTTAGGCTTAAGCTCATTTTCTTATGACACATTCAAAAATCAATAAAAGACTGAAAACACCAAAAGCAAACAATAATCGTCTCCTCCAGGATTCTTTTCTCATCATCTTCACTAACAAACGAGAACTTGCTTCTTCCGTCTAATGCAAGACAGTTTGCACCTGAGCCAGACAGGTCATACACTTGAGCATAAACAAGCAAGCAGTTCACAAATCAATTTATCTTTCAGTCTCTTTGGTTCGAACTACGGTGTTCTGACTTCCTCATTGCATGAGAGGATACGTAGGCATAACTTAACAATTATCGAACAAAAGTCTCTGTATATTCCCTCTCTTTCCAGCTTTATTCTTTAAGCCTCATATTCTTGAGCATTTCATTCTTGTTCTTACACTGACACTTCATTTATGCACTTCACTTTTCTTCTACACTGACACTTGCATTCTTTCCAGCTTTGATACACAAATTGCACTGACACTACCCCTTTAAAACACAAATCTTTTAAGCGTGGATCCCGTCGAGTACGGAGGACAATCTGGGTGCTAATACCTTCCCAGGTTGTAACCAACCCCCTTTCTCAGTCTCTCTGGTTCGCAACCGTCTTATCCATATCTTTCTAGGTCTATGCAGCATTACCTTTCCTCTGGGATAAAAATGCCTAGCTGGCGACTCTATTCATTTCCTTCTCCTTTCGCCGACCGTTCGCGTCTGTACCCCTCTTGACCTAGGTGTCATTTGGTGGGAGCGACACCCATGTAATACAAACAGTAGCATCTCATTCCAATCTTTGTATGTCATAACCATCTTTTGCACTATCTTTTTGATGTTCTTGTTGGCCTCCTCGACGACACCATTCATCTTCGGGCGATATGGCGAAGAGTTGTGATGCTCGATTTCGGCACAGGTCTGCCATCATCTTGTTGTTAAGATTAAAACCATTGTCAGTAATATTTCTTTCGGGAATTCCATACTGGCAGATGATGTCCCTCTTGATGAATCTGGCTACCACTTATTTCGTGACGTTGGCATAAGACGCCGCTTCAACCCACTTTGTGAAGTAGTCAGTAGCCACCAGGATGAAGCGATGACCGTTAGAAGCAGTTGGCTCGATCTTTCCTATCATGTTAATGCCCCACTTGGTGAAGGGCCAAGGTGAAGACATGACGCTCAATGGATTTGTAGGTACATGAACCTTTTCAGCATAAATTTGGCACTTGTGGCACCTGCGGGAATACTTACAGTAATCGGATTCCATGGTGATCCAATAGTATCCCAACATGAGTAGCTTCTTTGCCATAACATGCCCTCCAGCATAGGTACCGAAAGAGCCTTTGTGAACTTCTTGTATTAACAGGTCTGCTTCGTGTCTATCCACACATCTGAGCAGGACCATGTCGAAGTTCCGTTTGTAGAGCATATCATCTTGATTTAAGAAGAACCCACCTGCCAGCCTCCTGAGGGTCTTCTTATCTTTGCTTGATGCCCCTGCTGGATATACCTAAGACTTCAGAAATTGCATGATGTCATAATACTAGGGTTTGTTATCGTCAGTACTGTCAACTAGGAATATATAAGCCGATCTCTCAAGACGAGATACATCGATTCGAGGCACATAATTTTCCTGATGAACCTTGATCATGGAAGATAAAGTTGCCAGAGCATCAGAAAATTGATTCTCATCTCGAGGTATGTAGTGCAGCTTGACCTTTTTGGATAAAGTTAATAGCCTCCTGGTATAGTCCCTGTATGGAGTCAAATGACGCTAATGGACCAGCCATTTTCCATTGACTTGGTTGATGACAAGAGCAGAATCACCGAAGATCTCGAGGTTCTTGATTCTCATGTTGATTGCTTCCTCGATCCCCATGATATAGGCTTCATACTCAACTTCATTGTTAATGGATTCGAATGTCAGTCAGGAAGTGAAAGGCATGTGAATCCCTTCCGACAAGATAATAACGACACCAACTTTGCTTCCGTTCATGTTCCCAACTCTGTCAAACATCAGAATCCATTTGGATTCAGGGTCTGGCCCCTCCTCCGAGAGTGGTTCTTCATAGTCTTTCGACTTGAGGAATATGATGTCCTCATCCGGAAACTCGAACCTCATCGGATGGTAATCATCAATTGGCTACTGGGCCAGATAATCTGACAATACACTTCCTTTGATGGCCTTCTGTGAAGTATATTGGATATCATATTCCGTCAGAACCATTTTCCATCGGACTACTCTTTCGGTTAGAGCTGGCTTCTCGAAAATGTACTTTACATGGTCCATCTTGGAAATCAGTAGAGTGGTGTGAGTCAGCATGTACTGTCTCAGTCGGCGAGCAGCCCATGCCAAAGCACATCAAGTTTTCTCAAGTAGTGAGTAGCAGGTCTCACAGTCAGTAAAATTTTTGCTAAGGTAATAAATGGCGTGCTATTTTCGACCAGACTCGTCCTGCTGACCCATCACACAACCCATTGATCCTTCAAGTACGGTGAGGTACATGATTAGAGATCTTCCTAGCACTGGAGGCATAATAATTGGAGGCTCTATTAAGTACTCCTTGATTCGATCGAAAGCTTGTTGGCAGTCATCATTCCATGAGATGGCCAGATTCTTCCTCAGAAGTTTGAAAATAGGTTCACACGTAGCTGTTAGGTGTGAGATGAACCTTGCAATATAGTTCAACCTCCCTATGAAACCGTGTACCTCTTTCTCGGTTTTCGTCTCAGGAATCTCCTGAATTGCCTTTACTTTTGCAGGGTCATCCTCGATTCCCCTTTCGTTGACGATAAATCCCAACAGCTTACCGGAACGTACCCTGAATGTGCATTTGTTTGAGTTTAGCCTCAATCTGAATTTCTGAAGCCTGTCAAAAAGCTTGGCTAAGTTAACCAGGTGTTCTTCTTTAGTTTGTGACTTCGCAATCATGTCATCAACGTAGACCTCAATCTCGTGATGAATAATGTCATGGAATAGAGTCACCATTGCACGTTGGTATGTAGTTCTAGCATATTTCAAACCAAACGACATCACTTTATAATAGTAGGTGCCCCATGGGGTAATGAATATAGTCTTCTCCATGTCCTCTGGCAACATTATGATTTGGTTGTAACCCGAGAAGCCATCCATGAAGGAGAATACAAAAAATTGGGCAGTGTTGTCAACTAGCACATCGATGTGCGGCAATGGGAAGTCATCTTTGGGGCTGGCCCGATTCAAGTCCCTATAGTCTACACACATTCTGACTTTACCATCCTTTTTAGGGACTGGCACAATATTCACAAACCAAGGAGGATAACTGGTCACGGCCAAGAATCCGACATCAAATTGCTTCTGAACCTCTTCTTTGATCTTGATGGCCATAACAGGGCACGTTTGTCTCAATTTCTACTATACCGGTGGGCAGTCATCCCTGAGCGGCATCATGTGCACTACAATGTCGGTATCCAACCTGAGCATGTCCTGGTAAGACCAGGCAAAGACATCAACATACTCCTGAAGCATGGAGATCGACGGCTCTTGACAGGTTCTTCTTACGCGGCCCCAATTTTGACCTCTTTCTTGTCTTCTTCGGTACCCAGGTTTACCACCTCAATGGCTTCCTCATGTTGCTGAATCATCTTCTCATCCTACTTGAGCAACCTGGCTAGCTCTTCAGGAAATTCACAATCTTCTTCACCTTCCTCGGCGGCTAGGTAAATCGGATTGTCGAAGTCATACTGAGCCATAGCAAAGTTGTCATCGATGAGACCCGATGAGGAGCATCTAAATGAATATTGATTCATGCTAGATTTTAGAAATGGTGGGAGACATGGAAAACATTGCCATTTATTTTTGAAAACAAAAATGAAAATGAAAGATTGGGAACAACATGAGTGAATTCAAAACCGTCCGTTTTATTGGTGATTATGATATTGCATTATGAATAATGAGCCCTTACAATGAGCTTCTATGCCCTGGGCAAGGCATAGAGCTTGTATACAGGAGAGTAAAAACATAAAACCATTACTCTTCAGGTTGAATGACGGAGATGAGCGCTTCGGCCGACCATTTGTTGAGTTGTATGCCTGGAACACAAGGCCTTATCCATTCATCCAGCTCGCAATCATTATCAATAGTGTCTTCCTGCACTGCATAGACGTTACTAGGGTCAAACCATCCCGCACTGTTGAAGGTAATTGGGCCTTTCCGACCTCTAGCACTTTTCCCTGGTATTGACTGACCAAGTTGGTAGCCAACTCTGAACATATCCTTCTTCTCTAGAACTTCGATCATCTTGCCCCAGCCTTCAGTTGCTCATGATTCTACCACCTTAGGGCTTGTTTATAGGACACTATGGAAGCTCCTTTCTTCGTATCCTTTGATAAGGCAGCTGACGATGATACGCCTGCAGTCTAGATGGGCTCAAAGGCTTGGCAAGGGGTTTCGACAATCTCCCCATCCATCTCTACGTATTTGAACAAGCCCAGGTGACTGATGAAGATACCTTCTAACCCACACACCGTCACAATCGCCCTTCCAAGACAAATTTAAGCTTTTGGTGAAGGGTAGAAGACACATCTTCGACTGCGTGTATCGATGGTCGCCCTAACAAACAACTGTAGGCCGAATGGATATCCATCACGTAAAAAGTAGCATTGAAGATTTATGGTCCTATCTTGACCGGCAGTTCCACCTCTCCAAATACTGATCTTTTCAATCCATCAAAAGCTCAGACGACCAAGTCACGTGGTCTAAGCACAACCCCATCATAATCCAGCTTGACCAGTGCTTTCTTTGGTAGTACATTCAATGACGACCCCGTGTCTACCAACACATGGGAAAGCACGGCCCCCTTGCATTCCATGGAAATGTGCAAGGCGTGGTTATGGCTGCGTCCCTCAGATGTTAGGTCCATATCCGTGAATCCCAAGCCATGGCTAGAATTTACACTTGACACTACCGTTTCCAACTGATTCACAGATATATCCTGCGGCACATAAGCGTTATTCAAGATCTTCAATAGAGCTTTCCGATGCGAGTCTGAACACATAAATAAGGATAAGATCGAGATCTTAGAGGGATTCTGATGTAAGTGATCGACAATATTGTAATCACTTTTCTTGATAATCCTCAGGAACTCTTCTGCCTCCTTATCAAAAGTGATGTCAGGATCTGTCACAGGCGCAGGTGCATCATTGGTCATAGGCTACTTGCCCCTGGCTTTGACTTGAGCTTCAGTATTGTCTTTTGGTTGTACCACATTGCTTCTAAGTGTCTCAGGTGCAAACAAATGGCCACTTCTGGTGAATCCTCCGACCCCAACGTTCTCTACTTGATGCGGAGGTGAACTGGATGCAGCCATATTTTTCTTCTGACCATTGTAATAGACTTCTCCCCCGTAGTTCCAAGGGATAGCTTTATCACTCTCGTAAGGAACTGGTCCATAAGTAGTAATGGTTATTAGAGCCACCCTTGCGGGTGCAGGAACTTATGCTAGATTGTAGAAAATTGTCAGAGTTGATACCTCGTCTCCTTTTGTGATCTTATCAAACTGTATGCTTCCTTCATCCATCATTCTTTGTAGTCCTGATTTTAGTCGATCACAACCATCAATGGAGTTAACATAGTCTGGACAACCTTTTCCACAACCTGGAAATATGTTCTTCTTGGCCAGGAAAGCTTTTACAATCAATAGTGAAGTTTTCAGGTCCTTGACATCAGATACCAAGTTCAGACCTTCACCACTATCAACAGCCCCAATGGTCCTTCCATGATCAGGCATGGGATTCTGTAATACATTTAGAGTCGGAGCAAAATTGATCGCTTTCGAATCTATCAGATCTTGAACAACATGCTTTAGAGCCTGACATTTCTCTGTGCTATGACCAGGAGCCCCGGAGTAGAACTCACAACGGACATTAGCATGGTAGCCTACTGGGAGCTAACCTGACTTTGGAGGCTGCATGGTTCCTAACTGAACCATCTGGAGTTGAAGGAGATTCTGTAGTAGCTGAGAGTACGACATTGGAGGCGCCTCAAAGTGCATATCCTTTGCTCTGGGAGGATAGTATGGACAGGAAGCCCTCTACTGTTGATAACCTTGTTGGCACTATTATTGAGGTTATTGAACTTGTTGCTGACTAGCAGGAGCAGAAATAGTGACGGGAGCCACCTGATGATAAGCATTCCGATTTCTCCTCTTCTTCTGAGCATATACGGCCCCAACTTCTCCTTCTCTGCACTTCATGAAAGGCTTCTTAACACCGGAGGCTGACGCTCCGCTGCTTTGAATCTTGCCTTGTTTCATCCAGCTTTCTATTCTTTCTCCCGTTAAGATGATGTCTGAGAAACCAATGGAGGAACAACCCGCCAACCTATCCATGAAATGCCCCGGGAGGGTATCCTTGAAGAGATTGACCATCTCCCTTTCCAGCAAGGATGTTGGACTCTGGAAGCAACCTCGTGCCATCTCTGTACATAGTCTTTGAAACTCTCTGAATTCTTATGAGACAGGCTTTGTAGCTGAGTTCGGCTGGGAGCCATGTCGATATTATACTAGTGCTGCTTGAGAAAAGCTTCCCCAAGCTCCTTCCAGTTATGAACATAATTCTTCACCAGCTTCATGTACCACTCCCTACAGCCCCCAAACAGGTTGTCCTGGAAGTAATACCTCCAAAGCTTTTTGTCTTTGGTATGTGCAGGAATTTTGCGATAAAAGGCTTGCAAGTGAGTCTTCGGGCAATAGATACCACTATATTTGTCAAAAATAGGAGGTCTGAACTTTAGAGGGATGACCACTCCTGAAACCAAGCCCATATCAGCAACGTCAATGCCGAGTGTGTCACTGCACTCCAGAGCCCTTACCTTCTCTGCCAGTTGTCGCTTCCACCAAATGAAACAGGGCCAGAAGGGGTACAGATGTGAACGGTCGGCGAAAGGAGAGAACACGAAGATGAACTGAAAAGAGTCGCCAGCTAGGCATTTTTATCCCGAAGGAAAGGTAATGCTGCATAAACCTAGGAAAAGATGGATAAGACGGTCGCGAACCATAGAAACTGAGAAATGGGGTTGGTTACAACCTGGGAAGGTATTAGCACCCAGATTGTCCGTCGTACCCGACGGGATCCACGCTTGAAAGTTTGTGTTTGAAGGGGTAGTGTCAGTGCTATTTTGTGTGCAAAATCTAGAAAAGAATACAAGTGTCAGTGCTGGAAAGAAGTGTGAAGTGAAGAAAAGGAGTGTCAGTGTAAGAAAAGAGTGCAATGATCAAGACAATGAGGCTTAAGAGAATAATGATGGAAGAGGGGGAATATACATAGACTTTTGTTCGATAACAGTTAAGTTATGCTTATGTATCCTCTCGTGCAATGAGGAAGTCAGAACACCGTAGTTCGACTCAAAGAGACTGAAAGATGAATTGACTGATGAACTGCTTAACTTGTCTATGCTCAAGTGTATGACCTGTCTGGCTCAGGTGCAAACTGTCTTGCATTAGACGGGAGAAGCGAGCTCTCGTTTATGAGTGAGTGTGATGAGAAAAGAATCCCGAAGGAGACGATTATTGTTTGTTTTTGTGTTTTCAATCTTTTATTGCTTTTTGGTGTTTGTCATAAGTTAATCAGCTTAAGCCTAAACCAAGGGTTAGTAAACTCATCATATCCTCCCTTTGATTAGGGATAATGAGAATACCTTAATTATGAAGTAAGCACCTCACACTTAATCACCATGGTGTAGGATTAAGATCATTAACCTACTTGTGATTATTTAGATGTTTTTGGTATTTTGTTTAGTGTTAAGTAATGAGTTTAAGCCATAATCAAGGATTTAATGGACCCATTACACCATCCTAATAGAAGGATAATAGATGAGAACATTTAAGCTGAGGAATGCTCCTCAACTTAATCCATGATTAGGGATTAACCTCATGACAAAACAAATCCTTTATTAGAGTGGATTTTAGTTAATGGTAAGATTAATAAATGGATTTTATTGTTTGTAAGACAACTTGAGGGGGACTTGTCCATTAACACTAGGGTTAGTCCTTCTTAACCAATTAAGGAAGAATTAGAACCCTAATGCAAGGCCCAAGTTATAAGCTTGATGTCTTAGTGATTATTGGGTGGATTGATTAAGAGATTTAAACACATTAAGGGTTTAACACTTAGGATTAAAGTTATACTCTCCATCCTATGAGAAGGATGCAGGTATAAACTTAATCACAAAGCCTTAAGACCTTAAAGGTTTTGTCTCTGATTATGAGATGAGGAGAGAGACACAAAGATGACACAAAGGTAAAACTAAAGGAGACTAATCAAAACCTAATTGTTATCATGCTTGGGTATTCCTAGGGTTTATGAGGCTTGCAAGAGGTCTTCAATAAGAGCCACCAAGGAAGAAGCAAATGAAAGGAGGAGAAGCAAAAGAAGCAAGTCAACTTACTTCACTTAAGAAGATAAGTTGCTTGAAGAAGGAAAGTGAGGAAGGGACATGAATGAGCAAGCTCACTCTAAAGCAAAAGCAAAATTCAACAATGAATGCATAAGAGAGATGAGAAGAAAATTGTGAGAAGTAAAGGCAAATTCACTTCTCAAAGTACTTACCACCTGGAAAGTTAGCATAAGGAAATGAAATGAAAATGAAATGAATGCAAAGATGCAAACTAAAACCAGAAGCATGTTCATGATGTTAATGATGCTATGAGATTATGCAAAGACATATCAAGAGATGTGAATGATCATACAAGTAATGAAGATGCAAATGAAACATTAAAGGAGCATGAAATCACATGAATGCACATGAATTGAAATGAAGACATAACATGGAAAATGGATGCGGAAATGATCAAGCATGAGTCTAATGTGTCCTATGATGTCTTGTATGTCATGTGGATGCATAAAATGTTATGGCAAGTTCATGAATGCAAGCATATGCAAGATTTATGCAAGAAAAGATGAGAAATTAGGGTTTTCATGGAACATGAGATGCAAAACCCAAAAATCGAAGCAGATGACAAGATAAAAAAATTGAAAATGCAATCAAGAGAACCCTAACCCCATATGATATCACACCCCAAAGGAGGAGACCTAACTCTTAACCTAATGAAAGATATGATTTTTCTAAGTTTTCTAGGGTTTTAAGGTACTTAAAAGGGAAAAATGCCAATCAAATTGAAAATGAAAGATAAAAATGAAACATAAATGTTTTTAGAAACTAGAATTCATGCATAGAACAATGCAAAATGAATCAATCAGAAACTCAACTTGGTTTAAAGGTTATGAATTTTTGAAGTTAGGGTTAAAAAATGAACAATTTCAAGAACCCTAATTCATTAAAAAATGTCAAAGCATGATCAAAACCAAAAAGAAATTTGTATGGTGAGTTTGTAAATGCTTCTAAATGTCTAAGAATGTTCTCTGAATTTTTTTGTGATTTTTAAATACTTAAATGTATTTTTAATTAATTAAAATCAATTAACTAATTAAATAAAACATTTAAATGATTTAAAAATACTTTTTTAATGCAAAAAATAAAAATAAAAATATTTTTGATTTCTGAAAATTAATAAAAAGCTCAATAAAAATTTTCATAATTTTTTGATCATTTTTACTATTTTTAATAATTATGTGAAAAGAAATGGATAAAATATAAAATAAAATAAAATAAATGGAAAAGTATGAAGATCTGATGGTCCAGATTCAAACTGGGGTTGGAAACGTTGATTGGCGCGTGATCTAAGGGTTGGGATTTAACCTGACTTAATTAATTGATTAATTTAAATAATTTGGAGATTAGGGTTAAGTGAGAGGATCCTGATCATCCACACACGCGGGAAACCCCATCCAACGACTTAAATTTAAACTAAACTAATTAGTTAGACATTAAGCCCTAATGACTTTCAGATGGCCATAGGAGACCTCCGGTCATCTTCTCCGGCGGGCCAAAAATGCTATCTTCTTCCCTAAGACACTAATCCCCATAAAAACTGCCCAGAATCAATCCCCAAACATCATTCATCATGAATCAACCAACAAACAACATTTACATTGCGTAACAAGGCTAAATCGAATCAAAACAATTTTTAAGTCAATTTTTCAGAACATCGTATCATACTCATTTCTTGCTCATTTTTAAAATTAAACACATCCCAATGATCAGTGCAACATATAGAACAACATGTTACCTGAGCTGATGAACTGCAAATGAGAGCTTTCAGGACCCCTCCTTTGGGCAAAAAGTCTCCTTTGATTCTCCTGAGGCCAATGGAATGCTTTAAAAGCTTTGATGGTGGCTAGTTTGAAGGTTCCAGTTCTGGTGTAGCAGAATTTGAGATTTGTGTTTGTGATGTTTCAGGTTATTCTAATGGTTGGTTTGTATTCTATGGATGATTTCTGAGTGGATGGTGAAAGAATTTCTGAAGTTTGATGGATAGTTTGAGAGAATCGAAGAAGGGAAGGTTTTTGCAAGTTTTGGGCAATCTGATGGTATGTGTGTTCTGAGCTTGTGTGATGCTTGTTTTATGATTCTTATGCAATCCCTAAACTATTGGAATGAGACAGAAGACTTGACATGCACTGTGGGCCATGACATAAGCTATTTTAGGGCTGCTCTTAGTTCAGCTGTCTTCAAGGATGGCCATGGGATGATTTAGAGTGATCAGAAGTGAATGGATGGTGAGATGGAACATGTTTTGCATTTTCACAACTTGTTGCACTTTGAAATATTTGGTCATGGAGATGTCTCATTCAATGCTGAATTTTGGTCATGAAGTTTTACATGATGTTGTTGTGATGCTTTGAGACAACTTAGAAGTCATGTCAATCTTTAAAAATCATTCTTGCAAGAATCCCTCTTTTGAGAATTTTATGAAAATGGCTTATGATACTTGTGATCCAAGGCATGAAATCTTGTGAATTTTGTGCAATTCTGATTTTGGCAAGTTGCAATATGTTGTAATGATGCATAGAAGTCATTTAGAGGTCTTGAAAATGCTTAGAACTTGAATTTGCAAAAATCCCTCTTTGGCATGAAACTTGAAATTATATGATTTTTGCCAACTTTGGAAAGCCATGACTTGAGTTCCATAATGAATTAGAACTTGTTCTTGTACTTTTTGAAAAGGGAATGATCCAATCTACAACTTTCATGACCAAAATTTTTTCATTTGAAGCATTTTTGGTTGAGAAATAGGAGGTTGAAAAACTTTCCCAAAATGGAAAGTTTACATTACAAGTCATTTCCATTTTTGGCAACTTTTGATTTAGCTCACTTTTCTTCAATTTTGTGAACTTATAAGCACTTAAATGATCAAATAAAGATCATATAACTTCAATTTGATGAAAAATCCACTTTGGTTCCATTGTTGGGGGCCTCAGATGCCTTGATTTTGCTCTGACTTGCTCAAGAAGTTACCCAATGAACAGGTGAGTTCCATAATGAATTTATTCATCAAACTTGGTACACATGATCCTTATAACATATTGAGACCAATAGAAACAAGGATGACCAAAAAATTTGGAGTTATGGCCTCTGAAACCAAAATCCTAATTTCAGGTCATCTGTGTAGTTAAACCCCGGCTCTGCTTCCATGCTTTGCAAGTTCTTGTGATTATTTTACTTCCTTGATCTTTCAAAGATATATTATGATGATTGAACATACATGGACCCTTTTGAGATGATTGAAGACCTTTGGAATGGCTCAGATGGATCCTGGATTGCTCAGATCACAAACCCTAGATGCAGATGAACTTGAACTAATGCAGTGAAGCAAAAATGCCATATGATATGGTATGATTAAACTAATGAAAGGATGAAAGATCACAAGCCATGATGTGAACTTAGTGAGGGAAAATTTGGGGTATTTACAGCTGCCCCTATTCAAGCATGAGTTAGCTGGGCAGGATGTAAGCGCCTGGCTTAACAGACAAACAAGATAACTTGTGGTTGAATACCAAAGACAGTCCAAAATTTGCACTCACTGGGGAGAAGAAGAAAAGGGATATAGATTGTAAAAGACAATATTGTATGATTATAAAGTGCGGGTGATGGAGGACGACCATCGAGCAGAGGTCGACTGCTGGGGATAAAGCAATGATGGGGACGGCCGACATGCTAGGGATATAAAGAGATCATGATGGGGACGGCCATCAGGTAAGACTCTCTAGGGATTAAAGGTAAGGTCCATGATGGGGACGACCATCAGGTTCATGAAGTAATGAAGTAATGATGAGGGACGAGTCTTTTCAATGGTGAAGGACGATCACCTAGCAGGGGACGACTGCTCTTTACCACAACATAGGACGAATGTCGGACATGAAATGTCAATGATGGGGACGGCCATCGGATAAGCATGATGAAGGACGATCATCAAGAGGTGAAGGACGATCACCTAGCAAGGTACGGCTGCTCTCGGGGTTGTTTCATGACATAGGACGAATGTCAGATAACAAGATCAACGATGGGGACGACCATCGAATAAAATGATGAAGGACGATCATCAGAAGGTGAGGGACGATCATCATAAGGTGAAGGACGATCACCTAGCAGGGGATGGCTGCTAAATATCACGACATAAGACGGATGCCGGATAGAAAAGGGTTCAAATAATGGAGACTCCGCTGGGAGAAAAGATGAGAGACGGTCATCCAAAGGTGAAGGACGATCACCTGGTAGGGTACGGCTGCCGAAAGTATCATGACATAGGACGAATGTCAGATAGAAAAGAATTTTTGCTGGGGACTTCGCCGGGGAATAATAAACACGGACGAGTGTTTACAAGAAAAGAAAGGTACAAGTGTTTGACACTGTGTATAAATTAAAGATGCGGACGAGCATCCTTAAGACTGTGATACGGACGAGTATCGGTAGAAACCAACGTTGACGCATGTTCATAGATGATGGTACGGACGAGTACCAACTGGTTAACAAAGAACACATACAAGTGTTGAATCTGAGGGGAAATAAATGGTATATACAAGATACAGACGAGTATCTGTATGAATAAATATTAGTATTGGTGAGACACAGACGAGTGCTCAACTTGAGAGTATGACACGAACGGGTATCATAAGAGGAAACGTATAAGTTATGAACTTATAAGTGAAAAAGGTGATCCGGTGATCTGTGGGATAGATGACACGGACGGGTGTCGGCAATTGTATTATAATAAGTGTTTGGGTAAACGTGCTGGGGAATGGTGACACGGACGGGTGTCAAAAAGAGTATGTAAAGTCCTGTATTCAAAAGGGATATTTGTGGCTTATATCCGCAGGGGGATGACACGACACAGACGCATGTCGAATGAGTATATAGACATGTACTTGTTGGAGAGTGCAAAGGGGACGCTTTGGCTATCTGTGGGGAGATTGAGATGACATAGACGAGTGTCGGGACAAACATGTTATGTATAAGTATCTGTTTGTAGAGAGTGTTCTGGCGACTTTACTAGGGAAAGATGACACGGACGAGTGCCAAAAGGAGCATGTACCTGTATTTAAGAGTGCAAAGGGAAGATTTGGCTTTTATGTACAAGGGATTTATTTTGTATATTGCTCGAAGTGGTATTGTTGGTATTTACAAGTGACTGATTCAAAACCTGACTTGTGATCGTGCAATATGTTTGATGATTTTTTTTTGTTTTTTTTTGCCGTAATGCTCCATATTAGACGAAATGCTACGCTCTGGGGGGAAAGATGATGTGAATGCTATGATTATGCAAGAGATACCGATCTGGGACTCGGATCCTGTTGTTGTGGAGATCTCTGACTGATCTGCTTGAAAGGACATCCCAGCTGGGAAGGAGATCATTGGTAGATCTGATAAAATGTACGACACTGCTTGGGGAAATAGGTCACTGATAGACCTATCTTTGTAATGAGGAGCCCAGGTGGGGATGTGGAAGCTTTCGTCACTTTGTTGTGTGGGAAATTCAGACATTGCTCTTCTGGGAGGAGGCTGAAGCTCTGTGGGGAGATGGTTCCCTGTCTAGTACTCTGTTGGGGGAGGAAAGACCACTGAACAATCTTCCTAGAGATTTCTGTGGGGATCCTACTGAGGATGATGATATCTGACAACTTAGTTGGGGAAATGAGCACCTACTGATGCTGCTTGAAGAAGATGTGCTGGGGAAGCGATGCCTGGCAACTCTGATGGGGAGGAAACACTTCTGGTGCTGTTTGGAGGATGTGCTGAGGAAATAATGATTTGGCAACTTTGTTGGGGAAAACCTTTCATGCCCCATGTTGCGCTCTAAATACCTGCAATCTTGTTATAACAAAGAAACGCGCCAGTATCCCGAGGTATCCCTTACTGGATTCTGTCATAGGAGTTAGACATTCCTGGATGTAAAAATATATTTCCTGCAAGCATGTGATTAGAGAGACACATCTGTTTTTTTATGCGAACGTTATATCAGGTATATAAGACATTTTTGCAAACGAGATAAAAATGTACAAGACGAAATGTGACTGAAAATTCCGGTTTTATTAATTTGTGTGCCCTGAATTGGCAAGTACAATCAAAGAAACAAATCCTCTGATATGAGGAGATTGTTACAAATTGAGAAAAAAAGAAGGTGCTGGAAATATTGACGACGCTTCAGCGAGCTTCCCTTTGCTATGACCCGTATGACCTTGACGTTCTTCTCACCTTACTTCTGAAGAAGGTTGATTCTGATCGACGCTTTATCCTTTCGAAGCTTGCCGTTTTGTAAGTGATACAGACGAATTCAGAATGCAGTTGTTCGCCTATTACCTGATTTTGCGTGGATCGCCCTTTCGGGCTTCCAATCCACCGGGATACCCATTTTTGCCTGAGTTGTCCAATGCGGCTTTTCAACTCAGCGGGTGTACATTTTTTTAATTTTCCCTTATTTTTGCCCGAGTCTTTTATTCTGTTTTTGACTCGCCGGGATGCCCTATTTTTGCCTGGACTTACATTCTGTTTTTATGTCCAGCAGGTCATTTTATGCGAAGTATTTTTTAACTGCATCCAAATTCACAGGGGATAATAAATCTTCACCATCCATAGTAGTGAGCATCAGTGCTCCACCAGAGAAGACCTTCTATACTATGAATGGACCATCGTAATTCGGAGTCCACTTGCCCATGTGGTCTGTATGAGGAGGAAGGAGTCTTTTCAGCACAATATCTCCTACTTGGTATTCCCGAAGCCTGACTTTCTGATCGAAGGCTTTCTTCATTCTTTTCTGATATAACTGCCCATGACAAATTGCAGTTAATCTCTTCTCTTCGATCATATTCAATTGATTGTACTGAGATCGGACCCATTCTGCTTCATTCAACTTGACATCCATCAGTACCCGCAAGGAAGGTAATTCAACTTCAACAGGTAGGACTGCCTTCATACCATACACAAGCTGATACGGTGTTGCCCCAGTGGATGTTCTAATTGAGGCACGGTACCTATGCAAGGCGAATGGTAGCATTTCATGCCAGTCTTTGTATGTGACCACCATCTTTTGCACAATCT
This sequence comes from Lathyrus aphaca, assembly GCA_963966055.1. Classification (NCBI taxonomy): domain Eukaryota; kingdom Viridiplantae; phylum Streptophyta; class Magnoliopsida; order Fabales; family Fabaceae; genus Lathyrus; species Lathyrus aphaca. Next base: position 457,655,426 of record OZ014520.1, on the reverse strand, counting down.
TCTTAATGTTCTTATTAGCTGCCTCAACAGCGCCATTCATCTTTGGCCTGTAAGGAGAAGAATTGTGGTTTTGGATTTTGAAGTCCCGACACAGTTCTTCCATCATTTTGTTGTTTAAGTTTGAACCATTATCAGTAATGATTCGCTCGGGTACTCCATACCGACAGATGATGTCTCTTTTCAGGAATCGGGCTACCACTTGTCTGGTGACATTTGCATACGAAGCTGCTTCAACCCATTTGGTGAAGTAATCAATGGCTACCAGGATGAATCTGTGGCCATTTGAAGTAGTCGGCTCGATCTTTCCAATCATGTCAATGCCCCACATGGCAAAGGGCCAAGGTGAAGACATTACATTCAAAGGATTCGGAGGCACATGCACTTTAACCGCATAAATCTGGAATTTATGGAACTTTCGGGCATAGGCACAACAGTCTGCATCCATTGTGATCCAGTAGTAACCCGACCGTAGTAATTTCTTGGCCATCGCATGTCCTCCAGCATGGGTACCAAAAGATCCTTCATGCACCTCGTGCTTTAACAAGTCTGCCTCTTTCTTATCCACACATTTGAGAAGCACCGTGTCAAATTTTCTCTTATATAACAAACCAAGAAAAAACTACCGGCCAGCCTTCTTAAGGTCTTCTTATCATTAGATGATGCCCCAGGTGGGTATGTTTGATCCTCTAAGAAGCATTTGATGTCATGAAACCAAGGCTTTTCATCTTTAGCAATGTCCACAGAGAATACGTATGCTGGCCTGTCAAGTCTGGACACTGAAATCCGAGGCGCAAAGTTGGCAGCTTGAACTTTGATCATGGAGGAAATGGTAGCCAAAGCATCCGCAAACTTATTTTCATCTCGAGGGATATACTCAAGTTTGATTGTAGTGAAGAAAGTCAGTAATCTCCTCGTGTAGTCTCGGTATGGAATCAAATGCTCTTGGTGGGTGTACCATTTGCCGTTGGTCTGATTGATTACCAGAGCTGAATCTCCGAATACAATTAAAGTCTTGATCCTGAGGTCAATGGCTTCCTCGAGTCCCATGATATAGGCTTCGTATTCAGCTTCATTGTTAGTGCATGCAAAGGTGAGTTTTGTCGAGAAAGGCATGTGAACTCCCTTAGGTGTAATGAGCACTGCACCAACTCCACGACCATTCATATTAACAGCCCCATCAAACATCATTGTCCATTCTTCTTCTGGGTCAGGCCCTTCAGTGTGAACAAGCTCTTCATGATCTTTTTCTTTTAAGAACATGATGTCTTCATCGGGGAAGTCAAACCTCATAGGCTGGTAATCATCAATGGGTTGCTCAGCCAGATAGTCAGACAATACACTACCCTTGATGGCCTTTTGAGATGTGTACTGAATGTCATATTCCGTGAAAATCATTTGCCATCTTGCAACCCTTCCGGTAAGTGTTGGCTTCTCAAATATATACTTGATTGGGTCCATCTTTGAGATCAACAAGGTTGTGTGAGTCAACATATACTGCCTTAGTCGGCGAGCAGCCCATGCTAAAGCACATCAAGTTTTCTCGAGCAGTGAATAACGTTGTTCACAGTCGGTAAACTTTTTGCTTAGGTAGTATATTGCATACTCTTTTCGACCAGACTCGTCATGCTGGACCAGCACACACCCCATTGATCCTTCTAATACTGTCAAGTACATTATTAGAGGTCTTCCTTCAACTGGAGGCATAAGGATTGGAGGTTCTTGTAAGTACTCATTGATTTTGTCAAAAGCCTTCTGGCAGTCTTCATTCCACCTGACCGTTTGTTCTTTTCTTAACAATTTGAACAAGGGCTCACAGGTTACAGTAAGGTGAGAGATGAACCTTGATATGTAGTTCAATCTACCTAAGAACCCCCGAACTTCTTTTTCAATTCCCTTTTCACTTACAATGAATCCCAGCAGCTTACCGGACCGCACCCCGAATGTGCATTTGTTGGGGTTTAGCTTCAATTGTTACTTCCTCAAACGCTTGAACAGCTTCAATAGATTTACCAGATGGTCTTCTTCTGTGAGGGACTTGGCAATCATGTCATCGACATAACATTCAATTTCTTTGTGGATCATGTCGTGGAATAATGTTACCATAGCCCGTTGATAAGTGGCACCAGCATTCTTCAGTCCAAATGGAATTACCTTATAACAAAATGTGCCCCAGGGTGTGATGAAAGTTGTCTTCTCCATGTCTTCAGGTGACATCTTGATCTGATTATATCCTGAAAATCCATCCATGAAGTAGAATACCGAGAACTGAGTCGTGTTGTCGACCAATACATCAATTTGAGGTAATGGGAAGTCATCTTTTGGGCTGGCTCTATTCAGATCCCGATAATCCACACACATCCGTACTTTGCCATCTTTCTTAGGCACTGGTACAATGTTAGCAATCCACGGCGGGTAACTAGTTACAGCAAGGAAACTGGCGTCCCACTATTTTTGCACCTCTTCTTTTATCTTCATGGCCATATCCTGGCGAGTACGGCGTAGCTTCTGTTTTACTGGAGGATAGTCTTCCTTCAAAGGCAGCTTGTGCACAAAAATGTTGGTATCCATACCTGGCATGTTTTGATAGGACCAAGCAAAGACATCAACGTATTCTCGCAGCATGTCAATAAGTTGTCCCTTCACCGAATCTTGCAGACGGGCCCCGATCTTTACTTCCTTCAAGTCTTCTTCGGTACCAAGATTAACTGTCTCAACTTCCTCCTGATGAGGAGTGATAACCTTTTCCTCTTGTCTTAACAACCTGGCTAGTTCTTCAGGTAGCTCATAATCTTCTTCAACCCCTTCATCGGCTTGATTAATCAGATTGTCGAAGTCATAGCAGTGTCGTTGTCGGTGCAGTCTGGAAGGCACTCTCTGCAAGGGTTTAGATTGGTTCATTTTAGTGATCAATTTTATCTTGTTTAGAAAAAAAGTGAAAATGAAGTTTTTATTTTGAAAACATTGCCATTTTATTGTTTTATACAAAAAATGAAAAATGAAAAACAGTGAGCGGAAAAAAAGACTCATTTGCAAAAGATATCCTGATATTCATTAATTGATCGTTTGCACAAAATACAAGATGGCCCAATTACAAAATGAGTCCTGACATCTTGGGCAAGATGCGGGACTTGATGCATGCTTAAAGACAGTAAATAATAATTACTCTGCATGAGTAACTCTTATAATATCCTGGGATGACCAGTTTAAGACTTGGTTCCCCGGGATCCTTGGACGTATCCAGTTTTCCAGGTTGCGTTCGTCTTCTTCCTCGTCTTCCAGACTGTTCACATCATCCGGGGTAAGCATTCCCCCGCTGACAAATTTGGGCTCCGTTGCAGCCTCTAGTTGATCTTGTTGAGTTGGTCTGTAACCCAACCCGAATCTGTCTTCTTTCTTTTCAACTGGCAGCAGCTTGCCCCAGCCTTGAGCGGTACCCTCCTCAACAACCTTCCGGGCTTGTTGATATGAAGTGATTGAAGTTCCAGACACAACAGTTGCTTCATTAATGTTGAGGGCCTCAAACCCCTGACTCATAGTCTCATGGATCTCCCCATCCATCTCTATATACTTGTAAGTAGCCAGCTGGCTAACGAAAATGTCTTCCTCCCCGCAGATTATGATGATCTGGACTTCCCACTCAAATTTTAACTTCTGGTGAAGGGTAGATGTAACAGCGCCAGCGGCGTGAATCCAGGGTCTACCCAACAAACAGCTATAGGCCGGCTATATGTCCATCACGAAGAAGGTAGTTTTAAAGGTCTGTGGGCCAATCAACACAGGTAAATCAATCTCTCCAAGCACGGATCTCTTAGAGCCATCAAATGCTCTCACCACCAAGTTACTTGGAGTAAAGCCAAACCATAATACTCCAGCTTCACCAAGGCTTTCTTTGGGAGGACATTGAGTGAAGACCCAGTGTCTACCAGTACGTGAGAAAGAACAGCACCTTTGCACTCTAAGGTGATGTGTAAAGCTTTGTTATGATTGCATCCCTCTGACGTTAAATCAACATTTGTGAAGCCCAGTCCATGACTGGTGTTAACATTCGCAACCACCGTTTCCAACTGATTAACCGTAATCTTTTTCGGCACGTATGCTACGTGCAGGACTCTCAACAATGCATTCCTGTGGGCTTCGTAGCACATTAACAATGATAATATAGAGATTTTGGAGGGTGTCTGATGAAGCTGCTCCACCACTTTATAATCACTCTTTTTTATTATTCTCATGAACTCGTCTACCTCTTGCTTGAAAGACGTCTTCAGAGTTTCTTTAACAATTGGCTCCTCAAGTACCACATTCTTCCCTTTTGCCTTAGTAGAAGCTTCTGCTTTAGCATTGGGTCTTGGTGTTTGTGAGGCAAAAAGGCGTCTGCTTCTGGTGAAGCCTCCGCCTCCCCTAACATTGTCAACTTGTGGTGAAGAGGTTGATGAATCTAGAGTGATCTTCTTTCCGTCGCAGTAGAGATCAGAACCGTAGTGCCAAGGTATGGCATTATTGCTTTCATAAGGAACAGGTCCAGGCACCGTAATAGTGACCGGACTGATTGCTGCAGCGGAAGGAAATGTGATGGTATACGGGTCTTAATAGATTGTGACTGGAGATTTGACAGGAGGTGTTGCAGTTTGTTGTTGGAAATTGTTGTTGGGATGAACATTTGTCGGGTCATAATAGATCGTGACCGTTGAGACATCTTCATTAGTGTTTGCTGGTGTTGTAGGCGTTTCCGTTGATAAGATGGGTGTTGATGTTGTAGAAGTAAATGTTGGTGAAATTTGACTTGTTGAAATAACGGATGGAGTGATTGCTGGAGTTGTGGATGAATCAGTGGGAATGATAGTTGTTGCAGTTGTAGGAGGATATGTTGTTGCTGAAGAAAGAATTGTTGATGTTGTAGAAGAATCTATTGTTGCTGAAGAAAGAGTTGTTGAAGGAGCCATTGTGGTAATTTGCAGGTTTCCATCTCTGATGAGGCCATCTATGCCAAACCTCAGCCTCTCACAACCATTAATAGCAGTTTTACATGATTCGTAGCAGGCCTCACAGCCTGGGAACACCTGGTATCTTAAAAGTTGAGCTTTGACTTCTACTAACGGTGTTTGAATCTGTTCAACATTATCAATTAGTGCAGATGGTTGGTCCTCTCCGATGGCATTAATCCTGGGCCCACCATGATTAGGCATAGGATTTCAGTTAACATTCGGAGGAGGTGCGAAATTGAGAGCTTTGGAATCGACCAGATATTGAACCTTCATTTGCAACGCTCTACATTTCTCGGTATTGTGACCAGGTGCGTTGGAATGAAAGGCACACCTGGCATTAACATCATAGTTCTTCGGGAGATTGAGAGGATCTGGTGGAGCCAACGTTCTTAACTCAACCAGGTTGAGCTTCAGGAGTTGCAGCAGTAAAGCAACATAGGGATGGGGATGGGGTCAATTACCCTATTTGCCTTAGATGTCCTCTGTTGAAAGGGGCGCTGTTGTTGGTTGTTGTTATTGTTGTACGTTCTTTGTTGCGGAAAATGAGATTGTTGCTGATAGTGATGTTGTTGTTGTTGTTGAGGATATAATGGTTGTTGTGGAGCTGGAGTCGGGATGGTAACGGTTGCTATGGATCTGTGAGAATACTGGGGTCTGCCCCTGCCTGTATGAATAACATTTGTTTCACCTGCCCTTCGAGGTCCTGCAAAAGGTTTTCTGGGGTTGTTGGAGGAACTTGTACCATTGTCAGAGATTTTGCCCATCTTCAAAAGACTTTCAATTCTCTCACCAGCTATAACTACATCGGCAAAGCTGGTGGAAGAGAAAGCAGCAAGTCTATCTATATAAGTTCCCTGCAAGGTGTTCATAAACATGTCAGCCATTTCTCTTTCAGACATGGGTGGCTGGACAGCAGCAGCAAGCTGTCTCCACCTTTGAGCATAATCCTGAAAGCTTTCTCTTGAAGACTGAGACATGCCCATTAGAAGAGTTCTATTGGGGGCCATGTCTATGTTGTACTGGTATTGTCGGATGAAGGCTTCGGCCAAGTCTTTCCAACTACTTATAGTGGCCCTTGTCTGATGCGAATACCATTCTCTTGATGCTCTAGTCAGGCTGTCCTCAAAATAGAACATCCATAACTTATCGTCCATGGTATAAGCCTTGAGTCTTCCTAAGAAAGATTGAAGATGAGTACGCGGGCAAGTGGTACCATTATATTTCTCAAAGCAAGGGGGTTTTAATTTGTGGGGAATTCTCACCCCATCTACCAGCCCCATATCCATTACGTCAAAGCCTAAAGAATTTTGGGATTCCAAAGACCTCAGCTTTTCAGCAATCTCATCCAGCCTTATGTCATACACATCATCCCCAGCCCCAATAACTGTGAACTGTTCTTCTTGGGGATCCTCTTGCAGGATTCTGCCCCCAGCAGTATTACCTTGAACATTCCTTGTGCCATTAACATCTGGATTCAAATGGGGCCCAAACTCTGGTGGGTCGATACGGGTCTGCCCTCGTTCATTATTGTTGGTTCCTCCTGTTCTAAGGTGGGGCTCTTCAGGTGTCTGTCTTTCTACCAGCTCTCTCAGCCTTTCCTGGCTCTGGGCTAAGCCAGTCATCACAGTCATAAATTGGGTGATTTAGTTTCTCATTTCGACCCTCTCGTTTGCCATTTGATTGCTTACTTCATTCAGGTCCTACTGTACCTGATCCATCTGAATGCCTGGAAAGTTGTTTCGTGTTGGGTACCGGTGCGTGCGGTTGACAGGGAACACTCTGCGACGAGCAATGTTTCCTGAAACCACAACAAAGTGAGAAACAAATAATAAACGAAAACCAACAAAACAAAGAAAGAGTTAGTATGCAATGCAATATGCTTATTTGTTTTCCAAGGTATCCGGTTTGGTTCTTGGTTTTGACCTTTCCAGACCTCGAGGAGATGCTTAATGATGTCGAGAGAAAGCCCACCAAAAAATAAAACAAACTGATATATTACAAATGATGAAAATATATAGTCTGTTTACAATACGTGCCCATGGTGGGTCAAAAATACAACAAAAGAAAAAGTACATACAAAGAAAAGAAAAACAAGCAAAGAGGAATCAGACATCCAATCCATAGTCATCTTCCCTGACTTCCTTCAGGATTTCCTCAGTCACCGGACCAGCTGGGTGCTCTGTAATGGTCCTAATGAGGTGGTTCCTAGTAGCAATGGCATTAGTCAACTTCTTATGCTTGTCCTGATCCTTTGATCTCTTTAACCCCGCTCGGAGCTTCAATTCTGATATCTCCTTCTGAGCTACCAACAAAGCTTCCTGCTGCTTCATCTCATTAGCCTCCAGCTGCTCAATCTTGGCTTGAATCCTATGGTCTTCTTGTGCACGGGCTTCGGTGATCCTGATCCACCTAGCCTGGCTTTCCTCCAGATAATGCTCAGCCCTAGCTTTCTGAATCTTGGCCTCCTTGCAGGCATTCTTCAAAACCAACTCTCATGCTCTTGCTTTCCTTATGTAGTAATTTGTCCTTTCAATCTTGGTAAGATGCTCAGTCTTGAGTCTTTTTTCCAATCTTTCAATGTCCAGGCGACCGTCATTCCTTTCCCAAAGAGTCTTCTTCAGGGCCTCAGATAGCTGATTATTCCTCTCTTTCATCTTTTCAAATTCCTCCAGGCTAACAGTTGCTGCAGGCTGTACTGTAGAAGGTCCAGGTGCGTCTTCCAAGGTGAAAGGCATCCTGGTAATCTGAGCTCTATTACGGGACCAGTCAGAATACTGGGCTGAAGCAATATTGTTACACCTTCCAAGGATGGCTGTCCCTTTGGTCTGGATGTTGTCCCAAGCCCACGTAGCTTGCTTGACAACAGCGGAGCCAGATTAGATCTCATAGTATAGGGTCTCAGCTAAATCCTGTCCACTGGGAGGGTGAACCAAGGCATATCCCAATTGTCTCTTAAACAGTAAAGGGTTGTAATTGATGCACCCTTTTACTCTTATTAGAGGCACATTAGGGTATTGCCCACAACTGGTAATAATATCCTTGCCTTTGGTGCTTTGGGTGCACCATCTGATATCCTCTGATGTTAAGGCAATGAAACTTTTGGCCCAATTCTTCTGCTGGTGTGGGTTCAAGAAAGCATCTGATTTATGCAGGTGTCTGAGTAGCCAAGAGTAGAACAAGGGAGCACAACATCTAACTAGCTTCCCCATTTGCTTTTCATTTCTCTGATGGATGGAGTAGTAAAAATCTCCTACCAATGTAGGCACTGGGTTCCTCAGAAGAAACAAGTGGATGGAATTCTTACTCACACATTTGGGCTCATCTGCAAACAATATAGCCCCATATATGCTGAGGGCTAATAATGCACGGAATGCCCTCCATTCTCCCACTGTAGCCTTCAGGATGGCCTGAGAAATTAAGAAGTCCAGATGTAAACCAGGAATCCCAGCTTTTGTTGTCATGTTTTGCTCAATAAGGGCAGGCTCCAAGTGTAATGCCCTTGATATCTCTTCACTTCTGGGAGCAGTCATCTCTGGGTTGAAGGGGATCCCTCCTCTGATAGGCACTCCAATCAACAAGGAAAACTCTTCCAGCAGAGGCCCCATCTGAAATATCTGGAAAGGTGAAGCATCTGAGTGGGGGGGTCATAAAACTGCAAGCATGTGTGGATCATGCTTCTCTGAGAAGGATCAAGATCCATAACCATGTCCAAGATACCCCCATAGTGCTCTCTAAACAGTGGGATGTGGTCAGGTGTGATAAGTGACTGGACCTGCCTGATACCAGTCAACATGGGCTCAAAAAAGTGGTAAGATATGTTGTTCTTCCTTGGAATATCCATGAGTTCTGATGAAGAAGCTGAAGTCAAATGCTGATGAAGATTACTGACTGAAAAGCTGGAGGTAAATCTCAAACAGACTGATGCAGGTGCTGAAGGAGATAGCTGAAGCAGATGCTGAAGAAGAGACCTGAAGCAGAGGTCTAAGCAGTAGAAGGGGTCAAAACCAAACCAAAAAAAATGATATGATGGATACCCTGAAAAACAAATAAACAAATGTTAAATGATGCAATGATGATATATGCAAATGATATGCAAGGGTTTGTGATCAAGAGCTGGATCTGATTATCTATCTTGGTATAAGGTCCATGTATGTTCAAAGGTCCGAATGGAGGCTCATAAATCCAGTAACCAGGGTAGGGGGACTCAAATAAAGAGTCACATGTCCAGGGCTAATCACAAGAACTGTCCAAAGTGATGCATTCTTAAAACAATAATAGTAACTAGGTATGATGTGGTCAAGGGTTCCTACAAAACCCGTAAACAACCCAACCCCCTCACATGTAATGTTCTAGAACAAGGATCCTCAGACTTGGATCAGTTATGATAAGTGTAAACACTTCTAACCCAGAGGTAAATTGTTTACAATAACCATAAAAGATCCTCCTCTAATTCATCCCAGATTCTGAAGGTCAAAATAAAGGTCATCCAGACTTAGCAGGCTTCCCAGATAGCCCTAGCACTACAGGAAATCTGTAGCACAGAGTTCTCAAGAAGAAACCCACATCTGAACCGTGTTTCATATTCCCGCACCAGACCAAAATGGAATGGGAAAGAATATGAACCACTCTAGCCTAGGTGTCACTCAGGTCCCAAGTATAGGACCTTAATCACTCAATGAAACCCCACCCACCAAAACAGAAACCAGGTCCAGCAATGATAATGACAGTATGATGTATAAAAAACTGTAAAGAAAGCAGTAAATAAGGTTGTACATAAGGTAATAAATAAAGCAAATAAATAAACACAATTAGCACATAACACCCCAGTAAACACAAATTAAACAAGCGCTAGGAGGAACCCACAAAAAGAACCAGAAGCCCTGGTTGCAGTATAAGGTTCCCCAGCAGAGTCGCCAAGCTGTCGCTCCCACCAAATGACACAGGGCCAGAAGGGGTACAAACGCAAACGGTCGGCGAAAGGAGAGAACACGAAGATGAACTGAAAAGAGTCGCCAGCTAGGCATTTTTATCCCGAAGGAAAGGTAATGCTGCATAAACCTAGGAAAAGATGGATAAGACGGTCGCGAACCAGAGAAACCGAGAAAGGGGTTGGTTACAACCTGGGAAGGTATTAGCACCCAGATTGTCCGTCGTACTCGACGGGATCCACGCTTGAAATTTTGTGTTTAAAGGGGTAGTGTCAGTGCTATTCTGTGTGCAAAAGCTGGAAAAGAATACAAGTGTCAGTGCTGGAAAGAAGTGTGAAGTTAAGAAAAGGAGTGTCAGGGTAAGAAAGGAGTGCAATGCTCAAGACAATGAGGCTTAAGAGAATAATGCTGGAAGAGGGGGAATATACAGAGACTTTTGTTCGATAACAGTTAAGTTATGCCTACGTATCCTCTCGTGCAATGAGGAAGTCAGAACACCGTAGTTCGACTCAAAGAGACTAAAAGATGTATTGACTGATGAACTGCTAACTTGTCTATGATCAAGTGTATGACCTATCTGGCTCAGGTGCAAACTGTCTTGCATTAGACAGGAGAAGCGAGTTCTCGTTTATGAGTGAGTGTGATGAGAAAAGAATCCCGAAGGAGACGATTATTGTTTGTTTTTGTGTTTTCAATCTTTTATTGCTTTTTGGTGTTTGTCATAAGTTAATGATCTTAAGCCTAAACCAAGGGTTAGTAAACTCATCATATCCTCCCTTTGATTATGGATAATGAGAATACCTTAAGTATGAAGTAAGCACCTCACACTTAATCACCATGGTGTAAGATTAAGATCATTAACCTACTTGTGATTATTTAGATGTTTTTGTTATTTTGTTTAGTGTTAAGTAATGAGTTTAAGCCATCATCAAGGATTTAATGGACCCATTACACCATCCTAATAGAAGGATAATAGAGGAGAACATTTAAGATGAGGAATGCTCCTCAATTAATCCATGATTAGGGATTAACCTCATGACGAAACAAAGCCTTTATTAGAGTTGATTTTAGTTAATGGTAAGATTAAGAAATGGATTTTATTGTTTGTAAGACAACTTGAGGGGGACTTGTCCATTAACACTAGGGTTAGTCCTTCTTAACCAATTAAGGAAGAATTAGAACCCTAATGCAAGGCCCAAGTTACAAGCTTGATGTCTTAGTGATTATTGGGTGGATTGATTAAGAGATTTAAACATATTAAGGGTTTAACACTTAGGATTAAAGTTATACACTCCATCCTAAGAGAATGATGCAGGCATAATCTTAATCACAAAGCCTTAAGACCTTAAAGGTTTAGTCTCTGATTATGAGATGAGGAGAGAGACACAAAGATGACACAAAGTTAAAACTAAAGGAGACTAATCAAACCCTAATTGTTATCAAGCTTGGGTGTTCCTAGGGTTTATAAGGCTTGCAAGAGGTCTTCAAGAAGAGCCACCAAGGAAGAAGTAGATGAAAGGAGGAGAAGCAAAAGAAGCAAGTCAACTTACTTCACTTAAGAAGATAAGTTGCTTGAAGAAGGAAAGTAAGGAGGGGACATGAATGAGCAAGCTCACTCTAAAGCAAAAGCAAAATGCAGCAATGAATGCATAAGAGAGATGAGAAGAAAATTGTGAGAAGTGAAGGCAAATTCACTTCTCAAAGTACTTACCACCTGGAAAGTTAGCATAAGGAAATGAAATGAAATGAAAATGAAATGAATGCAAAGATGCAAACCAAAACCAGAAGCATGTTCTTGATGTTAATGATGCTATGAGATGATGCAAAGACATATCAAGAGATGTGAATGATCATACAAGTAATGAAGATGTAAATGAAACATTAAAGGAGCATGAAAGCACATGAATGCACATGAATTGAAATGAAGGCATAACATGGCAAATGGATGAGGAAATGATCAAGAATGAGTCTAATGTGTCCTATGATGTCTTGTATGTCATGTGGATGCATAAAATGTTATGGCAAGTTCATGAATGCAAGCATATGCAAGATGTATGCAAGAGAAGATGAGAAATTAGGGTTTTCATGGAACATGAGATGCAAAACCCAAAAACAGAAGCAGATGACAAGATAAAAAAATTGAAAATGAAATCAAGAGAACCCTAACCCCATATGATATCACACCCCAAAGGAGAAGACCTAACTCTTAACCTAATGAAAGATATGATTTTTCTAACTTTTCTTGGGTTTTAAGGTACTTAATGGGGAAAAATGCCAATCAAATTGAAAAATGAAAGATAAAAATGAAACAAAAATGTTTTTAGAAACTAGAAGTCATGCATAGAACAATGCAAAAAGAATCATTCACAAACTCAACTTGGTTTAAAGGTTATGAATTTTTGAAGTTAGGGTTAAAAAATGAACAATTTCAAGAACCCTAATTCATTAAAAAATGTCAAAGCATGATCAAAACCAAAAATAAATTTGTATGGTGAGTTTGTAAAAGCTTCTAAATGTCTAAGAATGTTCTCTGAATTTTTTGGTGATTTTTAAATACTTAAATGTATTTTTAATTAATTAAAATCAATTAACTAATTAAATAAAAAATTTAAATGATTTAAAAATACTTTTTTAATGCAAAATATAAAAATAAAAATATTTTTGATTTCTGAAAATTAATAAAAAGCTTGATAAAAATTTTCAGATTTTTTTGATCATATTTACTATTTTTAATAATTATGTGAAAAGAAATGGATAAAATATAAAATAAAATGAAATAAATGGAAAAGTATGAAGATCTGATGGTCCAGATTCAAATTGGGGTTGGAAACGTTGACTGGCGCGTGAACTAAGGGTTGGGATTTAACCTGACTTAATTAATTGATTAATTTAATTAATTTGGAGATTAGGGTTAAGTGAGAGGATCCTGACCATCCACACACGCGGGAAACCCTATCCAACGGCTTAAATTTAAACTAAACTAATTAATGAGATTTTAAGCCCTAATGACTTTCAGATGGCCGGAGGGGACCTCCGGTCATCTTCTCCGGCGGGCCAAAAACGCTATCTTCTTCCCTAAGCCACTAATCCCCATAAAAACTGCCCATAATCAATCCCCAAACATCATTCATCATGAATCAACCAACAAACAACATTTACATTGCGTAACAAGGCTGAATCGAATCAAAACAAATTTTAGGTCAAACTTTCAGAACATCGTATCATACTCATTTCTTGCTCATTTTTAAAATTAAACACATCCCCATGATCAGTGCAACATACTGAACAACATTTTAACAAGAAAATAGGATTCTGGAAAAAATGTTCATCATGTTACCTGAGCTGATGAACTGCAAATGAGAGCTTTCAGGACCCCTCCTTTGGGCAAAAAGTCTCCTTTGATTCTCCTGAGGCCAATGGAATGCTTCAAAAGCTTTGATGGTGGCTAGTTTGAAGGTTCCAGTTTTGGTGTAGTAGAATTTGAGATTTGTGTTTGTGATGTTTCAGGCCATTCTAATGGTTGGTTTGTATTCTATGGATGATTTCTGAGTGGATGGTGAAAGAATTTCTGAAGTTTGATGGATGGTTTGAGAGAATCGAAGAAGGGAAGGTTTTTGCAAGTTTTGGGCAATCTGATGGTATGTGTGTTCTGAGCTTGTGTGATGCTTGTTTTATGATCCTTATGCAATCCCTAAACTATTGGAATGAGTCAGAAGACTTGACATGCACTGTGGGAATGGTATGGAGCAATTGGCCAAAAAGTCAATAGTTGGTGTACTTCAAGCATGGGCCATGACAGAAGCTATTTTATGGCTGCTCTGAGTTCAGCTGTCTTCAAGGATGGCCATGGGATGATTTAGAGTGATCAGAATTGAATGGATGATGAGATGGCACATGTTTTGAATTTTCACAACTTGTTGCACTTTGAGATATTTGGTCATGGAAATGTCTCATTCAATGCTGAATTTTGGTCATGAAGTGTTACATGATGTTGTTGTGATGCTTTGAGACAACTTAGAAGTCATGCCAATCTTTAAAAATCATTCTTGCAAGAATCCCTCTTTTGAGAATTTTATGAAAATGGCTTATGATACTTGTGATCCAAGGCATGCAATCTTGTGAATTTTGTGCAATTCTGATTTTGGAAAGTTGCAATATGTTGTAATGATGCCTAGAAGTCATTTAGAGGTCTTGAAAGTGCTTAGAACTTGAATTTGCAAAAATCCCTCTTTGGCATGAAACTTGAAATTATGTGATTTTTGCCAACTTTGGAAAGCCATAACTTGAGTTCCATAATGAATTAAAACTTGTTCTTGTACATTTTTGAAAAGGGAATGATCCAATCTACAACTTTCATGACCAACAATTTTTCATTTGAAGCATTTTTGGTTGAGAAAGAGGAGGCTGAAAAACTTTCCCAAAATGGAAAGTTTACATTACAAGTCATTTCCATTTTTGGAAACTTTTGATTTAGCTCACTTTTCTTCAATTTTGTGAACTTATAAGCAATTCAATGATCAAATAAAGATCATATAACTTCAATTTGATGAAAAATCCACTTTGGTTCCATTGTTGGGGGCCTCAGATGCCCTGATTTTGCCCTGACTTGCTCAAGAAGTTACCCAATAAACAGATGACTTCCACAATGAATTTCTTCATCAAACTTGGTACACATGATCCTTATAACATATTGAGACCAATAGAAACAATAATGACCAAAAAATTTGGAGTTATGGCCTCTAAAACCAAAACCCTAATTTCAGGTCATCTGTGCAGTTAAACCCTGGCTCTGCTTCCATGCTTTGCAAGTTCTTGTGATTCTTTGACTTCCTTGATCTTTGAAAGACATATTATGATGATTGAACATACATGGACCCTATTTGAGATGATTGAAGACCTTTGGAATGGCTCTGATGGATCCTGGATTGCTCAGATCACAAACCCTAGATGCAGATGAACTTGAACTAATGCAGTGAAGTAAAAATGTCATATGATATGGTATGATTAAACTAATGCAAGGATGAAAGATCACAAGCCATGATGTGAAATTAGTGAAGGCAAATTTAGGGTGTTTACACCAGCATCTGGAAATCCTGATTGTTAGCTCCCATACCAAATCCCACTACAAGGTTCAGGTTATAGTGGGAACGTTAGTAGACCAAACCAACCCCCACCAGGATTCCACATGCCAACAATTACAACTAATTTTGCGCAGGAAATCCGTCATCAAACGGATGAAAGTAACCATGAAATGGTCCATAGGTTGACTCAACAAATGGGGGAAGTGTTTAACCCATTAATACAAAGAACCACTCAAACAAATGGTGCGTATTGCTGAATTCTTTGGAGTACCCCAAATTCGACAGAGAGAGTCGGTGGTCCATAATCCAGTAATCAATGTCGAAGAAGAACCAACAATAAATCAGAGACCTTTAAACAACACTCAGGAAAATCTAAGGATCCAAGAAGAGATAGTCGAACACCCTCGCGTCAAAGTCCCTATCCAACAGGAGCCTAGGAGGTTGTTAGTACAGAGAGGTCAAGACGCTGATGACATTTTACAACGAAGAATGCAGTACAATAACCCACCTGTCGAAAATAATTTGGCAGTTATGGTCGAAATAATAATGGCGCAAAATGGAGCAAATATGGGATTTCACAGGCCCAGTTACACCTCCCCACTCTCTAAATATGTTCTACAACAAGAACTACCCCCAAGGTGGAAAATCCCCAAATTCACAAAGTTTTCAGGGGATACTAGTGAATCAACCATATAACACATAGTGTGTTACTTGATCGAAGCAGACAAAATAGCACGTAATGAAAATCAAAAGATGAAATACTTCCCAAGTTCTTCGATAAGGAACACATTCACCTGGTTTACATCCCTACCAGCAGGTTCCATACATACATGGACTCATTTGGAAAGATTGTTCCATGAACAATTCTACATGGGACAAACTAAGATAAGATTAAAAGAATTGTCAAGCGTTAAAAGAAAGTTCTCAGAACCTATAGACGACTACCTTAATAGATTCAGATTGCTAGAGGCAAGATGTTTCACGTAAGTGCCGGAACAAGAATTGGTCGAATGGCTGCAGGAGGTCTAGACTATTCCATAAGGAAGAAACTAGATACTCAATACTTAAAAGATATGGAACAATTAGCGGATAGGGTAAGGTAGATCGAAAGGCTAAAAGCTGAGAAGTTTAGAGCCAACAAAGGTAAAAAAGAAAGGGTAGCCTATGTAGGAATGTGCCAAGAAGATGACTGTGACGAGGACGAAACAGTCGTTTTCGACGAGTAAGAAATTGACCTGGAAGAATTAAAGCAAGGTCCACCATATTCTTGCAAAATGTTAACTCCGTCGAATGGAAAGAATCTTGTCGAACCAGAGAAGAACAATAAGTTCCCTAAAAGAACATATACGTTCGACGTCACCAAATGTGACGAGATCTTTGATTTGTTGGTAAAGGATGGTCAGTTAATAAAACCTCTAGGTGTTAAAGAACCCCCTATTAACCAACAAAAAAAGAGAGGTTTTTGTAAGTACCATAACTTCTTGGGCCATAAAACTTCTCAATGTTTTCTTTTCAGGGATCTAGTGCAAAATGCAATCCAGGATGGAAGGCTGAGGTTTGGAGACAAACCAAAACAACAAATGAGGATTGACACCAATCCTATGCAGATCTTGGAGGCCAACTATGCTGAACCATTCGACATGAACTTTGTCGAAATAGAGAAAATGTTTGATGATAGTTTCGAGATGATCGAAGCCACTGAAGGTTTCGACATCTATGTCAATATGGTGGGGGTGAATGAAGATCTTCCAGTCCAGTCCAACGTAGAAGAAGTATCTGAAGACGGATTAACCATGCTTGTACTGATCAAGGTTACTGAAGACCCTGAGGCAAAGAGGGACATCAAGACCATTGAAGGTTTCGACGCTCCAAAATAGGTTGATACTACTAAGGGTCTCAACAAGGCCACCAACGTGGAAATTATTGAAGATTTTAATGCCCAGAACAAGGTTATTGAAAACTATGAGGGCATGAGGAAAGAAGCTACTGAGGGTTTCGACAAAAGAATAATATGGGGCACCTTGGGAGAGCCTAGTGGAAAGTTTGACTATTTGGTGAAATATACCGCTCCTGCCAACAGGTTAGGGAAACATTTTTGAGAACAATGAGAAAGGATCAGATGTTCCCCTCAGCAGTGAGAAGGAGGCTCCTGAAGGCCTCGACAACAAAGACAAAACTGCTGAAGTTGTTGCCCCTAACCAAATAGAAGAAGAAGAGGTCAAGGACCTCACCAGTGTTGTCGAAACTACAAACGAGGGCACTGTGCAAGCCAGGGCAAAAACTGTCGAAGCGATCCTCATTGAAAAGATGGACAAGCTGAGCATTGCTGGAGGAAAGAAAATAGACATCAATATGGTGGAAGCCTCTCGAAAGAATAAAGAAAAAGAGGAATTCCATCAAGAGGAATACCAAAGGACAGTCTACCCAAAAGAAGAAGAGAACTTGGTAGAATTTATCCAAAGATGTCAAAAGAAGAAGACTGAAGTGATTTTATTCCCAAGATGCAGTGTCGTATTCGACAGAAAAGCAGCAGCAAATTTGGAGGTTGTGGAGAAGACTAAAGTGAGGGGAAATTGGGGACCAAGACCAGTAGTCGAAACATGTAGGTGTGATCCAAGAAAGGGACAATACTACTTTCAGAACGCTGGGGGAAGATACTACAACACTTATAAACCATATGGCAAGGTACCTGATGATAGATGGGTGCAACCCATTAGAGATGCCCAAGGACCAAGAAGATGGAAGAATTTCGAATTCTAGAGAGGATCTTCAGTCGAAGTGAAGAAAGAAACTAGGAAACAAAAGCCAAGACCTTACCCTTCAGAGAAATACAAAGGAAAAAGTCCCATGTCGAAATCTCAATGGAGGAGGTTCCAGAGGCAGAAAAAGACTGAGAAAGATGCGGAAGAAGGACTTAATGTCAAGAAGAAAAATACTGGCGAAAATAAGGCAGAGTCTAGCAGAAACACTCAGGTAGAGAAAGACAAAGCTCCCAAAAGAGACAACACCATTAGCATGTTGCAGTTGTCAAAGCCCACCAACCTAATATCAGAAGGTGACGAGGTATCTGACAATTTTGAGTCTGACGAAGAAGGGTCATTTGACGTAATATGCAATGTGGTTTCAGTCCTTCCTAGGTACTATGACAGAATAATGGAAATCGAAGATGAAGAAGCAAATATGATAGATAGTACTGTGGGACCAAGGTATGTGTGTTATTACATCATGAACAATGACTGTGTCAAAGAACAAAATGCTTTCTATGAGAAGCCATACGAATCAATGAGAGGGAATTTGAAGCCTTTGTTCATAAAAGGAAAGTTCGAAAATACAGGCGCCAACAAAATACTAGTGGATGGGGGAGCTGCAGTGAACCTAATGCCCCATTTCATGCTAAAAAAGATTGGGAAAGATGACTCTGACGCGAAACCACACAACATGGTTCTGTCGAACTATGAAGAGAAAGTGGGCTTAATTATGGGTGTCATTCAGGTGGACTTGACAATTGGCACTATCACCAGACCAACAATGTTTATAGTCATAGCTTCCAGGGCCAACTATAACTTGTTGTTGGGTAGAGAGTGGATCGATGGATTAGGAGTTGTACCTTCGTCCATGCATCACTGCATAGTCATCTGGTGTCCAAATGGCATCGTCGAAAACATTGAAGCAGACCAAAGCTACTTCATGACTGAAGTAAACAACGTGAACAGTCGAAGCTTCGACAAAAACTTGTCTCACATAGCTCCTTGCAATCCAGCTGAGTTTGATCTAAAGGCATCAGACAATGCCTATTGCTCCATGTACCTACACCCAACACATGGGTTTCAATGGGACAAAGAAGTGATTGGTGAACCAAGCCAGACATGGGGAACTTCTAAAATAGAGCCAGCTAGCTGGGGTAGTGAGTTCGACGATGATGATGAGTGAAACATCAACATTAAATAAATTGACGGCCTATATGGCCGAAAATAAACTAAAAGCGGCTCTAGAGGCCGAAATAAAATACATGGATGTCAAAGCCAATAAAGAAGATTTAGGCTCACCATGCCCTCCCCAGGGTATTGATGGAGAAGATAAAGACGACGTGATGAACAGATGGCAAGATCAAAAGCTTGATGCCATTTATGATGACGAACTTTTGGGGTTCGAAAAAGATATAATATCAACTAGCTTGAAGATGGTGGCGCAGGATCCGTTGGAGGAAATAATTCTAGGACTGGGAGCAGAAAGAAGACCAACCTATATAAGTGCTAATATGGACCCCTAATTCAGAGTCGAATTAGTTCAGTTGCTGGAAGAGTTCAAAGACTGCTTCACATGGGACTATGAGGAAATGCCTGGCCTTGATAGAAGTTTAGTCGAACTAAAACTTCCTATCATTGAAGGGAAAAAGCCTGTAGAGCAGACTCCAAGGAGATTCGCACCAAAAGTCCTGTCGAAAATAAAAGAGGAGGTCAAAAGACTTCTCAGATGCAAATTCATTTGCCCAACCAGGTATGTCGAATGGATTGTAAATATTATACTTGTCATAAAGAAAAATGGCACTTTGAATGTGTGTATTGATTTTAGAGACCTAAATTCAGCCACACCCAAGGATGAATATCCTATGACAGTGGCAGAAATGTTAATAGACTATGCAGTAGGTCATGAGTTCCTAAGCATGCTAGATGGATACTCTGGCTACAACCAAATCTTCATTGCAGAAGAGGATGTTGCCAAAATAGCCTTTCGTTGTCCTGGAGCAATAGGTACCTACGAATGGGTAGTTATGCCCTTTGGTTTAAAAAATGTTGGGGCTACGTACCAAAGGGCCATGAATTCTATTTTTCATGATTTCATTGAAACATTCATGCAAGTGTATATTGATGATATTATGATAAAGTTTGTTTCAGGAAAACATCATTTAGACCATCTTCGACAATCCTTTGAAAGGATGAGAAAATTTGGTTTAAAGATGAATCTGCTAAAATGTGCATTTGGCGTGCAGGCTGGAGATTTCCTAGGTTTTGTGGTCCACAAAAAGGGAATCAAAATAAATGCCAACAAAGATAAAGCAATAAGGGAGGCGAAAAAGCCATCAACAAAGAAAGGATTGCAATCATTGCATGGAATAATCAATTTTCTAAGAAGATTCATTTCAATCCTCAGCGGGAAGACGCGAGCTTTCTCTCCTCTGCTTCGATTCAAGAAAGAAGACTTCACTTGGGGGAAAGAACAACAAGATGCTTTCGAATGATAAAAGGATACCTAGCTAGTCCTCCAGTCTTGATGCCTCCCATTGGGAAGAGAAGCATGAGGTTGTACATATCAGCATCCGACAAGACCTTAGGAAGTATGTTGTGTCAAGAGGATGAAAATGGCGTCGAAAGAGCCATTTACTATCTCAGCAGAGTCTTAAACGACGCCGAAACTAGATATAGTGTAATAGAAAAATTATGTTCGTGTGTATATTTTTCTTGTACTAAATTGAAGCACTATATAAAACCAGTTGATGTATTTGTATCATCTCATTTCGACGTAATAAACCATATGTTGTCTAAACCTATTTTACATAGTCGAATTAGGAAATGGGCTCTAGCATTAACATAATATTTCTTGAAATACCTGCCTTTGAAAGTTGTAAAAGGATAAGTGGTGGTTGAATTCATAGCAGACCACTCCATAGATGAAAAAGAAATAAAATACGTCAAATTACAGCCATGGAGGCTATATTTTGACGGTTCCAGCAACAAAAATGATGTAGGTATTGAGGTATTGATTATTTCTCCTGATAAAATTCCAATAAAACTCAAGTATAGGGTCGAAAACCCTTGTTCAAACAATGATGCCGAATATGAAGCTTTAATTGATGGACTTGAAGTATTGTTGGAATTGGGGGCATTAAGAGTCGAAATAATGGACGACTCAGAACTAGTAATAAAACAATTAACCAAAGAATACATATGTGTTAAAGAAAATCTGATAATGTACTTCGTTATAGCCAACAGACTCCTCAAACAATTAGACACGGTGATTTTCAAACATATCCCTAGAATAAAAAATCAAGAAGCCAACGACCTGGCTCAAATTGTATCAGGTTATAGAGTGTCGAAAGAAAAACTAGAGATTGCTATTGAGGTAAGGGGAAGAGTTGTGTCGACCAAATTATCCCTATCAGATTTAGAAACAATGAAACTTGGTTATGGGGATGATGAAAGCACTGAAATCCTTAACATAGATAGTTCAGAGAGAGAAGATTGGAGAAAACCCATCAAAACGTATTCCAAGACCCAAACCAAAAGGTAGAAAGAAAAGTAAGATACAGAGCTTTAAGCTACGTACTTTTTGGAAATGAACTATTCAAAAAAACTGCAGAGGGAGTCTTGCTAAGATGTTTAGGCGAAGAAGAAGCCTACATAGCTTTGTCGAATGTACATAGTGGCACATGCGGTGCACACCAGGTAGGACACAAGATGAAATGGTTGTTATTTAGACAAGGTTCGTATTGGCCAACCATGCTAAAAGATTGTGTCGAATTCGCAAAAGGGTGCCAAGAGTGTCAACTCCATGCAGTCATACCACATGTCCCTGCGAGCGAATTGCATTCAATCATAAAACCATGGCCATTCAGAGGTTGGGCCTTGGACTTAATTGGAGAAATTCGACCAGCCTTGTCGAAAGGACAAAAATATATCTTGGCATGAGTTGATTACTATACTAAATGGATTGAAGTCGTACCATTGGTGAATGTGGATCAGGAAGAAGTCATAGAATTTATCCAAAAACATATAATTTACAGATTTGGAATTCCAGAAACAATAACCATTGATTAAGGCTCTGTGTTTACTGGTAGAATTATGCAAGCTTTTGCAAGGGAGACAAGGTTTAAGTTATTAACCTCTACACCATATTATGCCCAGGCGAATGGACAAGTTGAAGCAGCAAACAAAGTGATAATAAATTTGATTAAAAAACATGTAGGTAAAAAGCCTAGAAATTGGCATAAAACCTTGGATCAAATTTTATGGGCTTGTCGAACGTCACCCAAAGAGGCCACTAACTATACTCCATTTAAACTGACATATGGACATGATGCAGTACTTCCAGTCGAAATCTATTTATAATCCATACGTGTTCAAAGACATCATGAGATCCCTTCAGAAATATATTGGAGCATGATGATGGATGAGTTGGTGGACTTAGATGAAGAAAGACTACGTGCGTTAGACTTAATAAGGAGACAAAAAGAGAGAGAGTCGAAAAGTCTTACAATAAAAAAGTAAAATTTAAGGTCCTTTATGTGGGCGATTTAGTTTGGAAGGTAATAATTCCAATGGATCGAAAAGATAGATTAACGGGAAGTGGTACCCCAAGTGGGAAGGGCCTTTTAAAATTTTAAGTGTTTTTTCGAACGGTGCTTATGATATCGAAGAAATAGGCAAAGACGAAAGAATATTTAAAATAAATGTCAAATACTTGAAAAAATACAAACCAATTTTGCAAGAAGTAAAGTTAAAAGTAGAATAATTGTATTAATTATGCTGCCAAAAAGCAATAGTCATTACAAAAAAGGCCTTCTAGGGCTGCGAAATGAAAAGAAAATACATAAACCTAGCTTTCTATTACAAATGTTTTTAAAGGAAAGACTCTTTGAGCTCCATGAATTTCCTTTTTTGAACGGAGATTCGACAGTCACATAGACTTTTGTTATAAGACATATCGTCGATCTCTTTGCCCAATTGTTAAGCTCTGTTAGCATGATGAAGCCCTACTCTGATCTCCTCTTCGACTTCATCCTTTTTAGGTTGTTGAAGGTCAGCCTTGCGCTTCTGTTCTTGGGAAATCTTGGCTTCAAGCTGGGCTATTTGTTCCTTGAAGCTGTGGATATTTCTATCACATTCAGCTACTTCTTGTGAATAAGTATTTGAAAGTTTCGACAATTCTGAAACCTTTTTAGTCGAAGCTGCCACAACATCCCTCTCAGCAGCTTGGGTCTCTCTCTTGTTGGAAATCATCTGCATGAACTCCTTTCGACGGCCAGGATAGGGCAGAGCATTATCTAGAGGAGAGCCAGGCTAGGTGGATCAGGATCACTGAAGCCCGTGCACAGGAATACTAGAGGACTCAGACTAAGTTAGAGCAGTAGGAGGCTAATGAGAAGAAGCATCAGGAGGCATTATTGGCAGCTTAGAGAGAGATATCTGAATTGAAACTCTGGGCAGGGTTGAAGAGGTCAAGGGATTAGAATAAGCATAAGAAGATGACCAGTGCCATTGCTACCAGGAACCTCCTCATCAGGACTATCACAGAGCACCCAATAGGTCCAGTGACTAAGGCCCTCCTAAAGGAAGTCAGAGAGGATGACTTTGGATTAGATGTTTGACTCTTTTGCTTGTACTTTCCTTTTTGTTGTTGTATTTTGACCCACCGATGTATTGTAATCAAACTATGTATTTTCACCTCTTTGTAATATATCAGTTTGTATTATTTTGGTGGGTTTTATCTATCTCTCTTCATCATCAGCATTTCCTCGAGGTCTGGAAAGGTCAAAACCAAAGAACCAAACCGGATACCCTTGGAAGACAAATAGGCATATTGCATTGCATACTAACATTTTCTTTGTTTTGTAGGTTTTTATTTTATTGTTGTTTCTCACATTGTTGTGGTTTCAGGAAACATTGCTCGCAGAAGAGTGTTCCCTGTCAACAGAATACACCGGTACCCGACGCGAAACAACCTTCCGGGACTCCAGATGGATCAAGTTCAGCAAGACTTGAATGAAGTAAGGACCCAAATGGCTAATGAGAGGGTTGAGATGAGGAATCAAATGACCCAATTCATGACTGTGATGACTGGTTTAGCTCAGAGCCAAGAAAGACTGAGGGAGTTGGTTGAAAGGCAGACTCCTGAAGAACACCATCCAGGTACAGGAGGTACCAGTAACAACGATCACGTGCAGCCTCGCACTGATCCACCAGAGTTTGGGCCTCATCTAAATCCAGAAATCAATGCCATAAGGAATACTCAGGGTAACACTGCTGGAGGAAGGGTCTTGCAAGAGGATCCTCAAGAAAAGCAGTTTACAGTTGTTGGGGCTAGGGACGAAGTTTACGACCATAGGCTGGATGAAATAGCAGAAAAGCTGAGGTCTCTTGAATCCCTGAATTCCCTAGGGTTTGATGTAATGGACATGGGACTGGTGGAAGGGGTGAGAATTCCTCACAAGTTCAAACCCCCGTGTTTTGAAAGATATAATGGCACATCCTGTCCACGCACCCACCTTCAATCATTCTTGGGAAGATTAAAAGCATATACCATGGACGAAAAGTTGTGGATGTTTTACTTTGAGGACAGTCTGACAGGGGCATCCCGAGAATGGTATTCCCACTTGACCAGACAGGACCCTCCTAAGGAACTGGAAAGACTTGGCTGAAGCTTTTATCCGTCAGTATCAGTACAATTTAGACATGGCCCCAAACAGGACCCTCCTAATGGGTATGTCTCAATCTTCCCGTGAGAGATTCAGAGAATATGCCCAAAGGTGGAGGCAACTTACTGTGCAGTTCAACCCCCCATGTTCTGAGAGGGAAATGGCAGACATGTTCATGAATACCCTCCAAGGAACAAATATTGACAGATTGGTTGCATTTTCTTCTACCAGCTTTGCAGATGTGGTGATAGCTGGGGAAAGGATAGAGAGCCTATTAAAGATGGGAAAGATCTCTGATAACGGTGCCAGTGCAAGCAATACAAGAAAACCATTTGCTGGGCCCCGTAGATCTGGTGAGACAAACTCTGTGCACATGGGAAGAGGGAGACCCCAATACTTTCCTAGAACAGTTGTTGTTGTTACTATCCCTGCTCCACCTCCTTAGTATGGTCAACAACTGCAACATTTTCCGCAACAACAAACATTTCCACAACAAAGATCATACAACAACAATAACAACAATCATCAACAACGCCCGTTTCAACAGCGACCATCTCAGGTCAACCGGGTAATTGACCCCATTCCAATGCCATATGTTACTCTACTGCCATAACTCCTAAAGCTCAATCTTGTTGAGTTGAGGACATTAGCTCCACATGATCCTCAAAACCTTCCAAGAAACTAAAATGTCAATGTTAGGTGTGCTTTACACTCTAACACACCTGGTCATTCTACGGAAAAATGCAGAGCTCTACATATGAAGGTTCAGGATCTGGTAGATTCAAAAGCCCTGAACTTTGAACCTCTTCCCAATGTAATGAAAAATCATATGCCAAGCCACAGTGGGCCAAGGATTAATGCTATAGAGGATGGTTCACCCATGAGTTTAATAGAAGACATTGCATGTATTCAGGCACCTCTGGCAGAGGTTAAAGCCCAGCTTTTAAAGTGCCAAGTGTTTCCAGGTTGTGAGGCCTGTTGTGAATTATGCAAACTTTCTAAGAATGGGTGTGCTAGCTTGAGGGAAGGCATCAATGGCTTGATCAAAGAAGGAATTCTGAAAATTACAACCACAACTCCTAAAACATCAGCAACTCTTTTGTCAACAACAAGTGATTCTTCTACAACTGCAACAACCATTGTTCCTACTGATTCATCTACAACTTCAGCAATCATTCCATCTATCACTTCAACACACAACAATTCATTTGCACCGGCTACTACAACTTCAACAACCAGTAATGATGTTTCCACTGTCACAATCTACTATGACCCGACAACGGTCTCGAATTCCAACAACTTTCAGCAAAATCAACAACAATCTCAACAAAGCTTCAATTCACCTCCACCAACATCCACCAGAGGTCCTGTTACTATTTTCTATGATCCACAGACTATTAAAGTCCCAACATCTGTTGTAGTGAGTCCAGTCACTATCACAGTGCCCGGGCCAATCCCATATGATAAAGACTGTGCTATACAATGGCATTATGGTGTTGATCTATACTGCAACGGAGAGAAAATCCTTCTTGATTCTCCAGTTCTCACTCCCCAAGTGGACAATGTTGGAGTAGGCGGAGGCTTCACCCGAAGCGGACGTCTCTTCGCTTCACAAATCCCTAGAACCAACACTGAGGCAGAGGTTTTTGCCAAAGCCAAAGGGAAGAGTGTGATACCGGAAGAATTTGCACCCAAAGAAACTCATAAATAATCCTTCGATCAAGACGTGGATGAGTTTATGAGAATTATTAAAAGAAGTGACTATAAATTTGTGGACCAACTCCACCAAACTCCTTCAAAGATCTCAATCCTATCACTGTTGTTGTGTTCCGAAGCCCATCGGGACGCACTACTCAAAGTTCTACACGTTGCCTACGTGCCAGAAGAGATCACTGTGAATCAGCTGGAAACAGTGGTATCAAATGTCAATACTAGCCATGGGCTAGGTTTCACTGATGCTGATTTAACAACAGAAGGACGTCTCCACAATAAAGCATTGCACATAACCTTGGAGTGCAAGGGAGCTGTACTATCTCATGTTCTTGTAGACACGGTGTCCTCACTCAATGTCTTACCTAAGAAAGCTCTTGTCAAGCTAGAGTATGATGGGATAGCTCTCCGGCCAAGTAATCTTGTGGTCAGGGCTTTTGATGGCTCCAAAAGATCTGTTCTTAGAGAGGTGGAGCTGCCAGTGATAATCGGTCCACAGGTCTTTAAGACCATTTTCTATGTAATGGACATACAGCCGGCATACAACTGTTTGCTAGGTCGACCTTGGATTCATGCCGCAGGAGAAGTAACGTCGACCCTTCACCAGAAACTGAAGTATGAATGGGAAGGACAGATTATCACCATCTGTGGTGAGGAAGACATATTTGTTAGCCATCTGGCTACTTATAAGTATATTGAGATGGATGGTGAAATCCATGAGACAATGAGCCAAGGGTTTGAGGCCCTAAATGTTAATGAGGCTACTGGATTATTGGCTGCATCTCAGGAGGACAGGATGGGTACTTCAATTGTTTCTTATCAGCAATCCCGGAAGGTTGTTAAAGAAGGTAATTCTCAAGGCTGGGGCAAGCTGCTGCCAGTGGAAAAGAAGGAAGATAGATTCGGTTTGGGTTACAGACCATTCTGACAAGATCAACCAGAGGCTGCCAAGGAGCCCAAATTCATCAGTGGGGGATGCTCACCCCAGATGCTGTTAACAATCTGGAAGACGAGGAGGAAAGCGACCGCAACCTGGAGAGCTGGATACGTCCAAGGATCTGGGGAACCAAGTCCTTAACTGGTCTTCCCAGGAAAATTATAAGGGTTACTCCTGCAGAGTAATTATTATTTCCTGTCTTTTTAGCATGCATCAAGTCCTGCATCTTGCCCAAGGTGTCAGGACTCATTTTGTAATAGGGTCATATTGTAATTTTGTGCAAATGATTAATTAAATGAATATCAGACATCTTTTGCAAACGAGTCTCTTTTTCGCTCACTATCTTTTAATTTTTCACTTTTGTACAAAACAATAAAATGGCAATGTTTTCAAAATAAATAACTTCATTTTCACTTTTTCTAAACAAGATTAAAACTGGTCACTAAAATGAACCAATCTTAACCCTTGCAGAGATTATCCTCCAGATTGCACCGACAACAGCACTTCTATGACCTTGTATGACTTCGACAATCCAATTAATCAAGCTGGTGAAGGGGTTAAAGAAGACCATGAGTTACCTGAAGAGTTAGCCAGGTTGTTGAGGCAAAAAGAGAAAGTGATTATTCCTCATCAGGAGGAGGTTGAGACAGTTAATCTTGGTACCGAAGAAGACTTGAAAGAAGTGAAGATTGGGGCCAGTCTGCAAGATTCAGTGAAGGAACAACTTATTGACATGCTTCGAGAATACGTCGACGTCTTTGCTTGGTCCTATCAAGACATGCCGAGTCTAGATACGGACATTGTTATGCACAAGCTGCCTTTGAAAGAAGATTGTCCTCAAGTGAAACAAAAGCTACGCCGTACTCGTCCGGATATGGCCATGAAGATAAAAGAACAGGTAGAAAAACAATGGGATGCCGGTTTCCTTGCTGTAACTAGTTACCCGCCGTGGGTCGCTAATATCGTACCGGTGCTTAAGAAGGATGGAAAAGTAAGGATGTGTGTGGATTACCGGGATCTGAACAGAGCTAGCCCGAAGGATGATTTCCCATTACCTCACATTGATATATTGGTCGACAACACAGCTCAGTTCTCAGTATTTTCTTTCATGGATGGATTTTCGGGGTATAATCAGATTCGGATGTCACCCGAAGATATGGAGAAGACTACCTTCATCACACCTTGGGGCATATTCTGCTACAAGGTAATTCCATTTGGGATGAAGAATTCCGGAGCTACTTATCAATGGGCTATGGTAACGTTATTCCATGATATGATCCACAAGAAAATTGAATGTTACGTGGATGGCATGATTGTCAAGTCCCTCACTGAAGAAGACCATCTCGTAAATCTGCTGAAGTTGTTCAAGCGTTTGAGGAAGTATCAGTTGAAGCTAAACCCCAACAAGTAAACATTCAGGGTACGTTCCGGTAAGTTGCTAGGATTTATCGTAAGTGAAAAAGGAATTAAAGTTGATCCTGACAAAGTCAAGGCCATTCAGGAGATGCCTGCACCTAGGACTGAAAAGGAAGTTCGGGGGTTCTTAGGTAGATTGAACTACATTTCAAGGTTTATATCTCATCTTACTACAACCTGTGAGCCCCTTTTCAAATTGTTAAGAAAGGAACAAACAGTCAGGTGGAATGAAGATTGTCAGAAGGCTTTTGACAAAATCAAGGAGTACTTACAAGAACCTCCAATTCTTATGCCACCAATTGAAGGAAGACCTCTAATAATGTACCTGACAGTATTAGAAGGATCAATTGGGTGTGTGTTGGGCCAGCATGACGAGTCTGGTCGAAAAGAGTATGCAATTTACTACCTAAGCAAAAAGTTTACCGACTGTGAACAACGTTATTCACTGCTCGAGAAAACTTGTTGTGCTTTAGCGTGGGCTGCTCGTCGACTAAGACAATATATGTTGACTCACACTACTTTGTTGATCTCAAAGATGGATCCAGTCAAGTACATATTTGAGAAGCCAACACTTACCAGAAGGGTTGAAAGATGGAAAATGATTCTGACAGAGTATGACATTCAGTACACATCTCAAAAGTCCATCAAGGGCAATGTACTGTCTGACTATCTAGTCGAGCAACCCATTGATGATTACCAACCAATGAGATTTGACTTCTCTGATGAAGACATCATGTATCTGAAAGCTAAAGACCATGAAGAGGCTGTTCACACTGAAGGGCCTGACCCAGAGGAAGAATGGACAATGATGTTTGATGGGGCTGTCAATATGAATGGTCGTGGAGTTGGTGCAGTGCTCATTACACCTAAAGGAGTTCATATGCCTTTCTCGGCAAAACTCACCTTTGCATGCACTAACAACGAAGCTGAATACGAAGCCTGTATCATGGGTCTTGAGGAAGCCATTGACCTCAGGATCAAGACATTAACTGTATTTGGGGATTCAGCTTTGGTAATCAATCAGACCAACGACAAATGGTACACTCACTAAGAGCATCTGATTCCATACCATGACTATACGAGGATATTATTGACTTTCTTCACAACAGTAAAACTTGAGTATATCCCTCGAGACGAAAATCAGTTTGCAGATGCTTTAGCTACCATTTCCTCCATGATCAAGGTTCAGACTGCAAATTATGTACCTCGAATCTCAGTATCCAGATTAGACCGACCAACATACGTATTCTCTGTGGACATTGCTAAATATGACATGCCTTGGTTCCATGACATCAAATGCTTCTTAGAGGATCAAACATACCCACCCGGGGCATCATCCAATGATAAGAAGACATTAAGAAGGCTGGCTGGTAGTTTCTTCCTTAATACCGATGGTTCCTTATACAAGAGAAATTTTGATATGGTTATGCTCAGATGTGTTGATAAGAAAGAAGCAGACTTGTTGATGCATGAGGTGCATGAAGGATCTTTCGGTACCCATGTTGGAGGACATGTAATGGCTAAGAAATTATTAAGGCCAGGTTATTACTGGATCACAATGGATGCAGACTGTAGTGCCTATGCCAGGAAGTGTCATAAATGCCATATTTATGCAGACAATGTACATGTGCCTCTAAATCCTTTGAACGTGATGTCTTCACCTTGGCCCTTTGCCATGTGGGGCATTGACATGATTGGAAAGATCGAACCGACTGCTTCAAATGGCCACAGATTCATCTTAGTAGCCATTGATTACTTCACCAAGTGGGTCGAAGCAGCTTCGTATGCAAACGTCACCAGACAAGTGGTAGCCAGATTTCTGAAAAGAGACATCATCTGTCGATATGGAGTACCCGAGCGAATCATTACTGATAATGGTTCCAATTTGAACAACAAAATGATGGCAGAACTGTGCCGGGACTTCAAAATCCAACATCATAACTCTTCTCCTTACAGGCCGAAGATGAATGGCGTTGTTGAGGCAGCTAACAAAAACATTAAGAAGATTGTGAAGAAGATGGTGGTTACATACAAAGATTGGAATGAAATGCTACCATTCGCTTTGCATGGGTACCGAACCTCAATCAAAACGTCCACTGGGGCAACACCGTATCAGCTTATGTATGGTATGGAGGCAGTCCTACCTATTGAAGTTGAATTACCCTCCTTACGGGTACTGATGGATGTAAAGTTGAATGAAGCATAATGGGTCCGTTCTCGGTACAATCAACTGAATCTGACAAAGAAAAGAGATTAGCTGCAATCTGTCATGGGCAGTTATATCAGAAAAGGATGAAGAAAGCCTTCGATCAGAAAGTCAGGCTTTGGGAATACCAAGTGGGAGATCTTGTGCTGAAAAAGACTTCTTCCTCCTCATACAGACCACAGGGGCAAGTGGACTCCGAATTACGACAGTCCATTCATAGTTAAGAAAGTTTTCTCGGGAGGAGCACTGATGCTCACTACTATGGATGGTGACGATTTCTTATCCCCTATGAATTCATATGCAGTTAAAAAATACTTCGCATAAAACGACCCGCTGGACATAAAAACAGAATGTAAGTCCAGGCAAAAATAGGTCATCCCGGCGAGTCAAAAACAGAATAAAAGACTCGGGCAAAAATAAGGGAAAAATCAAAAAAAATGTACACCCGCTGAGTTGAAAAGTCGCATTGGACAGCTCAGGTAAAAATGGGTATCCCGGTGGATTAAAAACCCGAAAGGGAGATCCACGCAAAATCAGGGAATAAGCGAACAATTGCATTCTGAATTCGTCGGTATCACTTACAACATGGCAAGCTTCGAAAGATTAAAAGCATCGGTCATAATCAACCTTCTTCAGAAAGCAAGATAAGAAGAATGTTAAGGTCATATGGGTCATAGAAAAGGAAGCTCACTGGAGCGTCGTCAACATTGCCAGCACTTTTACTTTTCTCAATTTTTAACAATCCACTCATTCTAGGGGATTTGTTTCTTTGATTGTATTTGCCAATTCAGGGCACCCAGATTAATAAAATCAGATTTTCAGTCACACCTCGTTTTGTACATTTTTGTTTCGTTTGCAAAATGTCCAATGTCCATGATATAATATTTGCATAAAACAGATGTGCCTTTCTAATTAAATGCTTGCAGGAAATGTATTTACTCTCAGGAATATCTAACTCCTATGACGGAATCCGGTAAGGGATACCTCGGGATACTTGTGTGTCTCTTTGTCTTAACAGGATTGCAAGTATTCAAATACGCAACATGGGGCATGCCAAGCATCACTTCCCCAACACATCTTCTCCAAGCAGCATGTGAAAAACTATCAGGCATCACTTCTTCGACACATCTGTCAGAGCAGCATTAGAAGGTGCTCATTTCCCCAGCTGAGTTGTCAGATATTACCATCCTCAGCAGGATCCCTACAGAAATCTCTAGGAATATCGTTCAATGATCTTTCTCCTCCCCAGCCGAGTGCTAGACAGGGAACCATTTCCCCATAGAGCTCCAGCCTCTATCCAGAAGAGCAATGTCTAAAAATCTCACAACAAAGTGACGGAAGCTTCCTCATTTCCCCAGTTGGGCTCCTCATTACCAAGATAGGTCTATCAGTAACCTATTTCTCCAAGCAGAATCATCTGTATCAGATCTACCAATGATCTCATCCCCAGCTGGGATATTCCTTCAAGCGGATCAGTCGGAGATCTCCACAGCAACGGGATCTGAATCCTGGATCGGTATTTTTGCATAATCATAGCATTCGCATCATAAATCACCTCAGAGCGTAGCATTCCGTCTAATACGGAGCATTACGGAAAAAATCAAACATATTGCATAATCACAAGTCATGTTTTGAATCAAACACCTGTATATACCAATGTTCCGTCAACAATGTATATAAGGACTCATATCCCATGCAAATAAAAGCCAAAGCGTCCCCTTTTCACTCTCCCACAGATACATGTTCATATATACTCTTTTGACACTCGTCAGTGTCATACTATTCCCCTGCAGATATAAACCACAAAAAAAAACCTCTTTGGATACAGATACCTATATACTCTTTTGACACACGTATGTGTCACCCTCCCCAGCACGGTTTCCCAAACACTTATTGCAAACCAAAAACTCGTTATAATACACTCTTGTTGACACTCGCATGTGTCATCCTATCCCCGCTGGTCACCGAAACACCTTTTACACTTATAAGTTCATAACTTATACACTTTCTCTTCTAACACCCGTCTGTGTCAAACATTTCCTAGCAAGTTGAACACTCGTCCGTGTCTTGCTCATCCTTCATAACAATTTTTCATACTTATACAGATACTCGTCTGTATCTTGTATATATATATATATATATATATTATATATATATATATATATATATATATATCACTCCCCACATATTCGACACTCGTCCATGTTCTTTGTTAACAAGTTGGTACCCGTCCGTACCATCATCTCTGAACATGCGTCAACATTTGTTTCTACCGATACTCGTCCGTATCACGGTCTTAAGGATGCTCGTCCGCATCTTTAATTCATACACATCATCCAACACATATACCTTTTATTTCTTAAACGTAAGCACTCGTCCGTATTTACCACTCCCCAGTAAGTCGCCAGCAGAACAACTCTTTTTCTATCTAACATTCGTCCTATGTCGTGATATTCGGCAGCCGTACCCTGCCAGGTGATCGTCCTTCACCTTTGAATGACCGTCCATCATCCTTCCCCAGCGGAGTCTCAATTATCGGAACCCTTTTCTTTCCGGCATTTGTCCTATGTCGTGATATTTAGCAGCCGTCCCCTACTAGGTGATCGTCCTTCACCTTTTGATGATCGTCCTTCATCATTTTATCCGATGGCCGTCCCCATCGTTGATCTTGTTATCCTACATTCGCCTTATGTCGTGATAAACCCCGAGAGCAGCCGTACCCTGCTAGGTGATCGGCCTTGACCTCTTGATGATCGTCCTTTATCATGCTTATCCGATGGCCGTCCCCATCGTCGACTTTTTCTATTCGACATTCGTCCATGTCGTGATAAAGAGCAGCCATCCCCTGCTAGGTGATCGTCCTTCACTTTTGATGATCGTCCCTCATCATTTAGCTCATTTATTCTTTGAACCTATGGTCGTCCCCGTCATTGTTCACTTT
The DNA here is from genome assembly GCA_963966055.1 of Lathyrus aphaca. NCBI lineage: Eukaryota > Viridiplantae > Streptophyta > Magnoliopsida > Fabales > Fabaceae > Lathyrus > Lathyrus aphaca. The sequence continues at coordinate 457,621,813 of OZ014520.1, read as the reverse complement.
ACTTTGCAAGCCTGATGGTCGTCCCCATCATTGAATTTACCTTTAAATCCCCAGAGACTCTTATTTCCTCACCAGATGGTCGTCCCCATCATGGTATCTTTATTTCCCCAGCTTGTCGGTCGTCCCCGTCATTGCTTGATTTACCGTTTATCCTCAACAGTCGTCCTCTGCTCGATGGTCGTCCTCCGTCGCTTTCATTTGATGATCATACTATACTTTATTTTACAATTTATATCCCTTTTCTTCTTCTCCCCAGTGAGTGCAAATTTCGGACTGTCTTTGGTATTCAACCACAAGCTATCTTGTTTGTCTGTTAAGCCGGGCGCTTACATCCTGCACAGCTAACTCATGTTTGAATAGGGGCAGCTTTAAACACCCCAAATTTTCCCTCACTCATTTCACACCATGGCTTTTGATCTTTCATATTTGAATAAGTTTAAGCATACCATCTCATATTACATTTTTTGTTTCACTGCATAAGTTCAAGTTTATCTGCATCTAGGGTATGTGATCTGAGCAATCCAAGGATCCATATGAGCCACTCCAAAGGCCTCCAAGTGTTCCAAGAGGGTCCATGTGTGTTCTATCATCATATTATATCCCTCAAAGATCAAGGAAGTCAAGAAATCAAGAACTTGGAAAGCATGGAAGCAGAACTAGGGTTTCACTACACAGATGACCTGAAATTAGGGTTTTGGTTTCAGAGGACACAACTCCAAATTTTTTTGTCGTTCTTGTTTCTAATGGTCTCAATATGTTATAAGGATCATGTGTACCAAGTTTTATGAAGAAATTCATTGTGGAAGTCATCTGTTCACTGGGTAACTTCTTGAACAAGTCAGAGCAAAATCAGGGCATCTGAGGTCCCCAACAATGGAACCAAAGTGTATTTTTCATCAAATTGAAGTTATATGATCTTTATTTGATCATTGAAGTGCTTTTAAGTTCACAAAATTGAAGAAAATTGAGCTAAACCAAAAGTTGCCAAAAATGGAAATGACTTGTAATGGAAACTTTCCATTTTGGGAATGTTTTTCAACCTCCTCTTTCTCAACCAAAAATGCTTCAAATGAAAACTTGTTGGTCATGAAAGTTGTAGATTGGATCATTCCCTTTTCAAAAAGTACAAGAACAAGTCCTAATTCATTATGGAACTCAAGTTATGGCTTGGCAAAGTTGGCAAAAATCACATAATTTTCACTTTCACACCAAAGAGGATTTTTTGCAAATTCACATACCAAGCCATCTTGTGACTTCTAATACACTTATAGGCATCATACAAACATAGTGTATTGCCTAAGAATCATAATTGGCCCAAGGTTCATCTCATTTCATGCCTTGAACTTCAAGAAATTCAAAAGGGGCAGAAACTCTTCAAATTTGCAAAAGGACACAAAACCTCTCATACACTTGCTGAATCATCACAAAACATTTTCCATGGTTCTCCTTGATCTTTGCTGAGCCAGGACATGCCAAAACCAGCTGCAACATGAGCCCATACCTCAAGTACAAGTTATGTTGACATTTTGGCAACTTTCCCATACCAATCACCACAGTCCACCACCCACTTTCTGACATATCAAACATTGTTATGTGGATCAAAAGCAACTCATAACACACATCACACAAGGCTGAAACCTCAGAATCACCAAGTTCCTCAAAATCACCTCAAAAGCAAAAGCTTTCGAAACTCATAGCACACACACTCAAACTCAAAACTTCCTTCATCAATCAACTCACTATCACAAGAGGATCATTTCCCACCCTTTATTGTAGCCTAAAAACACCCAAAACTGAAACACGACTTTTGGCCAGCTGAAGAACAACCACTTAAACCAGCCATTATAAACTCCTTCCAAGCATCAAAGTATCAACAGGAGGATCATTGGAGTCATTTTGCACCAAAGAGGAGGCCAGATAGCTCAGATTGAAGAAGCTCCATCTCAGGTATCCTAAAGAACAAATTTTCCAGAACTTATTTTTCTTGTTATAGAAATGTTCTTTATGCTTTGCTGATCATCATGATGTGTTTACTTTTGAAAATGGTTGAGAAATAAGCTTGTATGCATGCTCTGAAGCTTTTGCAGTTTTTAGGTTTTGATTTGTATCCTTTGATTCAGCCATTAGAAATTAGTTTTGAGGTTAGATTCATGCTTAGGGAGGTGTGTGGAAGTGATCTGGAGCTTTAGAGCTCCAGAAATGGCCTAGGGATGAAGTTAGGTTGTGGGTCCTGCCGGAGATGACGACTGGAGCTAGCTCCGGTCACCTGAAAATGTTTAGGGTTCCGATTAGGGTTAATCAGCGTAATTAGTGAACTTTGAATCTCAGCCCTTTGATCAGTGTTTCCCGCGTGTAATGAAAGTTCAGGATGTGTCCATTAAGTTTTAATTTTGATTAATTAATTAATTAATTAGAATTTAGTCAGTTTGAATTGTGACCATTGGATAGCACGCGTGGTCTTCCCTCCAAACCCCAGTTTGAATCTGATCCATTGGATCAGTTGACCAGCCCCTTTAATTCATTTTTATTTTTATTTTATCCATTTATTTTGTCTAATTTATTTAAAATACTTAGAAAATTCCAAAAATATTTTTCTTCTGCTTTTTGACTTCAAATATTTTTCTTCACCCAAAAACATTTTTATTTTTATTTTTTGCATTTAAAAATCATTTTAAAAATATTTAAATGTTTATTTTAATTAATTAATGGAAATTAATTAATTAAAATACCATTTAGGTTTCCAAAAATTCCAAAAAAATTCACATTGCATCTTAGGACATTTAGAAACATTGTCAAACCATTCATACAAATTTCTTTTTGGTTTTGATTCAACTTTGACATTTTTCTACAATTTAGGGTTCATAAAAATCCCTTTTTGGAACCCTAACTTTGAAAATTCTTTTTTTCCTAACCATGAAGGGTTTGACATTGGTTATTTTTTCATTGTTCTTCATATGGCATGCAGTATCTAGCATATTTTTGTCATAAATGTATCTTGTATTTTCCATTTGATTTACATTTTTCCTCTTAAGGTACCCAAAAACCCTAATTAACTTAGAAAAATCACAACTTTCTTTAGGTTAAGAGTTAGGCCTCCTCCTTTGGGATGTGATATCATATGGGGTTAGGGTTCGTTTGAGTTCATTTGCAATTATTTATCTTGTGATTTGCTTCTGTTTTGACCTTATGCATTTCATGTTGCCTTAAAACCCTAATTTTGCACCCTCGTTTGCATTCATCTTGCATATGCATCCATACATGAACTTTCCATGACATTTCATGCATTCACATGTCATATTAGACATTTTAAGACATATTAGAATCATACTTGATCATTTCTTCATTAATTTGCCATGATTTGCATTTCATTTCATTTCATACGTATACATGTGTTTCATGCTTCCTACATGCTTCATTTGCATTCTTTCTCTTTGTATGAACATTCATGACACTTGACATGCCTTTGCATCATCTTATAGCACCATTTGCATCATGAGTTTGCTTCTGGTTTTGGTTTTACCTTTGCATATGCTTCATTTTCTTTTCTTTCCTTTATGCTAACCTTTTCAGGTGGTAAGTAATTTGAGAAGTGAATTTGCCTTCACTTCTCATTTCTCTTCTCATTCATGTTCATCATCCACTTTCTTTCTCCAAGTTACTTATCTTCTTCAGTGTAGTAAGTAAATTGTTTCTTCTGCTTCTCCTCCTTTCATATGCTTCTTCCATTGGTGGCTTCTCTGAAGATCTCTTGCAAGCCTTACAAACCATAGGAACATCCAAGCATGACAATAATTAGGGTTGTGATTATTCCCCCTTTAGATTTTACCTTTTTGTCTGCTTTGTGTCTCTCTTCTCATCTCATCATTAGAGACTAAACCTTTAAGGCTTTAGGATTTGGAATTATGGTTATACCTGCATCCTTCTCTTAGGATGGAGTGTATAACTTTAATCCTAAGTGTTAAACCCTTAATTTGTTTAAACCACTTAATCAATCCATCTTAATAATCACCAAGACATTGACTTGTAACTTGGGCCTTGCATTAGGGTTCTAATTCTTCCTTTATTGCTTAAGAAGGACTAACCCTAGTGTTAATGGACAAGTCCCCCTCAAGTTGTCTTACAAACCATAAAATTCACTTCTTAATCTCACCCTTAATTAAAATCCACTTTAATAAAGGCTTGTTTTTTCATGAGGTTAATCCCTAATCATGGATTAAGTTGAGGTATCAACTCAACTTAAGTGTGCTCGTCTATTTTCCTTCTATTAGGATGGTGTAATGGGTTCACTAATCTTAGATTATGGCTTAAACTCATTACTTAACACTAAACAAAAACTCAAAAACACCTAAATAATCACAAGTAGGTTAATGATCTTAATCCTACATCATCATGGCAATTAAGTTGAGATGTTTATCTCATACTTAAGGTATTCTCATTATCCCTAAACAAAGGGAGGATATGATGAGTTAACTAACCCTTGGTTTAGACTTAAGCTCATTAACTTATGACAAACACAAAAAAGCAATAACAAAACTGAAAACACAAAAACTAACAATAATCGTCTCCTCAGGGATTCTTTTCTCATCACACTCATTCACAAACGAGAACTCGCTTCTTCCTTCTAATGCAAGACAGTTAGCACTCGAGCCAGACGCGTCATACACTTGAGCATAGACAAGCAAGCAGTTCATCAATCAATTTATCTTTCAGTCTCTTTGAGTCGAACTACGGTGTTCTAACTTCCTCATTGCACGAGAGGATACGTAGGCATAACTTAACGGTTATCGAACAAAAGTCTCTGTGTCTTCCCCTCTCCCAGCATTCTTTTTAAGCCTCATTCCTGAGCACCTCACTTCGCTTTCTTGCACTGACACTTGTATACTCATTCTTTTCCAGCTTTTGCACACAGATAGCACAGACACTACCCCTTTAAACACAAACTTTCAAGTGTGGATCCCGTCGAGTACGACAGACAATCTGGGTGCTAATACCTTCCCAGGTTGTAACCAACCCCCTTTCTCAGTTGCTCTGGTTCGCGACCGTCTTATCCATATCTTTCTAGGTGTATGCAACATTACCTTTCCTTCGGGATAAAAATGGCTAGCTGGTGACTCTATTCATCTTCATCTCATTTTCTCCTCTCGCCGACCGTTCGCGTCTGTACCCTATCTGACCAGGTGTCTTTTAGTGGGAGCGACAGTAGGGAAGAGCTGATGTGTTATGGTCTTGTTGCTTGCTTGAGGTTGCCATTGTTGATGATGGAAGAAGTTTGAGCAAGAAGAAGTTTCCGGGTTTGTAAGAAATGAGAGAGTGAGAGATGTTATGGAAGCGAATGTTTTCCAGAAAACATAAAAGGGGTATTTATATTAGAAGGTGGGAAGAAAACGTTTGAGTTTTTTAAACGGTTATGGCACGTGTCGACGTGTTATTGGACCTGGGAGAGATATTGGATGTTGGAAAAATGTGGCAGACCTGGGTTTATAGAGTTATGGGTATTATGTCCTAGAATGTGGGCTGGAAGTGAAGGGTTGAAGAATCTGATGATTGCTTTTTATGATTTGACAAAAAGTTAGATTTTTGGGAATCAACGCATTTAATGCAATATAAAAGCAAGATCTCAAAGATAAGTGCATTTAATGCAAGACATGGAGTCGAAATGAAGGTTTCGACAGCAAAGATGCTTTCTGCAAATAACAATCGAAATACCTTTGCTGGGGGGTAATTTGTTCGACAGAACATATAAGAATCAATAAAACATATATTTAGAATCCATCCTTTAATATTTAGCACATGTGTCCTAGGACTTGTGTGGTTGGTCCTGCAAGTGACCCTTTTCCAAGGAATTGGTAAACCAGAGGTTGTTCGCCAAAAACACCAGCGAACAAGGTGTAAGAGGGGACTCCTGTATTTGTGAACAATCGAAGTATTTGGATTATGCCTCTAGTGAGATTGGGGATGTTGTTGTTGATACTAATTCTCACCAAGGAATTTAGAGAGAAAGGACAAAGTTGTATACTAGAAATGAGATGTCCATTGTATGTTTACCCGATAGGGATTATGTATTGGAATTGTTTATGGACAAACCAAGTGTTTGCTTGGAACTAGAAACCTTTTGGGGTTGTCGTTGTCATTTTCCTATTGACTTTGTTGTGCGAGTGGAATCGAACCATTCCATTGAGTATTCATGTTGTGACCATAACCGAATGGATGTTCTACTTTGTCGCATGTTGGGTTCTGTGATCTTCATGTTGTGCTCATCTATATTATCCCGTGTTGTGAATGGCGAGCGTTTGTACTCATGTCTGGAAACCGAGAGTGAGAATCATCTTGCAAGATGGTGTGGGTTGGATTGGTAATTTTGAATTGGATTGTTTGTTAACAAAGAGGAATAAGTTTAGCTATGTTCGACTGTTTAGCCTTGAATAGGTAATTGATTAACACGTGACTTTTATGGAGAACTTTACAGAATCGTACCTTCTGAACTGCAAGTTTGTTTTAGTTTTCGTTCGGAGTGTCAGAAAATGAAGTGTTGGATTTTACTTTGAGCATGTTCTAGCAGGCGATAAATGATCTGTATAATTGGTGTGTCATTGTTCCGACTATTTAAAATTTAAGTTGCGAAACTATGCAAGGATCATGAAGTGTTGATCTTTCCGGAAATGTTTTGGTAATGGAAATTATTGTATGGATAAGAGATAAACAATTGGTCGGTTTTAGTATCGTTAAATTCTTTACATCAAATTATGGACTTCGTAAGAGTAATACCTGATGTATGCAGTTGAGCCGCACTCAAAGAGTTGGAGTTTAGGTTACTATCTAGATAAGGGTGAGAGGTGAATATTCTGAAGTTAAGCATGTAAGTTGGATCGTTTAAGGAACGAGGCCCTTGAGAGAAATGGATTCGAACGAGAAGTTTTGTATGATCTTCAAAGGTGAGTATGTAGAATATTGTAGGCAATAGGCAAGTGATGTGGGAAATTGTGAATATACTAAGGATGATTGAGTCTGGTAATGGTGACTCACTAGTTATCGAAATTTCTGTGGCGTGACTGTATTGTTTGTGATGGAGCTCTTGTGTCAACAAAAATCTTGAGTGAATGGAATTTTGTGAAGGGATTTATATGGAGCATAGTAACCATGGTCAGATTGATTAAGGGTAATTGGATAAATTGTTTCGGGTTTAGAATGGAATTGGAATTGTATTTGTTGTGGTTGTAGCAGTACAACCTTGTATCTTTGTTATTGGAGAGTTTGGACGGATGTTGTTAATTATGTAGTAGACAAGTGAATTGTTCTATCATTGCATGTTGCAAGTCCTTATTCTATAGGTTGGTGAAAGCTCCGATGGATAAGTGTTTTCTCCGTAGACTATCAGCTACTTAGTATTGTTTGAGAATTCGTGGTGTCTCCACTATTAATATTTAGAAGCATAATGGATGGAGACAGATAAAAGACTTATGTCAGATTATGGGAATTTGAGGAGATTTATTTATAATTGTTGGAGTAAGAGAATCTTGTTCTAGGTGGGTTGTCTATGGTAGGATACCGAGAGAATGAATCGTCTGTTGTAAATGGTTAAAGTTTTGATATAAGATCGAGTGAAATTGGTAATAAAGTCGTTTAACAACTTTGAAATGGCTTTAGTGATTGAAGGGTTGTAATAAGAGTTTCGTTGGAAAATTGTATGTGGTTAAGATTTTGCCAAGATATCGTGTTAAAGTTTAATTTGAAGCAATAGATGAATTGTGAAAATAGTAAGTTGGAAATTAACCTAATATTGGAAACGAGTGTATGAGTAAGGACGTAAGGTTTGATTTGTTATGAAACGAATAATTTAAGCTGCGAAGTCAAATTGGAATTTGAGTACGCCAGAATATGTGAGAGAATTAAAGATAAGTGTGGATCTAAGACAGTGTTGTAAACAGTCGTTGTGGATGAGTGATGGAAATTCGAGGACGAATTTCAATTCAAGGAGGGGAGGATGTAATACCCCGTATTTAATTAAATGCTCTGGATAATATTAATTAAGATTAATAGGGTTCCGGGTGCTCTGAGAGTTTTAAATTGAAATAATTAGAGCAACCGACGAACTTAAATTAATTAATTAGTATTATCTGACTCAGAGGTTTTATTAAATAACTGACTCCGAGACATTTTCAGATACTTTCAATTTGGACCATTTGTTACCAACTAAAATTTCATAAGTAATTATATTATGTTTTTTTGTTATAAAAGAAAGAAAGAAAGTTGGTAAAGAAGAGAAAGAAGAAGAGAAAGAAAGAAAAGGAAGAGATAAGAAAGAATATGGAGAGAAACCCTAGAAGAGGAAAATGTTGGGATCGCCACCATTTCTTCATCGAATCATCATCTGCATCAAACTCCTCGTCGATTACAAGGTGGGTTTTAGATATATACTTTTATTTCTAGATTTTTAGTGTTCTTGATATTTAGGGAAAAATGCTAGAATTCGTAGAATCAAGATTTTGAACGGTTAAAGTGTCGATTAAATGCTTGTGAATAATCATGTTATGTGTGGAAATAATCAACAATAAGTATGGTGAGGTTACTAGGTGTTATGGGTGAGAAAGAATGGAGTTTAGAAGTGATTTTTCAGGTTCATAGCAGGTACAATCAATTGCAGTAGAGTGCAAATCGATTTCACCATAGTCCAGAAGCGTTTCTGAAATTCTGGGACTGTAGAATCGATAGCAGTAGAGTGCAAATCGATTGCACTCTGTAGCTTTTCAAAAATGAAATTGAAACGGGCGTATGTTTTGAACCGTAAGTTTGTTTTGGTCCCCGTTCGAAGCGTTGGAAAGATATGACAACGTACTATCCAATGGTAAAGGAAAATATTACTTTTGAAGTAGAAAATAATTATTTATTTTGAACCGACTCTTACTCGACTTTTCTGATTAACCGTAATTATGTTAGTTAGGAATTGTGGTATTAATCGAGTTATGGAACTTACGATTAATCATGATGATTAAATGAGAGTAGAGAAAATGAGATCATTATGAGGAAATCTTACTATCAACCAATAGTATGACCTAGTATTGTGACTAGAAATTGTTAGATGGTATGATTTGTGAGATGCTTAGGTTTATCCTAGGTTGTTACATAATCGTTGACGCGTGACATATGGTCCATCGAAAAGTCTAGAGTAAGTCTTGAGGTGGGTATTACACTGAGTCCCACGGGAAGCATCCATAAAGGCTTGAGTTACCGTTAGGATTGAGTAAGTCTTGAGGTGGGTGTCGCTCCCGACAAATGAAACAGGGTCATATGAAGGTACAGACGCGAACGGTCGGCGAGAGGGACAATGAGAACACACAGCCGTGAACTCACTGGAGATGAATAGAGTCGCCAGCTAGGCATTTTTATCCCGGAGGAAAGGCAATGCTGCATAAACCTAGAAAGATATGGATAAGACGGCTTGCGAACCAGAGAGACTGAGAAAGGGGGTTGGTTACAACCTGGGAAGGTATTAGCACCCAGATTGTCCGTCGTACTCGACGGGATCCACGCTTAAAAGATTTGTGTTTTAAAGGGGTAGTGTCGGTGCAATCTGTGTATAAAATAGCTGGAAAGGAATGTACAGGTGTCAGTGTAAAATGTATAAGTGATGTGAAGTATGAAAGTGTCAGTGTAAGAACAAGGTGAAATGCTCAAGATCATGAGGCTAAAGAATGAAGCTAGAAAGAGGGGGAATATACAGAGACTTTTGTTCGATAACTGTTAAGTTATGCCTACGTATCCTCTCGTGCAATGAGGAAGTCAGAACACCGTAGTTCGACCCAAAGAGACTGATAGATGAATTGACTTGTGAACTGCTTGCTGTCTATGCTCAAGTGTATGATCTGTCTGGCACAGATGCAAACTGTCTTGCATTAGACGGAAGAAGCGAGTTCTCGTTTGTGAGTGAAGATGATGAGAAAAGAATCCCGGAGGAGACGATTATTGTTTGTTTTTGAGTTTTCAGTCTTTTATTGCTTTTGAAAGTTTGTCATAAGTTAATGAGCTTAAGCCTAAACCAATGGGTTAGTAAACTCATCACATCTTCCCTCTGATTAGGGGTAATGAGATTACCTTAAGTGTGAAGTCAGATTCTCACACTTAATCACCTTCGGTGTAGGATTAAGGTCATTAACCTACTTGTGATTATTTAGATGTTTTTGGTGTTTTTGTTTAGTGTTAAGTAATGAGGTGAAGCCATAATCAGGGATTAAACAGACTCATTACACCATCCTAATAGAAGGATAATAGATGAGAATGTTTAAGCTGAGGAAAGCTCCTCAACTTAATCCATGATTAGGGATTAAACCCATGACAAAACAAGCCTTCGATTAAGTGAATTTTATTTAATGATATGGTGATGAAGTGATTTTTATGATTTGTAAGACAACTTGAGGGGGACTTGTCCATTAACACTAGGGTTAGTCCTTCTTAACCACTTAAGGAAGAATTAGAACCCTAATGCAAGGCCCAAGTTACAAGTGTGATGTCTTGATGATTATTAAGTGAATTGATTAAGAGATTTAAACACATTAAGGGTTCAAGACTTAGGATTAAAGTTATACACTCCATCCTAAGAGAAGAATGCAGGCATAAGCTTAATCATAAAGTCTTAAAGCCTTTAGGGTTTAGTCCCTGATTATGAGATGAGAAGAGAAGACTCAAGAGAGACACAAAGGTAAAGACTATGGGGGAGACTAATCAAAACCCTAATTCATTGTCATGCTTGGTTGATCCTAAGGTTTGTGAGGTTTGCAAGAAGAATCTTCAAAGGAGCCACCAGGAAGCAGATGAACAGGATCAGGAGAAGCAAGGCAACTTGCTTCATTCAAGAAGTCAAGTCACCTGAAGAAAGAAAGTGGGAGGAAGAAGAATGAGCAAGCTCAAATTCAAACACAAGTAGAAATGCAGCAATGGATGCAAGAGAGATGAAAAGAAAGATTATGAGAAGTGAAGGCAAATTCACTTCTCAAGTTTACTTACCACCTGAAATGTTAGGAAGAAATGCAATGCAATGCAAGATGAGATGAAATGACATGATGCTAAACAAAACCAGAAGCATGTTGATGATGATTATGATGTTATGAGGTGCTGCACACATTAGGCAAGACATGGAGATGCTCATACAAGATTATGAATGCAAATGATGCAAGCTAAGGAGCATGAACAAGCATGGAAAGTTATGAAGCATACAAGACAAATGACATGGCAAATGTGCAATGCAATGATCAAACATGTTTTCTATATGTCTTAAGATGTCAAATGAATCACAGGCATGCACAAAATGCAAAGACAAGTCATGTTATGCAAGAGAATGCAAGTAGGATGCAAGTGAAAGCCCAAATTAGGGTTTATGAAACAAACATCAAACAAAAACCAAAAACAGAAGTAAACCCTAAGATAAAAAATGGAAAATGGCACTCAATGAAACCTTAAACCTATAATGAACTACTGCCCAAAGGGGAACTCTCAACTCTTAACCAATCTCAAGATATGATTTTTACAAGTTATTAGGGTTTTTTAGGGTTCTTAACAAAAGAAATGCCAAACAATTGGAAAATGCAAGATCAAATCATGGCCATTTTATCTTAGAAACTACATGCCAAACACAAAACAATGCAAGAAGAATCAATGTCTCAACCTTCTCCAATAGGCAGAAATGAATTTTTGAACTTGTGATCAAAATAATGCACAAAATATGATTTAATTCAATGAAAAATTCTTAAAATGCAACAAGATCAAAAAAGAAATTTGGTTTGAAGGTTGGACAATGTTTCTAAATGTCTTGGAACATTTCATGAATTTTTTTGTAATTTTTAAATACCTAAAAGTATTTTTAATTAATTAATTCCCATTAATCAATTAAAAATAATCTCTTAAATATTTAAAAATACTTTTTTTGATGATAAAAATAAAATAAAAATATTTTTGGGTCTTAAAAATTAATAAAACTTTTAAGAAAAAGTTTCATAATTTTTAAGACATTTTTGCTATTTTAAAATAATTATACAAGTTAATTGAAATAAAATGAAATAAAAACAAATAAAAATAAAAGTAAACAGAATGAGAGGCTGAGATGCAATCTGGGGAGGAGACAGTTGACCACGCGCCAAATCCAGTGGTTCAGATTCAAACTTCTTAAATCCAATTAATTAAACTAATTAAACCTAATTAGGGTTAATGACCACATCTGGACCCTTCATGCGCGCGGCAAGTCAACGGGTCAGAGCAATCCTACGGGTGAAATTCAAACTAACATTAATGACCTGAGATTAGGGCTTAATGACTCAGGCTGCCGGAGAAGACTTCCGGTCGTCTTCTCCGGCCAGCTCCCTCCCTGAGAAACTTCAAACTTCCTAAAAACGTATCAAAAATGAAAAATAAGAACTGGGAAGTGTTCCTCACCTCCTCACGAATCAAACCCCTATCCTAAAACAAATTTATTCTTCCTAAACAAACTGAATCGAAGAGAACAAGTTCTAGGGCACGCAGGTTTCAGAGACAAATTAAACTCTCAAATCAAAGCCATTTTCAAAACCAATGATACCAGGATGATCAGTGAAGCACATAGAACAAGTTTGTAACAAGAAAAACAATTTCTGGAAAAATAAATTTCAGGCTACCTGAGATTCGAAGCTTTCAGTTTGAGGACTTTCTGGCCACTTCCTTCAGTGCAAACTACTCCACTTGGTCCCCAGAAGATGTTTGAATGCTCAAAGAGAATTTAAGTTGGCTGGATAGTGAGTTTCGAAAGCTCCTGCTTCAGCTCAGTCAGAAATGGCAATGGAGTTTCTGGAGGTTTCTGGCCATGGTGAGGGGTTGTTTGTGATCCTGAGGGTGAATGGAGAAGGTCTGGAGTGTTTGTTTGGATGTTTGCAAGCTGTGGTGAGAGTTTCGAAGAGAAATGCAGCTTGGGGTGAGAAATGGCTATGGAGTATTCTGGTTGTTTCAGGCTTGGGTTCTTGGTGCTTTGTGGTCTATGGAGCAAGGTGAGTTGAATGGTGAAGTTGGCTTGGGTGTTTTTTGGCTGTGGAGGCAGATTCGAAGGAAGTTGCAACTTGGTAGGTTTTTGTGAATGTGATCAATGAGAGAGCTTCAGCCTTGCTTAGTACTTGGAATGGCTTGCAAAATGATGTTATTTTAATCCTATAGGTCAGATGATGTGACCTGGCCTATAGTGATTGGTAAGTTTACTTTTGCATAAAGTCCAACTTTGTGTAAGGCAAGTATGGTGAGGTGCTAGGCAAGTACAATGGGCATGGGCTGCGCAGCATGATGAGTGTGTGAGGCTAGCTTGATTCAAGGACCAATGCAGCAAGTTGGTGAAGAGAAATGAGTGGTTTTGCAACTTGTTATAACTTTGGTTCACATGTGATTTTCTTGTTCCAAAAGTCATGAAACATGAGCAATGCCTAGTTCATTCTGAATTTTAGGACTTATATGATGTTTGTGTGCTGGTTTGTAGTGAATTAGAAGTCACATAATGCATTGGTTCATGACTTTGCAAAATTTCCAAATGAGGCATGCCTTGAAAATCAATGATTTTTGCCAACTTTGCATTGCCATAACTTTTGATCCAAGAAGCATTTGATCATGTTCTTGTATTTTTTGAAAAGGGAAAGATGAGATCTACAACTTTCATGACCAAAGTTTTTCCATTTGAAGCTTTTTTGGATCAAGAATCAAAGCTTGAAAAATGACCTAAAATGAGGCATTCTTGAAAAGTCAACTATGCCCAAAAAGTCAACATTTGCAAAAAACCCTAAATTCTTGATTTCTATGAACTTCAACATTCTTCCATGATCAAATAAAGATCATATACACTCAAAATGATGAAGATCACCCATTGGTTGGGTCATTGGGGGCCTCAGATGCCCTGATTTTACACTGACTTGTCTGAAAAGTCAACCCTTGATCAGATGACTTCCCCATGGAATTTCTTCATGAAAATTGATATGCATACTCCCTATACCATATAGAGACCAGTGGAAACAAGAATGACCAAAAAATTTGGAGTTATGGCCTCTGAAACCAAAACCCTAATTTTAGGTCAACTGTGCAGTTCATCCTGGCTCTGCATCCACTCAAACCCTAGTTCTTGTGATTCCTTTGCAATTTTGACTTTGAGGAGATGGAATATGATTTAAGAACACACATGGACCCCTTTGAAGTGATTGGTGGCCTTTGGGGTGGCTCAGGATGCCCTGAGGTTGCTCAGATCACAAACCCTAGGTGCAGATGCCTTAGAAACTATGCAGTGAATCAAAAATGAGATGTGAGATGATATGATTGTGCTTATGCATATGAGGATGATCACAAGCCATGGTGTGAATGGGTGAGGGCAAATTTGGGGTGTTTACAGCTGCCCCTATTCAAACATGAGTTAACTGTGCAGGATGTGAGCTATGGCTTAACAGGCAAACAGGATAACTTGTGGTTGAATACCAAAGACAGTCCAAAATTTGCACTCACAGAATGAAGAAGAAAAGGGATATAGATTTCAAAAGGAAAATAAAGTATATTGTAAAGGTGCGGAAAACAAAGCGATGACGGGGACGGCCGACATGCTGGGGATAGAAGGTAAAGCCAAGACGGGGACGGCCGACTAGCTGGGGAAAAAAAATCATGATGGGGACGGCCATCAAGATAAAGCTGTAAAATTCTCTGAGGATTTAATGAAACATGACGGGGACGGCCGTCAGGTTCATAAAGGTAAAGCAAACAACGATGGGGACGGCCATCGGGCTAAAAAGGAAAAGGGACCACGACGGGGACGGCCATCGGGTTAAAGAATAAATGAAATAAACAGATGATGGGGTACGGCCATCAAAGGTGAAGGACGATCACCTAGCAGGGGACGGCTGCTCTGTTGGGGATAAAAGGAATATGATGGGGACGGCCATCAAAGGTGGAGGACGACCACCTGGCAGGGTACGGCTGCCGAAAATAACAACGATGGGGACGGCCATCGGATAGAAAAGGTCAACGATGGGGACGGCCATCGGACGAGCATGATGGAGGACGACCATCAAGAAGTGGAGGACGACCACTCAGCAGGGTACGGCTGCTCTCGGGGCTTATCATAACACAGGACGAGTGTTAGATAACCAAAATCAACAATGGGGACGGCCATTGGATAAAATGATGAAGGACGATCATCAAAAGGTGGAGGACGACCACCTAGCAGGGGGCGGCTGCTAAATATCAACGATGGGGACGGCCATCGGATGAGCATGATGGAGGACGACCATCAAGAAGTGGAGGACGACCACCTAGCAGGGTACGGCTGCTCTCAAAGTTATCATAACACAGGATGAGTGTTAGATAAAAAGGAAATTTGCTTTGTTGGCGATCTACTGGGGAATAGTAAACACGGACGAGCGTTTACATCCAAGAAACAAAAGGTATAAGTGTTTGGTATTGCGTATAGATTAGAGATGCGGACGAGCATCCTTAGACTATGATACGAACGAGTATCATGTAGAAACAAACTGACACATGTTCAGAGATGATGATACGGACGAGTATCAACGGGTTAACAAAGAACACGGACGAGTGTTGAATTTGACGGGACTCTTCTGGGGAGAGCAGATACAGACGAGTATCTATATCCAAGAAGACATAAGTGTTTGACGCGGTATATGGATTGAAGATGCGGACGAGCATCCTTAAGACTATGATACGGACGAGTATCACGTAGAAACAAACACTCGACGCAATGTTCTGAGATGATGGTACGGACGAGTACCAACTGGTTAACAAAGAACAAGGACTAAATGTCGAATCTGTGGGGATATAAGTGATATACACAAGATACGGACGAGTATCCGTATGAGTGTAACATGAGTAGTGAGCCTGAGTATTGTATAGATGAGTGTTTTATCTGTTGGGGAGACTGACACGGACGGGCGCCAAGAGAGAAAAGTACAATATGAGCAAGTATCTGCTATACAAAGTCTAAGCGACTGCGCTGGGGATATGACACGGACGGGTGTCAGGAAAGTGTATATATAAGTATAAGTGAGTGCAAAGAGGATGTCTTTGGCTTTCTGCTGGTGATGTGACACGGACGGGTGTCCAAAGGTGTATATACTGGTGTTTGTGATTTGTGAGGCAACTGCTTTTGCTGGGACCCTGGTGGGGGATTTCTGTATAATGATGATGAACGGTTTGTTATTCATAGGTGTTCTTATTCACAACATGACTTATGATTATGCTATGCATTTGATTTTTGCCGTAATGCTCCGTATTAGACGGAATGCTACGCTCTGAGGGGATAATATGATGCGGATGCTATGATTATGCAAAGAGGCAAAGACCCGGGATTCGGATCCCGTTGCTGCGAAGATCTCTGGTTGATCTGCCAAAGTGGACATCCCAGCTGGGGTGGGATCATTGGTAGATCTAATGATGTATCTGCTTGGGGACATAGGCCACCGATTGACATATCCTTATAATATGGGATCCAGCTGGGGTTTGTAGAAGCTTTCTTCACTCTGTTGTGATCTTCTATGCGTTGCTCTTCTGGATAGAGGCTGGAACTCTGTGGGGAGATGATTCCCTGACTCCTGTACTCAACTGAGGATGAAATGGCAACTCGGCTGGGGATAGCAACAAGAGGCAACTCAGCTGGGGATAGAGCATTTCAGATGCTGAGATTGAGTGTATGTTGATTTGACAACTTTGCTGGGGAAGTGGGCACCTCCCAGTGCCACGTGGGAGATAGACCGAGTTGATAATGATTTGCCAGCTTGCTGAGACGTAATTTGCATGCCCCAGGTTGCGTTCTGGATACCTGCAATCCTGCAAAGATAAGGAGACGCACAAAAGGTCCCAAGGTATCCTTTACTGGATTCCGTCATAGGAGTTAAGTACTTTTGAGAGTAAGTATATTCCCTGTAAGCATGTGTTTTTTTATTTTTTAGAGAAAAACATCTGTACTTATGCAACTAGTTTTTTAGAGACATCAGACATCCTTTGTAAATAAAAATGTACAAAACGAAACATGACTGAAAAATCTAATTTTATTAATTCATGTGCCCTGAATTGGCAAGATACAGTCAAAGAAACAAGTCTCCTAAAATAAGGAGATTGTTATAAATTGAGAAATAAAATGCTGGCGGTGTTGGCGACGCTTTGAGGAGCTCCCTCTTCTGCTATGACTCGTATGAGAATGACGTTTTTCTCGTCTTGCTTTCTGAAGAAGGCTGATTCTGATTGAAGCTTGATCGTTTCAAGGCTTTCCAAGTTGTGACAATACAGACGAATTCAGAATGCAGTTGTTCGCTTATTCCCTTATTTTGCATGGATCGCCCTTTCGGGTTTTCAATCCATCGGGATACCCATTTTTGCCTGAGCTGTCCGATGCGGCTTTTCAACTCAGCGGGTGTACATTTTTCATTTATTTCCCTTATTTTTGCCCGAGTCTTTTATTCTGTTTTTGACTCGCCGGGATGCCCTATTTTTGCCTGGACTTACATTCTGTTTTTATGTCCAGCGGGTCATTTTATGCGAAGTATTTTTTAACCGCATCTGAATTCACAGGGGACGGGAAATCTTCACCATCCATGGTGCTGAGCATTAGTGCTCCACCAGAGAAGACTTTCTTTACAACGAATGGTCCTTCATAATTTGGAGTCCACTTGCCCCTGTGGTCTGTATGAGGAGGGAGGATTCTCTTCAGCACAAGATCCCCTACTTGGTACTCTCGATGCCTGACTTTCTGATCAAAGGCTTTCTTCATTCTTTTCTGATACAACTGCCCATGACAGATTGCGGCCTATCTTTTCTCTTCTATCAGACTCAGTTGTTCGTATCGGGCCCGAACCCATTCTGCTTCACTCAGTTTGACATCCATTAATACCCGTAACGAGGGTAATTCAACTTCAACAGGCAGGACCGCTTCCATACCATACACAAGTTGATACGGGGTTGCCCCAGTGGATGTCCTGATTGATGTGCGGTACCCATGCAAGGCAAATGGTAACATTTCATGCCAGTCTTTGTATGTGATTACCATCTTCTGCACAATCTTCTTAATATTCTTATTCGCTGCCTCAACAGCGCCATTCATCTTTGGCCTGTAAGGAGAAGAATTGTGGTGTTGGATCTTGAAGTCCCGGCACAGCTCTGCCATCATTTTGTTGTTTAAGTTAGAACCATTATCAGTAATGATTCGCTCGGGCACTCCATACCGACAGATGATATCTCTCTTCAGAAATCGGGCTACCACTTGCCTTGTAACATTTGCATATGAGGCTGCTTCAACCCACTTGGTGAAATAATCAATGGCGACCAGGATGAATCTGTGACCATTCGAAGCAGTTGGCTCAATCTTGCCAATCATATCAATGCCCCACATGGCAAAGGGCCAGGGTGAAGACATTATGTTCAAAGGATTGGGAGGCACATGCACCTTATCTGCATAAATCTGGCATTTATGGCATTTTCTGGCGTAAGCACAACAGTCTGCATCCATTGTGATCCAGTAATAGCCTGATCTTAACAATTTCTTAGCCATTGCATGTCCTCCAGCATGGGTACCAAAAGAGCCTTCATGCACTTCATGCATCAACAAATCTGCTTCCGTCTTGTCAACACATCTGAGGAGTACCATATCAAAGTTCCTCTTGTATAAAGACCCATCAGTGTTCAGAAAGAAACTTCCAGCAAGCCTTCTCAAGGTCTTCTTATCATTGGAAGATGCCCCAGGTGGGTATGTTTGATCCTCCAAGAAGCACTTAATATCATGGAACCAAGGCTTATCATCTTTGACAACATCTGCCGCGAATACATATGCTGGTCTATCAAGTCTCGATACTGAAATCTGAGGTACAAAGTTAGCAGCTTGAACTTTGATCATGGACGAAATGGTAGCAAGAGCATCTGCAAACTGATTCTCATCCCGAGGGATATACTCAAGTTTGACTGTTGTGAAGAAAGTCAATAACCTTCTTGTATAATCCCTGTAAGGTATCAGATGATCCTGATGTGTATACCATTTCCCATTGGTCTGATTGATTACCAAAGCTGAATCTCCGAATACGGTCAATGTCTTGATCCTGAGGTCAATAGCTTCCTCAAGACCCATAATGCAAGCTTCGTATTCAGCTTCGTTGTTAGTGCAGTTGAAAGTGAGTTTTGCCGAGAAAGGCATGTGAACTCCTTTAGGTGTAATGAGTACTGCGCCAACACCACGGCCATTCATGTTAACAGCCCCATCAAACATCATAGTCCATTCTTCCTCCGGGTCAGGCCCTTCAGTGTGAACAGGCTCTTCGTGATCTTTTGCTTTAATGAACATGATGTCTTCATCAGGGAAGTCAAACCTCATAGGCTGGTAGTCATCAATGGGTTGCTCAGCAAGATATTCAGATAGTACACTGCCCTTGATGGCTTTCTGAGATGTGTACTGTATGTCGTATTCTGTGAGAATCATCTGCCATCTTGCAACCCGTCCGGTAAGAGCTGGCTTCTCGAAAATGTACTTAACTGGATCCATTTTTGAGATTAATAAGGTAGTGTGGGTCAACATATACTGCCTCAGTCGGCGAGCAGCCCACGCTAAAGCACAGCAAGTTTTCTCGAGCAGTGAATAACGTTGTTCACAGTCGGTAAACTTTTTGCTTAGGTAGTATATTGCATACTCTTTTCGACCAGACTCGTCATGCTGACCTAGTACACACCCCATCGACTCTTCTAACACTGTCAAGTACATAATCAGAGGTCTTCCTTCTACTGGAGGCATGAGGATTGGAGGTTCTTGTAAGTACTCTTTGATCTTGTCAAAAGCCTTCTGGCAATCTTCGTTCCACCTGACCGTTTGTTCTTTTCTTAACAACTTAAACAAGGGTTCGCAGGTTGCTGTGAGGTGAGATATGAACCTTGAAATGTAGTTCAATCGACCTAAGAACCCTCGAACTTCTTTCTCAGTTTTCGGCGCAGGCATTTCTTGAATAGCTTTGACTTTATCAGGGTCAACCTCAATCCCTTTCTCGCTTACAATAAAGCCCAGCAATTTACCGGATCGCACCCCGAATGTGCATTTGTTGGGGTTCAACTTCAATTGGTACTTCCTCAGTCGCTTGAACAACTTCAGCAGATTCACCAGGTGATCTTCCTCTGTAAGGGACTTGGCAATCATGTCATCCACATAACATTCGATTTCCTTATGGATCATATCGTGGAATAATGTCACCATAGCCCGTTGATATGTTGCACCAGCATTCTTGAGCCCAAATGGCATTACCTTGTAACAGAACGTGCCCCAAGGTGTAATGAAAGTTGTCTTCTCCATGTCTTCAGGTGACATCTTAATCTGATTATATCCTGAAAATCCATCCATGAAGGAGAATACCGAGAACTGAGCCGTGTTATCCACCAATACATCAATGTGAGGTAATGGGAAGTCATCTTTCGGGCTGGCTCTATTCAGATCCCGATAGTCAACACACATTCTTACTTTGCCATCTTTCTTAGGCACAGGCACTATATTAGAAACCCACGGCGGATAGCTAGTTACAGCAAGGAACCCGGCGTCCCATTGCTTTTGTACCTCTTCCTTGATTTTCATAGCCATGTCTGGGCGAGTTCGGCGCAGCTTCTGTTTGACCGGTGGGCATTCTTCCCTCAAAGGCAGCTTATGCACAACAATGTCGGTATCCAATCCTGGCATATCTTGATACGACCAAGCAAACACATCAACATACTCTTGAAGCAGATCTATCAGTTGTCTCTTCACTGAGTCTTGCAGGCAGGCCCCGATTCTAACTTCTTTCACGTCTTCATCTGTACCAAGATTGATCACTTCAACCTCCTCCTGATGAGGGGTAATAACCTTTTCCTCTTGCCTTAACAACCTGGCTAGCTCTTCAGGAAGCTCATATTCTTCATCAACCCCTTCATCAGCTTGATTGATTGGATTGTCAAAGTCATACGATGTCATAGCCGTGCTGTTGTCGGTGCTGTCAGGAAGGCACTCTCTGCAAGGGTTAAGTTTGTTCATTTTAGTAATTGATTTTAATCTTGCTTTAGAAAAAAGAGTGAAATGAAGTTATCATTTTGAAAACACCGCCATTTATTTTTGTACAAAAAGAAAAATGGAAAAACAGTGAGCAGAAAAGAAAAAGACTCGTTTGCAAAAAGATGTCTGATATTTCATTAATTTAATCTTGTTTGCACAAAAGTACAGATGGCCCTGATTACAAAATGAGTCTTGTCATCTTGGGCAAGATGCAAGACTTTGATGCATGCTATAAAAATACAGGAAATAATAATTACTCTGCATGAGTAACTCTTATAATTTCCTGGGAAGACCAGTTCGAGACACTGCTCCCCGGGATCTTTGGACGAATCCAATTCTCCAGATTGCGCTCCTCTTCCAGCTCATCTTCCAAACAGTTGATAGCATCGGGGGTGAGCATCCCCCCACTGACAAAACCAGGCTCTTCAGCAGCCTTTGCTTGATGTTGAGTTGGTCTGTAACCCAACCCAAACTTGTCTTCTTTTTTCTCCACCGATAGCAGTTTGCCCCAGCCTTGGGCAGTTCCTTCCTCAACAACCTTCCGGGCTTGTTGGTATGATGACATTGGAGTACCAGATACAGCAGATGCCTCATTCACATTCAAAGCTTCAAACCCCTGGCTCATTGTTTCATGGATCTCCCCATCCATTTCAATGTACTTATAGGTTGCCAGGTGGCTGACAAAAATGTCCTCCTCTCCACAGATTGTGACAACTTGGCCTTCCCACTCAAATTTTAACTTTTGGTGAAGGGTAGACGTTATTGCGCCGGCGGCGTGAATCCAGGGTCTACCCAACAAACAGCTGTAGGCGGGCTGAATGTCCATCACATAAAAGATAGTTTTAAAGGTCTGTGGGCCAATTGTCACGGGCAGCTCAATCTCTCCCAGCACCGATCTCTTAGAACCATCAAAGGCTCTTACTACCAGGTTGCTGGGTCTCAATGCCAAACCATCATATTCCAACTTCACCAGAGCCTTCTTCGGTAAGACATTCAGGGAAGAACCTGTGTCCACCAGCACATGAGAAAGGACAGCTCCTTTGCATTCCATGGTTATGTGCAAGGCTTTGTTGTGATTGCGGCCATCCGCTGTCAAGTCAGAATTGGTAAACCCTAGCCCATTGCTAGCAGTAACATTTCCAACCACGGTTTCCAATTGGTTGACAGTAATCTCTTCAGGCACGTAAGCTGCGTGCAAGACTTTAAGTAGTGCATTCCGATGGGCTTCGGAGCACATAAGCAGTGAGAGGATAGAGATTTTGGATGGCGTCTGGTGAAGTTGATCCACAATTTTGTAATCACTCTTTTTGATGATCCGCATAAACTCATCAACTTCCTGATCGAATGGAGTCTTCAGGGCTTCCTTAACAGCTTGATCTTCCTGCACCGGGCTCTTCCCTTTTGCCTTGGCAGCAGCTTCTGCTTCGGCTGTAGGTCTTTGGACTGGTGGAGCGAAGAGACGTCCGCTTCGGGTGAAGCCTCCGCCTCCCCCCACATTATCTACTTGTGGTGCAGGTGCTGATGTTTCAAGAGTGATTCTTTTTCCTTCGCAGTATACGTCAGAGCCATAGTGCCAAGGGATGGCCCTATTGCTTTCATATGGTACTGGTCCAGGCACCGTGACAGTGACTGGACTGATTGCTGCTGCTGAAGGGACTGTGATTGTTTGTGGATCATAAAAGATTGTAACTGGTGCTCTGGCGGGAGCAGCACCTTCTGAATGGTAGGCGGAATTATTTTCAGGATCGTAGAATATGGTAACAGTAGAGACATCTTCATGATTGATTGCTGGTGTTGTAGGAGGTGTTGTTGGAAGGACTGATGTTGTTGTTGATGGAGATTCGAAATGGAATGAAGCTGAAGTTGTAGCAGGAGAAACTGTTGAAAACTGATCATTTGGAAGGACAGGTGAAGTACTTGTTGATGTTGCTGGTGAATTGTCGGGAATAATAGTTGCTGCATTTGTAGGAGGTTCTGGAACCGTTGCTGATGAAGTTGTTGGGTTCGTCGGGAATGATGTAGTGATCTGTAGCAGGCCACTCTGAATAAGGCTGTCAATGCCATTCCTCAGGTCCTCACACCCATTCCATGAAATATTGCAGTAGGGGCACCCTAGTTCACACCCCGGAAATATCTGGTTTTCACGGAGTTGAGCTTTGATTTCCACCAATGGTGTCCTGATCTGATCCACACTGGTTATTAAATAAGACGGTTGGTCTTCTTCAATAGCGTTAATTCGAGGACCACCATGGTTTGGCATCGGGTTTTTATTGACATTGGGTGGAGGTGCAAAATTCAGAGCCTTGGAGTCTACCAAGTCTTGTACCTTCATATGCAGAGCCCTGCATTTTTCTGTACTGTGACCAGGTGCGTTTGAATGAAAAGCACACCTAGCATTAGAGTCATAGTTTCTTGGTAGACTGTTGGGATCAGGAGGTGCCAACGTTCTTAGCTCAACTAGGTTGAGTTTCAGAAGTTGTAGCAGCAAGGCAGCATACGGCATTGGGATCGGGTCGATTACTCTATTAGCTTGGGATGGCCTTTGTTGGAATGGCCTCTGTTGATTGTTGTTGTTGGTGTTGTTGCTGTTGTAGTTTCTTGGAGGATATTGATTCTGCTGATACTGAGGTTGTTGTTGGAAGTTTTGCTGAGGAGGTTGATAGACAGGTTGAGGATGAGCTGGAGCAGGGATGGTGACTGCTGTTATGGACCTCTGAGCATATTGGGGCCTACCCCTGTTTGAATGGATGGCATTGGTCTCGCCAGTTCTTCTCGGGCCTGCAAAAGGCTTTCTTGTACTACTGGACGAGCTTGCACCGTTGTCTGAGATCTTTCCCATTTTTAACAAGCTTTCAATTCTCTCCCCGGCTATGACAACATCTGCAAAGCTAGTGGAAGAGAAAGCTGCCAACCTGTCAATATATGTTCCCTGAAGGGTGTTCATGAACATATCTGCCATTTCCCGTTCAGACATAGGTGGTTGAACAGCAGCAGCCAGTTGCCTCCACCTTTGAGCATATTCTCGGAAGCTCTCCCTTGACGACTGTGACATTCCCATTAGGAGAGTCCTGTTGGGTGCCATGTCTAGATTGTATTGATACTGTCTAATGAAGGCCTCTGCCAGGTCCTTCCAGCATCTAATTGTTGCTCTTGTCAGATGGGAATACCACTCCCTCGAAGCTCCAGTCAAGCTATCTTCAAAATAGAACATCCACAATTTCTCATCCATTGTATAGGCCTTCAGCCTTCCCAGAAATGATTGTAGGTGAGTCCGGGGGCATGAAGTCCCATTATACTTTTCGAAACAAGGAGGCTTGAACTTATGGGGGATCCTGACCCCGTCTACCAAACCCATGTCCATAACGTCGAAACCCAAAGAATTTTGAGATTCTAAGGACCTCAACTTCTCAGCTATTTCTTCCAACCGTCTATCATAAGTTTCCTCTCCAGCACCCATTACTGTGAACTGGTCTTCTTGAGGGTCTTCTTGAAGTACCCTGGCTGCAGTGGCTGTCCCTTGAACATTTGCAGGAATGTTAATCTCAGGATGTAGATGTGGGCCAAACACAGGAGGGTTAACATGGGGTTGCACCCGTTCATTGTTACTTGTGCCAGCAGTTCCCACATGGGGCTCATCTTGATTCCTCCCCTCTACCAAAGCTCTGAGCCTCTCCTGGCTTTGAGCTAAATTGTTCATCACTTCCATGAATTGTGTTATCTGAGTTCTCATCTCCAACCTTTCGTTGGCCATCTGGTTTCTGACCTCCGTAAGGTCCTGCTGCATCTGATCCATCTGAATTCCCGGAAGGTTGTTTCTAGTTGGGTACCTGTGTGGCCTGTTGAGGGGAAATACCCGGCGGCGAGCAATAATTCCTGAATATCACAACAGAGGTTAGTAACAACAAAACAAAACCCTACAAAACACACAAAAGGGTTAGTATGCAATGCAGTTATGCTTATTTGCTCTCAAGGTATCTGGTTTGGTCTTCAGTTTTGACCCTTCCAGACCCTTGAAGATGTTGCTGTTGAAGTTGCTTTCGAAATAAACCCAGATGGAAACTAACACAAATATATTACAGAAAGTGAAATAATACATCTTGTTCATTTTACAACACCAGCCCTCTAAGGAGTCAAAATACATCACAAAAAAAAAGTACATGGAATAGGAATAACAACAAGCAAATGATCAAACCCCAAGGCCAAACTCATCCTCACGAACTTCCTTAAGAAGTGCTTCGGTCACAGGATCAGCCGGACGCTCCGTGAGACCTCTGATGAGAAGGTTTCTTGCTGCAACAGCTGCAGTCAACTTCTTGTTCTGACTTTGGTCCTTAGACCTCTTCACTCCAGCTCTGATTTCTAACTCTGATATTTCCTTCTGGGCTGCTGCCAGGGCTTTTTCCATCTGCTCCATCTTGTCCTGAACTCTCTTGTCTTCCAGGGTACGAGCCTCGGTGATCCTGACCCACCGGGCTTGACTCTCCTTCAAATACAAGTCTGTCCTTGCTCTTTGGAACTGGGCTTCTTTGCAAGCATTCTTCAGAATTTGTTCACCAGCTCTAGACTTGTTGATATAATCCCCAGACTTTTCAATCTTAGCCAGATGCTCTACTCTCAACTTCTCCAATCTTTCAATCTCCCTCACACCTTCACTCCTCTCCCGGAGGGTCTTCTGCAAAGCCTGGGTTAACTTCTCATTTCTTTCCTTCAAGCTCTCAAACTCCTCCAGACTGATAGTGGCAGGGGGTGGTGCTGAAGATGACTCAGGCATGTCTTCTATGGTGAAGGGCATTCCAGAGAATTGGGCCCTGGCATGGGACCACTCACAATATTGGACTGATGCCACATTATTGCATTTCCCCAGAGTGGTGATTCCCTTGGTTTGAACATGATCCCAGGCCCAGGCAGCCTGCCTAACAGTTGCCAGACTAATCTTGTTCTCACAGTAGAGGGTCTCAACCAAGTCTTGCTCCCTGGGAGTATGGACCAGTGCATAGCCTAATTGCCTCCTGAACAGCAGAGGGTTGTAATTGATACTTCCCTTGACCCCTATTAAAGGCACATTGGGAAAGTGCCCACAGCTTGTAATGATATCTCTGCCCTTGGTGCTTTGAGTACACCATCTGATGTCTGCTGAAGTGAGAGTAGTGAGCCTCTTAGCCCAGTTGCTTTGCTGATGAGGATTTAGGAATGCATCTGTCCTGGGTAGATGCTTAAGAAGCCAAGCATGGAATAATGGAGCACAAATCCTCACTAATCTTCCCCTCTGTTTCTCATTCCTCTGGTGCACTGAGTAATAGAGATCTCCTAGCAAAGTTGGCACTGGGTTCTTCAGGATGAACAAATGGATTGCATTCTTGCTGATGAATCGAGGCTCATCTGCAAACAACACAATTCCATATACACTTAAGGCCAACAGAGCACAAACAGCTCTCCACTCCCCCAGGGAAGCCTTCAGACTAGCTTGAGAAATCAGGAAGTCAAGATGAAAACCAGGGATCCCAGCTTTAGAGGTCATATGCTGCTCAATCAAAGCAGGTTCCAGGTGCAGAGCTTTTGCCACCTCTCCATTGCTGGGAAAGACCATTTCAGGGTTGAAAGGGATTTCCCTCTTGATAGGCAAACCAATCAAAGATGAGTATTCTTCTAAAAGAGGCCCCATCTGAAAGTCTTGAAAGGTGAAACATCTCAATGGGGGATCATAAAACTGAATGCAGGTGTGGATGAGGCTCCTCTGTGAAGGGTCCAGATCCATAACCATGTCCAGTATATCTCCAAAACTCTCCCTGAACAAGGGTATGTGATCTGGAGTGGTCAGGGTTTGGATCCTCCTGATGTCTGATAAGTCTGGTTGGAAGAAATGATAGGTGATGTTGCTTTTCTTTGGAGCCATGATGCTGAAGACTGAGTAGAGTGCTGATGAAGATGCTGAGGAGTGGGCCACTGGCTGGCTAGTGCAAGTAACTGAAGTATATGGTTGACAAGCTGAAGCAAGTACTGGTGGAGATAGGTCAATAATGCAGATGGGGTCAAAACCAAAACCAGATGAGAATGGATACCCTGAAACACAAATAAGCAAATGTTAATATGATGCAATGAGTATGTATGCAAATGAAATGCAAGGGTTTGTGACTGAGCTGGATCTGATTAACTGCCTTGATATAGATCCATGTGTGTTTAAGAATTCCAGATGGAGGCCTAAAAATCCAGTAACCAGGGTGGGGGACTCAAATAAAGAGCCACAAGTCCAAGGTTTTAGAATCACAAGAACTGTCCAACATGGAGTATTCTTAACAAAGTCAAAGTAACAGGGTATTCTGAGGTCAAGGTACCTGCAAACCTGTAAACAGCCCAACCCCCTCACAGGTGGTGATCTAGAACAAGGATCCTCAGACTTGGATCAGTTATGAGAAGTGTAAACACTTCTAACCCGGAGGTACAGTGTTTACAATAACCATAACAATTCCTCCTCTAATTCACCTCAGTTTCTGAAGGTCAATACTAAAAGGTCATCCAGACTTAGCAGGCTTCCCAGATAGCCCTAGCATTGCAGGAAATCTGCAACACAGAGTTCTCAAGAAGAAACCCATATCTGAACCGTGTTTCATATTCCCGCACCAGACCGAAATGGAATGGGAAAGAATATGATTCACTCTAGCCTAGGTGTCACTCAGGTCCCAGGTATAGGACCTTAACTCTCAATGAATCACCCACCCACCAAGGCAAACAACAGATCCAGCCAGCAACAATGACAGTATGATATAAATAAATGCAATAAAGAAAGCAGTAAAGTAACTGTACATAAAGCAATAAACAAAAATAAATACAAGCACATAACACCCCAGTAAACACAAATCAAACAAGCGCTAGGAGGAACCCACAAAAAAGAACCAGAAGCCCTGGTTACAGTATAAGGATCCCCAGCAGAGTCGCCAAGCTGTCGCTCCCGACAAATGAAACAGGGTCATATGAAGGTACAGACGCGAACGGTCGGCGAGAGGGACAATGAGAACACACAGCCGTGAACTCACTGGAGATGAATAGAGTCGCCAGCTAGGCATTTTTATCCCGGAGGAAAGGCAATGCTGCATAAACCTAGAAAGATATGGATAAGACGGCTTGCGAACCAGAGAGACTGAGAAAGGGGGTTGGTTACAACCTGGGAAGGTATTAGCACCCAGATTGTCCGTCGTACTCGACGGGATCCACGCTTAAAAGATTTGTGTTTTAAAGGGGTAGTGTCGGTGCAATCTGTGTATAAAATAGCTGGAAAGGAATGTACAGGTGTCAGTGTAAAATGTATAAGTGATGTGAAGTATGAAAGTGTCAGTGTAAGAACAAGGTGAAATGCTCAAGATCATGAGGCTAAAGAATGAAGCTAGAAAGAGGGGGAATATACAGAGACTTTTGTTCGATAACTGTTAAGTTATGCCTACGTATCCTCTCGTGCAATGAGGAAGTCAGAACACCGTAGTTCGACCCAAAGAGACTGATAGATGAATTGACTTGTGAACTGCTTGCTGTCTATGCTCAAGTGTATGATCTGTCTGGCACAGATGCAAACTGTCTTGCATTAGACGGAAGAAGCGAGTTCTCGTTTGTGAGTGAAGATGATGAGAAAAGAATCCCGGAGGAGACGATTATTGTTTGTTTTTGAGTTTTCAGTCTTTTATTGCTTTTGAAAGTTTGTCATAAGTTAATGAGCTTAAGCCTAAACCAATGGGTTAGTAAACTCATCACATCTTCCCTCTGATTAGGGGTAATGAGATTACCTTAAGTGTGAAGTCAGATTCTCACACTTAATCACCTTCGGTGTAGGATTAAGGTCATTAACCTACTTGTGATTATTTAGATGTTTTTGGTGTTTTTGTTTAGTGTTAAGTAATGAGGTGAAGCCATAATCAGGGATTAAACAGACTCATTACACCATCCTAATAGAAGGATAATAGATGAGAATGTTTAAGCTGAGGAAAGCTCCTCAACTTAATCCATGATTAGGGATTAAACCCATGACAAAACAAGCCTTCGATTAAGTGAATTTTATTTAATGATATGGTGATGAAGTGATTTTTATGATTTGTAAGACAACTTGAGGGGGACTTGTCCATTAACACTAGGGTTAGTCCTTCTTAACCACTTAAGGAAGAATTAGAACCCTAATGCAAGGCCCAAGTTACAAGTGTGATGTCTTGATGATTATTAAGTGAATTGATTAAGAGATTTAAACACATTAAGGGTTCAAGACTTAGGATTAAAGTTATACACTCCATCCTAAGAGAAGAATGCAGGCATAAGCTTAATCACAAAGTCTTAAAGCCTTTAGGGTTTAGTCCCTGATTATGAGATGAGAAGAGAAGACTCAAGAGAGACACAAAGGTAAAGACTATGGGGGAGACTAATCAAAACCCTAATTCATTGTCATGCTTGGTTGATCCTAAGGTTTGTGAGGTTTGCAAGAAGAATCTTCAAAGGAGCCACCAGGAAGCAGATGAACAGGATCAGGAGAAGCAAGGCAACTTGCTTCATTCAAGAAGTCAAGTCACCTGAAGAAAGAAAGTGGGAGGAAGAAGAATGAGCAAGCTCAAATTCAAACACAAGTAGAAATGCAGCAATGGATGCAAGAGAGATGAAAAGAAAGATTATGAGAAGTGAAGGCAAATTCACTTCTCAAGTTTACTTACCACCTGAAATGTTAGGAAGAAATGCAATGCAATGCAAGATGAGATGAAATGACATGATGCTAAACAAAACCAGAAGCATGTTGATGATGATTATGATGTTATGAGGTGCTGCACACATTAGGCAAGACATGGAGATGCTCATACAAGATTATGAATGCAAATGATGCAAGCTAAGGAGCATGAACAAGCATGGAAAGTTATGAAGCATACAAGACAAATGACATGGCAAATGTGCAATGCAATGATCAAACATGTTTTCTATATGTCTTAAGATGTCAAATGAATCACAGGCATGCACAAAATGCAAAGACAAGTCATGTTATGCAAGAGAATGCAAGTAGGATGCAAGTGAAAGCCCAAATTAGGGTTTATGAAACAAACATCAAACAAAAACCAAAAACAGAAGTAAACCCTAAGATAAAAAATGGAAAATGGCACTCAATGAAACCTTAAACCTATAATGAACTACTGCCCAAAGGGGAACTCTCAACTCTTAACCAATCTCAAGATATGATTTTTACAAGTTATTAGGGTTTTTTAGGGTTCTTAACAAAAGAAATGCCAAACAATTGGAAAATGCAAGATCAAATCATGGCCATTTTATCTTAGAAACTACATGCCAAACACAAAACAATGCAAGAAGAATCAATGTCTCAACCTTCTCCAATAGGCAGAAATGAATTTTTGAACTTGTGATCAAAATAATGCACAAAATATGATTTAATTCAATGAAAAATTCTTAAAATGCAACAAGATCAAAAAAGAAATTTGGTTTGAAGGTTGGACAATGTTTCTAAATGTCTTGGAACATTTCATGAATTTTTTTGTAATTTTTAAATACCTAAAAGTATTTTTAATTAATTAATTCCCATTAATCAATTAAAAATAATCTCTTAAATATTTAAAAATACTTTTTTTGATGATAAAAATAAAATAAAAATATTTTTGGGTCTTAAAAATTAATAAAACTTTTAAGAAAAAGTTTCATAATTTTTAAGACATTTTTGCTATTTTAAAATAATTATACAAGTTAATTGAAATAAAATGAAATAAAAACAAATAAAAATAAAAGTAAACAGAATGAGAGGCTGAGATGCAATCTGGGGAGGAGACAGTTGACCACGCGCCAAATCCAGTGGTTCAGATTCAAACTTCTTAAATCCAATTAATTAAACTAATTAAACCTAATTAGGGTTAATGACCACATCTGGACCCTTCATGCGCGCGGCAAGTCAACGGGTCAGAGCAATCCTACGGGTGAAATTCAAACTAACATTAATGACCTGAGATTAGGGCTTAATGACTCAGGCTGCCGGAGAAGACTTCCGGTCGTCTTCTCCGGCCAGCTCCCTCCCTGAGAAACTTCAAACTTCCTAAAAACGTATCAAAAATGAAAAATAAGAACTGGGAAGTGTTCCTCACCTCCTCACGAATCAAACCCCTATCCTAAAACAAATTTATTCTTCCTAAACAAACTGAATCGAAGAGAACAAGTTCTAGGGCACGCAGGTTTCAGAGACAAATTAAACTCTCAAATCAAAGCCATTTTCAAAACCAATGATACCAGGATGATCAGTGAAGCACATAGAACAAGTTTGTAACAAGAAAAACAATTTCTGGAAAAATAAATTTCAGGCTACCTGAGATTCGAAGCTTTCAGTTTGAGGACTTTCTGGCCACTTCCTTCAGTGCAAACTACTCCACTTGGTCCCCAGAAGATGTTTGAATGCTCAAAGAGAATTTAAGTTGGCTGGATAGTGAGTTTCGAAAGCTCCTGCTTCAGCTCAGTCAGAAATGGCAATGGAGTTTCTGGAGGTTTCTGGCCATGGTGAGGGGTTGTTTGTGATCCTGAGGGTGAATGGAGAAGGTCTGGAGTGTTTGTTTGGATGTTTGCAAGCTGTGGTGAGAGTTTCGAAGAGAAATGCAGCTTGGGGTGAGAAATGGCTATGGAGTATTCTGGTTGTTTCAGGCTTGGGTTCTTGGTGCTTTGTGGTCTATGGAGCAAGGTGAGTTGAATGGTGAAGTTGGCTTGGGTGTTTTTTGGCTGTGGAGGCAGATTCGAAGGAAGTTGCAACTTGGTAGGTTTTTGTGAATGTGATCAATGAGAGAGCTTCAGCCTTGCTTAGTACTTGGAATGGCTTGCAAAATGATATGTTATTTTAATCCTATAGGTCAGATGATGTGACCTGGCCTATAGTGATTGGTAAGTTTACTTTTGCATAAAGTCCAACTTTGTGTAAGGCAAGTATGGTGAGGTGCTAGGCAAGTACAATGGGCATGGGCTGCGCAGCATGATGAGTGTGTGAGGCTAGCTTGATTCAAGGACCAATGCAGCAAGTTGGTGAAGAGAAATGAGTGGTTTTGCAACTTGTTATAACTTTGGTTCACATGTGATTTTCTTGTTCCAAAAGTCATGAAACATGAGCAATGCCTAGTTCATTCTGAATTTTAGGACTTATATGATGTTTGTGTGCTGGTTTGTAGTGAATTAGAAGTCACATAATGCATTGGTTCATGACTTTGCAAAATTTCCAAATGAGGCATGCCTTGAAAATCAATGATTTTTGCCAACTTTGCATTGCCATAACTTTTGATCCAAGAAGCATTTGATCATGTTCTTGTATTTTTTGAAAAGGGAAAGATGAGATCTACAACTTTCATGACCAAAGTTTTTCCATTTGAAGCTTTTTTGGATCAAGAATCAAAGCTTGAAAAATGACCTAAAATGAGGCATTCTTGAAAAGTCAACTATGCCCAAAAAGTCAACATTTGCAAAAAACCCTAAATTCTTGATTTCTATGAACTTCAACCTTCTTCCATGATCAAATAAAGATCATATACACTCAAAATGATGAAGATCACCCATTGGTTGGGTCATTGGGGGCCTCAGATGCCCTGATTTTACACTGACTTGTCTGAAAAGTCAACCCTTGATCAGATGACTTCCCCATGGAATTTCTTCATGAAAATTGATATGCATACTCCCTATACCATATAGAGACCAGTGGAAACAAGAATGACCAAAAAATTTGGAGTTATGGCCTCTGAAACCAAAACCCTAATTTTAGGTCAACTGTGCAGTTCATCCTGGCTCTGCATCCACTCAAACCCTAGTTCTTGTGATTCCTTTGCAATTTTGACTTTTAGGAGATGGAATATGATTTAAGAACACACATGGACCCCTTTGAAGTGATTGGTGGCCTTTGGGGTGGCTCAGGATGCCCTGAGGTTGCTCAGATCACAAACCCTAGGTGCAGATGCCTTAGAAACTATGCAGTGAATCAAAAATGAGATGTGAGATGATATGATTGTGCTTATGCATATGAGGATGATCACAAGCCATGGTGTGAATGGGTGAGGGCAAATTTGGGGTGTTTACAGTGGGTATTACACTGAGTCCCACGGGAAGCATCAATTCGAGATGTTTCAAGTGAAGCATAGTTTTAGTCTTCCGCTGTGTATTTTCTTTATTTGTACAAAAAGGATATTGTATTAATCTTAGCTTTTTATTTTAGTATGATTTCCATGTCTTGTACCATTGTTATTTAGAATTTTAGAATTGGTCAAGAATGTGAATAATACTAGTAGGTATTTATGATGGTATCAGTACCAAAAATAACCCTTGTATGATATTATTCTAGATATATATTATATGGGTGTTACATTACTACAAGAAATATTGGTTTCAATAAAATTATTTACCAATTACTGTATTGGAGGAAAATGCATATTGCAAGATTACTTTATAGTTTTTAAAGAAAATTACAAAATAAACCATTTAAAATAAAAGATGTGCACTCAGTATACGAAAATGGTCATCCCCTCACCACAGGCACATGGCGTTCGCCATGCCTCCCCTTCACACAGGATGGCGTTCTCCATCCTCCTCCACACCCAGATGGCATTGGCCATCTATCTAGGGGGTCCCCTGTCACCTGTTTCTTTGTTTTGGGTGACCTGCGTCACCCATACTTCTACAAATTGGGGGTCTGTCCTAGAACATGATTTTTTCCAAAAATAAACGACTCCATAACAACATTCCAACAATCAATATACATAAAATCAACTTTATAAAAATCAACTCAATAACAAATTTATCATCATCGACAAATCAACAATTACACAAGAACATGTTATCACAACAACATCAGCATTTCGCAACAACACACAAAACTACCCAATCCTAGTACCAATTATCATACCTGATTATAAAGATCGAACCCACCCTTACCTTGGATTAAAGGTAGTCCTACTCAATCGAATTCCGGGAAATCGCTCCGATTGCAATTCTTCCTCATAGCCTCATTCTCCCACATTTTGTTCTTTTTCCTATTTTTCTCGACATACTGAACTCTAAAACCTAACTT
Source organism: Lathyrus aphaca (assembly GCA_963966055.1). Classification (NCBI taxonomy): domain Eukaryota; kingdom Viridiplantae; phylum Streptophyta; class Magnoliopsida; order Fabales; family Fabaceae; genus Lathyrus; species Lathyrus aphaca. The sequence continues at coordinate 457,587,728 of OZ014520.1, read as the reverse complement.
ATTCTTCTTTTTTTTCTTTTTATCAAAATAATGTTATCAGTCTAATATAATAAGTAATAGGCTTAAATTATACACTCCTCTATTACTAATTCCGACATAATCTAAGCCCACTAAACCAACACACTCCAACAACAATAATATTTCTTCTAATATTATTTCTACGAATTTCCGACTTAATATTCCGACTTAACGACTTAATTCACCGCAACATAAAATCAATTTATAATTCTCGAATAATTATTTTCTCTCGACTTACTTAATTAATCACCGACTATTACTCAAATGGTCCAAAGAACCCAATCAACATATTCCATCATAACCGAAAAATATTTGATATCCTTTTCCACAACTTAAATTTACTTGCTTACCTAATCCAACTCAAACAAACATCTAACATCCATGTAACATTTTGATATTGCGGAAATCGACTTAAACCAACACAAGTATCACAAACCAACGGAATTCGACACAAATACTCAGATCAAAGTGAATAAATGCAACATACTACCATTATATTTAATTAAATAATTAATTAAATACACGGGTGTTTCAACTCTCCCTAATTAGAATTTTTCCGTCCCCGAAAATTCAATCGATACAACTACTCCAACTACGTTATTCCATCATACTAGTCAATTCTCATCTCCAAAAGGCAACCCCACATATAATACAAACAATAATTCATGACATCTACGGCGACAACAACATAAATACTACTCAAGTAATATACTTGACAACTAGCATCACAACACAAGAGAGTAACCAACTTAAGAATTCACTGGTTAAAGAATTAGAACACAACAACATATGAACACATCACTCCAGCACGACATTAATTCAACCGACTACCAACATCGTTGTTAGTCACATACGAGCAACTGCACTACACCACACGTTCGCTGCACATTCCGATTACCTATAAAGTATCAAGTTTACCGAGTTTAAACTCCAACTTTCAACCACCAAAATCGTCATAACAACAAGGACTTCAACTTAACTCTTCGGAAATTTTGTTCCAACAGGTATGCTACACTCTCGTAGTTACCGAATACTTCAATTTAAATTTGTAAGACAACACCTCGGAACGTTCAACACACTTAAAAACGCGACTACTTCCAAATCTTGGATAAGATATACATATACTTCCATGAATTCTCAATTATCATAAAACATAACTACAACTTTACCATCTTTTATTAACACAATCTCTAAAAAATTCTTAAACACGTAACAACATTACAACCACATATGGTACATGGGTCAAACTAATTTCCACAAGATAACTCATATCCTTCACTTCCAACTAATTCAACATACTAAATCCTCGATTCCTACTCATACCGACACAATTCTTCATAAATTCTTATCTGAATCAACCCAACCCAACACTCTTCTTGTTCCAACCAAAAATCGCACTTTAATAAACCAACTTATAATTTTACTTCTTTCAATACTTACAACTCAACTCTCAAATACTTTATGCATTCTTCTACTGATTTTATAACAGTTTAAAACATCCCCAGTGAAAACCAATTCTAACTTACCCAAATAAGTATGGAAGATACAAATCATATTCTCCGCCTGCACATTCAGGCATACCAGCCACAACTAAAATCTATCCGACATTCTTGTCAAATTATGATCTTACATTTCCATCTACTTACTCCTCGAATCGTCTCAAGAAAACTTCAAATCTAATGCCACGTAATTCATCACAAAACAACACTCCAACTATCTTGAATTCAACTATAACTTTCCATATTATGGTTCAATCCTACACAACTTTATGCTCTCATCCCTAAATCCAACTAATATTCTTATACGCGAATTTGCTTCGACAAATAAAACTATCCACAAGTACTTGGCTTGACCTCAACCAATTCAACCTACATACTCTACTAGTTGACATGACACATCTATCCATCAATTGTGATTCCGTCTACTATCAACTAGAGATTAAGGGTGATCAGTTCCATAATTTGTCAATAGACAGCCGACAACCATAACGGTGGCATAAATCACCATTACCCAACATAATAACGTACTTCAACTTGTACCAAAAGTCTGTAAGCATAATGTTCCGCCAACTCTCTAAGGCTTACAAACGTCTTCTTAGTTTCCTTAATTCCTACTTCGTCAATTATACCAAAACATCAAAAACATCCAAAACCCAATACACAATTTCTTAAACACGCTCGTAGAATAACACAACTCTAAATATCTTTCTAACACCGGAGTCGCTACATCATCAAGTACAATCAAATTCGGTGCACTCCAATTACAAATTTTATCCAAGTTAAAATTTTTAACAACGCTAATCAAACATCCGTCTTCCTCTTAACATTATCATCACATAAAATCGTCACCTTAACCATTCTCATTCCACATGAATTTCATCTCTATGCATTCTTCGATATCTTCACATTCTTTCTAATACCAACATGTCACACTCGTCTTCATCATTCCAAATATTCAGCAATAATCACTCAACTTCAAACACAATTATCTCTTCCAATAAAGAATTCCCAATCACAAAATCATATTCCAACATGAAGAAAATTTTGCGCATATTCCAGAAATTCAAGAATTACTTAAATCCAAGTCACGAATAAAAAGTTATCCTCCTTGCAATGGGAGTGATTCATAATTCACGTATGCAGAATTTTCCAAAAATCAGCATTAGACCCAATTATTAAAATGCACTTTTCTCCCTCTTCAAAAATTTTCTTAAGACAAATATTATATGCAAACTGTAGGGAATTTTGTAGGATTTCCAAAAAGTTCAGAATCGCTTCAAACAGAATCACGAGTTATTCGTTATGCCTCTTTTAGTGGCAGCTCCTCCAAAATTTCAAAAATCAGATCTCGAGATTGATGGACACAAGTTCCATCTCTCTCTCTTGATTCCAGAATTTACCAACCTTCTTATCTCTTCCTCCAACTCTAAACTTTGCTCGACTTTAATCGAACTATGCTCAAGCCGTATTAATCTACCGAATTGATCCTTAAACTTATCATTTCCTTTGGGATTATTCCTTATTCTCAATTATTTCCTCATCCCTATTCTACGCACTTCTAAAACTCGACCGATACGAATTTGTGAGTCCATACTGCCGCCGGTCTGAAACAACAACGTTTCAACAACCTTGCACTTTTGTAATCAACATCAACTCAAACCAACCTCCACATACCTACGATGGTCCGGGAGCAAACTTCTCCCCCACATAATCCAAACCAACACCAGCAGACAACGACTAGACACTAACAAACAATTACCGGCAATGTTTCACACACATGCCGCACACTAAGGAGTAAATGACATTAAACAACATTGGTCAGACAGACCGACCTGCTCTGATACCACTAATGTAAGATTCCATTTTCTACCCGGCAACTATCGACTAAATCAGAGTTACACAATTTTGAACTAAAACGGGATATCACATTTTCATATTTTAAATCAACAACTTATTAAACAATCAAGAAAATACATAACATTTCAAGGGAAACTTCACAAATCAAATAGCCTTCAACTATAATTCATCTTTATTAAATACTACGAAGAAGATTCATATTCGAAGTCTTAACATCTTTATTCAAAAAAATTCAACTTTAAAAGAAAATAAAGCAACAAATCCATCTTCGGCAATTCCACTTAAAAATTCAGCATTTAAAAACAACTGAGTAAAGGGTGTAAATATGGATCAAAGTCTCTACAGAAGTATGATTGGAAGCTTATTACATCTAACAACAAGCAGGCCCAACATTGGCTTTGTTGTAGGAGTTTGTGCTAGGTATCAAGCTGATCCCAAGGTGAGTCACATCAACCAAGTGAAAAGAATCTTGAAGTATGTCAATGGTACATGTGATTATGGTATGTTATACTCTCATGGTTCCAATTCTAAGCTAAGTGGTTATTGTGATGTCGACTAGGTAGGATGTGCGAATGATAGAAAAGCACATCTGGAGGATGTTTATTTTTGAGAAATAATCTGATATCTTGGTTCAGTAAGAAGCAAAATTGTGTTTCTCTATCCATAACTGAGGTTGAATATATAGCAGTTGGAAATAGTTATTCTCAGTTGGTTTGGATGAAGCAAATGCTGACAGAATACAATGTTTCTCAAGATGTCATGACATTGTACTGTGACAATTTGAGTGCTATCAAAATTTCCAAGAATCCTATTCAACATAGAAGAACCAAACATATTGATATTCATCATCATTTTATCAGAGAACTGGTTGAAGAAAAGATTTTTGCTCTAGAACATGTAGCCACTGATTAAAAAACTGGTTGACATTTTCACTAAAGCGTTGGATGCTAATCAGTTTGAAATCCTGAGAGGTAAGTTAAGGATTTGCATCAATGAGGATCTATAGAAGTTAAAGCTGTGTGGGAAAACTAGTCAAGACTTCTTAGTTCTCCTACTACAATTGTGTTATTTTGTTCCTATTAATGATGGATGGATAAAAAGAGTGAATACTAATGGTGACATAAAGATCAAGACAAGAAAAGAAAAATTTGTTGTTGTTGTTTCTCTTGCTAAGAATAATCTGAAGAATGTTGTCGACTATATTGTTAAAGATGATATTGAGAACATTGTCCCTAAAGTGAAAGATGCTGAAAAGAATAACCAGTGATGTTGCTTCTAATACTAATATGGGAAGCTTGTATGGTCTCATCTCTTTGTTGAGTACTAATCATATGTTCTGGGGTAGCTGTTGTTGGTATGGTTGTCACATTATGGCTAAAAAGGGGGAGAGTTAGTTAGTTGTTTTTGCAATATTTCTTCTGAGGCTATGGCTGGTTCAGTGGATAAGGAGGGTTGATGTTGTTGTTCTGATTGGGTGTTGTGTTACCAGGTGTTCTATTGTGTACAACCAAAATGTTGTTTCTTATTTCTTCTGCTACTTTGTTCTCTGGTGTTTGGTTCTGTCTAGTTGTCTGGTGCTGATAATGTTTTTAGCCAGAATTTTCCAAAGGGGAAGATTGAAGGTTCCTTGTTTGGTTGCATATGTTGAAAAACAATATCATTTTCCTTGATGTCTTGTAAGATGTCCTTTGTAACACCCCATTTTCTACCCAGCAACTATCGACAAAATCAAAGTTACAAAATTTTCAACTAAAACGGGATATCACATTTTCAACTTTTAAATCATCAACTTATTAAACAATCAAGAAAATACATAACACTTTCAAGGGAAACTTCACAAATCAAATAGCCTTCAACTATAAGTCAACTTTATTAAATACTATGCAGCAGATTCATATTCAAAGTTTTATATCTTTATTCAACAAAATTCAACTTTAAATGAAAATAAAGCAACAAAGCCATCTTCGGCAATTCAACTTAAAACTTTAGCATTTATAAACAACTAAGGAAAATAAAACACGCGGCATCCCCCTGAGTGCTATATATCAAAGCGACAACCACTGACTCGACTAAAGGTAACAAACTACTCCTCTTGATTACCTGCATGTTGCTAACATAAGGACAATATTCAAACAGAAGGGTGAGATATTTAAAGTTATAAACGATATATGATAAATAATACATAAACAAGGATCATACAAATATCACCGCATCACATCATCAACAAAGCAATAACTCAAAGAATGCAACTTTCATGCAACTCGACTATGTTATGCATGTGGTACCATTCGGAGTAAAACTGCTAACTTGAAATTCTTTCCAGGTTATAGAGGCATCAAGGCATAAGCCTTCAACTTTCAACTTAGTGCCAATCTAGGCCAATGTGGTGTGTCCAACGGCTCCGACATAAAAATGCAAGTATGTTATATGGCATATACGTCTGAACAACATAAACAACAAAACAACATCAATAACTTAAGCAACATGAACAACTAAAATCAACTTTGGCTATCAAGCTTCCAACTTGAACAACTCAACAACTTTGACAACATAAAACAACGTAGACAATATGAGCAACTTAAACAACATAAACAACTTAAACAACGTCAACAACCTAAACAACTCAGACAACTTAAATAACTTATTCAACATAATTTCAACAAAACAAATCAGCAAAATCACCTACTAAACCACCCGACTTACTATGACAATATTCGTTAAATTATGGGCAACTAAAATTTTCACCAAACTCGGCTTAACCAATAAAACCAACATTGTATTACCCTCCTGAGACTAGTATCAAGTTTTTCTAAAATTTTGTCAAAAATTTGTTTCTCTTCACAATTGATAATGATGACTTTTGCATCCTAAAAACCTTACTACAAAAAATATTGGTTTCAATAAAATTATTTACCAATTACTGTATTGCAGGAAAATGACATATTGCAAGATTACTTTATAGTTTTTAAAGAAAATTACAAAATAAACCATTTAAAATAAAAGATGTGTACTCAGTATACGAAAATGGTCATCCCCTCAACACAGGTACATGGCGTTCGCCATGCCTGCCCCTCACACAGGATGGCGTTCTCCATCCTCCTTCACACCCCAGAAGGCATTGGCCATCTATCTAGGTGGTCCCCCCATCACCTGTTTCTTCGTTTTGGGTGACCTGTGTCACCCATACTTCTACGAATTGGGGGTCTTCATCCCATAACATGCTTTTTCCAGAAATACACGACTTCACAGCAACATTCCAACAATCACTATTCATAAAATCAAATTTTATAAAAATCAACTCAATAACAAATTTATCATCATCGACAAATCAACAATTACACAAGAACATGTTATCACAACAACATCATCATTTCGCAACAACACACAAAACTACCCAATCTTAGTACCAATTTTCATACCTGATTATAAAGATCGAACCCACCTTTACCTTGGATTAAAGGGAGTCCTACTCGATTGGATTCCATGAAATCGCTCCAATTACAACTCTTCCTCATAGCCTCATCCTCCCACATTTTGTTGTTTTTCCTCTTTTTCTCCACTTACTGAACTCCAAAACCTAACTTATTCTTCTTTTTTCTTTCTTATTATCAAAATAATGTTATTAATCTAATATAATAAGTAATAGGCCTACATCATACACCCCTCTATTACTAATTCCGACATAATCTAAGCCCACTAAACCAACACACTCTAACAACAATAATATTACTTCTAATATTATTTCTATGAACTTCCGACTTAATATTCAGACTAAACGACTTAATTCACCGCAACACAAAATTAATTTATAATTCTTGAATAATTATTTTCTCTCGACTTACTTGATTAATCACTGACTATAACTCAAATGGTTCAAAGAACCCAATCAACATATTCCATAATAACCAGAAAATATTTGATATCCTTTTCCACAACTTAAATTGACTTGCTTAACTAATCCAACTCAAACCAACATCGAACATCCATGTAACATTTTGATATTGCGGAAATCGACTTACTACCAACGCAATTCGACACAAATACTCAGATCAAAGTGACTAAATGCAACATACTACCATTATATTTAATTAAATAATTAATTAAATACACGGGTGTTTCAACTCTCCCCAATTAGAATTTTTTCGTCCCTGAATATTCATCTGATACAACTACTACAATTACGTTATTCCATCATACTAGTCAATTCTCATCTCCGAAAGGCAACCCCACATATAATACAAACAATAATTCATAACATCTACGGTGACAACAACACAAATACTACTCAAGTAATATACTTGACAACTTGCATCATAACACAAGAGAGTAACCAACTTAAGAATTCACTAGTTTAAGAATTAGAAAACAACAACATATGAGCACATCACTCTAGCACGACATTAATTCAACCGACTACCAACATCGTTGTTACTCACATACGAGCAACTGCACTACACCATGCATTCGCTGCACATTCTGATTAACTGTAAATTATCAAGTTTACCGAGTTTAAACTCCAACTTTCAACAACCAATATTGTCTTAACAACAAGGACTTCAACTTAACTCTTTGAAAATTTTGTTCCAACAGGTATGCTACACTCTCGTAGTTACCGAATACTTCAACTTAAATTTGTAAGACAACACCTCATAATGTTCAACACACTTACAAACGCGACTACTTCCAATTATTGGATAAGATATACATATACTTCCATGAATTCTCAATTATCATAAAACATAACTACAACTTTACCATCTACTTTACGATCTTTTAATAACACATTCTCCAAAATTTTCTTAAATACGTAACAACATTACAACCACATATGGTACATGGGTCAAACTAATTTCCACAATAGAACTCATATCCTTCACTTCCAACTAATTCAACATACTGAATCCTCAATTCCTACTCATACCGACACAATTCTTCATAAATTCTTATCTGAATCAACACAACCCAACGCTCTTCTTGTTCCAACAAAAAATCACACTTTAATAAATCAAATTATAATTTTACTTCTTTCAATACTTGCAACTCAACTCTCAAATACTTTATGCATTCTTCTACTGATTTTATAACAGTTTAAAACATCCCCAATGAACACCAGTTCTAACTTAGCCAAATAAGTATGGAAGATACAATTCATATTCCCCGCCTGCACATTCAGGCATACCAGCCACAACTAAAATTTATCCAACATTCTTGTCAAATTATGGTCTTACATTTCCATCTACTTACTCCTCGAATCTTCTCAAGAAAACTTCAAATCTAATGCCACGCAATTCATCACAAAACAACACTCCAACTATCTAGAAGCACTTGGCTTGACCTCAACCAATTCAACCTACATACTCTACTAGTTGGCATGACACATCTATCCATCAATTGTGATTATGTATACTATCAACTAGAGATTAAGGGTGATCGTTTCCTTAATTTTTCAATAGACAGTCGACAACAATAATGGTGGCATAAATCATCATTACCCAACACAATAGCGTATTTCAACGTGTGGCCAAAGTCCGTAAGCATAATGTTCTGCCAACTCTCTAAGGCTTACAAACGTCTTATTAGTTTCCTTAATTCCTACTTCGTCAATTATACCAAAACATCCAAAATCCAATACACAATTTCTTAAACACGCTCGTAGCATAACATACCTCTAAATATATTTCTAACACCAGAGTCACTACAATATCAAGTACAATCTAATTCGGTGCACTCCAATTATAACTTTTATCCGAGTTAATATTTTTAACAACACTAATCAAACAACTGTCTTCCTCTCAACATTACCATCACATAACATCGTCACCTTAACCATACTCATTCGACATGAATTTCATCTCTATGCATTCTTCGATACATTCGCATTCTTTCTAATAACAACATTTTATTCTTTATCAATGGCCCACACTCGTCTTCATCATTCCAAATTTTCAGTAATAATCACTCAACTTCAAACACAATTATCTCTTCCAATAAAGACTTCCCAATCAAAAAATCATATTCCAACATGAAGAGAATTTTGTGCAGATTCCGAAACTTCAAGAATCACTTAAATCCAAGTCACGAATAAAATGTTATCCTCCTTGCAATGAGACTGATTTAGAATTCACGTATGCAGACTTTTCCAAAAATCAACATCAGACCCAATTATTAAAACGCACTTTTCTCCCTCTTCAAAAATTTCCTTAAGAAAAATCTTATATGAAAAATGTAGGGAATTTTATAGGCTTTCCAAAATATCCAAAATCGCTTCAACCAGAATCACGAGTTATTTGATATGCCTCTTTTAGTGGCAGCTCCTCCAAAATTTCAAAAATCAGATATCGAGATTGATGGACACAAGTTCCATCTCTCTCTCTCTTGATTCCAGAATTTACCAACCTTCTTATCTCTTCATCCAACTATAAACTTTTCTCGACTATAATCCAACTATGCTCAAGGCGTATTAATCTACCGAATTGATCCTTCAACTTATCACTTCTAAAACTTGACTGATACGAATTCGTGAGTCCATACTCCCGCCGGTCTGAAACAAAATCGTTTCAACAACCTTGCACTTTTGTAATCAACATTAACTCAAACCAACCTCCACATACCAACGACGATCCGGGAGCAAGCTTCTTCCCCACTTAATCCAAACCAACACCTGCAGACAATGACTAGAAACTAACAAACAAGTACCGACAGTGTTTCACACACATGTCACACACTAAGGAGTAAACGACATTAGACAACATTGGCTGGACCGACCGACCTGCTCTGATACCACTAATGTAACACCCCATTTTCTACCCGGTAACTATCGACAAAATCAGAGTTACAATTTTAACTAAAACAGGATATCACATTTTCAACTTTTAAATCAACAACTTATTAAACAATCAAGAAAATACATAATACTTTCAAGGGAAACTTCACAAATCAAATAGTCTTCAACTATAATTCAACTTTATTAAAAACTACCCAACAGATTCATATTCGAAGTCTTAACATCTTTATTCAACAAAATTCAACTTTAGAAGAAAATAAAGCAACAAATCCATCTTTGGAAATTCAACTTTAAAATTCAACATTTAAAAACAACTAAGTAAAACAAAACATGTGTCATCCCCCCAAGTGCTACGTATCAGATCGATAACTACCGACTCGACTAAACGTAACCGGCTACTCCTCTTGATTACCTGTATGTTGCCAGCATAGGGACAACATTCAAACAGAAGGGGTGAGATATTGAAAGTTATAAATGATATATGATAAATAATACATAGACAAGGATCATACAAATATCACCGCTTCACATCATCAACAAAGCAACAATTAACAACAACTCAAAGAATGCAACTTTCATGCGACTCGACTATGTTATGCATGTGGTACCATTCGGAGTAAAATCCCAACTTAAAATTCTTGCCAGGTTATCGAGGCATCAAGGCATAAGCCGTCAACTTTCAACTTAGTACTAATCCAGGCTAAGGTGGTGTGAGCAACGGCTCCAACATAAAAATGCAAGTATGTTATATGGCATATACGACTGAACAACATAAACAACACAACAACGTCAACAACATAAACAACTTAAACAACTTAAACAACATGAACAACTAAAATCAACTTAGGCTATCAAGCCTCCTACTTTAACAACACAACAACTTCGAAAACTTAAAACAACTTAGACAATATGAGCAACTTAAACAATGTCAACAACGTAAACAACTCAGACAACTTAAACAACTAATTCAACATAATTTCAACAAAACAACCTACTAAACCACCCGTCTTACCTCGACAATTTTCGTTAAATTCTGGGAAACTAAAATTTTCACCTAACTCGACTAAATCGACTAAACCAACATTGTTTTAACTTCCTTAGACCGCTATCAAGTTATTTTGAAATTCTGTCAAAAATTTGTTTCTATTCACAATTGATAATTATGCCTTCAGTATCCTAAAAACCTTACTACAAAAATACTGGTTTAAATAAAATTATTTACCAATAACAGTATTGCAAGATTATGACATATTGCAAGATTACTTTATAGTTTTTAAAGAAAATTACAAAATAAAACATTTAAAATAAAATACGTGCACTCAGTATACGAAAATGGTCATCCCCTCACCACAGGCATATGGCGCTCTCCATGCCTCCCCCTCACATAGGATGGCATTCGCCATCTATCTAGGTGGTCCCCTGTCACCTGTTTCTTCGTTCTGGGTGACTTGCATCACCCATACGTCTAAGACTTGGGGGTCTTCGTCCCAGAACTAATTTTTTTCCCATAAATACACGATTTTACAGCAACATTCCAACAATCAATATTCATAAAATCAAGTTTTATAAAAATTAACTCAATAACAACATTATCATTATCGACAAATCAACAATTGCACAAGAACATGTTATCATAGTAACATCAACATTTCACAGCAATACACAAAACTATCCAATCCTAGTACCAATTATCATACCCGATTATAAAGATCGAAACCACCCTTACCTTGGATTAAAGGCAACCCTACTCGATCGGATTCCGGGAAAATCGCTCTGATTGCATTCTCCCTCATAGCCTCATTCTCACACGTTCTGTTCTTTTTCCTCTTTTACTCAACTTACTGAACTCCAAAACCTAACTTATTCTTCTTTTTTATTTCTTTTTATCAAAATAATGTTATTAATCTAATATACTAACTAATGGGCCTAAATCATACACCCTTTTATTACTAATTCCGATATAATCTAAGCCCACTAAGCTAACACACTCCAACAACAATAATATTACTTCTAATACTATTTCTATGACTTTCCGACTTAACGACTTTATTCACCGTAACACAAAATCAATTTATAATTCACGAATAATTATTTTCTCTCGGCTTACTCGATTAATCACCGACTATTACTCAAATAGTCCAAAGAACCCAATCAACATATTCCACAATAACCGAAAAATATTTGATATTCTTTTCTACAACTTAAATCGACTTGCTTAACTAATCCAACTCAAACCAACATCGAATATCCATGTAACATTCTGATATTGCGGAAATCGACTTAAACCAAACAAGTATCACAAGCCAACACAATTTGACACAAATACTCAAATCAACGTGAATTAACGCAATATACCACCATTATATTAATTAAATAATTAATTAAATAAATGGGTGTCATCCTTGACATGCTTGAAGATCTTCCGGTGTGTTGTGCTTTTGTGATGTTAGAACAGATGTTGTAACATTTGTCTTGACAGTTCTGGAACTTTCTAAATACATAAAGTTTTGATTTAATTTCTATATATTATTTAGCAGGATTTTGGTCTTTTGTTTTGCTCTAGAATATGCAAAAATCAAGGGAGCGTTGCTATCAAAATCAGAAGCTGCTATGCTTTAGTTTTTGAATAATTAGGGAACATCTTTTATTGCTTGATTCATGTGATCTTTTTTAGGAAGGTTCTGATCATATCCAAGCCCACTCATAAGTCTATATTATTGTTTTTAACCTAATTTCTCTGTACAGAATATTGAATTGTAAAGCAGAGTGCTTTTGAGTGTTAGGGTTTTTCCTTGTTCGTGTTTTATTTGTGAGCCATTCATACATCACCTAGATGTTTGAATTGGATTGATTTTTTAGTTGTAATTTTTTCCACTCTAAGATTTTAAGCATGAGTGTTTGTTCTTGATCAAAGCTTCTAAGCAAGATCAAAATGTTGTGTTTTGGAAGAGTAATCTTCTATTTTTCCTTATTTTGATTGTTTATCACAATTTGTAATTGAGGGGGAGTGAGATTTTGATTTTTCATATCTAGATGTTGATTTCTAGGTAGAAGTTGCACTGGGTAGGTTCAAGTGAGAAGTTGAAAACTGGGAATGTTTAGGCTTTGAATTGTTCTACTAATAGTGGATTTCCTTCTTGTCTTGGTAGCCCCCAAAGTAGGTGTGTTTGCACCGAATTGGGTTAACAATCCTGTATGTTTTTATTGCTATTAATTATACTGTGTTTATATTGTTATTACTCAGATAGTAATGTCATGAAATCTCCTTCGACATCACGTATCTGATACCAAAATTTCAGTGTGTGCATGCGTGTGAACTAAGTTTAAAACCATATCAATGCATTAAAACTTCAAACTTTGGTCAGCAAGAGTGCAATGAAGATGATGAAATTTTATGGAATATTTTTTATGTGTAATGAATGAAATGATGAAGTTTTGGAGTCTATGGATTTAGGACATGAAATAAAACAATGTTGATGTTTAATCCAAGATTAAATGAAGCCTCTAACGCACTTAAAAATTACATAGAAAACCTTTGGTAATGACTCGCTTCTTGTGCAAGGCAAATTGTATGCACATGGCATCATGGGCCTATGGAAGATTCAATTTTAATGTCTTGACTTTGAGCCTTCATAAATCTTCATAGGTTGATCATATGGAAAATCACCAAACATGAAAGTTGTAGAAGAGATCAAGAGGAACAAGTTTGATGTTCAATATTTTATCATTTGAAGCTGGCATCATTGAGATAATTGGCTTAGAAGTTAGATAAAGCACGCATACAAGGTGTTTGATGAAACACATGCCTACTGGCTCGCCCATGACTTGTCTTGCTTGGCTAAGTTGCCTTGAAAATCCTCTACTTTGATTGATCATAACTCTCTCAATTTTAATCCAATGGAGGTGTTCTTGCTATGGATTTGAAGCTTAGAATGTGAAATTTCATGTTGACCTTGGGGATTTTTCAGTTGAAGCTTTTATCAGAAGAAAGAGAGCCTCAAAGAAGGGTACCAAACTTGACAAAACTTACCATTTTTGGAAACCCTAAGTTTCTAAATTTGGAAACTTTGTACAATCCTTGATTTTTTATGAATATCTTGATATTTCTTGATCATATCTTCACCATTGGTCATACTTGACTTGAGGAACATGAATTTGATCTTAAAAAGACAGGAGTTGACTTTTCCTCTACATAGTTGACTTTCCCCCAATTTTCTTGATTCTCAAGAAACTGATCAATTGAAAACCTTCTTAAATGAACTGATGGACAATCTTCCATCCTTAGACCCTTGAAAATATGTGGAAACCCTTGAGATCAAGTTTGGACCAAAAAGATGCAAAAACATTGCTTTAAACCAAAACCCTAATTTGGGAACCTTTTGTAAGGAGATGATGATATATCCCAACTTCTTGGTGAATCCTTATCCTCAAATTCCTTGAGGGATCAAATGAGATGATATGAGTTGTAATAGACTCTTGAGGCTTATTTGGAGAAACATGGCTCTTGTCCTCTTGCTCAGGATAGCCAATGCTTTGAAATTAACTGATCACATGCCCTATGCACAACCAATGATGTATGTTCATTTTTGTATGACTTAAATGCAATGCAATGGATGAAAATGTAAGCCAAATGATATATGAAACCAAGAGGGAAAATTTTAGTTTATTACATATATCATAAGAACACATACCTCTATGAATGCACTGGCAACTAATATTTGTGCCTTCCTAAAGTTCTAACCTTTACTTGGTCCTTTAGAGAAAGTGTTGTTTACATATGTTTTGCTTCTAACATAAGTAGATAGTAAACTCTTTCAGTACATCAGAAGAACCTAAATACACACTAAGAATATTACATTTTATTCTTGCTTCGTTGTATGGTCTTCTGCTTCTTCAAGTTGCTTCTTCATTTGAGCACTTGAAGGTTGAAGTCTTCTTCTTCAAAAGCTTTGCAAGCTTGTTGATCTTCGTTTGAGCACAAAAAGGACTTCTTCATCTTGATTCATTTAAGAACATTTCTGGACAACAATCCATGTTCTTCTTCAATCCAATGATCACTTCAATAGTTTATTTGTATTTGAAGCTTCCATGATCATCTTTATTGTCTTCTGCGACTTCGCATGTTCTATAGCATATGAAGTTAAACACTTTTGTGAGTTCAGGATCTCTCTGCTTTCCACAGATTGTTGTCAAAGAGTAATAAGCTAGAAGAGCTGCATATTCAAGTAAACTCTTTGCGACTTGTTCCAATGTTATCTTTGTTTATCATCAACCTTATGTGATTGTATGACAACATCAACAACATGGTTCAAAGACCATTTGACAACTTGTTAGTGTGTTCTAATTCAACCGTGAAGGTTGTTTTCATTTCAACACCACAACACTAATAATTCTTGGTTGGATATCAGATTTTCAACATAAGTGATAATCCACAAAATACACAACACCAAGGGTTGTGCTTTTCGTTGAGGTCCCACTAGGAATCAACAACATCAACACATGTGTTTTTCTTCCATCAGGAACCAACAACATCACAAAGCATGTGATATTTTCCTTTTATAGCCAAACATAAAAGAGCCGTTACAGGCCAATTCAGCTATTGAGGAATCTGTTACACAAGGAATTAAATAGTACAACCACATATTGTCTTTTTCCACAATTCAAAGATAATGGAGAGGTAGTGGGATAAAGCATTATCGTACTGTGTACTATCCTTGCCAGCGGTAACGTTGTCATTTGAACTTCAAAGGCTTCTAATTATAAATCAATTAATGAAGCATGAGTTAGAGACGATGATACTTGGGTTTTCAGAGAACCTAAGTCTTTAGTCTTTAGATCTTGTTCACATAGAACTACGTTCTTCAGGACTTCAATACTTAGCTTGAAACCCATCATCTTCAGAACTTCAAGTCTTAGAGTCTTCATAACTTTTTTCACATAGAACATTGTCTTCGGAGTCTTCAGCACTTGGTTCTTCAGAACCTTAATCTTCAGAACTCATTAGTCTTCAGAATCTTTCAGATACTTGGTCTTCAGACGTTGTCTTTAGAACTTCAAGTCATCAGAGTCTTCAGAACTTAGTTCTTCAGAAGATTAATTTAAGAAGCTTCACTTTACTATCCGATCAGAACCACGTTCAGAACAACGTACATAAGAGAATTTGCAATGCAACATCTACATCCTTGGATTTTTTTGATTGTGTTTAGATTCAGAAGCACACTTGCTTCTTCAGCACGCTTGCGACTAGTGTTACAAATAGTAACTTCGCATATTAGCATTTGTATACTTATTCATAATGTTTGTTTGATCTCAATATGTATAATATTCATGATCTTCACTTTAAAAAATATCATAACATAAATGGTTCTTTCATAAATACATCATTGTTATCATCAAAACATAGAGATGCAATGCAGAGACAACTCTTGTTCTTACAAAACTAGTCATAGTGTATCCTTAAAGACCACATCAATGGCGTTAAAGAATGGATCCAAGTTGGGACAATAGCATATGGTGTATGATCATGTTAAAATGAAGCTTGAAGTGGTAATAAATGATTGTTAAACTCATACCAAATCACTTTCAAAAGTTTGGGAAACTATACACAAAGATGACACTACAATGATTCAACACGTGTTACACATTCATCATTAACATAAATTGACAATTATGCAGCAAAATCATACTTTTTAACTTAATTCAATAAAAACTTCTTCATAGGGGAATATATCCAATTCATAAGATCATCAACAACATAAAAATACTCCAACATAAACCAAAACAAAAATGTGAGGTTCGCAACAATCCCAACCCGATGTTACATATCTGTCGCTCCCAAAGATTTGCATCCCGGTACAAGCGCGAACGGTCGGCGAAAGGGACAATGAGAACACACAGCAGTGAACTCACTGGAGATGAATAGAGTCGCCAGCTAGGCATTTTTATCCCGGAGGAAAGGCAATGCTGCATAGACCTAGAAAAGAGATGGATAAGACGGTTGCGAACCAGAGAGACTGAGAAAGGGGGGTTGGTTACAACCTGGGAAGGTATTAGCACCCAGATTGTCCTTCGTACTCGACGGGATCCACGCTTAAGAGATTTGTGTTTTAAAGGGGTAGTGTCAGTGCAATTTGTGTATACAATAGCTGGGACAGGATGTACAGGTGTCAGTGTATAGTGTATAAGTGATATGAAGTATGAAAGTGTCAGTGTAAGAACAGGAGTGAAATGCTCAAGATCATGAGGCTTAAGGAATAATGCTGAAAGGGGGGGAATAAACAGAAACTTTTGTTCGATAACTGTTAAGTTATGCCTACGTATCCTCTCGTGCAATGAGGAAGTCAGAACACTGTAGTTCGACCCAAAGAGACTGAAAGATGAATTGACTTGTGAACTGCTTACTTGCCTATGCTCAAGTGTATGATCTGTCTGGCACAGATGCAAACTGTCTTGCATTAGACGGAAGAAGCGAGTTCTCGTTTGTGAATGAAGATGATGAGAAAAGAATCCCGGAGGAGACGATTATTGTTTGTTTTTGAGTTTTCAGTCTTTTATTGCTTTTGGATGTTTGTCATAAGATAATGAGCTTAAGCCTAAATCAATGGACTTAGTAAACTCATCACATCTTCCCTCTGATTAGGGGTAATGAGAGTACCTTAAGTGTGAAGTCAGCTTCTCACACTTAATCACCTTTGATGCAGGATTAAGATCATTAACCTACTTGTGATTATTTAGATGTTTTTGGTGTTTTTGTTTAGTGTTAAGCAATGAGATTAAGCCATAATCAGGGATTAAACAGACTCATTACACCATCCTAATAGAAGGATAATAGATGAGAATGTTTAAGCTGAGGAAAGCTCCTCAACTTAATCCATGATTGGGGATTAAACTCATGACAAAACAAAGCCTTTATTAAGTGGATTTTATTTAATGATATGATGATGAAGTGAGTTGTGTAGTTTGTAAGACAACTCGAGGGGGACTTGTCCATTAACACTAGGGTTAGTCCTTCTTAACCAATTAAGGAAGAATTAGAACCCTAATGTAAGGCCCAAGTTACAAGTGAAGTCTGGATAGTTATTAAGTGGATTGATTAAAGGAGTTAAACACATTAAGGGTTTAACACTTAGGATTAAAGTTATACACTCCATCCTAATAGAAGGATGCAGGCATAAGCTTAATCACAAAGCCTTAAAGCCTTTAGGGTTTAGTCCCTGATTATGAGATGAGAAAAAAAGACTCAAAAGAGACACAAAGGTAGAAACTAAGAGGGGGACTAATCAAAACCCTAATCATTATCATGCTTGGTTGTTCCTAAGGTTTGTGAGGTTTAACAGGAAAGATCTTCAATGGAACCACCAGCAAGCAGATGAAAGGATCAGGAGAAGCAAGGCAACTTGCTTCATTCAAGAAGTCAAGTCACCTGAGGGAAGAAAGTAAGAAGAGAAAAGAATGAGCTAGCTCAATCTCAAACATAAACATAAATGCAACAAGGATGCATAAAAAGAGATGAAGAGAAGTTATGAGAAGTGAAGGCAAATTCACTTCTCAAGATAACTTACCACCTGAAAAGTTAGTGAAAGAAATGCAATGCAATGCCAAATGGAATGAAATGGCATGATGCAAACCAAAACCAGAAGCATATATGAGATGATAATGATGCTATGAGATGATGCAACCATGAGATAAGGCATGGTGATGATCATATAAGCTCATGGATGCAAATGAAGCAAGTTAAGACCCAAGGACATACATGAAAAGTTATGAAATGCATATGGCATACAACATGGCAAATGCAAGATGCAATGATCAAACATGCTTTCAATATGTCTTAAGATGTCAAATGAATCAAATGGAGGTACAAAATGTCATGGCAAGTCAAGGTATGAATGCAAATGCAAGATGGATGCATATGGAAGCCCAAATTAGGGTTCATGATCAAAGCATCAAACACAAACCAAAATCAGAAGAAAACATCAATATAAAAAATTGAAAATGCACTCAAAGGACCCCTAGTCCTATACTAACTCACTGCCCAAAGGAGAAGTTCCAACTCTTAACCTAATCCAAGTTATGATTTTCCTAAGTTTTCTAGGGTTTTAGGGTTCCTTAACAAGAAAATTACCAAACAAATTTAAAATGAAAGATCAAATCATGGCCATTTAATCCAACAAACTACATGCTAAACACAATGCAATGCAAAAAGAATCAAAGTCCAACTCTCATTGGTTAGGCAGAAATGATTTTTGGAAGTTTGGATCAAAATAATGCATTAAAATGATTTTAATTCCATGGAAAATTCTCAAAATGCATCAAGATCAAAAAAGAAATTTGGTTTGAGGGTTGGACAATGTTTCTAAATGTTTTTAAATTTTTCATGAATTTTTTGGTGATTTTTAAATACCTAAAAGTATTTTTAATTAATTAATTCTCATTAATTAATTAAAAATAAACTTTTAAATATTTAAAAATATTTTTAAAATGAAAAAAATAAAAATAAAAATATTTTTGTGTTTTAAAAATTAGTGAAATCTCTGGCACAAAATTTCATAATTTTTAAATGGCTTTTACTATTTTAAATAAAATGTGCAAAACAAATAAGAAAATGTGAATTAAAAATTGAATTATTGGAAAGTATGCAGAATGAAGGGATGAGATGCAATCTTGGCAGGGAAGGCTTGACTGCGCGCGCAATCGAATGGTCCACATTCAAACTTCCTAATTTCTGATTTATGAATTAATTAATTAACTTAATTGTGATTAGGGTTTCTAATGATGAATCTCAGCCCTCCAAACACGCGCCAGGTCAACCAAGTCAACGGATCCAACGCTCAAAATTCAAATTTCATTAATTACAGGGATTAAACCCTAATTATTTTCAGGTGGCCGGAGAAGACCTCCGGTCGTCTTCTCCGGTGGGAACCCCACCTGAAAATCCCTAGAATCTTCAAAACGTAACTAAAATGAAATCTAAAAGAACAGAAATCCTTCCCACACCTCACTGAATCAAAACCCTAACACAAACATCATTTATATTTCATCAATCACATGAATCGAAACAAAACATTTTTTAGGGCAAGACTTTCAGAACACGATTAAACTCTCATCTCTCCATCATTTTCAAAACCAACAACATATTCATGACCAGGGAAGCATGTAGAAGCTATTAAGAACTTAAAAATCCATTTCTGGAAAAAAAGTTCTTGAGCTACCTGAGTTTTGTAGCTTTCAGTTTGCAGCTTTCTGACTTCTTTCCTTTGTGCAATCCACTCCTTTTGGTCCCTTGATGATGTCTGGATGCTTAGAAGGAGTTTGTGGTGGCTGGTTTGAGAGTTTGAACAGGTTCTGTTCAAGCTCAGGTGAGAATCGTGTTTATGATTCAGGCAGTTTAAGGCAAAGATGGGGGGTGCTTTGTGACCAGGGTGATGAGTTGAGTTGATCTATGGAGTTTGTTTAAGTGTTTGTGGCTTGTATGCTGAGTTTCGAAAGCTTTTGCTTCAAGGGTGGAAAATGAGAATGCTGAATTCTTGCTTGTTTCAGGCTTGTGTGTTGTGATGTTTAGCTTGCATTTTGTTTGTATAAACTAATCCTATTGGTCAGAAGATGTGACATGTCCTTTTGTGATAGGTATGGTTACTTTTGCAAATTGTCAACTTTGTGTAAGAGAAAGCATGGGTCATGTTCTAGCCAAGTACAAGGGGTGTGGGCTGCGCAGCATGAGGTGAGGAGAGGGCTAGGGTGGTTCAGCAACCAAGGCAGCAAGTGGATGAGAAGTTATCATTGGTTTTGCAACTTGGCTTGCCTTTGCTTTTCATGAGAAAGTCTTGCTCCAAAGGCCTCAAAAGTGAATGATCTCTTGGCCCATTCTGATTTTTGAATGTTGTGTGATCATGTGATGAAGTTTTGAAGTCATTTTGAAGTCAATAGAATGCTTGGTACAAGAATTTGCAAGTTTCCCATTTGGTGCATAACTTGAAATTTAGTGATTTTTGCCAACTTTGATGAACCATAACTTTTGATCCAAAGTGAATTAGGTCATGTTCTTATACTTTTTGAAAAGGGAAAGATCTAATCTACAACTTTCATGACCAAAGTCTTTCCATTTGAAGCATTTTTGAATCAAAAAGTAAGGGTTGAAAAAGTTGCATAAAATGACATTTTCAATAAAAGTCAAACTTGCCCAAGAAGTCAACTTTGCAAAAACTTCAAATCCTTCAATTTTGTGAACTTCCAACCTCTTCTATGATCAAATAAAGATCATATACAATCAAAATGATGAAGATCACCCCTTGGTTGGGTCATTGGGGGCCTCAGATGCCCTGATTTTGCACTGACTTGTCTGAAAAGTCAACTCTTGATCAGATGACTTCCCCATGGAATTTCTTCATGAAAATTGATATGCATACTCCCTATACCATATAGAGACCAACAGAAACAAGAATGACCAAAAAATTTGGAGTTATGGCCTCTGAAACCAAAACCCTAATTTTAGGTCATCTGTGCAGTCAAACCTGGCTCTGCTTCCATACCATCCTCAATGCTTGTGATTCTTTGGCATTCTTGACTTTGAGAGGATATAATATGATACATGAACACATATGGACCTCTTTGAAGTGATTGATGACCTTTGGAGTGGCTCAAGAAGCTCTTGGATTGCTCAGATCACAAACCCTAGATGCAGATGACTTAGAAGCTATGCAGTGAATCAAAAATGTTATATGAGATGGTATGATTGTGTTTATGCACATGAAATGATCACAAGCCATAGTGTGAATGGGTGAGGGCAAATTTGGGGTGTTTACAATATCTCAGAGTAGGACACCACTAAAACACTACTAAAGCGATAAAAGAAACACTCCCAAGACTACATCCTCCAACACTCTGAATCTTCTCATAATTCTCTACAAGTTACCCATATAGGAGGCAAAATTTCCAAGCAGACATGGTTCACAATTCATTATAATAATATAAGGACTTGGAAAATAAATAGAATAAGCATCGACAATGTCATAGCTTTATCAACAAAACTTCAAAACACAAACACATTTACATTCATTCATATGAAATGTCAACTATAATGAAATGCAAATAACGCATGTGATACCGATTTCTCCATGGATGGACACTAGCCATCAACCTTCTGTAAACACCCCAAATTTGCCCTCACCCATTCACACCATGGCTTGTGATCATTTCATATGCATAAACTCAATCATAGCATCTCATATCACAGTTTTGATTCACTGCATAGATTCAAAGTCATCTGCATCTAGGGTTTGTGATCTGAGCAATCCAAGAGCCTCCTGAGCCACTCCAAAGGTCATCAATCACTTCAAAGGGGTCCATGTGTGTTCTTATATCTTATTACATCCTTTCAAAGTCAAAAATGCAAAGGAATCACAAGAACTGGGATTGGTGTGGATGCAGAGCCAAGTTTGACTGCACAGTTGACCCAAAATTAGGGTTTTGGTTTCAGAGGCCATAACTCCAAATTTTTTGGTCATTCTTGTTTCCATTGGTCTCTATATGGTATAGGGAGTATGCATATCAATTTTCATGAAGAAATTCCATGGGGAAGTCATCTGATCAAGGGTTGACTTTTCAGACAAGTCAGTGCAAAATCAAGGGCATCTGAGGCCCCCAATGACCCAACCAATGGGTGATCTTCATCATTTTGAGTGTATATGATCTTTATTTGATCATGGAAGAATGTTGAAGTTCACAAAATTCAAGAATTACAAGTTTTTGCAAAGTTGACTTTTTAGGGCATGGTTGACTTTTCAAGAATATGTCATTTTATGCCACTTTTCAAGCCTTGCTTTTTGATCCAAAAATGCTTCAAATGGAAAAAACTTTGGTCATGAAAGTTGTAGAATACATTTTTCTCTTTTCAAAAAGTACAAGAACATGATCTAATTCTTCTTGGATCAAAAGTTATGGTGTGACAAAGTTGGCAAAAAATCATTAATTTTCAAGATGTGCACCAAATGAGAAACTTGCAAGAACTTTGTACCAAGGCATTTGCAACCTCTAATTCATGTCTAACCACTACATAAACATTCTATGTGACCTAAAAGTCAGATTTGAACCAAAACTTCTCATGTTTCATGGTTTGTGGGACAAGATCTTTCCATATGAACCAAGAAGGAACCAACTTGCAAAACCATCATCACACTCTCACCAACTTGCTGCATTGGATGCTGAACCATGCTAGCCCTCCACACACACCTTGCTGCGCAGCCCATGCCTCTTGTACCAAGCTAGAACTTAGCCCATACCCTCCTTACAACAAAGTGGACTTTTTGCAAAAGTAAACATCCCAATCACAGCAGGCCAGGTCACATCACCTGACCAATGGGAGTTCTTTATGCAAAGCAAATGCTGGCCATAACACATAACAAGCAAGGCTGAAACAGATCACAACATCACATACAAAAAATCACCCCTTCAAGCATTTCTCTTCGAAACTCTCTGCACAACACACAAACACAAAAACCAAATCCATTGATCAACTCACCTTGCTTCATTGAGCAAAAACTAGCAAGACTTAGGCCTGAATCAAGCAAGAACACCATTCCTCCATTTTCACTCCCAGAAGCAAAACCATTCGAAACTCACTCCACAGGCCATAAACACCCAAACAAACTCCACAAACCTTCTCCACTCATCATCCTGATCACAAAGAACCCTTCACCATTGCCAGAAACAGCCTGAATCATAAACACGATTCACACCTGAGCTTGAACAGAACTTGTTCAATCTCTCAAACCAGCCAACATAAACTCCTTCTAAGCATTCAAGGATCATCAGGGGACCAAGTAGAGTGGATTGCATCAAAGGGAGAGGGCAGAAAGTTGCTGGATTGAAAGCTTCGAAACTCAGGTAGCTCAAGAACATTTTTTCCAGAAATCATTTTTTAAGTTCTTAAGTTGTTCTATATGCTTCACTGATTGTTCTGATGCCTTTAGTTTTGAAAATGGTGGAGAGTTGAGAGTTTACCATGCTTCTGAAACTTTTTGCCCTAGAAATAGATTGATTCGATTCAGCCATTTTACGAATGATAAATTTGTTTTGATTTAGGGTTTTGATTCGTGAGGGAGTGGGAATCATTTCTGTGTTTTTAGATTTCGTTTTAGATGCGTTTTGAAGGAGTTTGAGGTTTGGGGTGAACGGAGAAGATGACCGGAACACTGTTCCGGTCATCTGAAAGTAATTAACGGTGGGATTAGGGCATAAGCATTGATTAGCTGAGTTTGAATACTGGCCGTGGGATTTGGCGCCAGGTCAATGCGCGCGTGTTTTTGTTTGAATCCAGGCCATCAGATCTGTTGACTTCTCATTAATTCAGTTTAAATTCATTTTTATTTTCATTTAATTCATTTGTTTTGCATAATTTATTTAAAATAGCAAAATTGTGTTAAAAATTATGAAACTTTTTCTCAAGAGTTTCATTAATTTTTTAAAACACAAAAATATTTTTATTTTCATTTTTAGCATTTAAAAAGTATTTTTAAATATTTAAAAGTTTATTTTTAATTGATTAATGAAAATTAATTTATTAAAAATACTTTTAGGTATTTAAAAATCACCAAAAAATTCATGAAATGTTCTAAGACATTTAGAAACATTGTCCAACCTTCAAACAAAATTTATTTTTTGATCTTGATGCATTTTAAGAATTTCTCATTGAATTAAAATCATTTTTGTGCATTATTTTGATCCAAAGTTCAAAAAATCATTTCTGCCTATCCATGAAGAGTTGGACATTGATTCTTTTTGCATTGCATTGTGTTTAGCATGTAGTTTGTGAGATTAAATGGCCATGATTTTATCTTTCATTCTCAATTTGTTTGGCATTTCTTTTGTTTGGAAACCCTAAAACCCTAGAAATCTTAGAAAAATCATAACTTGAAAGTGGTTAGGAATTGAGACCTCTCCTTTGGGCATTGGTTTAGTATAGGATTAGGGGTCCTTTGAGTGGCATTTTCAATTTTTTATCTTGATGTTTGCTTCTGATTTTGACTTTTGTTTGATGTATGGTTAATAAACCCTAATTTGAGCTTCCATTTGCATACATCTTGCATTCTCTTGCATAACATGACTTGCCATGACATTTCAAGCATCCATTTGATTCATTTGACATCATAAGACATATTGAAAGCATGTTTGATCATTGCATCATGTATTTGCCATGTTGTATGCCATATGCACTTCATAACTTTTCATGTATGTCCATGCTTCCTAACTTGCTCCATTTGCATTCATGAACTTGTATGATCATTTCCATGTGCTGCCTCATGTTTGTAGCATCTCATAACATCATTAGCATCATGTAAATGCTTCTGGTTTTGTTTCTCATCATGTCATCTCATCCCATTTTGCATTGCATTGCATTCCTTTTCTAACCTTTCGGGTGGTAAGTGACTTTGAGAAGTGAATTTGCCTTCACTTCTCATAACTTTTCTTTTCATCAATCTCTTGCATCCATTGCTGCATGTTTGTTTGTGTTTGAGTTTGAGCTTGCTCATTCTTCTTCTTCTTACTTTCTTTCTTCAAGTGACTTGACTTCTTGAATGAAGCAAGTTGCTTTGCTTCTCCTGATCCTTTCATCTGCTTCTTGGTGGTTCCATTGAAGATTTCTCTTGAAAACCTCACAAACCTTAGGAACAACCAAGCATGACAATGATTAGGGTTTTGATTAGTCTCCCCTCTTAGTTTTACCTTTGTGTCTCTTTTGAGTCCTCTCTTCTCATCTCACAATCAGGGACTAAACCCTAAAGGCTTTAAGGCTTTGTGATTGAGCTTATGCCTGCATCCTTCTCTTAGGATGGAGTGTATAACTTTAATCCTAAGCGTTAAACCCTTAATGTGTTTGAATCTCTTAAATCAATCCACTTAATAATCATCAAGACATCACACTTGTAACTTGGGCCTTGCATTAGGGTTCTAATTCTTCCTTAATTGGTTAAGAAGGACTAACCCTAGTGTTAATGGACATGTCCCCCTCAAGTTGTCTTACAAATCATAAAACTCACTTCATCATCATATCATTAAATAAAATCCACTTAATCAAAGGTTTGTCTTGTCATGAGTTTAATCCCTAATCGTGGATTAAGCTGAGGAGCTTTCCTCAGCTTAAACATTCTCATCTATTATCCTTCTATTAGGATGGTGTAATGAGTCTGTTAAATCCTTGATTATGGCTTAACCTCATTACTTAACACTAAACAAAAATACCAAAAACATCTAAATAATCACAAGTAGGTTAATGATCTTAATCCTATACCAAAGGTGATTAAGTGTGAGAATCTGGCTTCACACTTAAGGTATTCTCATTACCCCTAATCAGAGGGAAGATGTGATGAGTTTACTAAATCCATTGGTTTAGACTTAAGCTCATTAACTTATGACAAACATCCAAAAGCAATAAAAGACTGAAAACACAAAAACAAACAATAATCGTCTCCTTCGGGATTCTTTTCTCATCATCTTCACTCATAAACGAGAACTTGCCTCTTCCGTCTAATGCAAGACAGTTTGCACCTGAGCCAGACAGGTCATACACTTGAGCATAGACAAGTAAGCAGTTCACAAGTCAATTCATCTTTCAGTCTCTTTGGGTCGAACTACGGTGTTCTGACTTCCTCATTGCACGAGAGGATACGTAGGCATAACTTAACGGTTATCGAACAAAAGTCTCTGTATATTCCCCCTCCTTCCAGCTCATTTCCTTAAGCCTCATAATCTTGAGCAATTCATTCTCATTCTTACACTGACACATCATTTATACATACCACACCTCACTTCTTTTACACTGACACCTGTACATTCTTTTCCAGCTATTTTATACACAAATTGCACTGACACTACCCCTTTAAAACACAAATCTTTTAAGCGTGGATCCCGTCGAGTACGACGGACAATCTGGGTGCTAATACCTTCCCAGGTTGTAACCAACCCCCTTTCTCAGTCTCTCTGGTTCGCAACCGTCTTATCCATGTCTTTCTAGGTCTATGCAGCATTGCCTTTCCTCCGGGATAAAAATGCCTAGCTGGCGACTCTATTCATCTCCAGTGAGTTCACGGCTGTGTGTTCTCATTGTCCCTCTCGCCGACCGTTCGCGTCTGTACCTTTATCTGGGCCAGTCCCATCTATCGGGAGCGACACCTCCACAAGGGAGCACAACATAAAAAACATATCAATTAAATCCACACGATGGGATTGAAGCTACCAATAGGCCGAAGCCCCAACATAAAATACTATGAAATGCAATGATGCTAATTCTCCTTAATTCATCCAAAAATCAACATGTGCATCATTCATTTCATGATCAACAAGTAATCATCATACAATCATGTTTTATCATCTATACATCAATAAACAACTAGACAACAAAAATCAGCATGGGGAACGCCACAAAAACATCAAAAACCACAAATACAATCACCTGACACGACCGTCTGTGTCCTATGACACGGCCTGTGTCAGAGGCCTATGCTCAAAATCCCCAAACCAACAAAATACAGCAGATGCAATAGTCTGACATGGCCGCCCGTGTCTTGTGACATGGCCCATGTCAGGCACACTAAAACAAAAAAAAATTGTTTACCCAACCAGCAAGCTGACAGGGGTGCCCGTGTTGGGTGACATGTCCCGTGTTAGGAGTCAAAACCCGATTTTCATGAAAATTGTTTTTCTGCTGTGTTTTGACCTGAAATACCACCAAAAATACAGTTTCTCCAGTACGAAATTTGACCACAAGACTAACATAATATACATACATCAACACATAACATTCTATCTCATTATATTTCATCAAGTCATTCATCCCTAACTCAATCTAAAACACCAAACGACACAATTTCTCAAAGATCCACGGATACATATCTACTCATAAACCAAAATCCTATAAGACTATAATAAACCATGAAAACTCCCAAGACCTTAGAGAATTACAAAGCTTGTTCTTCTTTCTCCAAGATTTCCTAGTAACTCTTCAAGTCTTAGGGCTCCTCTCCTTCTCTATCATGAACTCTTCACAAAACGCGATAAAATAAGAAACTGATTGTCTTCCCTTCCTAGACAAAATATCTCATTCCATGAATTTCCAAACTTATCCTTACTCTTTTCCTTTATAACCATATTGCCTTTTTTCTTAATATTTTTAATAACAATAATAATAATAATAATAATATAAATAATACACTAATTATTTATTCTATTATATTATTTAAAAATACTCCTTCTTGCTCCAAAATCCTCCAAAAATCACTAAACTTCTTAATTCCTTCTAAATTAAATAAATAAATGATTAATTTATATTTTCGAGGCGTTACAACTCTCCCCTACTTAAACAATTTTCGTCCTCGAAAATTACCTGAAGTAAATAAAGTCGGATACGAGTCCTTCATCGTATCTTCATGCTCCCAAGTCCAACTTTAATCATCTAGTCCGTCCCATAGTACTTTCACTAAATCAATCTCCTTACTATGCAGTTGTTTCAACTCTTGACCATCAATCCACACGGGCAAAGGTTCAACTGTCAGGTTATCCCTTACTTGAACATCATCCATTTGGATCACATGCGACGAATCCAGAATATACTTCCTCAACTGTGACACATGAAACACATCATGTAAATTTGCAAGTGACGGTGGTAAAACCACACGATATGCACCATTTCCTATCCTCTGCGTAATCGTATACAGGCCAACAAAATAAGGAGTGAGCTTTCTAGACTTCAAATCTCGACCCACACTAATCATGGGAGTAACTCTTAAGAACAAATGGTCTCCCTCTTGGAATTCATATGTATTCCTTCTCTTATCATGGTAACTCTTTTGACGACTTTGTGATGTCTTCTTCTTTTCCTGAATCATTTTAATCTTCTCCATTGTCTCTTGAACAATCTCAGGTCCGAGTACAAAAATCTCTCCTGACTCATATCAACACAAAGGAGTTCGACATCGTCTACCATATAATGCTTCATATAGGGCCATTCCAATACTAGCATGAAAATTGTTTTTGTATGTAAACTCTATCAGCGTCAAATGACTATCCCAAGATCCTCCTTGGTCCAACATATAAGCCCTCAACAAATCTTCTAAAGATTGGATTATTCTTTCAGTCTGGTCATCTATCTACGGATGATAAGCAGAATTCATCCTCAACTTAGTACCCAAAGCATCTTGTAAACTCTTCCAAAATCTCGATGTAAATGGTTGATCTCTATCCTACACAATACTAGAAGGTATCCCATGCAACCTCACAATCTCCTCAATATACATCTCAGTTAAGCTCTATATAGAATGATTAATCTTCATCGGTAAGAAATGCGTTGATTTAGTTAATCTATCCACAATCACCCAAACCAAATCATTACCTTTCGTAGTCCTCGGTAACCCTGTCAGAAAATCCAAGGAAATGCTATCCCATTTCCATTAAAAAACATTCAACGGATGCATTATATCCGAAGGTTTTTGATGTTCAATCTTTGACTTCTGTCAAGTCAAACATGCATATACAAATTCCGCAATGTCTCTTTTCATACCTGGCCACCAAAACAAATTACGCAGATCTTGATACATCTTCGTAGCACCAGGATGAATACTTAGTCGACTTCAATGTTCTTCCTCCAAAATACTCTTTTTAATTCCAGGAATATCTGGAATACATACTCTATCTCTAAACCTCAAAAATCCATTTTCATCAATTCTAAACTCACCTCCATTACCTTGATTAACCAACATCAATTGGTCAACTAATTTTAAATCAGATTTCTAACCCTCTCGAATTTCTTGAAAAATTCCACTAGTCAGTTTTAACATACCCACTTTCACACTATCATCAGTCGTCTCGCACCACAAACTCATGTCTTTGAACTACTCAATCATTTCATGTTCTCTCACCATAAGCATCGAAATATGTAGTGACTTTCTACTCAAAGCATCAACCACTACATTTGCTTTACCAGGATAGTAATTCAAATCGAACTCAAAATCCTTTAACAATTCTAGCCACCTTTTCAGCCTCATATTTAACTCTTTTTTATCAAACAAGTATTTCAAACTTTTATGATCACTGAATACCTCAAATTTTGAACCAAACAAATAATGTCTCCACATCTTTAGCACAAATACTATAGCCGCCAACTCTAATTCGTGTGTAGGGTAATTCCTCTCATGAACTCTTAATTGTCTAAAAGCATAAGCAACTACTTGACCATTTTGCATCAGAACCCCACCAAGACCCATCTTTGAAGTATCACAACAAACCACAAAGTACTCATTTGGATCTGGAAAAACCAACACCAGAGCAGTCATCAACTTTTTCTTTAGTTCCACAAAACTTTCTTCACAAGCAACATCCCACAGATACGCTTGACCATTTCGATTCAATTGCGTCATTGGTAACACCAACTTAGAAAAACCTTCAATGAACTTATGATAATAACCAGCCAATCCAAGAAAACTACGAATCTCAATAGTAGAATTTGGAGTCTCCCACTACAACACCGCATCAATCTTCGAAGGATCCACATAAATTCTACCACTTGAAATCACATGGCCAAGGAAACTCACTTCCTTCAACCAGAACTCACACTTTGACAACTTAGCATACAATTTCTTTTCCCTTAGTACTTGTAACACAATCTTCAAATGTTCAACATGTTTTTCTTATGATTTAGAATATACCAAGATATCATCTATAAAAACCACCACAAATTTATCAAGATACTCATGAAAGATCCTGTTCATATACTCCATGAACACACCAGGCACATTACAAACTCCAAAAGGCATTACAGTGTACTCATAATGACCATACCTTGTCATGAAAGTTGTCTTCAAAATCTCATCAACTTTAACTCGAATTTGATGATAGCCAGACCTCAGATCAATCGTACTGAACACCCAAGTACCTACAAGTTGATCCATCAAGTCATCAATCCCTGGAAGTGGATACATATTCTTGATAGTTACTTTATTCAACTGTTGATAATCAACATACAATCTCATGCTAGCATCTTTATTCTTAACAAGTAACACCGGAGTACCCCACGAAGAAACACTAGGTCGAATGAGCTTCTTCTCCAATAATTCTTCTAATTATTTCTTCAACTCACTCAACTCAGGAGTGGACATCTGATAAGGGGCCATCGACACCGGACTCGTACCTGGTATTAAGTCCACATCAAACTCGATTTCATGTTCCGAAGGCAAATCGCGTATATCTTCTAGAAATAGATCTAGAAACTCACAACCTACTTGAAATTCAATACCAAAGGCTTCACAATCAACTTTCAATGATGCAAACACAGCAAACATCAAGGCTTCATCCGCTAGAAGTTCATCCACTTGCTTAGCAGATAGGAACATCAACTCGCTATTCTCGCCCAACTCAGGAAACCTCACAGTCTTACTATAACAAATAATACCAGCATCGTTGAATTCTAACAAGTTCATACCAAGGATAACACTGATTTGGTGTAAGGGTAAGCACACCAAATCCATCACAAAATTCTTCTCAAAGATCGGCAAAGGACACTTCAAGCAAACAAGCATAGTAGTCACAAAAGCATAAGCAGGAGTCTCTATTATCATACTACCATTCATATCAGATAATATCAAACCCAATCTAGTAGCACACTCAAGGGATATAAATGAATGTGTAGCTCCAGCATCAATAATAGCAATCAACTCAACATTGTTAATAAAGCAAGACCTCAAATCAAGTTGTCCTTCTTGGAAACTTCTGAACCAACCAAAGAAAATACTCTTCCATTAGTCTGGGCACCAGTGGCAGTCTTCTTTGGTTTCTGGCACTGAGTATTGATATGTCCCTGTTCACCACAATTGAAACTGGTCGGACCCTCATTCGGACAATCACCAATTCTATGCCCAGTCTTACCACAACGGTAACATCTCAAAATCTTGTTGGTACACACATCAGCCTTCTATTTCCCTTTGTCACATGAAGTCACATAAGGTTTTCCTTTAAACTGGCCCTTATCTTTCTTCTCACTCAGCATACTCTGCTACAGTCATATTTCTTTGATTTAGTTCAAGAAAATCCACTTCCATCTTAACACAAGCATCTTCAGGAAAATACTTCTTAAGGAATTATGTCTTAAACACAGTCCAAGTCACCACAGTACCAAAATCCTCCAAACACTGACGAGTATTATCCCACCAATCCTTAGTGTAACACCCCAAA
Organism: Lathyrus aphaca; assembly: GCA_963966055.1. Classification (NCBI taxonomy): domain Eukaryota; kingdom Viridiplantae; phylum Streptophyta; class Magnoliopsida; order Fabales; family Fabaceae; genus Lathyrus; species Lathyrus aphaca. The sequence continues at coordinate 457,555,355 of OZ014520.1, read as the reverse complement.
ATTTACCCTCCCTTTTTCAATCCATTTACCATACTAGTTCCCATACATTGCATTGCATATAAATCAAAGGAAGAGAAGGCATACATTCATAGGTTGGAGCATAGGGCATATGATCAATGATTGTCAAAGTTATGATTATTCAAAGTCAAAGAAGAAGAGCTAAGGGTCTCCCAACAAGCCTCAAGGGTCTTTCATATCCCACACAATCTCAAATGATTCTTTAAATCATTGGGGAGATGTGGATTGATCAAGAAGTTGAAGCAGTGCAACATCTCCTAACAAAAAGGGCCAAAATTAGGGTTTCTGATTCAAAGGGATTCATAAGGAAATTTTGGATCAAAGTTTATTTCAATGTTTTCCATATGATAACAAGTGTCTAAGGAAATGATATTGTCCATTGAATCATTTCAGAAGGTCTCCAATTGGTCAGTTAGTTGAAAATCAAGAAATTGGGGAAAAGCCAACTATGTTGAGGAAAAAGTCAACTCTTGACTTTTTGAGGTCAAAATCATGGTCCACAATTTGAATATGTTCAATGGTTGAAATTTGATCAATAAAAGTCAATAAATTCATGGAAAAATCAAGAAATCACAAAACTGCCCAAAATAGAAACTTAGGGATTCTATTTATGGCAAGTTTAGGCCATTTTGCACCTTACTTTCAAGCATTATATATTCAAGATAAAAGCCTCAAACTTCAGGCCTAAGTTGATCCATTTTAAGAGCACATCTTGAGCTTCAAATCCATAGCAAGAACATCTTCACTGGATAAAAATTTAGAGAGATATGATCAATCAAAGTTTGACAAAACCTAGGCAACTTTGCCAAGATGTTAGGGCATGGGCGTGCCAGGTGCATTGCATTTCATCAAGCAGGTGGTGTGCCAATTGTCAAGCTATTTTTCTCCATCAATAAATCTTCAAATTAATATTTTTTTGAACATCAAAGTTGTTCATCATGATTCCTCTACAACTTTGATGTTTGGAATTTTTTCATACAATCAATATATGAAGATATATGAGGCTTCAAAGTGGGGACCCTAAAATTGAATTTTCCTCGGGCATCTTTCTAGATACGCACACCATATTTGCCACCCATTATGCAGTCATGCCCAACTAAGTTCCATGACATTTTAGAATGTTTTAAAGGCCTCATTTCATTGTAAATTGAACTTCAACATTGTGCTATGACATCTCCTATTTCCATTGATCACAAATGATCATCATTTCATCCATGGAGTTAAGAGAATTCCACACTCAAACATGGGAAGTTGGTAATGATTTTACTTGCAAGACAAGTATCAAGGTTGTTGTATTCTGGTTCACTAATGATGGTCCACATACATATACATAAAGCATTAGTCATGTTGTGCTTCTAAAGGCCATGTCAGGTTCCTCAATGTATGCCTATGCATGGAATCTCATGCATCAAAGTGAGAGGACTCAATGAGAAAACTTGCAAAACAAGGTATTGCTACATCAGGATGCCTTTCATCATCATCCACACATCATTGATTCACATCATAGCTTCCATGTACCTTGCCATACACAAGCACACGGGTTCATGCTTTTTCCCTCATTTTCAAAATTGCTTCAAACACTTGCCATTGCTCCTCTCACTCTCTCTTAACCTAACCACACTTCTAACTGTAAACCATCACAGTTAGAAGCTAACTAAAGATATAAATATTCAACCATAACAAAATTTGGCTCAACTCATCATTTCACACTTTTTCACATTTCTGATTTTTTTTCTTCAATCACACTCTCTCTGAACTCTCTCTTTCTCTCACGATTTTTTCAATCTTCTTCAATATTCAACCACAAAAAACAATGGAGCATTGAGGTAGTGATTAAAGTTCATCATGAATAGTTAAGATTTTCTGTTTGTAGCATTCAGAGCATTTCACAAGATTCTAAGCCTTTATTTGGCTCTTCCATAAGCTCAAGCACAAAAGGAGGTATTTATGGTCTTCTTACAACCTTGGATTCAGCTTCCACATGTTTGTATTTCTGAATTTTGTTTGCTTCGAATTCACTAATTACAAGCTTGTTTTGGTTGATTCTTGAGCTTAATAGAAGCTACTGGTGATCTGGCTAGATGATATGCTCCATAGGAGCATAGTTTCAGTTTTAGGGGAAAAGTTATTGGATTCGATTCTCTCTGTACATGCTTTATGTTTTGCTTTTGAGCCCTGATTTGTGATCTATGCAACTTGCTGAACATTTTGATGTATGATTTATGGATTTCTAGACCACTGTAACTCTTGTCGTTCCTGAGAGTGGCTGGAGAATACGATTGGAGTCTTCTCTGGCCGGTAACATTCATCTGAGGTCTCAAACCCTAATTCCTATCCAGTTTATAACAGGATCGTTGATTGCAATTTGATCCTACGTTCCATAGGATTCCAACAAATTAATGAGGCATGTGCCTCACGCGTGTTTCATTTTTCATAAAGTGTTGACTCTGACTATTCCTATGCATGTGTGTCCTTGAGTAATATGGTGTGCGTGCATTGTGATGAGTGTTACTTGTCCACTCTTGTGGTTATTAGCTATTGATTGCATCGGTGGCTTAGACTAGGTCAAATAGTTGACTGAGGTGTATGGTAAGTTTGTAAACCTCAGCACATGTTGGAATGGACCTTTCCTTACTTTTCACACCCCTATCTTAGGCCCAAGCGCATGCTTGAACTATGGTTTTTGTTATTTTTGAACCCCCCTCACGTTATTTCTTCATTTTCATTTTATTTTTGACATAGTTTTCATTTTATTTTATTAAAAATCCTTTTATTATTCCAAAAATTCCAAATAAATTCATGTAGCATTATAACACATTTAAATAATTTTTAGCATTTTTAATTCTGATTTTCATTATTTTTTGCATTATTTTCATCGTTTTATTTGAATTTCCTTTTAAAGGTTCATCATCCATGATACACGTTCATTTTCATTTTAATTGGCATAATTTGGTTCTGAATTTTGACATGGCATTTGAAATCTCATTACATGACATATTAATGTACTTGTTCCATATTTTTGTTAATTTTTAGAAGCATTCTATATTCGGTTTTGAAATTCATCTTTGTGTATCATTGAAAAGTGACTTAAAGGAGGTTATGACCTATAATGGAACTTGATCTTTGATCTTCCTTGACCTCTAATCTTGATAACATGTTTACATTCTGTTCATACCTCAAATGTGTTGCATCCATTCATTTTTTTCTCATCTCTTTTGTGTGGTTTTCATTTCCTTTTGAGACATCAATGATTATTTAAACTTTGTTCAACTCCTAACCCTAGTTTAGGTAAGGCACTTGTGCCATCACATTAGAACCAATTTGAGCCTCTTATATGTCTTCATTAAAGCATTATAGGTCATTTGGTTAGAATTGTAGGTCATTTATATTGTGCTTTTATTTGGTTTGTGTATGTTGTATATATGCTTCCTTAACTTGAATCTTATGACCTAGTTCCACTTCTCTTATCTTCTAAACACCAATGTAACTTGTAATTGAACCATCCATGCTCATTCATACCTCTCATGTTAATTTCATAATGAGTATTCCAATGACCCATGATCACTTCATGCATTCAAATGTCATTCATCCCTAACTTGTATGCTTACTTGAACTAGTTTGATTTAACTTGACTCTTTTCTTCAACTAGTTTCAAAGTAACTTGCATATGCATTTGGTATGACTAATTCAGGCATACTAAAATCATATTAATTGACATTTGGTACTGTAAACACCCCAAATTTGCCCTCACCCATTCACACCATGGCTTGTGATCACTCTCATATGCATAAACACAATCATATCATCTCACATCTCATTTTTGATTTACTGCATAGATTCTAAGTCATCAGCACCTAGGGTTTGTGATCTGAGCAACCCCAAAGCATCTTGAGCCACTCCAAAAGCAACCAATCAATTCAAAGGGGTCTACATGTGTTCAAGCATCATATTACATCCTCACAAAGTCAAAGATGCAAAGGAATCACAAGAACTAGGGTTTGAGTGGATGTAGAGCCAGGTCAAACTGCACAGTTGACTGAAAATTAGGGTTTTGTTTTCAGAGGCCATAACTCCAAATTTTTTGGTCATTCTTGTTTCCATTGCTCTTTATATGGTATAGGGAGTATGCATATCAATTTTCATGAAGAAATTCCATGGGGAAGTCATCTAATCAAGGGTTGACTTTTCAGACAAGTCAGTGTAAAATCAGGGCATCTGAGGCCCCCAATGACCCAACCAATGGGTGATCTTCATCATTTTGAGTGTATATGATCTTTATTTGATCATGGAAGAAGGTTGAAGTTCATAGAAATCAAGAATTTAGGGTTTTTTGCAAATGTTGACTTTTTGGGCATAGTTGACTTTTCAAGAATGCATCATTTTAGGTCATTTTTCAAGCCATGATTCTTGATCCAAAAATGCTTCAAATGGAAAAACTTTGGTCATGAAAGTTGTAGATCTCATTTTTCCCTTTTCAAAAAGTACAAGAACATGATCAAACTCTTCTTGAATCAAAAGTTATGGCAATGCAAAGTTGGCTAAAATCATTGATTTTCAAGGCATGCCCTAAGTGAGAATTTTGCAAAATCTTGGACCAATGCATATTGCAGCCTCTAATACATTTCAAACCAGCACATAAACTTTCTCTAAGTCCTAAAAATCAGAAATGAACTAAGAATGCCCATGGTTTTATGTTTGGTTGGACAAAAAAGGTCACATGTGAACAAAAAGTCACAAGTTGCAAAACTCATGATCATGCTTCCTCCTACTTGCAGCCTTGGATGCTGAGCTTTGCTAGCCTCTCACGTCACCTTGCTGCACCAGAACCAGCCCATGTACTTGCCTAGATCATGAGCCATACCTCTCTTACACATTATTTGACTTTTTGCAAAAGGTAACTTACCAATCAATAAAGGGCATGTCTTGTCAACTGACCAATGAAAGAGAGTTATGTGGACAATTTGCAAGCTAGACATAACACAAGGCAAGGCTGAAACATCCTCATTCAACACATACACAAAAACCTACCAAGTTGCAAGTTGCTTCGAATCTCTCTGCCCAGCCACAAAACACTCAAGCCAACTTCACCATTCAACTCACCTTGCTCCATAGACCACAAAGCACCAAGAACCCAAGCCTGAAACAACCAGAATACTCCATAGCCATTTCTCACCCTCAGCCTGCATTTCTCTTCGAAACTCTCACCACAGCTTGCAAACATCAAAACAAACCTTGCAAAGCTCCTCCATTCACCCTCAGGATCACAAACAACCCCTCACCATGACCTGAAAGTGCTTGAAACACCATTGCCATTTCTGATCAAGCTTGAGCAGAAGCTGTCGAATCTCACTATCCAGCCAACTTAAACTCTCATTGAGCATTCAAACATCTTCTGGGGATCAAGTGAAGTGGATTGCACAAGGAGAAGTGGCCTGAAAGTCCTCAAGTTGAAAGCTCCAAATCTCAGGTAGCTCGAAATTATTTTTTCCAGAAATCATTTTTCTTGTTATAAACTTGTTCTATGTGATTCACTGATCATCCTGATGTCATTGGTTTCGAAAATGGCTTTGATTTGAGTATTTAATTTGTCTCTGAAACCTGCGTGCCCTAGAACTTGTTCTGTTCGATTCATGGTTTTGAGGAAGAAGAAATTTGTTTGGACTTAGGGTTTTAGTTCAGGAGATCATGGGGATCATTTTGGTGTGTTTAGTTTTCATTTTCATTACGATTTGAGGGGTTTGGGAAGTTTTCAGGTGAGTTGCTCGCCGGAGAAGACGACCGGAAGTCTTCTCCGGCAGCCTGAGAGTAATTAGGGCTAAACGTCATTAATTAGCCAACTTCAAACCTGGGCCCTTGGATATTGTTTCCCGCGCGCTAGTGGATGGTCAGGATCAAGTCATTATGCCCTAATCTCTCTCATTAACTTTAATTAATTCATAATTAAATTAATTTGGTCAGATTGCATCCCCACCCTCCATTCACGCGCCAGTCAACCAATTTAAAACCAGATTGCATCTCAGCCATCCTTTCCTTTGACTTTCATTTTCATTTAATTTTTATTCATTTTCTTTTTAATTAACTTGTACATTTATTTTAAAATAGTTAAAAATTCTTAAAAATTATGAAACTTTTTCCTAAAAGTTTATTTAATTTTTAAGACCCAAAAACATTTTTATTTTATTTTTTATCATTAAAAAAGTATTTTTAAATATTTAAAAGATTATTTTTAATTGATTAATGGGAATTAATTAATTAAAAATACTTTTAGGTATTTAAAAATTACAAAAAAATTCATGAAATGTTCTAAGACATTTAGAAACATTGTCCAACCTTCAAACCAAATTTCTTTTTTGATCTTGATGCATTTTAAGAATTTTTCATTGAATTAAATCATTTTTTTATGCATTATTTTGATCATGGGTTCAAAAATTCATTTCTGCCTATTGGAGAAGGTTTGGACATTGATTCTTTTTGCTTTGTTTTGTGTTTAGCATATAGTTTCTAAGATAAAATGGCCATGATTTGATCTTGCATTTTCCATTTGTTTGACATTTCTTTTGTTAAGAACCCTAAAAAACCCTAATAACTTATAAAATTCATATCTTGAGATTGGTTAAGAGTTGGGAGTTCCCCTTTGGGCAGTGGTTCATTATAGGTTTAGGGTTTCTTTGGGCAGCATTTTCCATTTTTTATCTTAGGGTTTGCTTCTGTTTTGGGTTTTTGTTTGTTGTTTGATTCATAAACCCTAATTTGGGCTTTCCCTTGCATCCCTCTTGCATTCTCTTGCCTAACATGACTTGTCTTTGCATTTTGTGCATGCCTATGATTCATTTGACATCTTAAGACATATAGAAAACATGTTTGATCATTGCATTGCATATTTGCCATGCCATTTGTCTTGTATGCTTCATAACTTTCCATGATTGTTCATGCTCCTTAACTTGCATCATTTACATCCATGATCTTGTAGGAGCACCTCCATGCCTTGCCTCATGTTCATAGCACCTCATAGCATCATTTTCATCATCAATATGCTTCTGGTTTGGTCTAGCATCATACCATTTCATCCCATCTAGCATTGCATTGCATTTCTTTCTAACATTTCAGGTGGTAAGTAAACTTGAGAAGTGAATTTGCCTTCACTTCTCATATCTTTTCTTTTCATCTCTCTTGCATGCATTGCTGCATTTCTATATGTGCTTGAGTTTGAGCTTGCTCATGCTTGTTCCTCCCACTTTCTTTCTTCAAGTGACTTGACTTCTTGAATGAAGCAAGCCACTTTGCTTCTCTTGATCTTGTTCATCTGCTTCCTGGTGGTTCTTCTGAAGATTGTTCTTGTAAACCTCACAAACCTTAGGAACAACCAAGCATGACAATGAATTAGGGTTTTGATTAGTCTCCCTCCTAGTTTTTACTTTTGTGTCTCTCTTTGAGTCTTCTCTTCTCATCTCATAATCAGGGACCAAACCCTAAAGGCTTTAAGACTTTGTGATTAAGCTTATGCCTGCATCCTTCTTTTAGGATGGAGTGTATAACTTTAATCCTAAGTATTAAACCCTTAATGTGTTTAAATCTCTTAACCAATTCACTTAATAAATATCAAGACATCACACTTGTAACTTGGGCCTTGCATTAGGGTTCTAATTCTTCCTTAAGTGGTTGAGAAGGACTAACCCTAGTGTTAATGGACAAGTCCCCCTCAAGTTGTCTTACAAATCATAAAAATCACTTCATCACCATATCATTGAATAAAATTCACTTAATCAAAGGCCTGTTTTGTCATGAGTTTAATCCCTAATCATGGATTAAGTTGAGGAGCTTTCCTCAGCTTAAACATTCTCATCTATCATCCTTCTTTTAGGATGGTGTAATGAGTCTGTTTAATCCCTGATTATGGCTTAACCTCATTACTCAACACTAAACAAAAACAACAAAAACATCTAATTAATCACAAGTAGGTTAATGATCTTAATCCTACACCAAAGGTGATTAAGTGTGAGAATCTGACTTCACACTTAAGGTATTCTCATTACCCCTAATCAGAGGGAAGATGTGATGAGTTTACTAACCCATTGGTTTAGACTATAGCTCATTAACTTATGACAAATTCTCAAAAGCAATAAAAGACTGAAAATACAAAAACAAACAATAATCGTCTCCTTCGGGATTCTTTTCTCATCTCATTCACTCATAAACGAGAACTTGCTTCTTCCGTCTAATGCAAGACAGTTAGCACCTGAGCCAGACAGGTCATACACTTGAGCATAGGCAAGTAAGCAGTTCACAAGTCAATTCGTCTATCAGTCTCTTTGGGTCGAACTACGGTGTTCTGACTTCCTCATTGCACGAGAGGATACGTAGGCATAACTTAACAGTTATCGAACAAAAGTCTCTGTATATTCCCCCTCCTTTCAGCATTATTCTTTAAGCCTCATTGTCATGAGCATTTCACTCTTGTCCTTACACTGACACTGTATATATTACACTTCACTTCCTTTACACTGACACCTCTACATCCTTTTCCAGTCCTTTTACACACAGATTGCACTGACACTACCCATTTAAAACACAAATCTTTCAAGCGTGGATCCCGTCGAGTACGACGGACAATCTGGGTGCTAATACCTTCCCAGGTTGTAACCAACCCCCTTTCTCAGTCTCTCTGGTTCGCAACCGTCTTATCCATATCTTTCTAGGTCTATGCAGCATTGCCTTTCCTCTGGGATAAAAATGCCTAGCTGGCGACTCTATTCATCTCCAGTGAGTTCACGGCTGTGTGTTCTCATTGTCCCTCTCGCCGACCGTTCGCGTCTGTACCCTACTTGACCAGGTGTCATCTAGCGGGAGCGACAGCTTGGCGACTCTGCTGGGGACCCTTATACTGCAACCAGGGCTTCTGGTTCTTTTTGTGGGTTCCTCCTAGCGCTTGTTTGATTTGTGTTTACTGGGGTGTTATGTGCTTGTATTTATTTTTGTTTATTGCTTTATGTACAGTTACTTTACTGCTTTCTTTATTACATTTGTATATATATCATACTGTCATTACTGCTGGCTGGATCTGGTTTTGTTGGGTGGGTGATTCATTGAGAGTTAAGGTCCTATACCTGGGACCTGAGTGACACCTAGGCTAGAGTGAATCATATTCTTTCCCATTCCATTTCGGTCTGGTGCGGGAATATGAAACACGGTTCAGATATGGGTTTCTTCTTGAGAACTCTGTGTTGCAGATTTCCTGCAATGCTAGGGCTATCTGGGAAGCCTGCTAAGTCTGGATGACCTTTTAGTATTGACCTTCAGAAACTGAGGTGAATTAGAGGAGGAATTGTTATGGTTACTGTAAACACTGTACCTCCGGGTTAGAAGTGTTTACACTTCTCATAACTGATCCAAGTCTGAGGATCCTTGTTCTAGATCACCACCTGTGAGGGGGTTGGGCTGTTTACAGGTTTGCAGGTACCTTGACCTCAGAATACCCTGTTACTTTGATTTTGTTTAAGAGTACTCCATGTTGGATAGTTCTTGTGATTCTAAACCCTGGACATGTGGCTCTTTATTTGAGTCCCCTACCTTGGTTACTGGATTTATAGACCTCCATCTGGAATTCTTGAACACACATGAATCTATACCAAGGCAGTTAATCAGATCCAGCTCAGGCACAAACCCTTGCATATCATTTGCATACATAACCATTGCATCATATTAACATTTGCTTATTTGTGTTTCAGGGTATCCACCTTCATCTGGTTTTGGTTTTGACCCCATCTGCATTACTGACCTATCTCCACCAGCACTAGCTTCAGCCTGTCAGCCATATACTTCAAATACTTGCACTAGCCAGCCAGTGGCCCACTCCTCAGCATCTTCATCAGCACTCTACTCAGTCTTCAGCATCATGGCTCCAAAGAAAAGCAACATCACCTATCATTTCTTCCAACCAGACTTATCAGACATCAGGAGGATCCAAACCCTGATCACTCCAGATCACATACCTTTGTTCAGGGAGCATTATGGGGATATACTTGACTTGGTCATGGATCTGGACCCATCCCAGAGGAGTTTGATCCACACCTGCATTCAGTTTTATGACCCCCCATTGAGATGTTTCACCTTTCAAGACTTTCAGTTGGGGCCTCTTTTAGAAGAATACTCATCTTTGATTGGTTTGCCTACCAAGAGGGAAATCCCTTTCAACCCTGAAATGGTCTTTCCCAGCAATGGAGAGATAGCAAAAGCTTTGCACCTGGAACCTGCTTTGATTGAGCAGCATATGACCTCTAAAGCTGGGATCCCTGGCTTTCATCTGGACTTTCTAATTTCTCAAGCTAGTCTGAAGGCTTCCCTGGGGGAATGGAGAGCTGTTTGTGCTCTGTTGGCCTTAAGTGTATATGGAATTGTGTTGTTTGCAGATGAGCCTCGATTCATTAGCAAAAATGCAATCCATTTGCTCATCCTGAAGAACCCAGTGCCAACTTTGCTAGGAGATCTCTATTACTCAGTGCACCAGAAGAATGAGAAGCAGAGGGGAAGGCTAGTGAGGTGTTGTGCTCCATTATTCCATGCTTGGCTTCTTAAGCATCTACCCAGGACAGATGCATTCCTAAATCCTCATCAGCAAAGCAACTGGGCTAAGAGGCTCACTACTCTCACTTCAGCAGACATCAGATGGTGTACTCAAAGCACCAAGGGCAGAGATATCATTACAAGCTGTGGGCACTTTCCCAATGTGCCTTTGATAGGGGTCAAGGGAAGTATTAATTACAACCCTCTGCTGTTCAGGAGGCAATTAGGCTATGCACTGGTCCATACTCCCAGGGAGCAAGACTTGGTTGAGACCCTCTACTGTGAGAACAAGATTAGTCTGGCAACTGTTAGGCAGGCTGCCTGGGCCTGGGATCATGTTCAAACCAAGGGAATCACCACTCTGGGGAAGTGCAATAATGTGGCATCAGTCCAATATTATGAGTGGTCCCATGCCAGGGCCCAATTCTCTGGAATGCCCTTCACCATAGAAGACATGCCTGAGTCATCTTCAGCACCACCCCCTGCCACTATCAGTCTGGAGGAGTTTGAAAGCTTGAAGGAAAGAAATGAGAAGTTAACCCAGGCTTTGCAGAAGACCCTCCGGGAGAGGAGTGAAGGTGTGAGGGAGATTGAAAGATTGGAGAAGTTGAGGGTGGAACACTTGACTAAAATTGAGAAGTCTGGAGATTATATCAACAAGTCTAAAGCTGGTGAGCAGATTCTGAAGAATGCTTGTAAAGAAGCCCAGTTCCAGAGAGCAAGAACAGACTTGTATTTGAAAGAGAGTCAGGCCAGGTGGGTCCGGATCACTGAGGCCCGTACTCTAGAAGACAAGAGAGTTCAGGACAAGATGGAACAGATGGAAGAAGCCCTGGCAGCAGCCCAGAAGGAAATATCAGAGCTAAAAATCAGAACTGGAGTGAAGAGGTCTAAAGACCAAAGTCAGAACAAGAAATTGATTGCAGCTGTTGCAACAAGAAACCTTCTCATCAGGAATCTCACGGAACATCCGGCTGATCCTGTGACCGAAGCACTTCTTAAGGAAGTTCGTGAGGACGAATTTGGCCTTGGAGTTTGACCATTTGCTTGTTGTTATTCCTATTCCATGTACTTTTGTTTTTGTGATGTATTTTGACCCCTTAGAGGGCTGGTGTTGTAAAATGAACAAGATGTATTATTTCACCTTCTGTAATATATTTGTGTTAGTTTCCATCTGGGTTTATTTCGAAAGCAACTTCAACAGCAACATCTTCAAGGGTCTGGAAGGGTCAAAACTGAAGACCAAACCGGATACCTTGAGAGCAAATAAGCATAACTGCATTGCATACTAACCCTTTTGTTTGTTTTGTAGGTTTTTGTTTTGTTGTTACTAACCTCTGTTGTGAATCTCAGGAATTATTGCTCGCCGCCGGGTATTTCCCCTCAACAGGCCACACAGGTACCCAACTAGAAACAACCTTCCGGGAATTCAGATGGATCAGATGCAGCAGGACCTTACGGAGGTCAGAAACCAGATGGCCAACGAAAGGTTGGAGATGAGAACGCAAATAACACAGTTCATGGAAGTAATGAACAACTTAGCTCAAAGCCAGGAGAGGCTCAGAGCTTTGGTAGAAGGGAGGAATCAAGAGGAACCCCATGTGGGAACTGCTGGCACAAGTAACAACGAGAGGGTCCAACCTCATGTCAATCCCCCAGTTTTTGGACCCCATCTCCATCCAGAGGCCAACATCCCTGTCAATATACAAGGGACTGCCACAGCAGGGAGGGTACTACAGGAAGACCCTCAAGAAGACCAGTTCACAGTAATGGGTGCTGGAGAAGAGGCTTATGATAGAAGATTGGATGAAATAGCTGAGAAGTTGAGGTCCTTAGAATCTCAAAACTCTTTGGGCTTCGACGTTATGGACATGGGTTTGGTAGACGGGGTCAGGATCCCCCATAAGTTCAAGCCTCCTTGTTTCGAAAAGTATAATGGGACTTCATGCCCCCGGACTCATCTACAATCATTTCTGGGAAGGCTGAAGCCTATACAATGGATGAGAAATTGTGGATGTTCTATTTTGAAGATAGCTTGACTGGAGCGTCAAGAGAATGGTACTCTCACTTGACAAGGGCAACTATTAGGTGCTGGAAGGACCTGGCAGAGGCCTTCATCAGACAATATCAGTATAATCTAGACATGGCACCCAACAGGACTCTCCTGATGGGAATGTCACAGTCTTCGAGGGAGAGTTTCCGAGAATACGCCCAAAGGTGGAGGCAGCTGGCTGCTGCTGTTCAACCACCTATGTCTGAGCGGGAAATGGCAGATATGTTCATGAACACCCTTCAGGGAACATATATTGACAGGTTGGCAGCTTTCTCTTCCACTAGCTTTGCAGATGTTGTCATAGCCGGGGAGAGAATTGAAAGCTTGTTAAAAATGGGAAAGATCTCAGACAACGGTGCAAGCTCGTCCAGTAGTACAAGAAAGCCTTTTGCAGGCCCGAGAAGAACTGGCGAGACCAATGCCATCCATTCAAACAGGGGTAGGCCCCAATATGCTCAGAGGTCCATACCAGCAGTCACCATCCCTGCTCCAGCTCATCCTCAACCTGTCTATCAACCTCCTCAGCAAAGCTATCAACAACAACCTCAGTACCATCAGCAAAATCAGTATCCTCCAAGGAATTACAACAACAGCAACACCAACAACAACAGTCAACAAAGGCCATTCCAACAGAGGCCATCTCAAGCTAACAGAGTGATCGATCCGATCCCAATGCCATATGCTACTTTGCTGCCACAACTTCTGAAACTCAACTTGGTTGAGCTAAGAACGTTGGCACCTCCGGATCCCAACAGTCTACCAAGGAATTATGACTCCAATGCTAGGTGTGCCTTTCATTCAAACGCACCTGGCCACAGCACAGAAAAATGCAGGGCTCTGCATATGAAGGTACAGGACCTGGTAGACTCAAAGGCTCTGAATTTCGCACCACCACCCAATGTCAATAAAAACCCGATGCCAAACCATGGTGGTCCCCGGATTAACGCTATTGAAGAAGACAAGCCGTCTTATTTAATAACCAGTGTGGGACAGATCAGGACACCATTGGTAGAAATCAAAGCTCAGCTCTTGGAATGTCAAATGTTCCCGGGGTGTGAGTTAGGCTGTGCTTACTGCAATATCTCGGTAAATGGGTGCGATAATTTGCGGAATGGCATAGATGGCCTCATTCAGAGTGGCCAGCTTCAGATCACCACGTCATTTCCAACGAATCCAGCAATTTCATCAGCAACAGTTTCAGAACCTCCTACAACTGCAGCAACTATTGTTCCTGACAATTCTTCGGTTTCATCAACAAGTACTCCATCAGTCGTCTCAACTGATCAGTTTTCAACAATTTCTCCTGCTACAACTTCAGCTTCATTCCATCTTGAATCTCCTACAACAACAACACCCGCACTTCCAACAATGGCTCCTACAACTCCAGCAACAGATCATGAAGACGTCTCTACTGTCACCATATTTTATGATCCTGAGAACAACTCTGCCTACCATTCAGAAGGTGCTGCTCCCATCAGAGCACCAGTTACAATCTTTTATGATCCACAAACGATTACAGTCCCTTCAACAGCAGCAATCAGTCCAGTCACTGTCACGGTGCCTGGACCAGTACCATATGAGAGCAACAGGGCCATCCCTTGGCACTATGGCTCTGACGTGTATTGCGAAGGAAAAAGAATCACTCTTAAAACATCAACACCTGCACCACAAGTAGATAATGTGGGGGGAGGCGGAGGCTTCACCCGAAGCGGACGTCTCTTCGCTCCACCAATTCAAAGACCTACTGCTGAAGCAGAAGCTGCTGCCAAGGCAAAGGGAAAGAGCCCGGTGCAGGAAGATCAAGCTGCCAAAGAAGCCTTGAAAACACCGTTCGATCAAGAAGTTGATGAGTTTATGAGAATCATCAAAAAGAGTGACTACAAAATTGTGGATCAACTTCACCAGACGCCATCCAAAATCTCTATCCTCTCACTGCTGATGTGCTCCGAAGCCCATCGGAATGCACTACTCAAGGTCTTGCACGCAGCTTACGTGCCTGAAGAGATTACTGTCAACCAGTTGGAAACCGTGGTTGGAAATGTTACTGCTAGCAATGGGCTAGGGTTCACCAATACTGACTTGACAGCGGACGGCCGCAACCACAACAAAGCTTTGCACATAACCATGGAATGCAAAGGAGCTGTCCTTTCTCATGTGCTGGTAGACACAGGGTCGTCCCTTAATGTCTTACCAAAGAAGGCTCTGGTGAAGTTAGAATATGATGGTTTGGCATTGAGACCCAGCAACCTGGTGGTAAGAGCCTTTGATGGTTCTAAGAGATCGGTTCTGGGAGAGATCGAGCTACCTGTGACAATTGGCCCACAGACCTTTAAAACTATCTTTTATGTGATGGACATTCAGCCCGCCTACAGCTGTTTGTTGGGTAGACCCTGGATTCACGCCGCCGGCGCAATAACGTCTACCCTTCACCAAAAGTTAAAATTTGAGTGGGAAGGCCAAGTTGTCACAATCTGTGGAGAAGAGGACATTTTTGTCAGCCACCTGGCAACCTATAAGTACATTGAAATGGATGGGGAGATCCATGAAACAATGAGCCAGGGGTTTGAAGCTTTGAATGTGAATGAGGCATCTGCTGTATCTGGTACTCCAATGTCATCATACCAACAAGCCCGGAAGGTTGTTGAGGAAGGAACTGCCCAAGGCTGGGGCAAACTGCTATCGGTGGAGAAAAAAGAAGACAAGTTTGGGTTGGGTTACAGACCAACTCAACATCAAGCAAAGGCTGCTGAAGAGCCTGGTTTTGTCAGTGGAGGGATGCTTACCCCCGATGCTATCAACTGTCTGGAAGACGAGCTGGAAGAGGAGCGCAACCTGGAAAGCTGGATTCGTCCAAAGATCCCGGGGAGCAGTGTCTCGAACTGGTCTTCCCAGGAAATTATAAGAGTTACTCATGCAGAGTAATTATTATTTCCTGTATTTTTATAAGCATGCATCAAAGTCTTGCATCTTGCCCAAGATGACAAGACTCATTTTGTAATCGGGCCATCTGTACTTTTTGTGCAAACAAGATCAATTAATGAAATATCAGACATCTTTTTGCAAACGAGTCTTTTCTCTTTTCGTTCACTGTTTTTCCATTTTTCTTTTTGTACAAAAATAAATGGCGGTGTTTCCAAAATGACAACTTCATTTCACTTTTCTAAATAAGACTAAAATCAGATCACTAAAACGAACAAACTTAACCCTTGCAGAGAGTGCCTTCCTGACAGCACCGACAACAGCACGGCTATGACATCGTATGACTTTGACAATCCAATCAATCAAGCTGATGAAGGGGTTGATGAAGAATATGAGCTTCCTGAAGAGCTAGCCAGGTTGTTAAGACAAGAGGAAAAGGTTATTACCCCTCACCAGGAGGAGGTTGAAGTGATTAATCTTGGTACGGAGGAAGACGTGAAAGAGGTTAAAATCGGGGCCTGCCTGCAAGACTCAGTGAAGAGACAACTGATAGATCTGCTTCAAGAGTATGTTGATGTGTTTGCTTGGTCGTATCAAGACATGCCAGGGTTGGATACCGACATTGTTGTGCATAAGCTGCCTCTAAGGGAAGAGTGCCCACCGGTCAAACAGAAGCTGCGCCGAACTCGCCCAGACATGGCTATGAAAATCAAGGAAGAGGTACAAAAGCAATGGGACGCCGGGTTCCTTGCTGTAACTAGCTACCCGCCATGGGTTGCTAATATAGTACCTGTGCCTAAGAAAGACGGCAAGGTAAGAATGTGTGTTGATTACCGGGATCTGAACAGAGCCAGCCCGAAAGATGATTTCCCTCTACCTCACATTGATGTATTGGTTGATAATACGGCTCAGTTCTCGGTATTCTCCTTCATGGATGGATTTTCAGGATACAACCAGATAAAAATGTCACCTGAAGACATGGAGAAGACAACATTCATCACACCCTGGGGCACGTTCTGCTACAAGGTAATGCCATTTGGGCTCAAGAATGCTGGTGCAACATATCAACGGGCTATGGTGACATTATTCCACGATATGATCCATAAAGAAATAGAATGTTATGTGGATGATATGATCGCCAAGTCCCTTACTGAAAAAGATCATCTGGTGAATCTGCTGAAGTTGTTCAAGCGTCTGAGGAAGTATCAACTGAAGTTGAACCCCAACAAATGCACATTCGGGGTGAGATCTGGTAAGCTGCTGGGTTTTATTGTAAGCGAGAAAGGGATTGAAGTAGACCCTGATAAAGTCAAAGCCATCCAAGAGATGCCTGCACCGAAAACTGAGAAAGAAGTTCGAGGGTTCTTAGGTCGATTGAACTACATTTCAAGGTTCATATCTCACCTCACAGCAACCTGTGAACCCTTGTTCAAGCTGCTAAGAAAAGAACAAACGGTCAGGTGGAACGAAGACTGCCAAAGGGCTTTTGACAAGATCAAAGAATATCTACAAGAACCTCCAATCCTTATGCCTCCAGTTGAAGGAAGACCCCTGATAATGTACTTAACAGTATTAGAAGAGTCGATGGGGTGTGTGTTGGGCCAGCATGACGAGTCTGGTCGAAAAGAGTATGCAATATACTACCTAAGCAAAAAGTTTACCGACTGTGAACAATGTTATTCACTGCTCGACAAAACTTGCTGTGCTTTAGCGTGGGCTGCTCGCCGACTAAGACAGTATATGTTGACCCACACTACCTTGTTAATCTCAAAAATGGATCCAGTTAAGTACATTTTCGAGAAGCCAGCTCTTACCGGACGGGTTGCAAGATGGCAGATGATTCTCACAGAATACGACATACAGTACACATCTCAGAAAGCCATCAAGGGCAGTGTACTATCTGAATACCTTGCTGAGCAACCCATTGATGGCTACCAGCCTATGAGGTTTGACTTCCCTGATGAAGACATCATGTTCATTAAAGCAAAAGATCACGAAGAGCCTATTCACACTGAAGGGCCTGACCCGGAGGAAGAATGGACTATGATGTTTGATGGGGCTGTTAACATGAATGGCCGTGGTGTTGGTGCAGTACTCATTACACCTAAAGGAGTTCACATGCCTTTCTCGGCAAAACTCACTTTCAACTGCACTAACAACGAAGCTGAATACGAAGCTTGCATTATGGGTCTTGAGGAAGCTATTGACCTCAGGATCAAGACATTGACCGTATTCGGAGATTCAGCTTTGGTAGTCAATCAGACCAATGGGAAATGGTATACACACCAGGATCATCTGATACCTTACAGGGATTATACAAGAAGGTTATTGACATTCTTCACAACAGTCAAACTTGAGTATATCCCTCGGGATGAGAATCAGTTTGCAGATGCCTTGGCTACCATTTCGTCCATGATCAAAGTTCAAGCTGCTAACTTTGTACCTCAGATTTCAGTATCGAGACTTGATAGACCAGCATATGTATTCGCAGCAGATGTTGTCAAAGATGATAAGCCTTGGTTCCATGACATTAAATGCTTCTTGGAGGATCAAGCATACCCGCCTGGGGCATCTTCCAATGATAAGAAGACTTTGAGAAGGCTTGCTGGTAGTTTCTTTCTGAACACTGATGGATCTCTATACAAAAGGAACTTTGATATGGTACTCCTCAGATGTGTGGACAAGACGGAAGCAGATTTGTTGATGCATGAAGTGCACAAAGGCTCTTTTGGTACCCATGCTGGAGGACATGCAATGGCTAAGAAGTTGTTAAGATCAGGCTATTATTGGATCACAATGGATGCAGACTGTTGTGCCTACGCCCGAAAATGCCACAAGTGCCAGATCTATGCAGACAAAGTGCATGTGCCTCCGAATCCTTTGAACATTATGTCTTCACCATGGCCCTTCGCCATGTGGGGCATTGACATGATTGGCAAGATCGAGCCGACTGCTTCAAATGGTCACAGATTCATCCTGGTCGCCATTGATTATTTCACTAAGTGGGTTGAAGCAGCCTCATATGCAAATGTTACAAGGCAAGTGGTAGCCCGATTTCTGAAAAGAGATATCATCTGTCGATATGGAGTGCCCGAGCGAATCATTACTGATAATGGTTCCAATCTAAACAACAAAATGATGGCAGAACTGTGCCGGGACTTCAAGATTCAACATCACAATTCTTCTCCTTACAGGCCAAAGATGAATGGCGCTGTTGAGGCGGCAAATAAGAATATCAAGAAGATTGTGCAGAAGATGGTAGTCACCTACAAAGACTGGCATGAAATGCTACCGTTCGCCTTGCATGGGTACCGCACGTCAATCAGAACATCCACTGGGGCAACACCGTACCAGCTTGTGTATGGTATGGAAGCAGTCCTACCAGTTGAAGTTGAATTGCCCTCCTTGCGAGTCTTGATGGATGTCAAACTGAGTGAAGCAGAATGGGTTCGGTCCCGATTCGAACAACTGAGTCTGATTGAAGAGAAAAGATTGGCTGCAATTTGTCATGGGCAATTGTATCAGAAGAGAATGAAGAGAGCCTTCGATCAGAAGGTCAGGCACCGAGGGTACCAAGTAGGGGATCTTGTGCTGAAGAGAATCCTCCCTCCTCATACAGACCACAGGGGCAAATGGACTCCAAATTATGAAGGACCATTCGTTGTAAAGAAAGTTTTCTCTGGTGGAGCGCTGATGCTCAGCACCATGGATGGTGAAGATTTCCCGTCCCCTGTGAATTCAGATGCAGTTAAAAAATACTTCGCATAAAATGACCCGCTGGACATAAAAACAGAATGTAAGTCCAGGCAAAAATAGGGCATCCCGGCGAGTCAAAAACAGAATAAAAGACTCGGGCAAAAATAAGGGAAATAAACAAAAATGTACACTCGCTGAGTTGAAAAGCCGCATTGGACAACTCAGGCAAAAATGGGTATCCCGATGGATTGAAAACCCGAAAAGGCGATCCATGCAAAAAAAGGGAATAAGCGAACAACTGCATTCTGAATTCGTCTGTATCACTTACAACTTAGAAAGCTCCGACGGAATCAAGCTTCAATCAGAATCAACTTTCTTCAGAAAGCAAGACGAGAAGAACATCATTGTCATACGAGTCATAGCAGGAGAGGAAGCTCCTCAAAGCGTCGCCAACACTGCCAGCACTTTTGTTTCTCAATTTGTGACAGTCTCCTCATTTCAGGAGATATGTTTCTTTGACTGTATCTTGCCAATTCAGGGCACATGAATTAATAAAATCAGATTTTCCAGTCATGTTTCGTTTTGTATATTTTTATTTGCAAAGGATGTCTGATGTCTCTAAAAAATCAATTGCATAAGTACATATGCTTTTCTCCCAAAAATAATAATAATAAAACACATGCTTGCAGGGAATATACTTACTCGTGAGAATGCTTGACTCCTATGACGGAATCCAGTAAAGGATACCTCGGGACCTTTTGTGCGTCTCCTTATCTTTGCAGGATTGCAGGTATCCAGAACGCAACCTGGGGCATGCAAGTTACGTCTCAGCAAGCTGGCAAATCATTATCAACTCGGTCTATCTTCCACATGGCACTGGAAGGTGCCCATTTCCCCAGCGAAGTTGCCAAATCAACATGCACTCAATCTCAGCATCTGAAATGCTCTATCCCCAGCTGAGTTGCCACTTGTTGCTCTCCCCAGCTGAGTTGCCACTTGTTGCTCTCCCCAGCTGAGTTGCCTCTCACAATTCCCCAGCCGAGTTGCCATTTCATCCTCAGTTGAGTACGGGAGTCAGGAAATCATCTCCCCACAGAATCTTCAGCCTCTATCCAGAAGAGCAGCGCATAGAAGATCACAACAGAGTGAGGAAAGCTTCTACAAACCCCAGCTGGGTCCCGTATTATAAGGATGTCAACCAGTGACCTATATCCCCAAGCAAATATCATCTTATTGGATCTACCAATGATCTCATCCCCGGCTGGGAGGTCCATTTCAAACGGATCAACCAGAGATCTTCACGGCAACGGGATCCGAATCCCGGTTTGATATCCTTGCATAATCACAGCATTCGCATCATACTGTCCCCTCAGAGCGTAGCATTCCGTCTAATACGGAGCATTACGGCAAAATCAAACACATAGCATAATCATAAGCCATGTTATGAATTAACGCTTGTGAATAATAACCGTTCATCATCATTGTACAGAAATCCTCACCAGAGTCCCAGCAAAAACAGTTGCCTCATATTCACAAATACCAGTATATTTCCTTTTGATACCCGTCCGTATCATCACTCCCCAGTAAAGTCGCCTGAACACTCTTTACAAACAAAATCACCCGTATTACAGATACTTCATGGCACCCGTCCGTGTCATATTACCAACAGAAAGCCAAAGACATCCTCTTTGCACCCACACATATCTATATATACACTTTCCTGACACCCGTCCGTGTCATATCCCCAGCACGGTCGCTTAGACTTTGTATAGCAGATACTTGTTCATATTACACTTTTCTCTCTTGGCACCCGTCCGTGTCAGTATCCCCAGCAGCTAAACACTCATCTATATATACTCTTACTACTCACTTATACGGATACTCATCCGTAGCTTGTATACACCACTCATAACCCCTCAGATTCAACAATAGTCCTTGTTCTTTGTTAACCAGATGGTACTCGTCCGTACCATCATCTCAGAACATGCGTCAAGGGTTTGTTTCTACATGATACTCGTTCGTATCATAATCTTAAGGATGCTCGTCCGCATCTTTAATCCATACACTGTGTCAAACACTTTTGTCTTCTTGAATATAGATACTCGCCAGTGTCTACTATTCCCCAGAAGAGTCCTCTCAGATTCAACACTCGTCCGTGTTCTCTGTTAACCAGATGATACTCGTCCGTATCATCATCTTTGAACACGTGTCAGTATTTGTTTCTACCCGATACTCGTCTGTATCGTAGTCTTAAGGATGCTCGTCCGCATCTTTAATCTATACACAAATATCTAAACACCCATATCTTTTGTTTCTTGGATGTAAACACTCGTCCGTGTTTACTATTCCCCAGTAGATCGATACCAAAGCAAATTTTCTTTTTATCTGACACTCGTCCTGTGTCATGATAGCCCTGAGAGCAGCCGTACCCTGCTAGGTGGTCGTCCTCCACCTCTTGATGGTCGTCCTCCATCATGCTCATCCGATGGTCGTCCCCATCGTTGATATTCAGCAGCCGTCCCCTGCTAGGTGGTCGTCCTCCGCCTTTTTGATGATCGTCCTTCATCATTTTATCCAATGGCCGTCCCCATTGTTGATATTGGTCATCTGGCATTCGTCCTATGTCATGATAAACCTTGAGAGCATCCGTCCCCTGCTAGGTGGTCGTCCCCCACCTCTTGATGGTCGTCCTCCATCATGCTCATCCGATGGCCGTCCCCATCGTTGACCTTTTATCCGGCATTCGTCCTATGTCGCGATATTTTCGGCAGCCGTACCCTGCCAGGTGGTCGTCCTCCACCTTTGATGGCCGTCCCCATCATATTCCTTTTATCCCCAACAGAGCAGCCGTCCCCTGCTAGGTGATCGTCCTTCACCTTTGATGGCCGTACCCCATCATCTGTTTATTTCATTTATTCTTTAACCCGATGGCCGTCCCCGTCGTGGTCCCTTTTCCTTTTAGCCCGATGGCCGTCCCCATCGTTGGTTACTTTACCTTTATGAACTTGATGGCCGTCCCCGTCATGTTTCATTAATGTCCAGAGAATTTTACAGCTTTATCTCGATGGCCGACCCCATCATGATATCTTACTTTCCCAGCTAGTCGGTCGTCCCCGTCTTGGCTTTACCTTTTATCCCCAGCATGTCGGCCGTCCCCGTCATTGCTCTTTACCCAGCAGTCGTCCTCTGCTCGACGGTCTTCCTCCGTCGCCCACTTTACAATATACTTTGTTTTCCTTTTACAATCTATATCCCTTTTCTTCTTCATTCCGTGAGTGCAAATTTTGGACTGTCTTTGGTATTCAACCACAAGTTATCTTGTTTGCCTGTTAAGCCGTCGCTTACAACCTGCACAGCTAACTCATGTTTGAATAGGGGCAGCTGTAAACACCCCAAATTTGCCCTCACCCATTCACACCATGGCTTGTGATCACTCTCATATGCATAAACACAATCATATCATCTCACATCTCATTTTTGATTTACTGCATAGATTCTAAGTCATCAGCACCTAGGGTTTGTGATCTGAGCAACCCCAAAGCATCTTGAGCCACTCCAAAAGCAACCAATCAATTCAAAGGGGTCTACATGTGTTCAAGCATCATATTACATCCTCACAAAGTCAAAGATTCAAAGGAATCACAAGAACTAGGGTTTGAGTGGATGCAGAGCCAGGTCAAACTGCACAGTTGACTGAAAATTAGGGTTTTGTTTTCAGAGGCCATAACTCCAAATTTTTTGGTCATTCTTGTTTCCATTGCTCTTTATATGGTATAGGGAGTATGCATATCAATTTTCATGAAGAAATTCCATGGGGAAGTCATCTGATCAAGGGTTGACTTTTCAGACAAGTCAGTGTAAAATCAGGGCATCTGAGGCCCCCAATGACCCAACCAATGGGTGATCTTCATCATTTTGAGTGTATATGGTCTTTATTTGATCATGGAAGAAGGTTGAAGTTCATAGAAATCAAGAATTTAGGGTTTTTTGCAAATGTTGACTTTTTGGGCATAGTTGACTTTTCAAGAATGCATCATTTTAGGTCATTTTTCAAGCCATGATTCTTGATCCAAAAATGCTTCAAATGGAAAAACTTTGGTCATGAAAGTTGTAGATCTCATTTTTCCCTTTTCAAAAAGTACAAGAACATGATCAAACTCTTCTTGAATCAAAAGTTATGGCAATGCAAAGTTGGCTAAAATCATTGATTTTCAAGGCATGCCCTAAGTGAGAATTTTGCAAAATCTTGGACCAATGCATATTGCAGCCTCTAATACATTTCAAACCAGCACATAAACTTTCTCTAAGTCCTAAAAATCAGAAATGAACTAAGAATGCCCATGGTTTTATGTTTGGTTGGACAAAAAAGGTCACATGTGAACAAAAAGTCACAAGTTGCAAAACTCATGATCATGCTTCCTCCTACTTGCAGCCTTGGATGCTGAGCTTTGCTAGCCTCTCACCTCACCTTGCTGCACCAGAACCAGCCCATGTACTTGCCTAGATCATGAGCCATACCTCTCTTACACATTATTTGACTTTTTGCAAAAGGTAACTTACCAATCAATAAAGGGCATGTCTTGTCAACTGACCAATGAGAGAGAGTTATGTGGACAATTTGCAAGCTAGACATAACACAAGGCAAGGCTGAAACATCCTCATTCAACACATACACAAAAACCTACCAAGTTGCAAGTTGCTTCGAATCTCTCTGCCCAGCCACAAAACACTCAAGCCAACTTCACCATTCAACTCACCTTGCTCCATAGACCACAAAGCACCAAGAACCCAAGCCTGAAACAACCAAAATACTCCATAGCCATTTCTCACCCTCAGCCTGCATTTCTCTTCGAAACTCTCACCACAGCTTGCAAACATCAAAACAAACCTTGCAAAGCTCCTCCATTCACCCTCAGGATCACAAACAACCCCTCACCATGACCTGAAAGTGCTTGAAACACCATTGCCATTTCTGATCAAGCTTGAGCAGAAGCTGTCGAATCTCACTATCCAGCCAACTTAAACTCTCATTGAGCATTCAAACATCTTCTGGGGATCAAGTGAAGTGGATTGCACAAGGAGAAGTGGCCTGAAAGTCCTCAAGTTGAAAGCTCCAAATCTCAGGTAGCTCGAAATTATTTTTTCCAGAAATCATTTTTCTTGTTATAAACTTGTTCTATGTGATTCACTGATCATCCTGATGTCATTGGTTTCGAAAATGGCTTTGATTTGAGTATTTAATTTGTCTCTGAAACCTGCGTGCCCTAGAACTTGTTCTGTTCGATTCATGGTTTTGAGGAAGAAGAAATTTGTTTGGACTTAGGGTTTTAGTTCAGGAGATCATGGGGATCATTTTGGTGTGTTTAGTTTTCATTTTCATTACGATTTGAGGGGTTTGGGAAGTTTTCAGGTGAGTTGCTCGCCGGAGAAGACGACCGGAAGTCTTCTCCGGCAGCCTGAGAGTAATTAGGGCTAAACGTCATTAATTAGCCAACTTCAAACCTGGGCCCTTGGATATTGTTTCCCGCGCGCTAGTGGATGGTCAGGATCAAGTCATTATGCCCTAATCTCTCTCATTAACTTTAATTAATTCATAATTAAATTAATTTGGTCAGATTGCATCCCCACCCTCCATTCACGCGCCAGTCAACCAATTTAAAACCAGATTGCATCTCAGCCATCCTTTCCTTTGACTTTCATTTTCATTTAATTTTTATTCATTTTCTTTTTAATTAACTTGTACATTTATTTTAAAATAGTTAAAAATTCTTAAAAATTATGAAACTTTTTCCTAAAAGTTTATTTAATTTTTAAGACCCAAAAACATTTTTATTTTATTTTTTATCATTAAAAAAGTATTTTTAAATATTTAAAAGATTATTTTTAATTGATTAATGGGAATTAATTAATTAAAAATACTTTTAGGTATTTAAAAATTACAAAAAAATTCATGAAATGTTCTAAGACATTTAGAAACATTGTCCAACCTTCAAACCAAATTTCTTTTTTGATCTTGATGCATTTTAAGAATTTTTCATTGAATTAAATCATTTTTTTATGCATTATTTTGATCATGGGTTCAAAAATTCATTTCTGCCTATTGGAGAAGGTTTGGACATTGATTCTTTTTGCTTTGTTTTGTGTTTAGCATATAGTTTCTAAGATAAAATGGCCATGATTTGATCTTGCATTTTCCATTTGTTTGACATTTCTTTTGTTAAGAACCCTAAAAAACCCTAATAACTTATAAAATTCATATCTTGAGATTGGTTAAGAGTTGGGAGTTCCCCTTTGGGCAGTGGTTCATTATAGGTTTAGGGTTTCTTTGGGCAGCATTTTCCATTTTTTATCTTAGGGTTTGCTTCTGTTTTGGGTTTTTGTTTGTTGTTTGATTCATAAACCCTAATTTGGGCTTTCCCTTGCATCCCTCTTGCATTCTCTTGCCTAACATGACTTGTCTTTGCATTTTGTGCATGCCTATGATTCATTTG
Organism: Lathyrus aphaca; assembly: GCA_963966055.1. Classification (NCBI taxonomy): domain Eukaryota; kingdom Viridiplantae; phylum Streptophyta; class Magnoliopsida; order Fabales; family Fabaceae; genus Lathyrus; species Lathyrus aphaca. The sequence goes on along the minus strand of OZ014520.1, from coordinate 457,529,618 downwards.
ACATCTTAAGACATATAGAAAACATGTTTGATCATTGCATTGCATATTTGCCATGCCATTTGTCTTGTATGCTTCATAACTTTCCATGATTGTTCATGCTCCTTAACTTGCATCATTTACATCCATGATCTTGTAGGAGCACCTCCTTGCCTTGCCTCATGTTCATAGCACCTCATAGCATCATTTTAATCATCAATATGCTTCTGGTTTGGTCTAGCATCATACCATTTCATCCCATCTAGCATTGCATTGCATTTCTTTCTAACATTTCAGGTGGTAAGTAAACTTGAGAAGTGAATTTGCCTTCACTTCTCATATCTTTTCTTTTCATCTCTCTTGCATGCATTGCTGCATTTCTATATGTGCTTGAGTTTGAGCTTGCTCATGCTTGTTCCTCCCACTTTCTTTCTTCAAGTGACTTGACTTCTTGAATGAAGCAAGCCACTTTGCTTCTCTTGATCTTGTTCATCTGCTTCCTGGTGGTTCTTCTGAAGATTGTTCTTGTAAACCTCACAAACCTTAGGAACAACCAAGCATGACAATGAATTAGGGTTTTGATTAGTCTCCCTCCTAGTTTTTACTTTTGTGTCTCTCTTTGAGTCTTCTCTTCTCATCTCATAATCAGGGACCAAACCCTAAAGGCTTTAAGACTTTGTGATTAAGCTTATGCCTGCATCCTTCTTTTAGGATGGAGTGTATAACTTTAATCCTAAGTATTAAACCCTTAATGTGTTTAAATCTCTTAACCAATTCACTTAATAAATATCAAGACATCACACTTGTAACTTGGGCCTTGCATTAGGGTTCTAATTCTTCCTTAAGTGGTTGAGAAGGACTAACCCTAGTGTTAATGGACAAGTCCCCCTCAAGTTGTCTTACAAATCATAAAAATCACTTCATCACCATATCATTGAATAAAATTCACTTAATCAAAGGCCTGTTTTGTCATGAGTTTAATCCCTAATCATGGATTAAGTTGAGGAGCTTTCCTCAGCTTAAACATTCTCATCTATCATCCTTCTTTTAGGATGGTGTAATGAGTCTGTTTAATCCCTGATTATGGCTTAACCTCATTACTCAACACTAAACAAAAACAACAAAAACATCTAATTAATCACAAGTAGGTTAATGATCTTAATCCTACACCAAAGGTGATTAAGTGTGAGAATCTGACTTCACACTTAAGGTATTCTCATTACCCCTAATCAGAGGGAAGATGTGATGAGTTTACTAACCCATTGGTTTAGACTATAGCTCATTAACTTATGACAAATTCTCAAAAGCAATAAAAGACTGAAAATACAAAAACAAACAATAATCGTCTCCTTCGGGATTCTTTTCTCATCTCATTCACTCATAAACGAGAACTTGCTTCTTCCGTCTAATGCAAGACAGTTAGCACCTGAGCCAGACAGGTCATACACTTGAGCATAGGCAAGTAAGCAGTTCACAAGTCAATTCGTCTATCAGTCTCTTTGGGTCGAACTACGGTGTTCTGACTTCCTCATTGCACGAGAGGATACGTAGGCATAACTTAACAGTTATCGAACAAAAGTCTCTGTATATTCCCCCTCCTTTCAGCATTATTCTTTAAGCCTCATTGTCATGAGCATTTCACTCTTGTCCTTACACTGACACTGTATATATTACACTTCACTTCCTTTACACTGACACCTCTACATCCTTTTCCAGTCCTTTTACACACAGATTGCACTGACACTACCCATTTAAAACACAAATCTTTCAAGCGTGGATCCCGTCGAGTACGACGGACAATCTGGGTGCTAATACCTTCCCAGGTTGTAACCAACCCCCTTTCTCAGTCTCTCTGGTTCGCAACCGTCTTATCCATATCTTTCTAGGTCTATGCAGCATTGCCTTTCCTCTGGGATAAAAATGCCTAGCTGGCGACTCTATTCATCTCCAGTGAGTTCACGGCTGTGTGTTCTCATTGTCCCTCTCGCCGACCGTTCGCGTCTGTACCCTACTTGACCAGGTGTCATCTAGCGGGAGCGACAGGTACTGACCTTATCCATGTTATTCATTTTGTTTGCAAATATGACTTGTGTTCCAAGTTACTTCATTGTTATGTGATACATGCTCACTTCTTCCTACTTCTTCTTCATCTTACTCCTTCTATCACTTGAACAATTCTTCTCATGCTTGGTATGCTTATTCATATGCATTATAGGACATTTATAAATGATTTATTCTACTGACTTTAACCATTCATCAATCATTAATACATGTTCATCTTGCATAATCATTCATTCTTTCTACACTAACTTCATTTGGGACTTTCTTAAGGTTTAGGGTATAGTTTGAGCTTAATTGGCTTGTGATTATTTTCTTAGACTTAAAGAGAAGCCTTAGGTATGTGATACTGACTTTAGAAGTAATGTTCCCTTTAGGTACCTTTTCCTTAGACTTAGGCTTTATTTGAACCCTAGTTTCACTTTATAGAATGTGTGGTGCTTAATTGTTTTTCTTATTGTTGATTTCATATGCAATTGTCACTAACCTTTTGTGTAGGGGCTATGGTAAGTAATTGAGCATGTAGATGCTTATTGATACTCATATTTCTTCTCCCTTCTCGTTTAAAATATTTCTCTTTTGTGTTTGTGAATAGCACTTGATGCTTCTTTGACATTTCATTTCTCTCCATCCCTTTCAAGTTCTCATCCCATCTTCAATCTTTGAAGTGAGTTAGAACTTGTTCTTCTTCTCTATTCTTTTAGGATTAGAGTTCTTCAAACCTCACTAACTCTTAGGATCTCCAAGTATGACAACATTAGGGTGAGTCATAGTTCCCATTTAGTTTTACCTTTGTTTCCTTGAGTCTTCTTTCTCTCATCTCAAAAAAACTCAAAAATACCCAATAAAGGTTGAAATTACTGCTTGTGTCATAGACTTATTCCATGGGGCATTTGCATTTATCCCATTTTGGGGTAATTTAAAATTGTCTTGCATGATGTACAAGCCTTAGCATGAAGTCATTTTCACAAAGAAAACCTAAAAGTGCTTATTCATTAAAAACAACAAAACACTTAATAAGCAAAAGTAGGCTAGTGTGCTTGGGCCTCAATACTTGGAACTAAGTCTTGGGGATCTTCTCATTTCTTAGGTGTACTTCTTCTTCATTCCATCTTAGAGTTATGTAAGATGTACACACTCCATTGAATGATACTTAAATACATCCTATGCAAATTAAAATAAAAAGCTTCTAAAAAGCTCAAAACCAACAACAAGCGTCTTTCCTGCGAGAATTCTCTTCTCATATCCTTCACTCTAAACGAAAGAACTTTCTCCTACTTGTCATTTGCAAGACAGTAAATGCACTCGTACTAGACAAGTCTGCAACACCTGAGCATAGACATAAGCAGTTCAATCATAAAAAACAAACAAACAAATTTTCTCCCTAGTTAGGGGAACTACGTCTCTCTGATTCTCATTCACGTTGAGATACGTAGGCAGTGGGATAGGGTCCTATTGTACCCCAAAATTTTACCTCCCGCAATCAAAGCAATGTGTCTCAAGATTTCTCCCAAGGTTCACAAGGTTCACAATTGGTCAAAAGGGTTGAAGACAAAACCTCCTTCTGAACAATGGATCAAGAACTAGGGTTTTGAACTTCACCAAAGTAAATGGACTTACAAGGCCTCAAGTGAGCTTCATAAAATACAACATATCTTCAAGAATCCCCATGTAAGGTTTCAGAGCTTTCCCAATAAGTTTGACCAGTCAGAGGCTCAGATATCCAAAAATCAGTTAACTTGGTAAAAAAGTAAAACTAAGGTAAACTATGGTCAACTTAAAGTCAAACTTCAAGAGTTTTTGTCAACATCGAGATTATGAGGTAAAATTCATCATTTTATCAAGGGTTGATCATGATTCATCAAGGAAATCTCATATCATCAAGAATCAAGAAGTTTCTTAATTAGGATTTTCATAGTAAAAGTCAACTAACTTTGACCAGCCATAACTTTCACATACTTCATCAAAAATTTCCATCCAAGCTCATTTTGAAGGAAATTGAATTCTCTACAACTTTGTGTCTCACAAGCCAAGCCTAAAAATGCTTCATTTGGAAGGTATGAGCTAAAACATTATAGGTCCTTTTGAAAGTCAACAAAAAGTCAACTTTTTCCAAAGCTCATAATTTGAAAATGGTAAAAGACATGGACATGGTACCAAAACGGTTGGTTAGAGGACATTCTAAGATTTATAAAAAGTCCAAGAACACTTTCATAACCTTAAAATTGAGGGAGTTGTGCCTTGTCAAAGTTGGGAATTTTCAAGGGGTGTATGAAGCAAAAAAGGTATTAACTTCAAAATTTTCCAAATGGGCCCATAAAATTGTAACCTAATCTCAAAGATAAATGCATACACGACCCAATGACCATTTATTCTGATTTTATTATTTTATTTTATTTTATATTATTTTGGATTTTATTTGTTAAAATTCAATTTTAATAAAAATCAAATATGAAAAATCAAACAATGGATCAAATATTTGTTCTAGAACCAAATATATGGCATTTAAGTTGATTGAAGATATTACAAATTCGTGCTAGACCAATTTAGTAAGGATATATGTGATTTTTGAATCATTGTGTGTGATTTATTTTTCATGACCAAGCAACTAAAATCCATGAACACAAAGCCCAATTTTTAACCTAAATGTATTCTACTATAAGTTCATAACAACACCAAGGTATGGGGCACGAATTTTCGCAGGCCAAGACATTGTTTCAACTTCAAAAAATTTCAAGAAAAGTGACATTCAATTTTGGAGATTTAGACACTTTCAAGATAAAACAAAGGTGGCAATCTCTTCTAGGATGATCACTGAACGTTTCCCCATCATCATCATCATCATTTAAAACCATACATAACTCATAAAACGAATTTGTGTTTTTTGTTATTCTTTATTTTTTCAAATCACATACTTGATGCATATTACTTGATTTTTGATTACTGATTCTTGTTTGTAGCAATGTGTAGATTGTTTTTGGAGGATTTAATTTGATTTCTAACGCAGGAGGATCAAAACGCCATTATTAGGTTTCTTGAGGTCGCGAATTATGGGTTCCATAAAAAGCCTATTTCAGACCAAATTAATGACCTATTTGGATTTATTGGACTGACTTTGATTGATCTGGATCATTAGAATGAATTTATTGCTCGTATTCTCAATGTTTAAACTTGCAGGACTTATAGTGACGAAGAAGATTCGTCACTATAGCCTTTAGCTACTGCAAAAGCGTCACTAAAATCTAAGACAACGACTGGAGGTTGAAGATGGTGATGGCGCAATTTTCCAGTTTCAAATTTTATTTTATATTATATAGTAATGTTTTAATATGATTCACAAACTATGCAGGTAACCTGGTGGTCAGACACGCGCGTTGGTAATCAAAGGGGACTGGATTCAAATCCCAGGTATCCCTTTTTTTTTAATGCCTTGTCTTAATTTCAGGTTTTACATATAATTCATTTTGCCCAGGTCATATACCAGCTGCGTGTGCAGCCTAGTGGTTGAGGATTAAGGCTGGAAAAGGCAAGGTCAGGGGTTCAAACCCTGACCCCCAACATTTTGGGTTATTTCTATCTTTTTTTTAAAGTTATATATTATTTTTATTAATATATTTCTAAACCAATAATCCTTTTTAAAAAAGAACTTTTTTCTTCTCATAACTTTTTTCTCATAAGTTTTTTTTAATTAATGACATTTTGAAACTTTAATTATATTTCATAAGCCCTAAAAATTTTAAATTAATCATCTTTGTAAACTTTAAATTTTTATTTCGCAAACCTTTTTCTCAAAAAAAACTGATTATATATTTTCTTTAGGAAGTTTAATATGTTCAACCCTAAACTTTTCTCAAACCTTTAAACTATAAAAAAATTTATAAACCCTAAAACGTTTTTAAAAAAACCTTAACCCTATTTTTTTTCAAACCTTAAACTTTTTCTTCCTTTTTATGTTATTCATGTAACATGCCTTATTATTATTGCTCTGAAATTTCTATTGTTATTTATTCTCTGCCATTATTTTTATGTATCTTCCCCAAAGCCCTGTAATAGTTAGGATTATTTTATTTTTCTTGTTTTTCTTATTATTCCTGCTTTTATTTTATTATAATTGCATGGGTTAGTAATATAGGGCGTGAAAACCTAATTGAATTAATAAGGACTTCGATAATTTAATTAAAAAGATTAAATATCTGAATAAAATCATTCACACACGTAAGTCGATTGTTCTATGATCACCGTCTGCACCTCCTAGGGTTACCCTTCTTAAGTTGCCTTTATATGGTCAAGTCCCTCGAAATAGGGGTGTCTCAAGCAAATGACCATACGAATAAAAAACATCAAGTTCCCCCCAGATTAAAAGATCAAGTCCCTATGAGGTTTCCTACGATATAATGATCTTGTCCCTTCGGTAAAAGATGATAGTCCCTCCCAATTGCTAAAGACGCCCCTTAAGTTGCCTTCGTTGACCATACGATAATCCTACGCTCGTCCCTTAAGTAAATCCAAGGTAATGACTACCTATTCCTTAATAATAGGGACATTATTACCCTTGAAAGAATGTAAAAGAACATGAATAACTTAGTCTAGGGTAGGAACTCTAAGTTACTGACTTACACCCTTTAAAATACTTTTCACACCTCACAATTTTTCAAACATTTTCAAAACAAAGGCTTTGTATACGTCCATACGAGGATCATTATAAAGTACTTAGAAAATTTTCTAATCACACACTTCACACTTTCAAAACAATTAAGTGAGCTAAGTAACTAAGAGCCCATGGATAACCATGGATATAAGGGGTGTTAACACCTTCCCTATATATAACATACCCCCCGAACTCAAGTCTTTTAAAAATAGGTCTTTCATGTTCTTTTATGTCCTTTCCACTTGGATAAAATAAAAGTCGGTGGCGACTCTTGCTATCCGCAACATTTATAGAAAGTCAGTTCTCCCACCGTGTTACAGAACTGGCGACTCTGCTGGGGAGTACTAAGTAAAAGAGGGGTACCCTTAGGAATTAGACCAATTAATTGTTTGCTTTGTTTGCTTTATATTATCTGTTGGGCTCTTGTGTTAAAGATCCTAACCCGGATCTAGTGTACCTTAGGTAAGTAGCAATAGACCAAGGAAATTGTACGGCGTTTACCGATATGGTTGATCTGGTGGCTATGTTAGTGTGATTTCTTGGTCGGTTCTTATGTTCCTTAAGTAAGTTGAGGATAACTTGAGGCTTCCATATATTGTCATTACAATAACTAACTTTGTAGAACCCTAGTTAACCCATCTTGGCCTTTAAAAAGTAGTGAGATAGCCAGCTTTGGTGAAGACTAAAGTTGGTTGATACTCGATGCTACGCTCATTGAGATTCTAATCTTGGGATGTTTTGGTTGGCAAGTCAGTTTCCTACTGAACAACAACCCTTGAGAAGGATCAATGATATTGAGATCCCTTAGAACCTGGTTACTTTTGTAGGACAAGATGAACCAACTAAACTTCAGGGGGAGGGTACTTACCTTTAAACCTCATGCAAGCCTCTAAATCTAGGGTTGTTGTGTGACTTGTTTGCGTGTGCCACATGTTTGTGATTGGGCATAACATCATGACATCATGACATCATAAGCATATCATTTTCACTAACCATTTCAAGGACCAAAGGATTTATCTTTGTTCTTTTTTGCAGGCCATGGCTTCTTCTCGTAGGAACACTATCCGAATCAAATTTGTATGGATGCCTTCTAAGCTTAAGGAATTAGTCTCTAAAGTTTTTGAAAGCTCTCAATTCATCAAGAAACATGGTTACCTGCTGGATTTAGTTACTTCAGGGTTCAATGAATGCATGATGAGTGTCCTATTCCAGTTCTTTGATCCTAAACATCATTGTTTCACGTTCCCTGACTATCAGTTGGTACCTACAATGGAGGAATTCTCCAAGCTACTGGGTATGCCTATCCTTGATCAGATACCCTTTACAGGCTTAGAGAAAGAGCTTAAACCTGAAGTCATTGTTGCACCCCTACATTTGAAGAAATCAGACATTGTCCTAGAAACGAGAAGTGGAGTTAATGGTATTCTTGTTAAGGTATTTATGGAGAAAGCTCAAGTGTTCTTGGATGCAATGAGTTATGATGCTTTTGAGGAGATTTTAGCCATATTAATATATGGCTTGGTGTTGTTCCCTAATCCAGACCAGTTCATAGACGTACACGCCATCAACATATTTCTGACTCACAATCCAGTGCCTACATTACTTGGAGATATCTTACACACTCTTCACACTCGTACTACAAAAGCAAGAGGAACTCTGATGTGTTGCATACCTATACTATCTAGGTGGTTTATTTCTCACCTTCCTCGATCTGTGATGAAGAATGAGCAAGGGTTGAGGTGGTTTAAGAGGATCATGTCACTTTCTCATTCAGACATTCATTGGTGTTCTCGATCTATGGAGAATGTTACTATCATTGACCGTTGTGGAGAGTTCCCTAATGTGCCACTCCTTGGCATTAGAGGGGGCATTACTTATAACCCTTCTTTAGCTCTATGTCAGTTTGGTTATGCTCGGAGTAATGGTCCTCATGACATGCTTATTCAAGGAATTGTGTTTGACTATGACAACGATCCTCAGGGTTATCACCAAAGGTTCATACGAGCTTGGAACACGGTGAAGAAAGTTGATAGCAAAACTCTGGAACCAAAGTACACCATTACTATGGAACCTTACCTCAGATGGGTGCGATCTCGTGCTCAAACTCTTATGATGCCATATCCTGTTGTCCTACCAGTTACTATGGAGCTTATTGTTGAAGGAGATATTCCTTACAACATTCTCCATCCTGATATTCCTATTGATTTAGAGGAGCTGCAGAAGTCTTGGATCCAACTGAAAGAGCAAAGGGATACTTTTGAGACTCAATTCAGAGCTAGTCAAGAAAGAGTATTAGAGCTGACAAAGCAACTTCACAAGGAGCGGAACCTCAACACATACCTCAACACTAAGAGGAAGCGTCCATGGGAGACCTAAGTCCCATATATTTATTTCTTTGTACTTTATTCTTATTTCCTTTCATTGTAAGCCCAAGGGGCAATTTATATTTACACTTACTAATAAAAGTTTTGTTTTTGTTTTTCGTTAAACAAATTTAAATCCTATATGGTCCTTGAAAACATTGCATATGCATCTATATACTATATCATTACATAACAGGTTGTCACTACAGGTTTCTCATCTTCTCGCTGTTTATTTCATCAAAAATGGCTCTCGAACAATCTGTCAAAGATCTCCAAGCCCAGATTGCTCAATTTCATGGGGTGATCCTGAATTTGTCCAAGGGGCAAGAAGAGTTGAAAGCCCTCCTCACTAAGGACATGAAAAAGAAGAATCCTGAAGATAGCAAGGGTGATCAGTTGGAACAACTGCAAGCTGAGACAACAGAGATGAGAATCCAGATGAATGGCAGGTGGCTCTTATCCAAAGCTTAATCCAGGGGAAAGAAGAGTTGAGAATCTTTGTCAATAAACTTCAAGATAACAGAGCCGGGAATCAAATCATCAGTCAACCTCCGATGAAACAAGCTGACTTTGTTGAAAGGAAGATAAGGATAAGAGAAGGAAAGACACATGTTACAACTGATAGTTCTTCAATTGAAGAAAGAAGGTCTTGTAAGGTTAATCCAACTCGACACAAAGAATGTAGAAGACAATTCATCCAATTCAGCACACCCATGTCACAAATTTTGCAATGCTTGTTGGAGGTGGAGCTAATTTCCTTGGAAAATTCTCCTCGAAAACCCAATACTTCCTCCCCTCGCTATAATCCCAATGCAAGGTGTGTATATCACTCCAACTGTCCTGGACATGACACTGATAATTGTTGGGCATTGAGGAATAAGCTGCAAGACCTGATTGACGAAGCTGCAAGCCAAATCACCCGAAGGAGCCAGAAAGAAAGCTCACCAACCCCTACTGAAGTTTGGGACACCTTAGGACAGCCCAGTGGCATGTTTGACTTCATGGTACATCATCTGATTTATTTAGTTGTAATTGATTTTGTTTGCTCAAGCACATATTATTATGTCAAACTTTGTTTTACATTAATGCATTGTGTATGTTTGTCTTGAATTAATCCATTTGTTTCACTAAATTTAAAATATGCTTCTTACCCCTCTTTTGTGACATTTAACTCTTGTTAAAGTTATAAGCCTATAGAAGGAGGATGAAGAAGACGATACCATAATCTTATGTAGTATGATTTTGAACAGACTATGTTAATGATGTACACGCATTGTTTCAATTCCTAAACAGTTGAGATATAAGGAAGTTAATCCCTAGTTAACCCTTTTGAGCCAAAGAAGTATGAGTTTTTCTTTCTCGAGCAAGTTAAAACCCTTAATCATAACCTGGGGCAGGGTAGTTCCTCGGTTAACTCAATTATGCCGGTTGTCCTTCTTTTACCCAACTAATGAGGATTCCCTGTAATCATTAAGCCTGACAGTCAATATCTAGCAAAAGAAAAGCTCACTAAGTCAAAACCTATGAAGGAGACTTAGTAAAAAAAATTGACATCCCGCTGACTGTAATCTTGAAATAAACAGTTCAGGAAAAAGGAAGGGATATCAAAGTCAAAAGAAAAAAGAGGTCACTACAAATCCTCAACAAAAGAGGTCACTTCAAATAAACTTTTGTCAGTGTTACAATTCCAAACTCTTTTGGAGCCTCAACGCATAAGTTAACCGAACATAGGACTGAAGAACATCATGAAGAATGGATTGGGTACAAATAAAATTTGAGTCTTAATCTTTTGTTTCTTAAACCGTGAGCCAGACCACGTTACAACCCTTTAAAAGTCCTAAATGAAGCATGGTTAGTTCAAAAGCGTAATTTTACAAAAAAGTATCCCGACTCCTTTAGGGCTTATTATAAATCTTGAGTTAATATCAGTTTTCATAAAAAATGTTTTACTAAAATAACTCTTTTTCAAAACTTCAAGACAGACATAAGCGTTGAATTTTGAATATCATTGTTTGCATATAACTTAGTGTTTTATAGCAGAGAAGCTTACATGATTAATATTCAATAAACAAAGTCCTCCTGACAGAAAAAGTTGCTTCCGAGATCAAAGCCAATGTATTCAAAGGGGCATAATCACTATCTCCCAATCAAGGGGGCATACCATGCTACTGTCCAATTCATTTGGCACAATCAGGTCAAGATTCAACTATGCTTAAGTAGCCAGGGGCAGGTTTCCTCATCTATCTGAATTACCAAAGGTAACATTATAGAGTTCACGATGCCAGGGGAATATTATTGTGGGGAATTTTGCTTATTTCTCCTCAGGTAGATCCTTTCAAATACTTCCATTATAGGACAAATCATCCTCAACTAAGGGGTAATGCTCTCTTTCCAAATCTAATACCCGGAGCGTATATGATCCACCACAGTCTGAAAGCACGTTCCTCTCATTATATTTCCTTGATATTGGATTCTCAGTAGAAGCCATTGTGGAAATTAACTGTCTGCGCCAATAGTATTAGATGGTGTCAGTATCATGTCTTCGGATTCAGTCATGATAATCCCTAGAGAATTACTCTGGGAAGTCGAGAATCTCAGAAGTCCTAAATCCATTGGTTACTTTGAATGAGTATGCACCTTCAAAATTGATATAATGTTTTCCGAATTCAGGTTTACTTTTCCCCTTGTACTAAAGTGAGAAACGTCCGTTGATTATGTTTGAATGTATATATGCTTTTGAATATGATTGATGTTTACCAGAAATGCATAAAATACAATAATAATATTTACCAAGGACAATCAAAGATAGGAATCCAATGAATCTTCTCCGATTCATCCCCACAGAGTAATCTTTATGGATATTCTTATGGAATATTTCAAATAGTATCTTGTACTTCCAACCCTACGAAGTCTTCAAGTAATTTCATTTCAAATAAAATATATCCTCCGAAGAATTGATACTTTACCAGATAAGTATGCCGGAGCAATGTCCATCTCTTTTATCCCCAGTCAGGATATTCTGGAACTTAATCCTTCAATAAGAAGTACGAAGAACGAACACGAGAGGTTCTAAGTACGATATTCCAAAACAAGACGGGAACGAAGTCTTCATATTCCTCAACAACGAGTCAGGATTTATTTTCCCCAGCCAGCAGTTGTTCTACGAAGCTACTCATGCGCTTCAACTACATAATTCATACATACATCATCATATCATATCATACGCATACAACATTCTCATGAGATGTCATGTTGCAAAGTGTTATATAAATCATGATATTTGCATAGAACTAACCTTGTTTTTCAAGTTAATTCCCCAGTAGACGAACATCATCAATAACTTATACCTTGGGCTGCTTTATCCTCCCAAAAGTTATATCACAATACCTTGGGCTGCTTTATCCTCCCAAAAGCTATATCACAATACCTTGGGCTGCTTTATCCTCCCAAAAGCTATATCACAATACCTTGGGTTGCTTTATCCTCCCAAAAGCTAAATCACAATAGCTTGGGCTGCTTTATCCTCCCAAAAGCTATATCACAATACCATGGGCTGCTTTATCCTCCCAAAAGCTATATCACAATACCTTGGGATGCTTTATCCTCCCAAAAGCTATTTCACAATACCTTGGTCCGCTAAACCCCAAGATAATCTTGGACTACTCTACCCTCCAGGATCACATCAAACAACCTCTTGGACTGCTACATTTCCCCAAGATTGCTTCAATTTACTCATTGGACTGCTCTATCCTCCAAGAAGTATATCTGAAGAATTTTCTCTCCGAATGGCATCTTTAAGCCCATTCAAGCAATACAACCAACCAACATGTTACTCTACGCACTGGCGAGTGCAAATTTTTGGGCTTTTGTGTTCAATCCCCTTCAACCTTCAAGTTACGAATGGCGTGCATGCCAATCTAACTCCTCAGGTTTCAGAAAATTGAATAGGGGAAGCTGTTGTACCCCAAAATTTTCCCTCCCGCAATCAAAGCAATGTGTCTCAAGAGTTCTCTCAAGGTTCACAAGGTCCACAAGGTTCACAATTGGTCAAAAGGATTGAAACTAAATGGACTTTCAAGGCCTCAAGTGAGCTTCATAACATCCGACATATCTTCAAGAATGCCCATGTCAAGTTTCAGAGCTTTCCCAATAAGTTTGACCAGTCAGAGGCTCAGATATCCAAAAATCAGTTAACTTGGTAACAAAGTCAAACTGAGGTCAGCTGTGGTCAACTTAAAGTCAAACTTCAAGATTTTTTGTCAACATCAATATTATTAGGTAAAATTCATCATTTGATCAAGGGTTTATCATGATTCATCAAGGAAATCTCATATCATCAAGAATCAAGAAGTTTCTAAATTAGGATTTTCATAGTAAAAGTCAACTAACTTTGACCAACCATAAATTTCACATACTTCATCAAAAATTTCTCATCCAAAGCTCATTTTTAAGGAAATTGAATTCTCTACAACTTTTTGTCTCACAAGCCAAGCCTAAAAATGCTTCATTTGGAAGGTATGAGCTAAAACATTATAGGTCCTTTTGAAAGTCAACAAAAAGTCATCTTTTTTCAAAGCTCATAATTTTAAAATGTTAAATCATATGGACATGGGACAAAAAAGGTTGGTTATAGGACATTCTAAGCTTTCTAAAAATTCCAAGAACACCTTCATATCCTTAAAATTGAGGGAGTTGTGTCTTGTCAAAGTTGGGAAATTTTTAAGGGGTGTATGAAGCAAAAAAGGCCTTAACTTCAAATGTTTCCAAATGGGCCCATAAAATTGCAACCCAATCTCAAAGATAAAGGCATACACGACCCAATGACCATTTCTTCTGATTTTATAATTTTATTTTATATTATTCTGGATTTTATTTGTTAAAATTCAATTTTAATAAATATAAAATATGAAAAATCAAATAATGGATCAAATATTTGTTCTAGAACCAAATATATGGCATTTAAGTTGATTTAAGATATTACAAATTCGTGCTAGACCATTTTAGTAAGGATATATGTGATTTTTGAATCATTATGTGTGATTGATTTCTTCATGACCAAGCAACTAAAGTCCCTAAACACAAAGCCCAATTTTTAACCTAAATGTATTCTACTATAAGTACATAACAACACCAACGCATGGGCCACAAATTTTTGCAGGCCAAGACATTGTTTCAACTTCAAAAAACTTCAAGAAAAGTGGCATTTGGTTTTGGAGATTTAGACACTTTCAAGATAAAACAAAGGTGGAAATCTCTTCTATGATGATCACAGAACCCGTCATCATCATCATCTAAAACCTTACATAAATCATAAACCGAATTTCTGTTTTATGTTATTCTTGATTTTTTCGAATCACATACTTGATTCATATTACTTGATTTTTGATTACTGATTCCTGTTTGTAGCAATGTGTAGATTTTTTCTGGAGTCTTTAATTCGATTTCTAATGCAGCAGGATCAAAACGCCATTATTAGGTTTATTGAGGTTGCGAATTAGGGGTTCCATAAAAAGCCTATTTCAGACCAAATTAATGACATATTTGGATTTATTAGTCTGACTTTGATTGATCTGGATCATTAGAATGAATTTATTGCTCGTATTCTTAATGTTTAAACTTGCAGGACTTATAGTGACGAAGAACGGCTGGAGGTTGAAGATGGTGATGGCACGGTTTTCCAGTTTCAAATTTTATTTTATATTATATAGTAATGTTTTGATATGATTCACAAACTATGCAGGTAGCCTAGTGGTCACAGACACGCGTTGGCAATCAAAGGGAACTGGGTTCAAATCCCAGGTTTCCCCATTTTTTTAATGTTTTGTCTTAATTTCGGGTTTAACATATAATTTGTTTTGCATAGGTCATATACCAGCTGCGCGCGCAACCTAGTGGTTGAGGATTAAGGCTGGAAAAGGCAAGGTCAGGGGTTCAAACCCTAACCCCCAACATTTTGGGTTATTTCTAACTTTTTTTAATTTATATATTTTATTTTTTAAATATATTTCTACACCAATAATCCTTTTTGAAAAAAAACTTTTTTTCTCATAACTTTTTTATTATTAGTTTAGTTTTTTTTTTAGATTAACTTTTTTTTTAATTAATGACATTTTGAAACTTTAATTATTTTACATAAATCGTAATATTTTTTAATTAATTATATTTGTAAATCTTAAATTTTTATTTCGCAAACCTTTTTTCTATAAAAAAACTGATTATATATTTTCTTTAGGAAGTTTAATATGTTCAACCCTAAACTTTTCTCAAACCTTTAAACTATAATTTCTTTTAGGGTTAATAGGCATTCACCCCCCTGTAATATGAGCGTGTTTCGGTTTACCCCCTACCGTTGCCAAAGGTAGGTTTTGGCAACGATTTTTTTAAAAAAAAAATCATTGCCAAAAGGCAGGGAGGGGGGAAACTGAAACACACTCATATTACAGGGGGGTGAATGCCTATTAACCCAAATTTTTATAAACCCTAAAACTTTTTTAAAAAAACCTTAACCCTATTTTTTTCAAACCTTAAACATTTTCCTCTTTTTTATGTTATTCATATAACCTGCCTTATTATTATTGCTCTGAAATTTCTATTGTTATTTATTCTGTCATTATTTTCATGTATCTGCCCCGGAGCCCTGTAATAGTTAGGATTATTTGTTTTTCTTATTATTCATGCTTTTATTTTATTATAATTGCGTGGGTAAGTAATATAGGGCGTGAAAACCTAATTGAATTAATAAGGACTTAGATAATTTAATTAAAAATATTGAATATCTGAATAAAATCATTCAAAAACGTAAGTCGATCGTTTTACGATCGCCGTCTGCACCTCTTAGAGTTACCCTTCTTAAGTTGCCTATATATGGTCGAGTCCCTCGAAATGGGGGTGTCTTAAGCAAATGACCCTATGAATAAAAATCATCAAGTCCCTCCCAGATTAAAAGATCAAGTCCCTACGAGGTTGCCTACGATATAATGATCTTGCCCTTCGGTAAAAGATGATAGTCCCTCCCAATTGCTAAAGACACCCCTTAAGTAACCTTCGTTGACCATACGATGACCCTACGCACGTCCCTTAAGAAAATCCAAATTAATGACTACCTATTCCTTAAAAATAGGGACAATATTACCCTTGAAAGAATGTAAAAAAACATGAATGACTTAGTCTTGGGTAGGAACTCTAAGTTACTGGCTCACACCCTTTAAAATACTTTTAACACCTCACAATTTTTCAAAAATTATCAAAACAAAGGCTTTGTATACATCCATACGAGGATCATTACAAAGTACTTTGAAAATTTTCTAATCACACACTTCACACTTTCAAAACAATTAAGTGAGCTAAGTAACTAAGAGCCCATGGATAACCATGGATATAAGGGGTGCTAACACCTTCCCTTTATATAACATACCCCCGAACTCAAGTCTTTTAAAAATAGGTCTTTCATGTTCTTTTATGTCCTTTCCACTTGGATAAAATAAAATTCTGTGGCGACTCTTGATATCCACAAAATTTATAGAAAGTTAGTTCTCCGACCGTGTTACAGGTCCATTCGAGCAGAATTCTTTCTTTTTACTACATTGTTCTTGTTCTCTTTTCGTTCCCGTTCTTTCTCCAATTCTAATTCAGCAGTAAACGAAGCAGGTGTTTATACCCTTTGAGCAGTACAAGAAAGCGTGGATCCCTCCGAGTACGACGGACGTGAAGGGGTGTTAATACCTTCCCTTCACGTAACCGACTCACTTATTTATTCTCTCTGGTTCACAAGACCTTGTTCTTTCCTTTCCCTAAGGTTTGCGCATCATTACCTTTCCCTTTCCTTGGGATAAATTTTCCTGGCAGACGACTCTTCTTCTTTTTCCGTGCCACTTTCGCGTCTGTACTAGGATGGAAATCCTGGGAGCAACAACTAGAGAATCTGCTGGGGACCTCATAACTAGAGTTTTCTCTAGTTCCCTATGTGACTCAATCCTAGCGCTTGTCTGTTTCTGTTTCTTTGGGTGTTTATCTATTTTTTTGTGCTTTAGTTTAGCATTACTGTTTTATTTATATCTTTATTTACTATTTTCCGCATTTTTTTTCATGCATCATTATAATGGACTATCTGGAATGGTTTTTTGGTAAGATGGGGTTATTGTGAGATGAGCCTAATACACAGTCTCGAGTGCAACCTAGACTTTAGCATGGATAGTCACTTTGATTTCATGATATCTTGTCATGCGAGTAGTAGTGAGTTCCACCCCTAGATTGCGACCGTCTTGGAAATGTCATGTTATATAGGTCTTCCCTATTCCAAGATATGACCTTGATAGTTATATGTATTTGGGAAACGATCATTAAGGATCTTTGTGGAAACATCCCTCTCTAGGGGTGACAGTGGCAAATTGTATTTGTTGGCAAACCCACTCACACCCGAGGGTCCACTAGGAACTCGCATATGATGACCTTGTTCTATCGTAAGAACTCAGTCAAAGCACTTTTCGTTTGGTGATAGTATTGTACCCTTCAGGATGAATGTACTATTTTTTCTCGATCCCAGTGCTCAAAGCACTTTTTAGTGTATAATACCAAACTGGAAACAGTGAACGTATTATCGCTTCTCGACATGAGAGTCTGTGATGTTGACCCTTAGTAACACACTTGTGAGATGGGGGGATTATTTACAGGTTTGCAGGAACCTTGATCTTCTACATACCCACTTCATCAATGTTGTCCTGTGATTTTGACATGGTTCTGTAAACACCCAAAATTTGCCCTCTCTTTTTCTCACACCTTGGCTTGTGATTCTTCATATTGCATTGCATAAGCATACTACCTCCCAATGCATAATTATTTTCACTGCATAAGCTGCATAGTTAGGGTTTGTGGTCAGATGAATCTTAGAAGTGGTTTGAGCTATCTCAAAGGCCATGAAGCATGTCAAGAGGGTCCATGAGTGCTCTATGATCATATTATGCCTCCAAGGGTTCTTGAAAGTCAAAAGATCATAAGAGATTGCAGAGCCACCCAGGTAGGCTCAAGGCTCCTACACAGATGACCAGAAATTAGGGTTTTGGATTTGAGGCCCTTACACTCAAAATTTTTGGCCATTCTTGATTATATTGGTCTATATATGTTAGAAGGAGCATGTGTATCAAATTTGAAGCAAAACTTCCTTGTGGAAGTCATATGATCAAATGGTAACTTATTGTGCAAGAAAAGTCAGAATCAAGGCATCTGAGGCCACTAACAAGGGTTCCAAAGGGTCATCTTCATCAATTTGAGGTCTTATGATCTTTATTTGATCTTAGGAATGCTTAGAAGTTCACAAGATTGAAGAATTTTGAGCCATTGGAAAAGTTTCTATTTTTGGGCATGACTTGTAATGAAAACTTTCCATTTTGGGAAAGATCTTCAACCTCCTCTTTCTTGATCAAAAAGGCTTCAAATGAATTTTCCTCAAACATGAAAGTTGTAGATTGGATCTTCCCATTTTCAAAAATTACAAGAACTCCTCTTGATTCATCCTAGAACTCAAGATATGTGTCGCTCCCGATAAATGTGAATGGCCCAAATAAAGGTACAGATGCGAACAGTCGGCGAAAAGAGAATGTGAGAACACACAGGAGTGAACTCACAGGAAATGAATAGAGTCGCCAGCTAGGCATTTTTATCCCGGAGGAAAGGCAATGCTGCATAGACCTGGAAAGATATGGATAAGACGGTTGCGAACCAGAGAGACTGAGAAAGGGGGTTGGTTACAACCTGGGAAGGTATTAGCACCCAGATTGTCCGTCGTACTCGACGGGATCCACGCTTAAAAGATTTGTGTTTTAAAGGGGTAGTGTCAGTGCAATCTGTGTATCAAAGCTGGAAAGAATGCAAGTGTCAGTGTAAAAGAAAAGTGAAGTGTATAAGAGAAGTGTCAGTGTATGAACAGGAGTGAAATGCTCGAGATCATGAGGCTTAAAGAATAATGCTGGAAGGAGGGGGAATATACAAAGACTTTTGTTCGATAACTGTTAAGTTATGCCTACGTATCCTCTCGTGCAATGAGGAAGTCAGAACACCGTAGTTCGACCCAAAGAGACTGAAAGATGAATTGACTTGTGAACTGCTTGCTTGTCTATGCTCAAGTGTATGACCTGTCTGGCTCAGGTGCAAACTGTCTTGCATTAGACGGAAGAAGCAAGTTCTCGTTTGTGAGTGAATGAGATGAGAAAAGAATCCCGGAGGAGACGATTATTGTTTGTTTTTGAGTTTTCAATCTTTTATTGCTTTTGAGAGTTTGTCATAAGCTAATGAGCTTAAGCCTAAACCAATGGGTTTGGTAAACTCATCACATCTTCCCTCTGATTAGGGGTAATGAGAATACCTTAAATATGAATTCAGATTCTCACACTTAATCACCTTTGGTGTAGGGTTAAGATCATTAACCTACTTGTGATTAATCAGATGTTTTTTGGTGTTTTTGTTTAGTGTTGAGTAATGAGATTAAGCCATAATCAAAGATTAAACAGACTCATTACACCATCCTAATAGAAGGATAATAGATGAGAAAGTTTAAGCTGAGGAAAGCTCGTCAACTTAATCCATGATTAGGAATTAAACTCATGACAAAACAAAGCCCTTGTTAAGTGGATTTTATTTAATGATATGATGAAGAAGTGAGTTTTATGGTTTGTAAGACAACTTGAGGGGGACTTGTCCATTAACACTAGGGTTAGTCCTTCTTAACCAATTAAGGAAGAAATAGAACCCTAATGCAAGGCCCAAGTTACAAGTATGATGTCTTGATGGTTATTATGTGAATTGATTAAGAGACTTAAACACATTAAGGATTTAACACTTAGGATTAAAGTTATACACTCCATCCTAATAGAAGGATGCAGGCATAAGCTTAATCACAAAGCCTTAAAGCCTTTAGGGTTTAGTCCCTGATTATGAGATGAGAAGAGAAGACCCAAGGAGACACAAAGGTAAAACTAAGTGGGGGGACTAATCAAAACCCTAATCATTGTCATGCTTGGTTGTTCCTAAGGTTTGTGAGGTTTACAAGAGAAATCTTCAGAGAAACCACCAGGAAGCAGATGAAAGGAGCCAAGAGAAGCAAAGTAACTTGCTTCATTCAAGAAGTCAAGTCACTTGAAGAAAGAAAGTAAGAAGAAGAAGAAAGAGAAAGCTCAATATCAAGCACAAGATAGAATGCAACAATGATGCATAAAAGAGATTAAAGAAATGTGAGAAGTGAAGGCAAATTCACTTCTCAAAGTTACTTACCACCTGAAAAGTTAATGAAAGGAATGCAAGGCAATGCAAGATGAGATGAAATGACATGATGCAAATCAAAACCAGAAGCATATATGAGATGATAATGATGCTATGAGATGATGCAAACATGAAACAAGGCATGAGGATGATCACATGAACAAATGAATGCAAGAGAAGCATGCTTAGAACCATGATCATACATGAAAAGTTATGAAATGCAAATGACATACAACATAGCAAATGCAAGATGCAATGATCAAACATGCTTCTAATATGTCTTAAGATGCCAAATGAATCAAATGGATGCACAAAATGCCATGGCAAGTCAAGGTATTGCAAGCAAATGCAAGATGGATGCATATGGAAGCCCAAATTAGGGTTTATGATCAAAGCATCAAACAAAAACCAAAATCAGAAGAAAACATCAAGATAAAAAATTGAAAATGCACTCAAAGTATCCTTAAACCTATACTAACCCACTGCCCAAAGGAGAAGTTCCAACTCTTGACCTAATAAAAGTTATGAATTTCCTAAGATTTCTAGGGTTTTAGGGTTTCTTAACAAGAAAAATGTCAAACAAATGGAAAATGAAAGATCAAATCATGCCCATTTAACCCTACAAACTACATGATATGCTAAACACAATACAAAAAGAATCAAAGTCCAACTCTCAATGGTTAGGCAAAAATGATTTTTGGAAGCTTGGATCAAAATAATGCCTTGAAATGATTTTAATTCCATGAAAAATTCTCAAAAGACATCAAGATCAAAAAAGAAATTTGGTTTGAGGGTTGGACAATGTTTCTAAATGTTTTTAAAGGTTTCATGAATTTTTTGGTGATTTTTAAATGCCTAAAAGTATTTTTAATTAATTAATTCTCATTAATTAATTAAAAATAAACTTTTAAATATTTAAAAATACTTTTTGAATGCAAAAAATAAAAATAAAAATGTTTTTGGTTTCTGAAATTAAATAAAAGTTTGTATAAAAAATTTCAGAATTTTTAAAATGATTTTGCTATTTTTAAATAAATGAACAAAATAAAAGAAAAGAAATGAATTAAAAATGAAATAAAAAGAAAGTATGCGCAATGGAGGGCCAGGATTAATTCTGGGGAAGGAATTGTTGACTTGGCGCGTAATCCAGTGGCCTAGATTCAAACTGAGCTAAATCATATTTAATTTAATTAAACTGAATTAAAAGGGTTAATGACGTGGATTATGGTTAAGTGAATGGATCTGGGCCCTTGAACACGCGCGGGAATGGACCAAGTCAACTCATCCAACGCTCACAATCCAAACTACATTTAATTACAGGGATTAGCCCTAATCTTTTTCAGGTGGTCGGAGAAGACCTCCGGTCGTCTTCTCCGGTGGGAACCCCACCTGAAAATCTCCAAAATCCTCAAAACCTCACTAAAATGAAAACTAAAAGAACAGAAATCATCTCCACATCCCCCTGAATCAAAACCCTAACTCAAAACTCATTTATCTTTCATCAATCACATGAATCGAAAGCAAACATTTCTAGGTCAGAAAAGTTTCAGAGTAAGATTAAATGCTTATTTCTCAACCATTTTTAAAACCAAGAACATCAGAGTGATCAGTGAATCAGGAAGAACAACTTAGGAACTTAAAAATCCATTTCTGGAAAAAAAGTTCATGAAGCTACCTGAGTTTGAAGCTTTTCAGTCTGCAACTTTCTGACCTCTCCTCTTGGTGCAATCCACTCCTTTTAGGCCCCTGATGAAGTCTTGATGCTTAGAAAGAGTTTGTGATGGCTGGTTTGAGAGTTTGCAGCAGTTCTGTTCAAGATGGTGTGAGAATCGTGTTTGTGATTCTTTGAGTTTCAGGCTGTTTTGAAGGTTGGTTTATGTTCAGTGAAGCATGGTGAGAAGGTTTGTGAAATTTGTTTATGAGTTTATGGCCTGTGTGATGATTTTCGAAAGCTCTTGCGAGTGAGGGTGAAAATGAGAATGCTGAGTTGTGTTGTGTTTCAGGCTTGCTTCTTGTTATGTTTAGCTTGCATTTGATCCACATAAACAATTCCCATTGGTCAGATGAGGTGACATGTGCTTTATTGATTGGTATGAGTGCTTTTGCAAAAATGTCAACTTTGTGTAAGAGAAGCATGGGTCACTTTCTAGCTAAGTACAAGGAGGGTGTGCTGCGCAGCATGATGTGAGGAAGGGCCTAGGATTGATCAGCCACCTAGCCAGCAAGTGGATGAGATGTTATCATGAGTTTTGCAACTTGCCTTGCCTTTGGTTCTTATGAAAGAAACTTGATCCATAAGCCATGAAACATGTGATTCCTTGGGTGCATTCTGAACTTTAGATGTTGTGTGATCATGTTGTGTGGATTAGAAGCCCATTTGATGACTTAATTGGCCTTGAGAAGTGAATTTGCAACTTTGCCTCTTTGGTGCATGACTTGAAATTTAGTGATTTTTGCCAACTTTGACAAACCATAACTTTTGATCCAAAATGAATTAGGTCATGTTCTTGTACTTTTTGAAAAGGGAATGATCTATTCTACAACTTTCATGACCAAAGTTTTTCCATTTGAAGCTTTTTTGAATCAAAAAGTAAGGGTTGAAAAAGTTGCCTAAAATGTCAAATTTATTAAAAGTCAAACTTGCCCAAAAAGTCAACTTTGAAAAAGACTTGAATTTCTTCAATTTTGTGAACTTCCAACCTCTTCTATGATCAAATAAAGATCATATACAATCAAAATGATGAAGAACACCCTTTGGTTGGGTCATTGGGGGCCTCAGATGCCCTGATTTTACACTGACTTGTCCAGAAAGTCAACTCTTGATCAGATGACTTCCCCATGGAATTTCTTCATGAAAATTGATATGCATACTCCTTATACCATATAGAGACCAATAGAAACAAGAATGACCAAAAAATTTGGAGTCATGGCCTTTGAAACCAAAACCCTAATTCTAGGTCATCTGTGCAGTCAAGCCTGGCTCTGCTTCCATACCATCCTCAGTTCTTGTGATTCTTTGGCATTCTTGACTTTGAGAGGATATAATATGATACTTGAACACACATGGACCCCTTTGAAGTGATTGATGGTCTTTGGAGTGGCTCAAGAAGTTCTTGGATTGCTCAGATCACAAACCCTAGATGCAGATGACTTAGAATCTATGCAGTGAATCCAAAATGTGGTATGAGATGTTATGATTGTGTTTATGCACATGAAGTGATCACAAGCCATGGTGTGAATGGGTGAGGGCAAATTTGGGGTGTTTACAGCTGCCCCTATTCAAACATGAGTTAGCTGTGCAGGATGTAAGCTAAGGCTTAACAGGCAAACAAGATAACTCGTGGTTGAATACCAAAGACAGTCCAAAATTTGCACTCACAGAATGAAGAAGAAAAGGGATATAGATTGTAAAGAAAGTAAAGTATATTGTAAGGTGTTGGCGACGGAGGACGACCATCGAGCAGAGGACGACTGCTGGGTAAAGAGCAATGACGGGGATGGCCGACATGCTGGTAAAGTGCGGAAAATAAAGCAATGACGGGGACGGCCGACATGTTGGGGATAAAAAAGAACCATGATGGGGACGGCCATCAAGATAAAGTTGTAAGATTCTCTGGGGATTAAATGAAACATGACGGGGACGGCCATCAAGTTCATAAAGCAAAGTAACCAATGATGGGGACGGCCATCGGGCTAAAAAAGAAAAGGGACCACGACGGGGACGGCCATCGGGTTTAAAGAGTAAATGACATAAACAGATGATGAGGTACGGTCATCAAAGGTGAAGGACGATCACCTATCAGGGGACGGCTGCTCTGTAAGGGTTAAGATGAGGGACGGTCATCTAAGGTGGAGGACGACCACCTGGCAGGGTACGGCTGCCGAAAATATCGCGACATAGGACGAATGTCGGATAAAAGGTCAACGATGGGGACGGCCATCGGACGAGCATGATGAAGGACGATCATCAAGAGGTGGAGGACGACCACCTAGCAGGGGATGGCTGCTCTCAAGGTTTGTCATGACATAGGACGAATGTCAGATAACCCAAATCAACAATGGGGACGACCATTGGATAAAATGATGAAGGACGATCATCAAAAAGGTGAAGGACGATCACCTAGCAGGGGACGGCTGCTAAATATCACGACATAGGACGAATGTCGGATAGAAAATCAACGATGGGGACGGCCATCAGACGAGCATGATGAAGGACGATCATCAAGAGGTGGAGGACGACCACCTAGCAGGGTACGGCTGCTCTCAAAGTTTATCATGACATAAGACGAATGTCAGATAAAAAGGAAAATTGCTTTGCTGGCGATTTACTGGGGAATAGTAAACACGGACGAGTGTTTATATCCAAGAAACAAAAGGTATAAGTGTTTAGATATTTGTGTATAGATTAAAGATGCGGACGAGCATCCCTAGGACTACGATACGGACGAGTATCGGGTAGAAACAAATACTGACACGTGTTCAGAGATGATGATACGGACGAGTATCAACTGGTTAACGGAGAACACGGACGAGTGTTGAATCTGAAGGGACTCTTCTGGGGAATAGTAGACATAGACGAGTGTCTATATTCAAGAAGACAAAAGTGTTTGACACAGTGCATGGATTAAAGATGCGGACGAGCATCCTTACGACTATGATACGGACGAGTATCAGGTAGAAACAAACGCTTGACGCATGTTCTGAGATGATGATACGGACGAGTATCAACTGGTTAACAAAGAACAAGGACTAGTGTTGAGTCTGCGGGGATATAAACGGTGTATACAAGATACGGACGAGTATTTGTATAAGTATGAGTAGAAAGTATGAGTGATGTATAGATGAATGTTTAACTTGCTGGGGAAAGTGACAAGGACGAGTGTCAAAAAGGAGGAGAGTATAGCATAAACAAGTATCTGATATACAAAGTGTTTATATTACTGTACTGGAAAAATGACATGGACGGATGTCAAGGAAAAGTATATATATGAGTATATGTGAGTGCAAAGAGGATGTCTTTGGCTTTCTGCTGGGGATATGACACGGACGGGTGCCACAAGGAGTGTATACTGATGTTTGTGAATGTGAGGCAACTGCTTTTGCTGGGGAATCCGGGATGGATTCTGCATATTGTTGATGGGTTGATAATATTCACAAGTGTTTGATTCATAACATGACTTATGATTATGCAACATGTTTGATTTTTTGCCGTAATGCTCCGTATTAAGACGGAATGCTACGCTTTTTTTGGTGAATATGATGCAAATGCTATGATTATGCAAGAGAAGACAGATCCGGGATTCAGATCCCGTTGCTGTGAAGATCTCTGGTCGATCTGTTTGAAGTGGACATCCCAGCTGGGGATGAGATCATTGGTAGATCTGATGAAATGATTCTGCTTGGGGAAATGGGTCAATGATAGACCTATTCCTGTAAATTAGGGACCCAGCTGGGGTTTGTAGGAGCTTTCTTCACTCTGTTGTGATTCCTTCATGCGTTGCTCTTCTGAATAGAGGCTGAAATTCTGTGGGGATGATGGTTCCCTGGCTTTTGTATTTGGCAACTCAGCTGGGGAGAAACAACAAGTGGCGACTCAACTGGGGATAAAGCACTTGGGTGCTAAGACTGAGTGAGTGTTGATTTGCCAGCTCGTTGGGATGAGGCCTCCATGCCCCATGTCGCGCTTTCGAATACCTGCAATCCTGCAAAGACCGAGAAACACACAAGTAATCCCGAGGTATCCCTTACCGGATTCCGTCATAGGAGTTAGACACTTCTGAGAGTAATTATATTCCCTGTAAGCATGTATTTTTATTTTTAAAGATAAGCATCTGTATTCATGCAATCAGTTTCCTTTAAGACATCAGACATTTTTTTTTTGCAAATAAAATATACGAGACATTGTGTGACTGAAAGATCTGTTTTTATTAATTTGTGTGCCCTGAATTGGCGAGATACAGTCAAAGAAGCAAATCCCCTGAAATGAGGAGATTGTTACAAATTGAGAAACAAAATGCTGGCAATGTTGACGACGCTTTAAGGAGCTTCCTCTTTTGATATGACCCGTATGACTTTTGACGTTCTTCTCGTCTTGCTTTCTGAAGAAGGCTGATTCTGATAGAAGCTTGATCCTTTCGAGGCCTATCAAGTTGTAAGTGATACAGACGAATTCAGAATGCAGTTGTTCGCGTATTCCCTTATTTTGCATGGATCGCCCTTTCGGGTTTTCAATCCATCGGGATACCCATTTTTGCCTGAGTTGTCCAATGCGGCTTTTCAACTCAGCGGGTGTACATTTTTTCGTTTATTTTCCCTTATTTTTGCCCGAGTCTTTTATTCTGTTTTTGACTCGCCGGGATGCCCTATTTTTGCCTAGACTTACATTCTGTTTTTACGTCCAGCGGGTCATTTTCATGCGAAGTATTTTTTAACTGCATCTGAATTCACAGGGGACGGGAAGTCTTCACCATCCATGGTGCTGAGCATCAGTGCTCCACCAGAAAAAACTTTCTTTACTACGAATGGTCCTTCATAATTCGGAGTCCACTTGCCCCTGTGGTCTGTATGAGGAGGGAGGATTCTCTTCAGCACAAGATCTCCTACTTGGTACTCTCGGTGCCTGATTTTCTGATCGAAGGCTTTCTTCATTCTTTTCTGATATAGCTGCCCATGACAGATTGCAGCCAATCTTTTCTCTTCGATCAGACTCAGTTGCTCGTATCGGGACCGAACCCATTCTGCTTCCTTCAGCTTAACATCCATCAATACCCGTAGAAAGGGTAATTCAACTTCAATAGGTAAGACTGCCTCCATACCATACACAAGCTGATACGGTGTTGCCCCAGTGGACGTTCTGATTGACGTGCGGTACCCATGCAAGGCAAATGGTAGCATCTCATGCCAGTCTTTGTAGGTGACTACCATCTTCTGCACAATCTTCTTGATATTCTTATTAGCTGCCTCAACAGCGCCGTTCATCTTTGGCCTGTAAGGAGAAGAATTGTGGTGTTGGATCTTGAAGTCCCGGCACAGCTCAGCCATCATTTTGTTGTTTAAGTTGGAACCATTATCAGTAATGATTCGCTCGGGCACTCCATACCGACAGATGATATCCCTCTTCAGGAATCTGGCTACCACTTGCCTTGTAACATTTGCATAGGAGGCTGCTTCAACCCACTTGGTGAAATAGTCAATGGCAACCAAGATGAATCTGTGACCATTTGAAGTAGTCGGTTCAATTTTGCCAATCATATCAATGCCCCACATGGCGAAGGGACAGGGTGAAGACATCACATTCAGAGGATTGGGAGGCACATGCACCTTATCCGCATAAATCTGGCATTTATGGCATTTTCTGGCGTAGGCACAACAGTCTGCATCCATTGTGATCCAGTAATAGCCTGATCTTAGCAATTTCTTGGCCATGGCATGCCCTCCTGCATGGGTACCAAAGGATCCTTCGTGCACCTCGTGCATTAACAAGTCTGCTTCTGTTCTATCAACGCATCTGAGGAGTACCATATCAAAGTTTCTCTTGTATAGGGAACCATCGGTGTTCAGAAAGAAACTACCAGCAAGCCTTATTAAAGTTTTCTTATCATTGGAAGATGCCCCAGGTGGGTATGTTTGATCCTCCAAGAAACACTTAATATCATGGAACCAAGGCTTATCATCTTTGACAATATCCGCTGCAAATACATATGCTGGTCTGTCAAGCCTGGAGACTGAAATCTGAGGTACAAAGTTGACAGCTTGAACTTTGATCATAGATGAAATGGTATCCAGAGCATTTGCAAACTGATTCTCGTCCCGAGGGATATACTCAAGCTTGACCGTTGTGAAGAAAGTCAACAACCTTCTTGTATAATCCCTGTAAGGTATCAGATGCTCCTGGTGTGTGTACCATTTGCCGTTGGTTTGATTAACTACCAAAGCTGAATCTCCGAATACAGTCAATGTCTTGATCCTGAGGTCAATGGCTTCCTCAAGAACCATAATGCAAGCTTCGTATTCAGCTTCGTTGTTAGTGCAGTTGAAAGTGAGTTTTGCCGAGAAAGGCATGTGGACTCCCTTAGGTGTAATGAGTACTGCACCAACACCACGACCATTCATATTAACAGCCCCA
This sequence comes from Lathyrus aphaca, assembly GCA_963966055.1. NCBI lineage: Eukaryota > Viridiplantae > Streptophyta > Magnoliopsida > Fabales > Fabaceae > Lathyrus > Lathyrus aphaca. The sequence goes on along the minus strand of OZ014520.1, from coordinate 457,501,198 downwards.
TCAAACATCATGGTCCATTCTTCCTCTGGGTCAGGCCCTTCAGTGTGAATAGGCTCTTCATGATCTTTCGCTTTTATGAACATGATGTCTTCATCAGGGAAGTCAAATCTCATAGGCTGGTAGTCATCAATAGGTTGCTCAGCAAGATACTCAGACAATACACTGCCCTTGATGGCTTTCTGAGATGTGTACTGAATGTCATATTCTGTGAGAATCATTTGCCATCTTGCAACCCGTCCGGTAAGAGCTGGCTTCTCGAAAATGTACTTAACTGGATCCATTTTTGAGATCAATAAGGTAGTGTGGGTCAACATATACTGTCTCAGTCGGCGAGCAGCCCACGCTAAAGCACAGCAAGTTTTCTCGAGCAGTGAATAACGTTGTTCACAGTCGGTAAACTTTTTGCTTAGGTAGTATATTGCATACTCTTTTCGACCAGACTCGTCATGCTGGCCCAGCACACACCCCATTGACTCTTCTAATACTGTCAAGTACATTATCAAGGGTCTTCCTTCAACTGGAGGCATAAGGATTGGTGGTTCTTGCAGGTATTCCTTGATCTTGTCAAAAGCCCTTTGGCAGTCTTCATTCCACCTGACCGTCTGTTCTTTTCTTAACAGCTTGAACAAAGGTTCACAGGTTGCAGTAAGGTGAGATATGAACCGTGAAATGTAGTTCAATCTTCCTAGAAAACCTCGAACCTCTTTTTCTGTCTTCGGTGCAGGCATCTCTTGAATGGCTTTGACTTTATCAGGGTCAACTTCAATCCCTTTCTCGCTTACAATAAAACCCAGCAGCTTACCGGATCGCACCCCGAATGTGCATTTGTTGGGGTTCAGCTTTAGTTGGTACTTCCTCAGACGCTTGAATAGCTTCAGCAGATTCACCAGGTGGTCTTCTTCAGTAAGGGACTTGGAAATCATGTCATCCACATAACACTCGATTTCTTTATGGATCATATCGTGGAATAATGTTACCATAGCCCGTTGATATGTTGCACCAGCGTTCTTCAATCCGAATGGCATCACCTTGTAACAGAACGTGCCCCAGGGTGTGATGAAAGTTGTCTTCTCCATGTCTTCAGGTGACATCTTGATCTGATTGTATCCTGAAAATCCGTCCATGAAGGAGAATACCGAGAACTGAGCTGTATTATCTACCAATACATCAATGTGAGGTAATGGGAAATCATCTTTTGGGCTGGCTCTGTTCAGATCCCGGTAGTCAACACACATCCTCACTTTGCTGTCTTTCTTAGGCACAGGTACTATATTAGCAACCCACGGTGGATAGCTAGTTACAGCAAGGAACCCGACGTCCCACTGCTTTTGTACCTCTTCTTTGATCTTCATTGCCATATCTGGACGAGTACGGCGTAGTTTCTGTTTAACCGGCGGGCATTCTTCTCTCAAAGGTAGTTTGTGCATAACAATGTCGGTATCCAACCCTGGCATATCTTGATAAGACCAGGCAAACACATCCACATATTCTTGAAGCAGGTCAATCAGTTGTTTCTTTACTGAGTCTTGTAAGCAGGCCCCGATTTTGACTTCTTTCACATCTTCATCTGTACCAAGATTAATTGTTTCTATCTCCTCCTGATGAGGAGTGATAACCTTCTCCTCTTGTCTCAACAATCTGGCTAGCTCTTCAGGAAGCTCGTAGTCTTCTTCAACCCCTTCATCAGCTTGATTGATCGGACTGTCAGAGTCATACGAAGTCATAGCCGTGCTGTTGTCGGTGCGGTCTGGAAGGCACTCTCTGCAAGGGTTCAGTTTGTTCATTTTAGTGATTGATTTTAATCTTGTTTAGAAAAGTGAAATGAAGTTGTCATTTTGAAAACATTGCCATTTATTTTTTGTACAAAAAGAAAAATGGAAAAACAGTGAGCAGAAAAGAAAAAGACTCATTTGCAAAAGACGTCTGATATTTCATTGATTAATCTTGTTGCACAAAAATTACAGATGGCCCGATTACAAAATGAGTCTTGTCATCTTGGGCAAGATGCAAGACTTGATGCATGCTTAAAATATACAGGAAATAATAATTACTCTGCAGGAGTAACTCTTATAATTTCCTGGGAAGACCAGTTTGAGATACTGCTCCCCGGGATCTTTGGACGAATCCAGCTTTCCAAGTTGCGTTCCTCTTCTGACTCATCTTCCAAGTTGTTGACAGCATCGGGGGTAGCATCCCCCCACTAACAAAGTTGGGCTTCTTAGCAGCCTCTGCTTGATCTTGTTGAGTTGGTTTGTAACCCAACCCAAATCTATCTTCTTTCTTCTCCACAGGCAACAATTTTCCCCAGCCTTGAGCGTTTCCTTCTTCCACCACCTTCCGGGCCTGCTGGTAGGATGTCATGGAAGTCCCAAGTACAGCAGATGTTTCATTAATATTCAGGGCCTCAAACCCCTGACTCATTGTCTCGTGGATCTCCCCATCCATCTCAATATATTTGTACGTAGCCAGATGGCTAACAAAAATATCTTCCTCTCCACAAATAGTAACGACTTGGCCTTCCCACTCAAATTTTAACTTCTGGTGAAGGGTAGACGTAACTGCGCCAGCGGCATGAATCCATGGTCTACCCAACAAACAGCTGTAGGCAGGCTGAATGTCCATCACGTAGAAGGTCGTTTTGAAAGTTTGTGGGCCAATCGTTACAGGCAACTCAATTTCTCCCAGAACTGATCTCTTAGAGCCGTCAAAGGCTCTCACTACCAAGTTGCTGGAACGTAATGCCAATCCTTCATACTCCAGCTTCACAAGGGATTTTTTAGGTAAGACATTGAGGGATGACCCTGTGTCTACCAGTACATGTGAAAGAACTGCACCCTTACACTCCATGGTAATGTGCAAAGCCTTGTTGTGATTGAGGCCTTCCGTAGTCAAATCAGTGTTGGTAAATCCTAGTCCATTACTAGCATTAACATTTCCAACCACAGCTTCCAACTGATTGACGGTGATCTCTTCTGGCACATAAGCTGCGTGCAAGACTTTGAGTAGTGCGTTCCGATGGGCCTCGGAGCACATAAGCAATGATAGAATGGAGATCTTGGAAGGCGTCTGGTGAAGCTGGTCCACTATCTTGTAATCACTTTTCTTGATGATTCTCATGAATTCATCAACTTCTTGATCAAAGGGTGTTTTCAAAGCTTCTCTAACAACCTGCTCTTCTTGCACCATGCTCTTCCCTTTTGCCTTGGCAGCAGCTTCTGCTTCAGCAGTGGGTCTTTGAATTTGCGGGGCAAAGAGACGTCCGCTTCGAGTGAAGCCTCCGCCTCCTCCCACATTGTCTATTTGTGGTGAAGAAGTTGATGATTCAAAAGTGATTTTCTGTCCTTCGCAGTACAGATCGGAGCCGTAATGCCAAGGGATGGCATTACTGCTTTCATAAGGTACTGGCCCAGGCACTGTGACAGTGACTGGACTGATGGCAGCTGCATAAGGGACCATGATAGTCTGTGGATCATAATATATTGTGACTGGTGCTCTGGTAGGAGTGGCATTTTGTGAGTTGTAGGCAGAATCATTGGCAGGATCATAATAAATTGTAACCGTTGAAACACTTGCATTGTTTGTTGCTGATGTTGTAGGAGACATTGTTGGAAGGATGGGTGTTATTGTTGTAGGAGTTTCTGAATGAAGGGGTGCTGAAGTTGTAGAAGGGATGTTTGCTGATATCTGGTCCGTTGAAGTAACAGATGAAACATTTGTTGATGAAACTGAAAAGTTGTTTGGAACAATGGTTGTTGCAGTTGTAGACGACTCTGGAACTGTTGTTAAGGAGATTGCTGGATTGGTAGGTATTGATGTTGTGATTTGAAGCAGGACACTCTGGATGAGACCATCTATGCCATCCCTCAAGTTATCACATCCATTCACTGAAATGTTGCAATAAGCACACCCTAGCTCACATCCCGGGAATATTTGACATTCAAGGAGTTGAGCTTTAATCTCCACCAAGGGTGTTCGAATCTGACCCACATTGGTTATCAAATAAGACGGCTTGTCTTCTTCAATAGCATTGATTCTGGGACCACCATGGTGTGCCATAGGGTTCTTGTTAACATTTGGTGGTGGCGCGAAGTTTAGAGCTTTGGAATCCACTAGATCCTGTACTTTCATGTGCAAAGCCCTGCACTTCTCTGTACTGTGGCCAGGTGCATTTGAGTGAAAAGCACATCTGGCGCTGGCGTCATAATTTCTGGGCAGACTGGCAGGATCTGGAGGTGCCAACGTCCTTAGCTCAACTAGGTTGAGTTTCAGGAGTTGTGGCAGTAATGTGGCATAGGGCATAGGGATCGGATCGATCACCCTATTGGCCTGAGAAGGTCTCTGTTGGAACGGTCTTTGCTGGTTGTTGTTGTTGGCGTTGTTGTTGTTATAATTTCTCTGAGGAGGATACTGAGTTTGTTGCTGATAATTTTGTTGCTGTGGTTGATAAGCTGGTTGAGGATGAATTGGAGCGGGAATGGTGACTGCTGCCACAGACCTATGAACATATTGGGGTCTGCCCCTGCTGGTATGGATAGCATTGGTTTCACCAGTTCTTTGTGGGCCTACAAAAGGCTTTCTCGGGTTGCTGGATGAGCTGACACCGTTGTCAGAAATTTTACCCATCTTTAATAGGCTCTCAATTCTTTCCCCAGCTATGACTACATCAGCAAAGCTAGTGGAAGAAAAGGCAGCTAGTCTGTCAATATATGTTCCTTGGAGGGTGTTCATAAACATATCAGCCATCTCCCTCTCTGACATGGGTGGCTGGACAGCAGCAGCAAGCTGTCTCCACCTTTGAGCGTACTCCCGGAAGCTTTCCCTGGACGACTGTGACATTCCCATCAGGAGGGTCCTGTTGGGAGCCATATCCAAATTGTACTGATACTGCCTGATAAAGGCCTCAGCCAAGTCCTTCCAGCACCTGATGGTGGCTCTGGTCAGGTGAGAGTACCATTCCCTTGAAGCTCCAGTTAAGCTATCCTCAAAATAAAACATCCATAGCTTTTTGTCCATGGTATATGCCTTCAGCCTCCCCAGAAAGGATTGTAAATGGGTCCGTGGACAGGAAGTCCCGTTGTACTTCTCAAAGCACGGTGGTTTAAATTTGTGGGGAATCCTGACCCCGTCCACTAAGCCCATGTCCATGACATCAAAGCCCAAAGAATTCTGGGACTCCAGGGATCTCAGTTTCTCAGCAATCTCATCTAGCCTTCTGTCATAGGCTTCCTCCCCAGCTCCCATCACTGTGAACTGATCTTCCTAGGGGTCTTCTTGCAGCACTCTACCTGCAGTGGCAGTCCCTTGCACATTAGCAGGGATGTTGATTTCTGGATGCAGGTGGGGTCCATAGACTGGGGGATTAACATGAGGTTGGACTCTCTCATTGTTGCTTGTCCCAGCAGTCCCTGGATGGGGGTCTTCCTGATTCCTCCCCTCTACCAGTGCTCTTAACCTCTCTTGGCTTTGAGCCATATTATTCATCACCTCCATAAATTGTGTCATCTGATTCCTCATTTCTAGCCTTTCATTGGCCATTTGAGTCCTGACCTCTGTAAGGTCCTGCTGTACTTGGTCCATTTGTATACCCGGAAGGTTGTTGCGGGTTGGATATCTGTGTGGACGGTTGAGTGGAAACACCCGACGTCGAGCAATAGTTCCTGAAGTCACAGCAGAGTTAGTAACAATAAAACAAAAACCTACAAAACAAAAAAAAAGGTTAGTATGCAATGCAGTGTGCTTATTTGTTTCCAAGGTATCCGGCTTGGCACTTGGTTTTGACCTTTCCAGACCCTTGATGAAGATGCTTGTGATGTTGCTTGAAGAATTCAGATAAAACAAAACAACACATATATTACAACAAGTAAATGATACATAGTTTGTTTTTTACAATACATGCCCTCTGAGGGGTCAAAAAAATAACAACATAAAGAAAAGTACATGAAAGGAAAGCAACAACAAGCAAAAGTCAAACACCAAGACCAAACTCATCCTCCTGAACTTCATTGAGAAGTGCTTCAGTCACAGGATCAGCTGGACGCTCTGTAAGATTCCTGATAAGGAGATTCCTGGTAGTAACAGCTGCAGTTAGCTTCTTGTGTTGACTCTGGTCCTTTGACCTCTTTACACCAGCTCTAATCTTCAATTCTGAGATCTCTCTTTGGGCTGCTGCCAGGGCTTCCTGTTGCTCTTTTGCACTGGCTTCCAGCTGCTCAATCTTATCCTGAGTCCTTTTATCCTCCTGAGTACGAGTTTCGGTGATCCTGACCCACCTAGCTTGACTCTCCTTCAGATACAAATCAGTCCTGGCCTTCTGGAATTGAGCTTCCTTGCAGGCATTCTTCAAAATCTGTTCTCCAGCCCTAGACTTCTTGATATAATCCTCTGACTTCTCAATTCTGGCTAGATGCTCCACCTTTAGCTTCTCTAACCTTTCAATGTCCAGCCGACCATCACTCCTCTCCCAGAGGGTCTTCTGTAGAGCCTGAGTCAGTTTCTCATTTCTCTCTTTCAATTTCTCAAACTCTTCTAAACTGACAGTTGCTGGTGGTGGTGCTGTGGAAGGTCCAGGCACATCTTCCATGGTGAAGGGCATCCCAGAAAATTGAGCCCTGGCGTGGGACCACTCATAGTACTGTGCTGAGGCCACATTGTTGCATCTTCCCAGAATAGCCAATCCCTTGGTTTGGACATTATCCCAGGCCCAGGCTGCTTGCCTGACAATAGCCAGATTAAGCTTAATCTCACAGTAAAGAGTCTCAGCCAAGTCTTGTGCCTTAGGAGTGTGGACCAATGCATAGCCCAGTTGCCTTTTGAATAGCAGAGGGTTGTAGTTGATGCAACCCTTCACTCCTATCAGGGGTACATTGGGGAACTGCCCACAACTAGTAATGATGTCCCTGCCCTTAGTGCTCTGAGTGCACCACCTGATATCAGCTGAGGTCAAAGCAGTGAGTCTTCTAGCCCAGTTCTTTTGCTGGTGAGGGTTCAAGAATGCATCTGTCTTTGGCAAATGTTTGAGCAGCCAAGTGTGGAACAAAGGAGCACAACATCTTACTAATCTTCCCCTTTGCTTTTCATTCCTTTGATGGACAGAGTAGTAGAAGTCTCCCAGTAAGGTGGGCACTGGGTTCCTCAGGATGAAAAGATGGATTGCACTCTTGCTAACAAACTTAGGCTCATCTGCAAAAAGTAAGACCCCATATATGCTAAGGGCCAATAAAGCACAGACTGCTTTCCACTCTCCCAAAGAAGCTTTCAGGGTAGCCTGAGATATTAAGAAATCCAGATGTAAACCAGAGACTCCAGCCTTGGTGGTCAAATTCTGCCCAATCAGAACTGGTTCCAGATGCAATGCCTTTGCCACTTCTTCATTTCTTGGAAAAGCCATCTCAGGGTTGAAGGGGACTCCACCCCTGATAGGTATGCCAACCAATGATGAATACTCCTCTAATAAAGGTCCCAACTGAAAATCCTGAAAAGTAAAACACCTCAGAGGGGGATCATAGAACTGCAGGCAAGTATGAATCAAGCTCCTCTGTGAAGGGTCCAAATCCATAACCACATCAAGTATGCCTCCATAGTGTTCTCTGAATAGTGGTATATGGTCTGGAGTGATCAGGGTCTGAATCTTCCTGATGTCAGCTAGCTCAGGCTGAAAGAAATGGTAGGAGATGTTACTCTTCTTAGGTGCCATGTTGTTGAAGAAAGGATGAGACATATGCTGATGATGGGCCACTGATAGGCTGGTGCAGGTGACTGAAGCAGGTAGCTGATAACTGAAGTAGATACTGGTGAAGATAGGTCTATGCTGAAGAAGGGGTCAAAACCAAGCCAAAGTATAGGATGGATACCCTGAAAAACAAATAAACATATGTTAAAATGATGCAATGAGGATGTATGCAAATGATATGCAAGGGTTTGTGACTGAGCTGGATCTGATCAAGTGCTCTGATATAAGTCCACGTATGTTCAAGAAATCCAGATGGAGGTTCATAAGTCTAGTAACCAAGGTGGGGGACTCAAATAAAGAGTCACATGTCCCGGGTTTAAAAAAATCACAAGAACTGTTCCCAAAATGGAGTACTCTTAATCAAAACAAAGTAACAGGGTATGCTGAGGTCAAGGGTACCTGCAAACCTGTAAACAACCCAACCACCTCACAGGTGATGTTTTAAAACAAAGATCCTCAGACTTGGATCAGTTATGAGAAGTGTAAACACTTCTAACCCGGAGGTACAGTGTTTACAATAACCATAAAAGATCCTCCTCTAATTCACCTCAATTTCTGAAGGTCATAATAAAGGTCATCCAGACTTAGCAGGCTTCCCAGATAGCCCTAGTACTACAGGAAATCTGCAGCACAGAGTTCTCAAGAAGAAACCCATATCTGAACCGTGTTTCATATTCTCGCACCAGACCGAAATGGAATGGGAAAGAACATGAACCACTCTAGCCTAGGTGTCACTCAGGTCCCAGGTGTAGGACCTCAACTCTCAATAGAACACCCACCCACCAAAGCAACAAAACAGATCCAGCCAGCACAGTATGACAGTATGATATATGTAAGGCTATAAAGAAAGCAATAAAACAACTGCACATAAAGCAAAAATAAATACAAATACAAGCACAAATAGCACATAACACCCCAGTAAACAAAAATCAAATCAAGCGCTAGGAGGAACCCACAAAAAGAACCAGAAGCCCTGGTTTTGAGTATAAGCATCCCCAGCAGAGTCGCCAAGCTGTCGCTCCCGATAAATGGGAATGGCCCAAATAAAGGTACAGACGCGAACGGTCGGCGAAAAGAGAATGTGAGAACACACAGGAGTGAACTCACATGAAATGAATAGAGTCGCCAGCTTGGCATTTTTATCCCGGAGGAAAGGCAATGCTGCATAGACCTGGAAAGATATGGATAAGACGATTGCAAACCAGAGAGACTGAGAAAGGGGGTTGGTTACAACCTGGGAAGGTATTAGCACCCAGATTGTCCGTCGTACTCGACGGGATCCACGCTTAAAAGATTTGTGTTTTAAAGGGGTAGTGTCAGTGCAATCTGTGTATCAAAGCTGGAAAGAATGCAAGTGTCAGTGTAAAAGAAAAGTGAAGTGTATAAGAGAAGTGTCAGTGTATGAACAGGAGTGAAATGCTCGAGATCATGAGGCTTAAAGAATAATGCTGGAAGGAGGGGGAATATACAGAGACTTTTGTTCGATAACTGTTAAGTTATGCCTACGTATCCTCTCGTGCAATGAGGAAGTCAGAACACCGTAGTTCGACCCAAAGAGACTGAAAGATGAATTGACTTGTGAACTGCTTGCTTGTCTATGCTCAAGTGTATGACCTGTCTGGCTCAGGTGCAAACTGTCTTGCATTAGACGGAAGAAGCAAGTTCTCGTTTGTGAGTGAATGAGATGAGAAAAGAATCCCGGAGGAGACGATTATTGTTTGTTTTTGAGTTTTCAGTCTTTTATTGCTTTTGAGAGTTTGTCATAAGCTAATGAGCTTAAGCCTAAACCAATGGGTTTGGTAAACTCATCACATCTTCCCTCTGATTAGGGGTAATGAGAATACCTTAAATATGAAGTCAGATTCTCACACTTAATCACCTTTGGTGTAGGGTTAAGATCATTAACCTACTTGTGATTAATCAGATGTTTTTTGGTGTTTTTGTTTAGTGTTGAGTAATGAGATTAAGCCATAATCAAAGATTAAACATACTCATTACACCATCCTAATAGAAGGATAATAGATGAGAAAGTTTAAGCTGAGGAAAGCTCGTCAACTTAATCCATGATTAGGAATTAAACTCATGACAAAACAAAGCCCTTGTTAAGTGGATTTTATTTAATGATATGATGAAGAAGTGAGTTTTATGGTTTGTAAGACAACTTGAGGGGGACTTGTCCATTAACACTAGGGTTAGTCCTTCTTAACCAATTAAGGAAGAAATAGAACCCTAATGCAAGGCCCAAGTTACAAGTATGATGTCTTGATGGTTATTATGTGAATTGATTAAGAGAATTAAACACATTAAGGATTTAACACTTAGGATTAAAGTTATACACTCCATCCTAATAGAAGGATGCAGGCATAAGCTTAATCACAAAGCCTTAAAGCCTTTAGGGTTTAGTCCCTGATTATGAGATGAGAAGAGAAGACCCAAGGAGACACAAAGGTAAAACTAAGTGGGGGGGACTAATCAAAACCCTAATCATTGTCATGCTTGGTTGTTCCTAAGGTTTGTGAGGTTTACAAGAGAAATCTTCAGAGAAACCACCAGGAAGCAGATGAAAGGAGCCAAGAGAAGCAAAGTAACTTGCTTCATTCAAGAAGTCAAGTCACTTGAAGAAAGAAAGTAAGAAGAAGAAGAAAGATCAAGCTCAATCTCAAGCACAAGATAGAATGCAGCAATGATGCATAAAAGAGATGAAAGAAATGTGAGAAGTGAAGGCAAATTCACTTCTCAAAGTTACTTACCACCTGAAAAGTTAATGAAAGGAATGCAAGGCAATGCAAGATGAGATGAAATGACATGATGCAAATCAAAACCAGAAGCATATATGAGATGATAATGATGCTATGAGATGATGCAAACATGAAACAAGGCATGAGGATGATCACATGAACAAATGAATGCAAGAGAAGCATGCTTAGAACCATGATCATACATGAAAAGTTATGAAATGCAAATGACATACAACATAGCAAATGCAAGATGCAATGATCAAACATGCTTCTAATATGTCTTAAGATGCCAAATGAATCAAATGGATGCACAAAATGCCATGGCAAGTCAAGGTATTGCAAGCAAATGCAAGATGGATGCATATGGAAGCCCAAATTAGGGTTTATGATCAAAGCATCAAACAAAAACCAAAATCAGAAGCAAACATCAAGATAAAAAATTGAAAATGCACTCAAAGTATCCTTAAACCTATACTAACTCACTGCCCAAAGGAGAAGTTCCAACTCTTGACCTAATAAAAGTTATGAATTTCCTAAGATTTCTAGGGTTTTAGGGTTTCTTAACAAGAAAAATGTCAAACAAATGGAAAATGAAAGATCAAATCATGCCCATTTAACCCTACAAACTACATGATATGCTAAACACAATACAAAAAGAATCAAAGTCCAACTCTCAATGGTTAGGCAGAAATGATTTTTGGAAGCTTGGATCAAAATAATGCCTTGAAATGATTTTAATTCCATGAAAAATTCTCAAAAGACATCAAGATCAAAAAAGAAATTTGGTTTGAGGGTTGGACAATGTTTCTAAATGTTTTTAAAGGTTTCATGAATTTTTTGGTGATTTTTAAATGCCTAAAAGTATTTTTAATTAATTAATTCTCATTAATTAATTAAAAATAAACTTTTAAATATTTAAAAATACTTTTTGAATGCAAAAAATAAAAATAAAAATGTTTTTGGTTTCTGAAATTAAATAAAAGTTTGTATAAAAAATTTCAGAATTTTTAAAATGATTTTGCTATTTTTAAATAAATGTACAAAATAAAAGAAAAGAAATGAATTAAAAATGAAATAAAAAGAAAGTATGCGCAATGGAGGACCAGGATTAATTCTGGGGAAGGAATTGTTGACTTGGCGCGTAATCCAGTGGCCTAGATTCAAACTGAGCTAAATCATATTTAATTTAATTAAACTGAATTAAAAGGGTTAATGACGTGGATTATGGTTAAGTGAATGGATCTGGGCCCTTGAACACGCGCGGGAATGGACCAAGTCAACTCATCCAACGCTCACAATTCAAACTACATTTAATTACAGGGATTAGCCCTAATCTTTTTCAGGTGGTCGGAGAAGACCTCCGGTCGTCTTCTCCGGTGGGAACCCCACCTGAAAATCTCCAAAATCCTCAAAACCTCACTAAAATGAAAACTAAAAGAACAGAAATCATCTCCACATCCCCCTGAATCAAAACCCTAACTCAAAACTCATTTATCTTTCATCAATCACATGAATCGAAAGCAAACATTTCTAGGTCAGAAAAGTTTCAGAGTAAGATTAAATGCTTATTTCTCAACCATTTTTAAAACCAAGAACATCAGAGTGATCAGTGAATCATGAAGAACAACTTAGGAACTTAAAAATCCATTTCTGGAAAAAAAGTTCATGAAGCTACCTGAGTTTGAAGCTTTTCAGTCTGCAACTTTCTGACCTCTCCTCTTGGTGCAATCCACTCCTTTTAGGCCCCTGATGAAGTCTTGATGCTTAGAAAGAGTTTGTGATGGCTGGTTTGAGAGTTTGCAGCAGTTCTGTTCAAGATGGTGTGAGAATCGTGTTTGTGATTCTTTGAGTTTCAGGCTGTTTTGAAGGTTGGTTTATGTTCAGTGAAGCATGGTGAGAAGGTTTGTGAAATTTGTTTATGAGTTTATGGCCTGTGTGATGATTTTCGAAAGCTCTTGCGAGTGAGGGTGAAAATGAGAATGCTGAGTTGTGGTGTGTTTCAGGCTTGCTTCTTGTTATGTTTAGCTTGCATTTGATCCACATAAACAATTCCCATTGGTCAGATGAGGTGGCATGTGCTTTATTGATTGGTATGGGTGCTTTTGCAAAAATGTCAACTTTGTGTAAGAGAAGCATGGGTCACTTTCTAGCTAAGTACAAGGAGGGTGTGCTGCGCAGCATGATGTGAGGAAGGGCCTAGGATTGATCAGCCACCTAGCCAGCAAGTGGATGAGATGTTATCATGAGTTTTGCAACTTGCCTTGCCTTTGGTTCTTATGAAAGAAACTTGATCCATAAGCCATGAAACATGTGATTACTTGGGTGCATTCTGAACTTTAGATGTTGTGTGATCATGTTGTGTGGATTAGAAGCCCATTTGATGACTTAATTGGCCTTGAGAAGTGAATTTGCAACTTTGCCTCTTTGGTGCATGACTTGAAATTTAGTGATTTTTGCCAACTTTGACAAACCATAACTTTTGATCCAAAATGAATTAGGTCATTTTCTTGTACTTTTTGAAAAGGGAATGATCTATTCTACAACTTTCATGACCAAAGTTTTTCCATTTGAAGCTTTTTTGAATCAAAAAGTAAGGGTTGAAAAAGTTGCCTAAAATGTCAAATTTATTAAAAGTCAAACATGCCCAAAAAGTCAACTTTGCAAAAGACTTGAAATTATTCAATTTTGTGAACTTCCAACCTCTTCTATGATCAAATAAAGATCATATACAATCAAAATGATGAAGAACACCCTTTGGTTGGGTCATTGGGGGCCTCAGATGCCCTGATTTTACACTGACTTGTCCAGAAAGTCAACTCTTGATCAGATGACTTCCCCATGGAATTTCTTCATGAAAATTGATATGCATACTCCTTATAACATATAGAGACCAATAGAAACAAGAATGACCAAAAAATTTGGAGTCATGGCCTTTGAAACCAAAACCCTAATTCTAGGTCACCTGTGCAGTCAAGCCTGGCTCTGCTTCCATACCATCCTCAGTTCTTGTGATTCTTTGGCATTCTTGACTTTGAGAGGATATAATATGATACTTGAACACACATGGACCCCTTTGAAGTGATTGATGGTCTTTGGAGTGGCTCAAGAAGTTCTTGGATTGCTCAGATCACAAACCCTAGATGCAGATAACTTAGAATCTATGCAGTGAATCCAAAATGTGGTATGAGATGTTATGATTGTGTTTATGCACATGAAGTGATCACAAGCCATGGTGTGAATGGGTGAGGGCAAATTTGGGGTGTTTACAATATGGCAAGTCAAAGTTGGGAAAAATCTTGTAATTTTCAAGTTCATGCCAAAGAGGGAAATGTGCAATTTTGATTTCCAAGCATTCTCATGACCTCTAATGCACATTTACGCATCATAACAACATAATACAACTTGTCTTGACCAGAATTGAGCCTTGAACCAAAGGATTCTATGACTTGTTTCTCAAGAAATCACAAAGAGGGAAAAATGCAAAACCTATGCAAACTCTTGAATCAAGTGTTACAACTCACAACTTTGAATCAAATGGTGCTCCTTGAACTCAGTACAAGCTCTCAAACCATCTCTGCACCATGCCATACCTCAAGTACACCAAAGCTTGACTTTTTGCAATTTCCCCCATACTCTTGGAATAGTGATCAGTAGCCTCTACAAACCTACTCTATGATCCATTCACATTTTATGGGATAGATATAGCAACACACAAGAGCTGATAACAAGCATATACTCAGATTGCACAAATTTCCCAAAAAGCTTCCCTTCTTCGATTCTCACTTCACAACCATAAAACCTCAAAAATTCTTTCACCATTCAATCACACATAACCTAAGGATCATTTCCCACCCATCACCATGGCCTGAAACACAACATATCAAGACCTCATTTTCTGCCATATCAGAACTGGAATCCTCAAACCAGCCACTATAAGCCTCATCCAAGCACTCCATTAGCTTCAGGGAGACCAGAGGAGTTGATTTGAACAAGGGGGAAGCTCTAAAAGCTCATCTTTGAAAAGCTTCAGTTCAGGTATAGCTCAAGAACATTTTTTCCAGAAATCGTTTTTCTTGTTATATTATGAATTTACATGTTCTAAGGATCATTCTGATATGTTTAAATTTGAAAATGATCAAGAAATGAGCATGTATGATGGTTCTGAAACTTTGCCTGTGTTTGAATGTTTCCTTCGATTTGCTTGATTCTGGTGAAATAAATGATATTTGATGGTTTATTTGTATTCTATGATGTTTGGGGTTTGATTTTGGGCGGGATTGATGAGTTTTAGAAGCTTGTAGGTGGAGTTAGGGTTGAGAGCTGGCCGGAGAAGATGACCGGAGCTCATCTCCGGTCACCTGAAAGTGATTAGGGCTAATCACAATTAGTTGCCCAGTTTGAATGTTTGCCTTCAGATCTTGATTAGGTTAAGTGCGTGGACGGCTTAGATTAGGTCATTAAACCCTAATTCTATTTAATTAATTAAAACAAAATTAAAAAGCTCAGAAAAAACCAAGGCCTTTGGATCACGCGCGTAATGCAAGTTTAAACCACAACCTTAGATCTTGCCTACGACAAGTCAAGCTGACCAGCATCCTGAACCACTGATCTCTCTCCCACGCAATCCTGGCCCTTCTTTGTGTTTACTTTTTATTTACTTTTTATTTATTTCATTTTATTTTCTTTCATTTATTTAAAATAGTAAAACATTTTATAAAATTCTGATTTTTTGCACCATTGTTTAAATTAATTTTCAGAAACCAAAAACATTTTTATTTTTAATTTTTGCATTAAAAATATATTTTTAAATCATTGAATTGTATTATTCAATTAATTAATCAATTTTAATTAATTAAAAATACTTTTAGGTATTTAAAAATCACAAAAAATTCATGAAGCATTCTTACATGTTTAGAACAATTTACAAACTCATCTTACAAATTTATTTTAGGGTTTGATCACATTTTGACAACTAATCATGAATTAGGGTTTCCAAATGTCCTATTTTTCTAACCCTAACTTAAAAAATTCATTTCTGATCAACCAAGATGAGTATGTGAATGGTTCTTTTTGCATTCTTTCATACTTGACATGTAGTATCTAGGGTATTTACCTCATATGTTTGCATTGCATTTTCCATTTGTTTGACATTTTTCATGAAGACGTGCCCAAAACCCTAACCTAACTTAGAAAAACCATAACCTGACATTAGTTTAGCTTCTGACTTCCATCTTTGGGGTGTGATCTTGTGTGGGTTTAGGGTTCACTTGGTTGCAATTTCAATTTTTTATCATGTGTTTTGCTTCTGTTTTGATCATATGTATCTCATACTTTCTTAAAACCCTAATTTGTCATGTTCATTTGCATTCATATTTGCATACCATCATCATGTGAACTTGTCATGACATCTCATGCATTTTTATATCATCTTAGATACCTTAGGACATGTGTGAATGTTGGTTGATCATTATTGCATCCATTTGGTATGTTTTGCATCCATTACATCTTATGTATGTTCATGTGTTCTTAAGCTTCTAACTTGGGCCATATATTAGGGTTACATCTCTGCCTGTTGGTTCAGAGGGACTAACCCTAGTGTTTAATGGACAAGTCCCCCTCAGGTTTAATAAAGGATTGTTATATAATGATTTTAATCCCTAACCATGGATTAATTTGAGGAGTCATCCTCATCTTAGGTGTTCTCATCTATTATCCTTCTCTTAGGATGGTGTAATGAATTCACTAATCCCTGATTAGAGATTAAACTCATTACTTAACACAAAACAAAAATCCAAAAGACACTTAATAATCACAAGTAGGTTAATGACCTTAGTCCTGCATCATTAGGGTAATTAAGTTGAGATTTTCATCTCATTACTTAACATATAACATCTGTCATGCTCAATAACACTTAAAATAAAATCATGCTTTTCAGATATATTTTTCACATTAGCATGTAGCAGCGAAAACACTTTCATTAAGAATCTCATAACTTTCAAGTCTCAAATAAACTTCATTCATTAAATCAACTTAGGTATAAAAGCCACTTCACCATAAAATTCAAATCAAATTAATAAAATAATAGAGTATACAATTGTATCTCTCAAACATGAATCAAACGTTTCCCCAGTGTTACATGACCAGAGCACGACTCAAAACCAAAAATAAATAAGCAACTAAGACAACTACTCCAACGGCTATCTTGCGCTAGAAGCAACTCTACTCCTTGATACCTGAGCGATGTCGTATAAAACATCATTCCAACAGAAGGGTGAGAATTCATATAATTATCAAAATCATAAGATAATATATAATTTAAGGCATACAAGCATAATCACAATAATTCTCACACTTCAAAAGTTTCATCAGCATAATATCACTCAAGTAGTCATACTATTCACAAGTATATACTCACAATCCATTACTTCACAAATTCAACAATTCACATAATACACATAATCTCATATTGTAACCTTAGACACAATGAGACTCGATGCAAGACTCAAATGCAACTCATGCATGTGGTACCAATCACTTGTATCATTTTTTTATATTTGGTTTTTACATATAAACCGGGTCCGTCCTCTAGACTGATAACACATCAAAAGCCCGTCCTCTAAGCTTTCAAACCCGTCCTCTAGGTTTTGGACAAGTCACTAGCTCCCACGGAACTAGCAAACATTGCCTCTTGACAAAATGATGCATGTGCAAGTTCAACGACCATATGCAACTAAGACCGTCCTCTAATCTTAATATTATTGCATATCTTCAATAATTCATCACATTTGAATTACCACACAAGTACACATACTTGCACATATTTATACACCATCCACACACAAATCATTTTTAAATGGCATAGAACACATTTTACAATACAATCTCAACGACATTATATCACAACAAGCGATTAAATCCACGAGATATCAACACAATTCAACCTCAATTCACAAAATACACATTGCCGATTTAACATGAAATAATTAATTTATTATCAAATTAATTACCAAAATAATCACAAAATTTATAATCAATTAAGTATCAAGAGTATAATTAACATTCAAAATTATAATTCGAGAGAGTTCTCAAGGTACTCTAACAACTCTATAAACAACTCTAATAAAATTAAAAATAATTTAATTTAATCAAATAATCTAATTATTTATCACTAACTCAAAACTCCAAAAAAATATGATGCTAATAATATTAAATCATTACTAAATTTATTATTATTAATAATAAAATATATTATATATTAATAGAAACACATTAGATAGATAATGATACAATATATATTAATGAAAAGTGGCAATATATTGTATAGAGACATTAAGTCATTCATTTAATCAATCCATTACAGTATAATTTTTGACAGTTACTTTTATTTGGTTTCGTTATAATCATGAAGAATAAAATTGATATGTATTAGTAATCACTTATTCTATCTAGACATATGTCATGAGTGTTACAAGGCTAGAAACATTAATATCACTTTTATTGGCTAAAAGCACTACTAGTAAGGCTATAAGTAATTCACCACTTTTGTTTATTTCATCATCATGGTTGAGATTATACTGACAGTATCATGTGATCACACTATAACATTGCATTCAATATCATATTTGGCCATTATTTATTTTTATATAATATAATGTCACTCAAAGGAAGAAAATAAAAAGTGTCAGTGCAGTTCAAATTAACATAATCAATTTTCTATTCCTTGATGAAACAACCAACATAAAATATATAGTACCCAATCACACTTCAAATAAACACATGGATCTCTAACTGAACCACAATATACATAAAACAAAATTCCATTAATCTATATCACTGGACACTAATTGTTCCCAAGAAATCAACGCCACTGTTCCTAAGCACAATTGAATCTCGTATTTGTTTTTCAACTACAATATCAACAACATCATTCTATTTTGTTTACAACAATTAACGGGTCTCTATAATATATCAAAATTATCAATTTCAAACAAAATTAATCATCATATATTAATGATTATCATTAAAAAAAATTATCAATTACAAAATCATAAAAATTTAGGGGTTTCATCATAAACATGTTTCTACCCATCATACACTATCATACAATCCCAATAAGCATATAAAAACCCACCCTTACCTTGGATTTTATTCTTGAGTTTTCTAGCTTTCTCTTGAGTTCTTCTCTTCCTCCTCTCCTAGCCTCTTCTATCTTATTACTCCTCTATCTTTCTATCTTTTGTTTTAAACCCTAACATCTACTCCTAAACATTATATATTCTTATTGGGCTTTCTAACCCACTCACTAACTTACTAATCACACACTCATTGCCCCAATTAGACAAATATACTATATCTATTTTATTTTACTAAATAAAATAAATCTAGCAAATTAAATAGTTCAATTAAATCAAATAATTAAATTATTTCCAATAACAAAATAAATCAATTAATTAAATTAAATCACATAATTAAATTAAATTAATTAATTCATATTAGTCCAAATAATAAATTAAATCAATTAGCCACAAAATCACACCGTTAATCATTTAATATAAATAAATAAATAATTGCTAAAAATCGGGATGTTACAACTCTCCCCCGCTTAAAAGATTTTCGCCCTCGAAAATTGCCTCAAACGAATAACTCAAGAATAGTCTTCCTCATCTGAATCTCAAGTTCCCAAGTCACCTCCTGATTCCAACACACAAGCTCTTAAAAGATCCTCAAGTGATTGAATCGTTCTCTCCATCTAACCATCAGTCTACAGATGATAAGCAGAACTCAAACTCAACTTTGTACCCAAAGTACTTTGTAACTCTCCCAAAATCTCGGATCTCTATCTGACACAATGCTAGATGGAATATCATGCAAGCTGACAATCTTCTCAATGTACAACTTTGTTAGCTTCTCCAACAGGTAATCCATTCTCGTCGGAATAAAGTGAGTGAATTTCGTCAATCTATCCACAATAACCCAAATAGTTTTAAAATTACTCAGTGTTCTAGGTAAACCAGGCACAAAAGCCATCGATGTATTATCTTATTTCAATCAGGAATAAATAACAGTTGCATCAAACCCGACGATTTCTGATGTTCAATCTCTAAATTCTGAAAAATCAAACAAGAATACACAAACTTTGCAATATCTACCTTCATACAAGGCCACCAAAATACTTTCCTCAAATCTTGATACATCTTAGTCGCACCCGGATGAATACTCAATCCACTACGATGACCTTCCTCAAGAATATTATTCTTAAACTCGACTATATCCGAAACATAAACTCGATCACGACACCTCAAATACCATTCTCATCAATCAGAAAATCACCACCTCGACCTTGATTGATCAAAGTCAATTGATCTACCAAACCCAAATCAGATTTCTAACCTTCTCGAATCTCATCCAGAATACCACTAGTAAGCTTCAACATACCAAGCCTAACTCCATAAGAATTCTCTTCACAAGCCAAACTCATATCTTGAAATTGCGCAATCATTTCCAACTCTCTTACCATCATCATCGACATATGAAAAAATTCTACTCAATGCATCAGCTACCACGTTTACTTTACCCGGATGGTAATTCAAACCAAAGTCATAATTCTTCAAAAATCTCCTATGCCTCACATTCAACTTTTTATGATTAGAGAGATACTTAAAACTCTTATGATCACTAAACACCTCAAATCTCAATCCAAAAAAAACTAATTCTTCCAAAGTTTCAACACAAACATAACAACGGTTCTGTCGGATCAGGAAAAATCAAAACAGGAGTTGTTGTCAACCTTCTCTTAAGCTCTTGAAAACTTTCTTCACACTTTGTATCCCATTGTGATACAGCTTCAACCATCGACGGATCAACTGCA